>JARQOD010000004.1:308336781-308486681 GCA_033576555.1 Oophaga sylvatica | reverse complement strand
TCCACGGCTGCCTCTAGTTGTTGTGGTTAGTCAGGGTACTGCAATCTCATAGATTCCAACTGCTCTGGTGTATTTCCTTTTTTGCCTGCACTCCTCAGCTACCGAAACATAACACCTTCCGTCTTCCAATCCTTCATGAATGATATTTTCAGGGATTGTGTGGATAAATTTCTGATTGTTTATTTGGATGATATCTTGATTTTTTTCCAACGACTGGGACTCTCATGTGAAACATGTTCGGACTGTGTTCCAGATTTTGAGAGAGAATGCACTCCGTCTGTTATTGAAATGGACCCGGTCAAGGTTCAGGCCATCTGTGATTGGGTTCAACCTACTTCATTGAAGGCTCTTCAGAGATTTTTGGGTTTTGCCAATTTTTATCGCAAATTTATTGGTAATTTCTCCGTATTGTTAAGCCATTGACTGATTTGACCAAAAAGGGTTCCGATGTGGTGAATTGGCCTCCTGAGGCAGTTTCTGCGTTTCAGGAACTTAAGCAGAGATTCATTTCTGCTCCTGTTCTACGGCAGCCTGATGTTTCTCTGCCGTTTCAGGTGGAGGTTGATGCCTCTGAGATTGGGGCAGGTGCCGTTTTGTCCCAAAGGGATCCAGAGACATCTAAGAGTAACCCTTGTGCCTTCAGCTGGCTCTGAATGGTATGATATAAGTGACCTGAGTTCCCAGCAGCCTTGCCGGTAATCAATTGTTCCTCCTGCTCTTGCTTGGAGCACAGCTTGCTTGCCTGCTCTTATTCAGATAAGTGTTTTGCTTTTTTTTCCTCTGTTGGATTTTCACTGCTGGTTTGCTGCTTGCAGTGGACTGCAGCCTGGTCCCCTTTTGGGGTCTTGCGCTGCAATTGTGCCCATTATGTGTTTGCATTTTTGCTTTGTTCCTTTGTCACTTTTTATTTGCTGTGTTGCTGTGTGTTACACCAGAGATCTGATTTAGGTGGTAGAGATCGTATGATCTCAGGTTTTTTGTTAATCAGAAGTGTTGGTATTTGTCAGGGTTTTTTTTGGGTTGCAGTCAGAATTCTTTCCTATACTTTTCTATCTAGACAGATTGGGCCCCAGCGATTGCTCATTCTATTTTCTGTCTGTGTCCGTGTTTTCTTCTTGTCTAACCGCCATTACATGTTCGGGGGCTTCCTATTTCTTTGGGGATTCTGCTCCGGGGCAGATAGCATTCATCTTTCTGCCTTTAGGTGTAGCTATCTCTCCGGCTGTGACGAGGCGTCTAGGATCACCATAGGTACGCTCCACGGCTACTTCTAGTGTGGCGGTTAGTTTAGGTTACTGCAATCCAATAGTTTCCAGCCTCTCTGGTGTATTGCTACTTTGGCTATTTTTTGCAGTTTCTCCTCAGCTACCGAAACATAACAGTCTCCTCCCAAACTAGGTTGCCTACGGTACATCGTGGGATGGGGGCATGTTTTTACCGTGGTCTGACTGATCATTATATTAAAGTCTGCCCATCTTGCACCAAAATTGCTACTCAATCACAAAAGCCGGGTTCCCCTGGTCGTGTGGAGGGAGACGACCATGGTGTGTACATTTCCTCCACCTTTTTGTTTCAGCTTACCATTTCAGCTGAAATAGTGGTTGGTGGCGAAACTGAGACTATACCGGTTCTTATGGATAGTGGAGCTGGAGTCAGTTTCGTGGATTCTCACTTTGTTCAGACCCATTGTCTGATCAGTAGGACGCTGTTGAGACCCATTCCCATTCGTACAATTGACTCTGTTCCTCTCAGCCAGGAGAGTTTGACCCAAGTGTTCATAATATAAACTTGCGCATTAGGACTCTTCATGAAGCGTTCTTGTTGTGCTACTTCTTGGAGGGTCTGCCTACTCTCATGGTCTTAGGTCTTCCCTGGCTGAAGAAACACAATCCGTTCATTGATTGGCGGTCTAGAGAAATTGTTAGTTGAGGCAAGTTTTGCAAAACTGTTGCCTGGGAGATATGATCTCTGTCGTTCTTCTGAAATCTACGCCTTCTTCTCCAGTGGAGGCAGCTAAGGTGCTACCAGGGAATAGGGGCAAGACTCTACCCTTAAGTTACATAAACTCTGAGTCTCTGTGTTCTCTAAGGAGGAGTGGTCAGGGGAGGGTGGTGGTTTGAGGGTATGAGTTTGGTGACACGGGAGGTGACACCTCTGTTGTCTGTTCCTCAAGGAGATAAACATCTTATGGCAAATGTACGTGAGGTAATAAACGTTCAGGTCAGGAGTACATGTGGATGTCTACTAAAAACATCAGGCGAAACTACTCATCTGAGATTTGGAGATCTTGGGTGATCTATCCGTATAGGATGTTGGCCGTTTCAGCCCAGAGACCTTCCAGTTAGAGTTACCCCCCGAGGAAGCACTTAGCGAAATGCGCGTCGGGGCTCTCCTGTCCGCTGTTCAGTAAGTCTGGATGCCTGATTTTATATATCTCTGACCATTTCTTTATGCTGGCGATGGATTTAATATATTATAATGTCATATATGGCCACATGGGATGAATCTCTTGTGATACATATGGGGCTATAGCCTTTAATAACGATAGCAGCATTTATATGTGCATTGTTGATTGATATACCCACTTGGTTCATAGACTGATGCCTGCACTTATATACACCTGTGTGCTATAGTCTATAACAATGATAGCAGCATTTGCATGTGCATTTTTGATTAATATACCCATTTGGTTTATAGACTGATGCCTGCATTTATATACACCTGTATACTATAGCCTATAATAATGATAGCAGCATTTGCATGTGCATTTCTGATTGATATATCCATTGGGCTCATAGACTGATGCCTGCACTCATAGCCTATAATAATGATAGCAGCATTTGCATGTGCATTTTTGATTTGATATACCCATTTGGCTCATGGACTGATGCCTGTACTTATATACACCTGTGTGCTATAGCCTAGAATAACGATAGCAGCATTTGCATGTGCATTTTTGATTGATATACCCATTTGGTTTATAGACTGATGCCTGCATTTATATACACCTGTATTCTATAGCCTATAATAACGATAGCATCATTTGCATGTGCATTTCTGATTGATATATCCATTGGGTTCATAGACTGATGCCTGCACTCATATACATTTGTATGCTATAGCCTACAACAACGATAGCAGCATTTGCATGTGCATTTTTGATTGATTTATCCATTTGGTTCATGGGCTGATGCCTGGCCCTAATATACATTTGTATGCACATATTCATGTATACCTATATATATATTATAACTAGTTTTTCTATTCTATTTTAGGTTTTCCTTCTTATTATATGCACACCTATGCTGGATGTATTATTTTAGGATGCTGTGGTAATTCATTAATACTGTCCATTTATATTCTTATGCTTTTGTTATTTTGTGCAGTTTTACTGTTTAAATTGTAATTTGTTCATTTGAGCTTTAATATTACTTTTATTTTCTGTTTAAATTTGCATTATGCACTTTTGTAAGCCTCAACACTGATAGGATATAAAAATTATTTTTGGAAGTTTTCTATTATGTGCACTGTGCACTTTATTCATTCATTGATGGACAGCCTTATATAGTTATATCACAGCATCCTGATACTTATCCATTCTGTTGTTAATACAAAGCATTTCATGATATATGGCTTTATGCATCCGTTCATCTGAATAGCAGTATCTAGGTTTTTGCCTTCTCCTTTGTCATTGACATTTTGTATTATGTTTGTGATTTTATAAATTTTTGTGTAATTTATCAATAAAATTTACATTTGTATTTTTCTATATTTGGCTCTGTCTTCCATATTTTTTTGGGTATTTGATTTTCTATATATGGATGAGCATTTACAAATTGGCCTCTTTTTGGTTAAATCAGCTGAAATAGTGGTTGGTGGCGAAACTGAGACTATACCGGTTCTTGTGGATAGTGGAGCTGGAGTCAGTTTCGTGGATTCTCACTTTGTTCAGACCCATAGTCTGATCAGTAGGACGCTGTTGAGACCCATTCCCATTCGTACAATTGACTCTGTTCCTCTCAGCCAGGAGAGTTTGACCCAAGTCTTCATAATATAAACTTGCGCATTAGGACTCTTCATGAAGCGTTCTTGTTGTGCTACTTCTTGGAGGGTCTGCCTACTCTCATGGTCTTAGGTCTTCCCTGGCTGAAGAAACACAATCCGTTCATTGATTGGCGGTCTAGAGAAATTGTTAGTTGAGGCAAGTTTTGCAAAACTGTTGCCTGGGAGATATGATCTCTGTCGTTCTTCTGAAATCTACGCCTTCTTCTCCAGTGGAGGCAGCTAAGGTGCTACCAGGGAATAGGGGCAAGACTCTACCCTTAAGTTACATAAACTCTGAGTCTCTGTGTTCTCTAAGGAGGAGTGGTCAGGGGAGGGTGGTGGTTTGAGGGTATGAGTTTGGTGACACGGGAGGTGACACCTCTGTTGTCTGTTCCTCAAGGAGATAAACATCTTATGGCAAATGTACGTGAGGTAATAAACGTTCAGGTCAGGAGTACATGTGGATGTCTACTAAAAACATCAGGCGAAACTACGCATCTGAGATTTGGAGATCTTGGGTGATCTATCCGTATAGGGTGTTGGCCATTTCAGCCCAGAGACCTTCCAGTTAAGTTACCCTCAGTAATGCATGCACATAACGTGTTCCACAGGTCGTCGCTCTGGAGATTTTTTGCTTCTTCGGAGCCTACGTTATTACCATCACAATCTTTCTGCGTATGACATGACTTTGTGGATCAAGTGACTATGAAGGTGAATCCTAGTGGATTCATGCGTCCTTACCATACATCATTTCCGGTGAAGTCCAGTCTTAAAGGTCCAGAGGTCCCTCGTTGAAATGAGGGTACTGTAACGATTCATTTTGGGATTCGTGGCAGCTCTGGTTCTGCAATAATTTAAATGTTGCTTTTTTTCCTTTTGGTCCAGCAAGGGTTAATGTCAGTATCCTTGCTGGCAGCAGCTTTTTGGCTGGTCAGCTGATGTGGTTTGCAACCACTCCCACCATCCCTTAAATAGTCACATGACACATCAGCTGAGTGTAATAATCATACTTTGCAAACCAGCCTGGAGTTAGGAGCTCTCTGGTGTCAATAGCATAGCTGCTGCTGTGGAGTTTAGATTCCTGGTGCTGTATCCTCTGCTGCTTGGGGCTTTGCAGCAGAGCCAGTAGCTGAGTATTGTTTCCCTTATCTTTTTCTGTCCCTTGTTTGTCACTTCCCCTGTGTATTTACCATCTGCAGTGGTGAGGCTACCATCCTTGCTGGCCAGTGCACTAGCCACAGTATATTGAGGTGACAATCAGGGACTAGGCAGTGACGGTGGCAGGGGGAAGGACCCACATAGGGCATTAGGGAGCTTAAGGACAGGCAGAGGTTAGAGTCAGGCAGTGTTCCATCTTCTCTCCTTACTGTTAAGGGCCTTCCTCTCCCTTTTCCATCCTGTCGTTGGTGTATGCTGTGAGTTCCGCCAGACCTACCTGTGTCCTGAGCGTGACAGTATGTGACTCATTCCCTTAAAGAACAATAAATAAAAATATACCTAAAAAGAGTATTGGGTATTTTCAGAAATGTTTAATAGGTTAGAGTAGAGTAGGGCCTGGCCAAAAGAGTCTACCATGGTGGCGGCTTAAAAAATCTTTTGGCCACAAGAAAAGCTGTTGGCTATGTATGTGATCTGATGTTCGATAGGAACTGTTACTGTGTGATTGAGGACACAGTCAGAAGTGGAGTTTTTCCAAGAGTGTGCAGTTGGACTGTGGAATGCTTAAGGGGTGGATGTGGAGCTGGGGTGGAGCCTGGGTGGAGTCTCGAGGGGGCCCAAAAATTTTGCCAGTATGGGGACTTGAAATTAATGGTGGCAGCCCTGCTGGTAACCAACCAGTATGTGTAAAAGTACAGAAATGGAGGGCTATTAATTGCATGAAAGGTATGAGAACAGATGACACGAGGGTCCTGGTTTTGAAGAAAATTTTGTAAGGGCAAAATAGGGATAGTTAGATAAATATGTTGAGGCAATACGCCAGTCTGAAGAAATACATTTTTAGGTCATGCTTAAAACTGTGGGTATTGGGGATTAATCAAAGTGTTTTGGGTAATGCATTCCAAAGAATTGGCACAGCATGCGAGAAGTCTTGGAGACAGGAGTGGGAGGTTCAGATTATGGAGGATGTTAATCTTAAGTCATTAGCAGAACGGAGGGCACAGGTAAGTTAGTAAACTGAGACGAAGGAGGAGATGTAGAGTGGTGTTGAAGCGTGGAGTACCTTGTGGGTGAAGGTGGTAAGTTTATATTGAAATCTGTAGCGGATGGGTAACCAGTGCAATGACTGGCACAAGGTAGAGGCATCAGTGTAACAGTTGGCGAGGGATATAATTTAGGCTGCTGCATTCAGGACAGATTGGATAGGGGAAAAGTTTAGTAAGAGAGAGACTGATTAGTAGAGACAGATAAGCATAGAGTTTCAATAATCCAGGTGAGAATGAATAAGAGCAACAGTGCAGAGAGTCGAAAGTAAGAAATGGTCGAATTCTAGAAATGTTTTTTTAGGTGTAGATGACATGAGCGACTGAGTGATCGGATTTAGGGAGTGAATGAAGGATCTGAATCAAGTATGAGCCCAAGACAGTGGGCATGTTGCTGGGAAGTAATGGTACCACACACGGAAATGGCAATATCGGGCATAGGTAGGTTAGTAGAGGGAGGAAACACAAGGAGTTCAGTTTTTGAAAGGTTCAGTTTCAGATAGGAGGAGACGTTGTTAGAGACAGCAGTAAGACAATTACTGGTGTTCTGTAGTAATGCAGGGGTGATGTCAGGAGACGATGTGTATAATTGGGTGTCATCAGCATAGAGATGGTACTGAAAACCAAATCTACTGATTGTTTGTCCAATAGGGGCAGTATACAAGAAGAGGAGGAGGCCTAGGACTGATTCTTGAGGAACCCCAACAGTCATTGGGAAAGGGAGAGGAAGTGGAGCCAGCGAAAGATATAGTGAAGAAGTGATCAGAGAAGTAGGAGGAAAACTAGAAGAGAATGGTGTCCTTGAGGCCAATAGAGTGTAGCAAAGTCAAGAGGAACTGGTGATCCACAGTGTCGAATGCTACAGAAGAGATCCAGGAGAATCGCCATGGAGTAGTGACCATTAGATTCAGCTTTAGCTATTAGTAGATCATTAGAGACTTTAGTGAGGGAAGTTCAGTAGAGTGTAAAGAGCAGAAACTGGATTATAGAGGGTCAAGAAGAGAGTTATCTGAGAGATAGCGGATTAGACGAGAGTGGACCAATCGTTCCAGGAATTTAGAAATGAAGGGACGATAAGAGAGAGGTCTATAGTTAGCTGCACAGTTTTGGTCGAGGGATGGATGGTTTGTTAAGTAATGGATGTATGCTGGCGTGTTTAAATCAGGAGGGAAAGATACCGGATGAGAGAGAGGTTGAATATTTTTGGCAGCTGGGGAAATGGACTGAAGGACTTATGAGGGAATAGGGTCACTGGTGCAAGTAGTAGAGCGAGAAGATGCAAGGAGCCTGATCACTTGTTCTTCCGTGACTGGTTCAAAGACAGGGAGTGAGCTAGATGCAGTGGGGCAGGGAGGACAGTGACTGATGAAAAGGAGGTCCTCAGGGTTGTCTGCAGATACGAGGACCCTTTTAGTAAAGGCTTTGGTTACTAGACCTTTAGATGAATTTTATAACTAAACTCTGTATACTTACTGTATATTACATTACACATACCATTTGGGTACTCCTATCTGATATCCTACGTATGTAATTCAAATAACGAACTGTTTATTCAGGTATATTTCATAAGTCTTTTTCATGTATCACTGATCAAAGCACACAACTTTTCAGGCATAGGTCTCGTAAGCTAAGAAGAGCTCATTACATTGTAGATGAAAAGATTTATTTCAGCTTTTATGTTTCATTTTAATTCCCCTTAATGATTGTTAATAACTAAAGTCTACTTTCCCGGCAAAGTAATATCTCATAGCTAATTGGTGGAGTCATACAATCTGCAAAATGAATTGTGTGCAAGAAGAAATAAAGGTTTCCCAGTTAAAGCCACTTGGTAATGTAACCATAGTGAAAAGTACTGGTTTGCATATGATCAACCGGTTGGCAGGGGTGCAACTAAAAATGTAGTTTAAGGAATCGGGTAATTCTGTAGATTGTAAGTCAAACTGTACACTTTAACATGCAAATCATGTGAAGAGCATTGACTAGATAAACAGTGGTTGTAGTATTATAGTATTGGTAAATTATTCAGAAAAAATTTATACTGGGCATTCTGTGATCCATACTGGTCAGCTGTTCTGTGCATCACAGCTGATAGTTTGTCATTGTATAAAAACCTTGCTGCTGTTTGTAGTATAACCTTTCTGAAGAGCACTGTATGCGAAACGCGTGTAGAAGGGTACATCTGGTTAGATATTTGTCACCACTCACTCATTTATCTGTATTTACTTATGGTTGATATACTTGGATCTGTCATTTCCTGTTCGGATCTAGGCACTTGCCTCTCTTATGTCAGGAGTAGTGATTGTTCAGGCCCTAAATGCAGATATGCTTGCGGACCGTGTCTATGAATGCCTGTCACTTTTTTGCACATGCACCTATGTTGTGTATCACTATTCACTATTTATAGTGAATAGTTCATATTCCTCATGTCATAATACCCGTGGACATGGTTTTGTATGCACTGTCACTTTAATCTGTCTGTTATCCTATATGAGGCTACCATTTGAGAAATCACGATATATATATACAATAATATATATATTTTTTTTTTTTGGACAAGTTTTTTATGAATAGGTGGGTATTATCTACAAATGTCTACTAACATGTGTATCTGCAGCCTTGCAATGTTGTAATGGTTAGTAGTGTTGAGCGAACGATAATGCAAATATCGGCTATCGGCCGATATAGCTCTATCGGCCTTTCGATAATTCGTTTCGATATTTTCGTCTATCGATACCGGAATGGGATTTGTCACTGTCACTGTGAGTGTCGTCGGTCGGGTCTGTCAGGAAGTCAGCGGGACTTACCTGGCAGAAGATCTCCGGTGGTCAGTCCTGGACTGCTTGATGGCCGCCATTATCTTTCCCTGGCGGTCACAGCAGTTTTTCGCGATAACTGCAGTGATGCAGGGTAATCCCGGCCGTAAACCAGTCCGATGACGTCACCGCCGGGGAAGCAGGTAATCAGCTGTGCTGCGCCGGGATTCTGATGTAGCAGAGCTGGATCGTCGTGGGACACTCGTTACTATGGACTGCGTCGGTTAGGTGGTATACTTTTTTTTTTTTTTCATTTTTTTACAGGAGATCGATGGCGTCGCAGGATGAGACTGTAATAATGTGTTTTGTTTTTTTTTATCAAATTAAAAAACTTTTTTATGAACATTCACCCGTCCGGGTACATAAACAATTTAACTATTTACATACAGGGACCCTGTCCGGGTTATTTATAATTCTTTGGCAGGGGTGTTCCAGGTACCACCTGGTACTCTTCTGATGCTTGCCAAACATCCGAGGCACCAAGGACCACCAGGACCTGATGACGTCGTGTGGCCTGTACAGTCAAGTCGTGACCCGCTATCTGGATCTGTGTGGCCACCTCTTTCATCTCCCTCCGGGTCTGGAACCCTATGTCCCGGACTGAACGAACCCCAGGGGGCCTAACAGGCGCTGGGTACGGGCCAGCTATACTTATCATGTCCATAGCTGGGGCTGCTGAGGAGACCACTGAGGGAGGCTTGGGAGATTTACGGCGTGGGGTGGGCACTTTTGCAGAGGCCTGGATGTGGGAGGCTGAAGGCTCCGAGGGTCTCACAGGTTCCTGACACACTGGGGAGTAGGGGTCGCACCTGGTAACATTTAGGGCGTACCATCCATTGTAACCCAGTGTCGGGTGTAAGTCACCAAGTCTCCTGGCAACAGGTCCCTCCCCGGGTGTCCTTCTGGGAGGTGAGCCTCCACGTCCCGCCGGTTCACAAAAACTTCTAAATAAAGTCCAGGCTCCTGGATGAAGCCCCAACCACCTTTCAATTTAAAGCTCCGTACTGCACCCTTACGCCGCGGCTCACACAGGGTTCCTTTATCCTTTCTCATCCGGTCCTTATCTGCCCGGTCCTTCTCCAGGTTACGTTGCCGAAGTTTTTGGGATTCTCGCTGCTCCCTTTGTCGCTCTGCTTCCCGCTCCCAACGTCTCCACTCTTCCTCCTGACGCCGGTTTAAATTCTCCTCCACCAGCTGCTCCATGTCTCCAACCATCAAACTGCAGCTTACAGTGTCCGGTTTGCGGCAGCTCTCCTGGCGCCCCCCAGTCCTGGCGGCGCTCACCTGCGGAGGAAGCAGCCGACTCTGGAACAGATGACAGTCGGGGCTCCGGTACAGGCAGGTAGTGCTCTGGTGCCTGCGCGGCCTCCTCCATGAGGATGGGTGTCGCTTCTTCTGTCTCAGCGACGGGGGCAGACAGCGGGATCTGGGGTGCTGCCGGTGCAGCGTTTTTTGCACGAACGGGTGCCTCCACTGCGACAACGTCAACCGGATCACATTGCAAGGACTCCTCTACTAGAACGGGTGCCTCACCTTCCGGTACAGACACTTCAGGTAAGAGGGATTGGCGCCGCTCCAAGTTTAGTTTTAGGGCACGCCAGCTCGCTTCCATCCTGGCGACCTCCTCCCGGTGCCGGGCCAGGCCTCTTAGGGTATCCGCCGCTTCTTGCAGCGTAGGAGGGTTTCCAGGCCGGGTGCCCAACGGTGGTTCCGTGGCGATCGGGTCGCTTCCGTGGGGGGAGAGCTCTGACTGCTCCATCCCTTCACACTTCTGCTCGTGTCCATTAGCCATCTCTGCCAAGTCACATGTGTCATTAGCATCTGGAGAGGGCCCCTCTTTTGTAGGGAGGTGGGACCTTCGTGTTAGTTTCCGCACACTGAGGAGGATGAGGAGGCGGAACTGAAGAGCTGTGGGGCACGATCTTACATTGCAGTACCATTTAGAGCCATCGTTTTCATGTCACTGAGTGAGTGTACACCCATGAAGAGCACGCCCTTCTTCTTCACCAGTGCCTCGTCGTGACGCAGATATGGCGGAAAAATGGCAAATACATTCTCTGATGATTTTAGCAATTCTCAAGCACAAAACCAGTTCAATTCAGGCACACAGGACTCGCTTATAGCGAGCTACAGAATCCTGTTCGTGACGCCCAAGTTGAGTCGCACAGAGACAGAGATTTTGGGGGTACTCGGCACCGAGCCCGTCGACTTCTATGGGATATGTCACGGCTTTACCCGGCAATTGAATCAGAGTCTATTTTACTATGTAGAAGTGTATAAACTATAAATATATGTATATATATATGTCACAATGACATGTATATATATATATATATGTATTCTATGTGTGTATATTTGTGTTTACAACGAAAGAAAGGGGTTTTTTTTGTTGCGATATTTTGTTCCCATAGACTTACATGGGACTTCCGGTATCGAAATCGGATATCGACGATATTTAGTGCTATCGGCGATACAATTTCGATATGATATTTTTAGATATCGAGCAATATCGCTCAACACTAATGGTTAGTTATATTTCATTTGGTATTAATGCACCTGTGTAGTTGCCATTTTGCTTGGGTCCGCTGCACCCTGTCAGTGCATTTGTATTGAGGCCTATTTAGACAGATAACTATCTCTGCCTGTTTTTGTTTTTTTCTTGAATATAATTATTACTGTCTATTTGTATCTATTTTATTTTTTCCACACAGGTATATGAAATGTCATAGAGCTGCTTTTTTGTACATCTAACTAGTTTTGAGTGTTTTGGGACCAACTAGTAATGTATTTTTTAATATTTGCCTTATGATTATTTCTCAGCATAACTTCTCCTTCTTATCTGTTTTTAACTATCTGTTAATTGTTTCAATAAAACTGTCTTGTATTATTTTTGTCTATGGGAGTATTTTTGTAGTTTTACCTTTTGCTCATCAACGTACTTACATATAGAACATATCACTGTTTCCTATTGGTAATAAGGAATAATATAAGGAATACACACCAGAACCACTATTAATACAGGAATGCAGCACTAGAACAACTAGCAGCACATGAATACAGCATCAGGACCACCATCAGTACAGGAATACATCACAAGAACCACCTGGTGAGCTGGCTTCACTAAGCCCCAGTACAGTGTAAAAATATGCAGGATGGCCTGTGGATCAGGACAATTGGGTAACCTGAATGGCTGGCAAACAAGCAAAGCAGGACATACAGAGCACAGAGCCAGGAGTGTAGCTAGACATAAGAAACCACAGGAGCACTAAGCGGAGGAGGACATGACTTTGGGATGGGTGGACCTTTAACTCCTACAGCTTTCCTTTTATTTTAAGCAAAAGTGATGTTGCTTTAAGAGGAAAGAGCACAATATGTCTGTGCCTGGTGTGTTTCTGTGAGGAGGGTGGGGCTTATACAGAGGAGGTAACTCTGGCTCTCTCCTTCTTTCTCTCACTGGATGAACTGGAGGAAACAAATCTGCAGTGTCAGGGAGGATAATACTGGGGTCATCACCTCACATTACAGATGATAGGAGCAGAGTTACCTCAGACATCGTGTACCAGAGTAGTATCAGCTCCTACATTATATATGTGATCAATATTACCTCAGAAATTAATGTAGCTGTAAAGTTCGTCGGATACAGTAAACAGCAGGAGGCAGAGAAGGGGTTAACAAGAATTTACTTAAGCGATTATTGAATACGAATTCAAGGAAACCTCCACGCAGGGAGGTGATTAGGCAAATACTGTAGTGAGCTACACAATAAACGCAACAAAAAGGGGGAAAGTGAAGGTAATGACTTATCGATTGGAGTTCTTGTTGGGGAGTGGTTGGATCAGCTCTCGATGGTGTCGCAATCTGTGAACAAAGTCTCTGGCTCTGCTGTGTAGAAACGAGAAGCACTGTCTCCTGACTGTGCCAAAGTATCCAGAACAGTTGGTCTTGAGTCCATTGATCTTGGGTCCGTTGGAGCGTGAGTACAGTTACTTCTGCTGGTTCCTCAAGGTTGATGCGGTTCACCGGGAGCACAACGCCGTACATGCCGCAGGGGTGACAAGGCCTCGCACGGAATCACAAAGTTCAGGAGAAGACGGTACGTTTGCTGCACTGCACATTATGGAACTGGTTCATATAGGGGCACTTGGTAATGGGTGTAAGAGTCGGACAGTCTGTAAAGGGCTGGCATCAGTGGTGGTAGTTGAGGAGAGGGAGTCAACCTTCGTCCTGCTCTGTAGTCGCCTTACCACCAAGTCTCCCCCTTTCCCGCGCTCAGCTCCTTTTATGTCCCCCACGCCCTCTTCTGTCAGGTGCTCAGATTTTCCCCACACAGACAGGTCGTCCCCCTGCAACAGTGATGACGGCCCCGATAGTTCCGGCTCCAGAGCGTCTCTCGAACCGGCAACACTGCTACTGTTCATCTCCTTATATAGCCACCATGTTCCCTCATGTGTCTGCTACAACTTACCTCACACACTGCAGAGGCTGCTCCTGTGTGACCTCCCTATAGACCTGGCTGATATACTACACATTCACCTCAGACATTGTGTACTAGTGTAGTATCAGCTTCCACAACATATATGGGAGCATTATTACCTCAGAAATTCATGTGGTTGCGTATTATATAGAGTCTTCATGAGTTCTGGGTGCTGCTGGCTGAATAATATGGGGAACAAGGGCTGTCAGCACATATCTGCCATGACACACACAGTGTCTGCCATTACTATGGTGGAGCTGGGCTGTCACATGTACTAGAGACACTGGTGAGAGGAGCAGATGGGGGATGGTATATGTATGATAGGACAGAGCATGGACATATACAGTGTCTACCATTATGGTGTAGCTGGGCAGTCACATGTACTAGAGACACTGGTGAGAGGGGAGGAGTTGCGGTTGGTATATGTATGATGGTGAGAGGCGGCTGATTATTCCCCGTTCCCATTTATGGAGTCTGGTGATCTGTATGTGACCTCATCTCTGCTACATACTGATGATGCTGGGTGTACAGATCCTTTGTAACCAGGTTACTCTCACTATATGGCAGGGGTCACACTTGCGAGTGCAATGCGAGAAATTCGCCTCAATACCCGGCACTGCCGCCGGCACTCGGACCGGAGCGTTCAGCTGCATAGAGATACATGCAGCCGCACACTCCGGTCCCGAGTGCCAGTGGCAGTGCCTGGTATTGAGGCGTGAGACTCGCGTGAGTTTCTCGCATTGCACTGCAAGTGTGACCCCGACCTAAATGTGATATCTGTGTAAAGACTCAATCCCTGTGCTGTATAATTATCATGTACACATATCTGTACACATTACCACTCCTCACTCTGCTATATACGGATCATGTTGTGTGTAAAGATCCTGTGTCTCCAGGTTATTTTCCTAGCTGTACATATAATCTGAACATGACTTCCAGCTAAGTGCTTTTATGTAGCTATAACAGCCTTTAGTCCTCTTATGTTACATGCTGTCCTGTCTGATGTATCCATCCTGTTTCTGTATATTGTACCCCTCATATGTTTGCAGGATTGGTGTATACCCACCAAGTGCTTATTTTTACATTACCTAAGATGGTGGATAGCACAGGCCTGAGTGGATTACCTGGAGCCTTATCATATATGTTTTATCATATGTTTAATGGCGGAGCGCCGAGTTAGCACTCATAGTGTGATGCTGCACCTTGCTCTGGAGAACACATCATGGGTCCATTTTTCAGCCCTGTCTCTCGTCTATTGTATGTAGGTAGTGTGACTGACTGGGGTACAGACCTTGCAGTTTTCTTCACATACACCTATGGCTGCAGGCAGCTTATACGAGACCTACATATTATATTTCTTACTATTTATGTGCAGCTGGTGATTTGAGAGCCGTGTCTATCTGTAACTGCTGTAGTGGAGCAGGCGGCTACTTATTGTTACAGCATATAACACAGCATTGCCCATCACTGACTATATCTGACCTTATGATGGGATATCTTCCACTATCAACCTGTTGTATACCTTGGTTGTAAACTTACATGGTGTTTTCATCCTCACTTATCCCACATCTTATATATTTCAGTAACTGAATTAAAAAAAATGGTTGTGGGGTAAAGAGTTGTACGAAATTAGGGTTTAGTGAAAGATACCTACTTTTTCAATTAAACTTCACAATAAGCTGTCACATGGATATACTGTTACTGGTCATTATATGTATCTATATAATACATAAAAACAGTTATTTGTTTTTCTTTTTTAATGGGTCCTTGAAGTTATTTGGACCCCTGGTTTAGAGGGGTGTTCATCACCGTATGACCCCCCTGGTTTGGAGGGGTAACCATCTGGGTTATGGCCCCTGTTGTGTGGAAGGGTAACCATCTTGGTATGCCCCCTGGTGTGGAGGGGTAACCATCTCGGGTATGGCCCCTTGGTTTGGAGGGGTAACCATCTCAGGTATGGCCCCCTGGTGTGGAGGGCCAACCATCTCGGGTATTGCCCCCTGGTGTGGAGAGGTAACCATCTCTGGTATGGCCCCCTGGTGTGGAGGGTTAACCAACACAGTATGGCCCCCTGGTCTCCAGAAGCATTTATATCTTATAAGACCCTGTTATGGTAAAGTCCCTGGGGTCATTGCAATCATATTTTGCATGCCTACAGAATAAACTGGCTCCTCCGAGCCAGGAACAGCGGCTGGAGGGGAGAAGAAAAAAAGGTAGGCATGCTTTTCAATACAATCTGTAGCTTCAAGGACCCTCTTTTCTCATACGACTTGAGATGGGTGAGGCACAGTTTTTGACTGTTTATATTGACCAAATCCTGTTTTTTTCAAGGTTATCATCTGGACAAAGCAGTAATCTAGTGCATTAAACTGAAGAGCAATATACCTAATCTGGGTGCCTTTTAGTCAGTTGGAGCGACTAAGGGTAAAGTCATGTGCATTAACATGAAGGGCAATATGCCTATTCCCGATACCTTTCACCCAGTTGGAGCGGTTAACGGTAAATGTTATCAAGTGCCTGAAAAACAATTAACAATGGCGTGGCAGGGTTATTAATAATACCTTTGTAGACTTTTTCTGCTATAGGTTTATTTCAATTACTACGTCCAAATATTATGAAAGTTATGGTCGGTAATAATGTTGACGTTATATTGTGTATAGCTTTTAATTTCTCCCTATTTATAATATCTTTCTCTTGATATACACTCATCATTTTTTGGGTAGTAGTAATTTGGTTTAAGAAATTATTACTGCACAGCACAGCTACTGTACATAATGGTGGTTTCTAGTACAATAATCTGTGAATTGGTGAATTATTAGGCTGGCTACAATACATGCAGTATAATAGTTTTTTGAGACATGACTGATGTCATTATACAGGTATTCAGACTGTGGCTACCCCCTTTAATTTGGTTTACTTACCACATTCCCCATTATGGGATCCTCATTGCAGAATGTTTAGCGACTGTTATTTTGCTTTAGTTACCGTATTCGATCATAATTTGGTAGAGTTTCATTGATAAAATTAATCACCGTCTGCCACCGGCCGGGGCAACTCTCCAGGACTTACTTTATCCTTGGAGGAACTCAAGACCTATCGTCATCCAAGCTAAGTACTAAAATTTAATCGATTGGACCCATTATTATTTTGACTTGGCTGCAGGTACTGGACTTATATAAATATTACCGCTCACATCCTGTGAACGTATCCAGCACTCCTAGCACTTTAGCGAGACCTCTACCAGACAGATTGCACAATCTGACTATATGATTTAATGAAACTTTCAGGTACACTCTGCAATCTCAGCACTTTAGAGCGAGTACTATTAACTAGTGTTGAGCGATACTGCCCGATATCCCGAAATATCGATCGGATTGGATCGGCCCGATACTCAAAAAGTATCGGGTATCGCCGATCCGATACCGGAAACCCAATGCAAGTCAATGGGACAGAAATATCGTAATTAAAAAAAACCCTTTCTTTCCTTGTAAACACTAGATATACACACATAGAATACATATATATATATATATATATATATATATATATACATGTCATTGTGACATATATATATATACATATATTTATAATTCATATCACTTCTACATAGTAAAATAGCCTCTGATTCAATTGCCGGGCAATGCCGGCTTTTGTGAAAATACAGAACCACCCGACATGAAATGACACATGGTTTACATAGAGTAAACCATGTCTTTTCATGTAGTTTGATATATGGTTTTCACTAACAATTACAAGAGTGTATGTGTGCAAAATTTGACACATGTAGGGGTTAATTAAAGGTGTAAATTCGTTGTAAAAAAACGCATTTTATTAAATAAAGTCTCAGAACTTGTCTTCATTCAAGAACATATGGGACTTCATAGGTCAGCAATTGCAAAGGTAGCTAACAGACGTGGATCTTGATGAGTTGCATGACAAAGTGTATACAGTGTGGCAGAACATTCATCAATTTTTAGTACTTTATTGGTAACATGCCAAGGCGCATAAGTGAATGTATTTCTACATGTGGCACTTATACTCAATACTGAATAAATAAGATGTTTTGAACACTTTGTTTCCATTTTTTTCATAATTTGCATATCATTGACACATCTATTGATCCTGTGATTTCCATAATTACAGAACTTTTCCCTCTTGGTATTACAATTTCAATGTTGAAGAGTGTACATCTGTAGCCCAGAATACTGATATGGAGAGATTAGCAGCATTCTCTGTGAATTGTATAATGATGAAAAAGTGGATCCAGCACAGCCCTCTGAAGAAAAGCAGCCATTTTTTGTGTACATACATGTATAGCTTTAAAATGTTAATGAAAAAATAGAATGTTGTAAAATATGTTCCTCATGACATTTAGCAAATACCTAGATGCCATCTCCTCCCCTCACAGCACTCCTCATAATTACATACATTATGTAGATATGAATACACAATATTGAGTGTATTATTATGTAAATTTTCCCTTCAACAAGCATCCATCATAAAGGACTACAGTAACAGATTTGTGGCGCTTGTAAATTTTGATCAAATGATTGCAAATTATTTAGATGAAAAATGTATTAGTTTTCAGTCATTATAAATGTGTGTTTTTTCCAATAATAGAAAAATCTTCAAAAATATAATAACACTTTTAAAGTGGTTGTCTCATCAATGGATGTGCCAGGGTCAATCTTCCCTATTCCCCAGCTATTAATTATTATCCAATGGGAAAACATCTGGCCACTTAATTGGTTAAATCTGTCATAAACTGGCAGATTACGCCCAAAAGAGGATATACACTACCTTGAAACAGTATTCATACCTGTGAACGTTTCCACGTTTTCACATTACACCCACAAACTTAAAGGGAATCTGTCAGAAGGTTTTTGCTATGTAATCTGGAGACAGAAGAAGATAGAGGCTGAAACACAGACATTGCCAGACTAGTCCGGCAGCTAAGCACCTCACTGTCTATGGACTTTGTACATGTAGAGCCTGGTATGGGCAGGGTTAGCTTTCTCAGTTCTCCTTCATTCTAAATCTGAAATCCATGATTGTGACTTTAACAAAACCCAACATACCAGATACACCAATAGTTATCCAAAGGAAAAGTAAAGGGGAGAATCCCAATGTCTAGAATCCTACAAAAAATATCGGAGCTAAATGCCCCCCAAAATGTCTATATTTATAGTCAGATGAGAGACACCATATGTGTATAATAATATGGAAAGTTTATTGAGTTATCACTATGTAACAAAAGACAATTGCACATATAATAAAAGATGGGTTAAATGATTAATACAAGGCAGACAAACACTACATCATAAATAGGTCATATCAAGCAAACAACCCGGTCTCTATATAATTTTTTCAGCCTGAGGGTGAATGGTCAGGTGATAGGGGGTTGTGAGGAGATGTATGTCATGTAACGCTGTGTCACAGTATGATGTCTCCCTACTTGATTTAAGGGACAGGCACATCAGTCCGAAATGTCCAACACAACTCCACCCGTGATCCTAGACCAAAAAAACAGATACTACACATAATTGCCGTAGATATTGCTATCCTAAGGTGCTTACTCATGTGAAATGATGAGCGTTTACTACCATGGCCCCAACGCGCATTTTGCGTGGTGGGCTTCCTCGGGGGGCTGTGTGGACAGTTCAGTAAGTTTGTGTACTATATGTCACCTCTGATTATGTCAGATCGGCTGCACCCAGTCATCTAAGTGATACATTGTTCAATTCAGCTTCTCTTTTCCTATATCATGCTACTCTCAGATGAGGTACCAAAAACCTGCTGACATATTCCCCTTAAATCAATTTTATTTGGCTTTTATGCCCTAAACCAATGCAAAGTAGCAAGTATTTGTGAAGTGTAAATAAAATGATAGAGTTTTCTAATCATTTAAAAAATATAAGTGTGAAACTTGTATTCAGACCCCTGTAAGTCTCATACCCCTAAATGAAATTCTGAATTACCAATTGCCTCCAGAAGTTACATAATTAGTAAATTCCACCTATGTGTAATTTATTCTCAGTAGAACTACAGCTCGTCAGTGAAGGCCTCAGAGGTTTGTTTGAAAAATTTAGGAGTCGAACAGCATCATGAAAACCAAGGAACACACCAGATAGGTCAGGGGTAAAGTTATGGAGAAAAGTAAAGCAGGGTAGGTTATAAAAAAATAGCCCAAGCTCTGAACAGCTGACGGAGCACTCTTCAATCCATCATCCAAAAACAAAAGGAGTATTGCACAACTGAAAACCTACCAAGACATGGCCGTCCACCTAAACTGACATCCAAGCAAGGAGAGCACTAATTAGAGAAGCAGCCAAGAGGCCGAAGGTAAGGTCACTCTGGAGGAGCTGCAGAGATCCGCTGCTCAAGTGGGAAAATCTGTACACAGGACAACTATTAATCGTGTACTCAACAAATCTGGCCTTTCTATAAGAGTGGTAAGAAGAAAGCCATTTTTTTTGCAGCAAGCCATAAGAAGTCCCGTTTGCTAAAAACCATGTAGGAGACACAGCTAGGATGCAGCAGAGAAAGAGAATCAGGTCAGCTAAATACAGGGCAATCCTGGAGGAGAGGCTGCAAAAGACTTGAGACTGAGGCATAGGTTAACGTTCCAGCAAGACAATGACCCTAAACATACTGTCAGTGCTACAATGGAATACAATTATATCAAGTCATAGTCATGTGTTTGAATGGCTCAATCAAAGTCCAGACCTAAATCCCATTGAGAATCTGTAGCAAGATTTGAAAATTGCTGTTCACAGACGCCTCCATCCTACTTCACTGAGCTAGAGCTAGTTTGCAAATAAAAATGGGCAAAAAGATTTTTAAAATATTTAGAAAACCATGTATCATTTCCTTTACACTTCACAAATACTTGCAGCTTTGTGTTGGTATATCACATAAAATCCCAATAAAATGCATTTATGTGTGTGGGTTCAATGTGAAAAAATGTGGAAAAGTTAATTGAAATCTTTTTCAAGCCACTCTATGTCCTTATGATGAAAGTGTACATTATGCGCTATAGGGATACATTAAACATCTATCCTTTCTGTCTGATCCTATGGCCAAGACACTGAGTAAAGTGGTGACAACCTGGTGAAAAGTGATCATTATTATCTAGATTATGTTGATACATGAAATTAAGAGAACAACTCAAGGTGATGATTAATAATTGGTGATGTTCTAATTTGTTAGGTCATTTGTTGTGTTGGTTAACTTTTGAAGCATTGTGGGATATACCTATAGTAATGAAAGCAGATTTGAAGACTGTCTCATGCTCATTTCTTGCATGTGCAGCAACGTTGTTAGATCACTACTATTATGCATGATACAACCTGTGACACAGAACACTTTGTTATACCGGAAATACCAGATAATAGTTTAGGTTCATCTGTTCTCTTAATTGCTTTGATTACAAAATAGCTTGAAATAGTTTCCACAGTCTGAAAGTGTCTGAAAGTATCTAAAGGTACTGCCACACTAACAATCCGCTAGCGATCTCGTTAGCGTTGCATACTAATGAGATCGCTAGCGGATCATTCTATATCGCTAAATCGGCCACATTTAGCGATATAGTTAACGACGCTATCGCCGTTAGCGACTTTAACGACTTTAGCGGTACAAAAGTACGCTAAATCGCTAAGAAAAGTGCCACACAGCGATAAGATACTTACCCAGCGGAGCGCCAGCGATGAAATAGGGTCCGGAACGATTTCAGCGACGAGCGAGATACAGCAGGAAGCTCGTCGCTGGAAGCTGCCGCACTGAACAATATCGCTACGGATCGCTAATAGTGACGTTTTAGCGATCCCGTTAGCGATATTGTTTAGTGTGCATACCTTAATGAGTTGCTACTACTTCTGAGAGAAACTGTCTTATCAGCAGACAACAATAAATGTACTTCCAATCAGGTTACATGGACCTGTATCTGTATGCTCATCCTGTCCTACAGGATTATTCCCTGACCAGATGCTATTGGATACCTGCTCCCCCTCCCCCTCCCGCAGTCAAAGGCATACCTTCTGCTCTCCTTCTGCTACTGGGTGAAACTACTAGGCCATTCAAAGTGGACGAAATGGGATTGTGAGTCAGACATGGGTCCCATATCTGATGACAATTGGGAGTTTGCCGACTTGCTCTAACCACCCAAAAGTTGGTCTCTTCTAGATATTTTGTGAAAACCATACAACTCTACATCCTAAATCGTACGTATTATACCACAGCCAGAATGCGAAAGGTTCACTCCCAGATGGGTGAACCAAGTCATAGGGGGCCTGAAAAGTTTTTCACCTACTCTGGAATTGTCCATTACTAGAGGATACTGGTCCAGGTGGTTTGACTTCTGCATGACAGTATGGGGATGCCTGAAACAGAGGCCCCTGGACATGCCTTTTGTTTTTGACCCTGAACCGTACTCAATGACATCAGACCGGCTGTTTCTAATTGAATTCTTGTTTATTGTCAAAATTGCCATTTCCGTGTACGGTTCTACCATTACTTCCCAGCTGCATACCCACTGTCTTGGGGTTATATTTGACTCAGATTTTTCCTTCACTCCCTACATCCGCTCACTCTCTCTACCTTGTTACCTACATGTCAAAAACATCTCTAAAATTCAACCTTTTCTTACCCTGCAAAAACTTGCTGTTGCTCTTATTCATTCTCGACTGGATTATTGCAATTCACTATTAATCGGTCTCCCTCTTACTAAACTGCCCCTACCCAATCCATCCTGAATGCAGCAGCCAGAATCATATTCCTCTCTAACAGCTACACCGATACCTCTAAAGTGTGCCAGTCATTACACTGGAGGCTCAGCCACCACAGAGTCCAATATAAACTTATCACTCTCACCCACAAAGCTCCCCACTGTTCTGCACCACCCCACATATCCTCTCTCATCTCTGTCTATCAGCCTATCTGTGCCCTCCATTCCACAGATGACCTAAGACTAACATTCTCAATAATCTGAATCTCTCACTACCCCCCACTGCACCAGTTCTCTGGAATGCACTACCCATGACAATTTGATTAAAGGGATTGTCCAGTCTAATTGATAAGTCTGCAGTTACTAGGCGGGAGTATGTATAACACATACATACCCTCCGGTCCCGGGTCAGAAACCAGTGAATCCCTCAGCGCACAGTGCGTGCGCTAGGCGGGATTCATAAGTCTGGAGTCACAGAGTGACTATAAACTCATCAATTTGGACCTCTTTAATTCCCAATTCCCACAGCTTTAAGCGTGCTCTAAAAACGCACTTCTTTAGACTTGCTTATCCCTTCACCTCACTTATGTAACTATTCCCGTTTTGCCCTTCCAAAATTTTCTTCCAAATCAGGACCCTCGTAGCATCTGTTCACATACATCCTATGCACTTTATAGCACTCTGTATCTACAGTATACTGTACAGATACTTGCTGTTGACCGATTCATATTTGAATACCCTATTTATTACATTGATGGCTGGATGATACAACAGAAGCTCTTTTTACCAGTTACCTTTTGTGTCCCCCCTATTTCCTCACAGATTGTAAGCTTGTCTGCAGGACCCTCACTCCTCTTGGTATGTATTGAAATATGTGTTATTCCGTAATGTGTTTAATGTCTGTACAAGTCCCCTCTGAAATGTAAATGTAAATGCGCTATAGAAAAAAATATTAATATTATTATTGCTCGGAAGTGTGTAGCTAGGCATTGGTTGTCTCCTAGAACTGCCACCATTTCTAATTAGAAATTGACAGTGAATCCTGGCCTAGCTTTAAGAATAGTATTTATACACACCAGGGCTTCCACAATAAGTATTTTAAAATCTGGAGTAGATGATTTGAGTCCCTCCTGACCATGTAGTCTGCCTTTCCTTCAGATTGTCCTTGGGTAACCTCAAGCTCATTTCTTGGGTTCCCCTGACCCTCAGCAGAATCACAGACACAAAGCAGAAGCAGTTGCTTTTCTTTCTCTTATGTTGTGTTGGATTTGTTTGGAATCAGTTGTGCTTCATATATGCACTCAGTGTACAATTCTTTTGCATGATGCATATGATACGTAGATATACTTAGTATCTCCTTCTTTGTGTATAAATCCATCATAGTGGTACACTGAATACTTAGGATTGTCTCCTTCATGTGCTGTACTGTACTGTGTACTTTACCCTGTAATTGCTTAATAAACTTTATCTTTTTTTAAAAAAAATTTAATTCACTGCTATTTCACTGGTAATCAGTTATCACATGCAATAAATGCTAAGTAATTTCCAAATCATAGAGAGTGAAATTGGACTATTGTGCTTCGAATCTGATAATGCAAACATCTTTCAAGTTCTTGATATATTGAATGAGTTACTTAAAGGGGTTTTCGATTTTCAGGAAAGTGAGCCCCAAACTCTGTAAAATATCTAAAATAACATAGTCAGCAGGTACTCAACCTCCCTGGGGTCAGCAGCAGCTCCTACTCACTTCTCAGAGGTTTGACTGCAGTGGCAGCATTATGTTAACAGTGCGTGTCACCGCTCTAGTCCATCACTGAACTCAGCGTTAGTATGCCCTTAACGTTGGCAAAGCTGGCGAGCTCACTGATTAGACAGAACAATGACCCACGCCATTGACGTGACTTCACCACAGCAGCAAAAATCACGTAGAATAGAGTTGCTGAGGGGCGCCGGCGCTGGACCCAGGAATCTGCTGACTTTTTATTTTAGGTAGTTTATAGAGTTTGGCCCAATTGCCTGAATGTAGACAACCCCTTTAAAATGTGCTGCCATTGCTTGGAAATTCATAAGTGCAAATACAGGATACAGGTACAGGTTATATATTTTCAATGGAGCTGCAGATGCAAGTGGTTCTGATACTGTAACACTTCAACATAAATTCCTATTTTTGGTTACGAACCCATTATGGAACTAATTATCAACTTTTTTTTTATTATAGGGTAACATCTGAAAAATATTTTTACTTTTTGAGCCCATTTAAATGAGCTTTCTATGATTGATAAATGACTGGCAATCAGCTATGTACCTGTACAAGCGATCCCTGGTTCTTAATTATCTGCTTAGAAAAGCCCTCACGAATTCTATGAACACATGCGCTCAGAACGATTGTTAATATGAAAATTCTGTGCACTTAGAATATCATAATTATAGGCAGCACCTCCCCTGTTTACACAATACATTGTGCTGCAAAAATACAACTATTTTAATGCTATCATCAACAATCCAATCACCCCAAGAACGAGTTGGTGGAGTTTGCCAGTACTAGCGAAAAAACGCCAAACGTTGCTAAATTTTGGGGCAAACCTTTTGTGACATTTTAAGCAGTTTTATGCCAGAATTCTGGTGAAAACTAATTGAAGATTTGGGGCCTTAGTGCATAGGATTGTAAACCATTCTATATTTTTATATTTTGACCAAGATTTGATGACTGCTCTTCCAGTATCCATTCCAAGCATCTATGAACTCATTCTTTCATACAGATGAAAACTTTTTTTGTTACTAGAAGCATAATTGTTTCAGGGAGCCCAGTAGGGAATGACCGTATTAGCAATAAGCAATTCATTAAAGTGTTTAAAGGGAACCTGTCAGCAGTTTTGGTCGATATAAGCCCCCAATCCGACCTGTAAGAAAACAAAATTAACTTTTATTATACTTACCTACAGGGCGTTCGGGTCCAATGGGAGTCACTCTTCTTGGTCCGGCACCTCCCATCTTCTTGTGATGCCGTCCTCATGATTGCTTCATGAGAATGACGTGTCCCTGAATCATCCACACAGGCTCCCTGGCATCGCGCTCCTGCGCAGGCATACTTCTCTGCCCTGTTGAGAGCAGAGAAAGTACTGCAGTGCGTAGCTGTTGGGGCTTTTTGACCTTTTCCGGCACCTGCGCACTGCAGTACTTTGCTCTGCCCTCAAGAGGGCAGATGAGTATGCCTGCGCAGGAGCATAATGTCAGGGAGCCTGTGTGGATGAAGCAAGCAGGAGGACGGCGATCGTAAGAAGATGGGAGGCACCGGACCAAGACCAGCGATGCCCATCGGACCGGACTGCCCTGCAGGTGGGTATAATAAAAGTTATTTTTCTTCTCTTACAGGTCAGATCGGGGGCTTATATACAGCATTATAGAATGCTGTGTGTTAGTCCTGAAAGGTGATGGCAGTATCTCATATCGGCCAAAACTGCTGACCGGTTTACTTTAACACTTTTGCTCTACTCAAAGTTGCACTAGTCTCAGCCTGCTCCACCAAGTTGGGTGGAGCATGGCAACACTCACTTGTCTAATTCAGGACCTGATGTGGTATAACTTACACCAGATATCTTACTTCCCTCATTGACTAGAATTAGATTTCTGGTGAGGCACACCCCACTTGCAAAATGCAATGATTCATTAAGGGGCAAGCACCTCTTAAGGAATCAGGTGCTTCTTACTCCACTACTCCTATTCATTAATATTGGTGTGTGAAACACCAGTCATAATGATTCTGGGCCATTATCTTTTTAAGCTGCTGTAAATGCTAATATATTAATGAAAGTTCAATAAATAAAAATCAATACTTAAATTAGTTGTTAACATTTTATGAAAATTTGAAGTCTATGTGTAATAAGAAGCCCTGATACTTCTGAAGAACTCTTGCAGGATGTGCCATTAATGAGGAGAGACTGCCATCTGCTGGCCAGCTGAAATCAAGTGGAACCAAATTGTGCAACCTCATATGCTGGACTGGATCAAGGGATCCACAGGAAGGACGTCCCTGATATAAAAGCCCTGTGCGTCAAACCACGAGGAGATTTGGAAGAGAGCGGAGCAGATGTGCTCCAGAGACACCGCTGAGACCAGCGTGACAGGCCTCAACAGGATGTCTGAGCCACCCAGGTGCCGGTCACCGCTTGGTAAGGTCTGTATTCCCGCAGGAGGTCTCCGAGTACTGCCTATGCTGCTCAGAGCCAGGATCTATGCCCTGCGCTGGTCATGCCTCCAAGGCCCGACGTCGCCTTTCAAGAGTCGAGGTCTAGTCCTCTCCGACCCAAGCATAAGAGATTTCCCCCGAGAAGATCCGGAAGAGTTTTAAGCCGAGAAAATCCGTGAGGAGACTGTGACAGGTGAGGCCCACCGGCAATTGCGGAGAAAAGGAGTGAGTGAACAGGGCCATCACTTCCAACTATCATCTGCAGTATCGGGGTTGGCTGGGATTAGGTCTACAGGTTGGGACGGGGCCGGTTGGTGCATGGGAGGCTCAACTGGCTTTGATAGACTACGTCAGAAAGAGACTTGAGGCCTAGTGGGAAAACCCAGTGATCCCCACTATGCGTTTGAGAGAGAACTTACAAGGTGACTACCATGACTGGGTGCACCACCTTTTGTGTAAAGAACGTTAAATAGTAAAAGACTTTCATAAGTTATTCTAAGCTTATTGTTGATTTGCATAGTTACTAACGCTAATTGTTTAAAGTTACTGCTGGATATAAATAGAATTATATCAATCCCTGACTGTTTTTCACTTCGTGATCTCTGTTTGTTGCATCCAGACACCTGCATTACATATGTCATACAACAATGAATACAAAGAAATCTTGAAATTTAGAGAACAACATCAACACGAGCTAGAGTAATCCAAATCTGAGCAGAAAAGCCTGACATTTTTCTATGAATGCTGAAATAACAGGAATAACAAAGCAGTGAATTACACATTTTGTGCATATTTTTAGCCATTAGATGAACACAAGTACAATTACAAATAAAATATTGTATAATATTTCTTAATAAGGTTGTCTCCTTTCACAAAGATTTTTCCTTAATAGTAACAAAAAAGTAACAAAAAAAAATAGGACACGGTGGCTCAGTGGTTAGTACTGTTGCTTTTCACCACTGCGGTTCTGGGTTCAAATCTCATGAAGGACAACATCTGCAAGGAGATTGTATTTTTTGCATGGACTTCCTCCTGGTACTCCAGTTTTCTCCAAAGACATACTGGTAGGAAATTTAGATTGTGAACCCCAATGGGGACAGTGATGATAATGTCTGTAAACCGCTGTGGAATATGATGGCTCTATGTAAGTAAAAAAATAAAAAATGCATTACTCACCCTTCCTGGGTGCATCAATGAGTCCCTGCCACTGTTCTTAGTGTGTGTCGCTCATCAGGGCTGCAGACAATATCAAAGATTAGCAGTTCTGCCAATGTACACAGAACAACACACTAAACTTACTCATTGGCTGCTGCACTGTCAAAGTGACTTTGGCGCCACAACAAAAACTAACAGAGCTTACTGGAAAAACGTTTCTTAAAAGTGGCAATATCTTTATCTTCTTTGAAACTAGTAATTTACAGATTTGTAATATGGAGGGAGTTAGCATATGGCAAGTGTCTTCTGTGTTTCTATCAACAGCAATTAAAGGGAATCTGTCACTAGGTTTTTGCTACCTCGTCTTATAGCAGCTTAATATAGGAGAAAGACCCCAATTGCAATGATGTATCACTTAGTTTACTGGGTGCAGCATTTGTGATATATTCAAGTTTTAGATGTAGCCGAGCTCCGAAAGCTACACCACCCTCACCACTGGTCACAGCTTTCTGTGTACATTGCGTATTGAAATGGAGCTGCTCATAAGAGAAGGGGGCGTCGTCAGATATATTGGCATAAGAGAGCTAGTCTTGGCAGTGATAATTTCCTGGTGATAAAGCATTCAGTGTATGGAAATAACAGCACATAGCCTAATAAGTGTGATATCACTGAAATCTGTATCTCAGCCTCTATGTAATGCTGCCATCAGATTACATAGCAAAAACTTGCTGACAGATTCCCTCGCTGCTGTTTAGCCACTTAGATATCGTTGTCAATTTATGCACATCTACGCACAGAATTTGTTTATTGATCATTTGATTCCTAAACAGAATTAAGAAACTTTCTAAATGACCTTAAATAAAAATTCCTATAATTTTGCTGCTGCACAGTATGGAAAAATTGGACAGTTGTGGAAAATTTCAGTCTTGAAAAAATGTCCATCACACATACAGCACTAGGACCGATGGTAGTGCAAAAAAATTGGATTCCATACCAAGCAACCAATTTTTTATGGGTACATTGAAATTCACTAATATAGGAAACTATATTTGGTCTGGTGAAGTTTGAATAATTGTTTATATATAACGATTGCATATGGATGACAAGTGAGAAAAAAAATCATCCTAGTTTTCTGTATTATTTTTTATATCTTTATGTGAACTTAACCTTAGAGAAAGCTGTGGGGAGGAGACCTGAGAAAACAAACTATAGAAAAAATAAAGCATTTTATCTTAATTATCCAGATGTCTATAAACCAGGAGTCATAGACTGTTATCTTTATGTTGATTCTTCTTTTAGGTTGAATTTTAAATTTGTAAATTGATGGTTATTTACCTCTTATATCAGCTCCTACAGTTTATGGCACTGTTATCTTTGCAAACTGGGATGCAGGGTCACTGAAAAATGATATTTGCTGATACGAGTATGTTGATTACACATTATACCAGGCCACGCAGTTTGTTGACTTGCAAACATTGAAGGATAAGCTATAAATAATCAAACAATGGGGGTCAACTGTTGTGAATGGGTTTGAGATGAGTTCTGAGCAGAGGCTCCCTCTGGTGGTTACAAGCGGTGCTAGTGAAGATTGTGAGGACTGGGAATCAGGTGTTACTGACTGGTCTTATATAAGGGAGTCATTTTCCCATCAGGGTTGCCGGTGACCAATTGTTCTGGTCTGAATCCTTCATTCCAGTTTCCCTTGTAGCCTGCTGTGTCGTGTCTGCATCTCCTGCTTACAGATAAGACTTTTGCTTCTTTTGTGTTTTTGCTATATTTTTGCATTTTGTACTGCACTTCTTTGGGGGCCTTCAGGGTCCCCTCGGGGGGCTTCTGCCCTCTCAGTTTAGTTCAGCCACTGAGTTTTGTTCTTTTGCTTTTTCCAGTTTTTTCAGTGGCTGCTGTTTTGATTTTGTTACACCAGAGAACTAATTTAGGTAGTAGAGGTCGTGTGATCTCAGGTGATTTTGAAATTAGTAGAGTTGGTGCTTTTCAGGGTTTTCTGGGATTGCAGTAAGTACTCTTCCTATCCTTTTCTATTTAGATAGTTTGGGCCCCAGCGTTTGCTCATACTATTTTCTTTCTGTGTCAGTATTTCCTCTTGTCTAACCGCCATTACATGTTTGGGGGCTTTCTATTATCTTTGGGGTTCTGCTCCGGGGCAGATAGCTTTCCTGTTTCTGTCTTTAGGTGTAGTTAGTTTCTCAGGCTGTGACGAGGCGTCTAGGACCAACGTAGGAACGCTCCACGGCTGCCTCTAGTTGTGGTGGTTAGTCAGGGTACTGCAATCTCATAAAATTCCAACTGCTCTGGTGTATTGCCTTTTGCCTGCTCTCCTCAGCTACCGAAACATAACAGTATCACCGGCCTAAAAAATTGAAAATTGTATGGTACTCACAGAAGGGAAAAAATATTGTGAAAGAAAAAAGGTTGTCAGAGTTGTCAGAGATATTTTTCTGTTTGTTGCATTTTTTTTTTTTTTCCCTCTGTATCTCTGGGTGCTGGGGAGGATCTTTTCTCTCAATGGAGTTTGCACAGTTGTCTGGCCGTGTGGATCAGCTTGCCACTGAGGTTCGGAGTATTGCTGCATATCTTGCTAGGTTGCCTGTTGTGGAACCTAGGATTCCCATGCCAGATTTGTTTTTGGGGGATCGAGCTAAGTTTCAGAATTTCAAAAATAATTGTAAATTGTTTTTTGCCTTAAAATCTAAGTCCTCAGGAAACGCAGCGCAGCAGGTTCAAATTATCATCTCTCTCCTGCGCGGCGATCCTCAGGATTGGGCTTTTTCCCTGATACCTGGGGATCCTGTTTTGAGTGATGTTGATGCGTTTTTTCAGGCTTTGGGGTTATTGTACGATGAGCCTAATGTCACTGATCAAGCTGAAAAAACCTTGTTGGCATTAAATCAGGGGCTTGATGACGCTGAGTTTATACTGTCAGAGATTCCGTAGGTGGGCAGTCCTGACCAAATGGAATGACGACGCTTTGGCGGCCCTTTTCCGGAAGGGTCTGTCAGATAATGTAAAGGATGTTATGGTGGGATTCCCTGTCCCCTCTGGTCTCAATGATTCTATGTCATTAGCGATTCAAATTGACAGACGTTTGCGTGAGCGGAGAAGTATGCGTGGAATGGTGTTGCCTTGTGAGCCAGCTTCTGAACCCATGCAGTGTGATAGAGTGGTGTCTGGGGCACAGCGTCATGAGTTTCGAAGGCGCAATGGGTTATGTTTCTACTGTGGTGATGCCTCTCATGCTATTTCAGTCTGCCCTAAGCGGGGAAGACGTTTTGCACGCTCAGTTGTCTTGGGTAGTGTTCAGACTAAGTTTTTATTAACTGTCACTCTGATATGCTCTCTGTCCTCATTTTCTGCTCAGGCTTTCGTTGATTCTGGAGCAGCTATTAACCTGATGGATTATGATTTTGCTAAACGTTGTGGGTTTTCCTTGATACCCCTACAGAAGTCTATTCCCCTACTGGGGATCGATTCTACCCCTTTGGCTGAGAATAAACCCCAGTTTTCTACTCAGGTGATAATGAGGGTTGAACCTGATCACCAGGAGTGCTGCAAATTTTTGGTTCTATATAATCTGCATGACATTATCGTGCTGGGTTTCCCTTGGTTACAGTCTCATAATCCTGTTTTGGATTGGAAATCTGTGTCTGTAACCAGTTGGGGCTGCCAATGTGTTAATACCAACACTCCTGTTTTTTCTGCCTCCCCCCAGGCTCAGGATGTTCCTGACTTTTTGTTTGATTTTTCTGATGTGTTTAGCGAAAGTAAATCTGCATCCTTGCCTCCCCATAGGAGCTATGACTGCGCTATTGAATTAGTGCCGGGTAGTAAATTCCCTAAAGGTCGCCTTTTTAACTTGTCTGTACCTGAACATGACGCTATGCGGTCTTATATCAAGGAATCATTGGAGAAGGGTCATATCAGACCATCCTCTTCACCCTTAGGTGCCGGTTTTTTCTTTGTGGCCAAAAAAGATGGTTCATTAAGGCCGTGTATTGATTATCGTCTCTTGAACAATATTACTGTGAAATATCAATACCCTTACCCTTGATTTCTGACCTGTTTTCCAGGGTGAAAAACGCTACTTGGTTTACCAAGCTTGACCTCAGGGGGGCGTATAACCTTATTCGCATTAAGCACGGGGATGAATGGAAGACGGCATTCCCCTGAAGGGCATTTTGAGTACCTAGTGATGCCCTTTGGGCTCACTAATGCTCCTTCCGTCTTCCAGTCCTTCATGAATGACATTTTCAGGGATTTTGTGGATAAATTTCTGATTGTTTATTTGGATGATATCTTGATTTTTTCTAATGACTGGGACTCTCATGTGAAACATGTTCGAACTGTATTCCAGATTTTGAGAGAGAATGCTCTGTATGTGAAGGGATCAAAGTGTCTTTTTGGCGTACAGAGGATCTCATTTCTGGGATTCATTTTGTCCCCATCTGTTATTGAAATGGACCCGGTCAAGGTTCAGGCCATCTGTGATTGGGTCCAACCTACTTCATTAAAGGCTCTTCAGAGATTTTTGGGTTTTGCCAATTTTTATCGTAAATTTATTGGCATTTCTCGGTTATTGTTAAACCATTAACTGATTTGACCAGAAAGGGTTCTGATGTGGTGAATTGGCCTCCTGAGGCAGTCTCTGCATTTCAGGAACTTAAGCAGAGATTCACTTCTGCTCCTGTTCTACGGCAGCCTGATGTTTCTCTGCCATTTCAGGTGGAGGTTGATGCCTCTGAAATTGGGGCAGGTGCCGTTTTGTCCCAAAAAGATCCAGAGACCTCTAAAAGTAACCCTTGTGCCTTTTTCTCTCGAAAATTTTCTCCTACTGAACGTAATTATGACGTGGGTAATCGGGAGTTGTTGGCCATGAAGTGGGCTTTTGAAGAGTGGAGACATTGGCTGGAGGGAGCCAAACATCAGGTGGTGGTCCTTACGGACCATAAGAATCTGGTCTATCTGGAATCTGCCAAGCGACTCAATCCTAGACAGGCCAGGTGGGCCTTGTTTTTCACACGTTTTAATTTTGTGGTTTCCTTTCTTCCTGGCACTAAGAATGTTAAGGCGGATGCCCTCTCGAGGAGTTTCCTTGCGGACTCTCCTGAGTTATCTGATCCTTCTGTTATTTTGAAAGAGGGTGTAGTTCTTTCCGCCATCTCACCCAATTTGAGACTTGCTCTGGAGGGGTGTCAGGAGGATAGGCCCGAGCGCTGCCCTGTTGGAAAATTGTTTGTCCCGGACCAATGGAAAAAGAGTGTGATGTCTGAGATTCATTGTTCCGCATTGGCTGGGCATCCCGGAATTTTTGGTACCAGAGACTTGGTTAGTCGGTCCTTTTGGTGGCCTACCTTGTCTCGTGATGTCAGGGAATTTGTGCAGTCCTGCGGGACTTGCTCTCGCTCCAAGCCTTGCTCTCGCTCTAGTGGTTTGTTGATGCCATTGCCTGTGCCCAAGAGACCATGGACCCATATCTCTATGGATTTCATTTCCGATCTTCCTGTTTCTCAGAGAATGACCACCATCTGGGTAATTTGTGATAGGTTTTCCAAAATGATACATCTTGTGCCATTACCTAAGTTGCCTTCCTCCTCTGAATTGGTGCCGTTGTTCCTTCAGCACGTGGTTCGTTTACACGGCATTCCTGAGAACATTGTGTCTGACAGAGGAGTCCAGTTTGTTTCCAGATTTTGGAGGACTTTTTGTTCTAAACTGGGTGTTCAATTGTCTTTCTCCTCGGCATTTCATCCTCAGACCAATGGTCAAACTAGAGAACAAACCAGACATTGGAGACTTATCTAAGATGCTTTGTGTCTGCTGATCAGGATGACTGGGTCTCTTTTTTGCCTTTGGCTGAGTTTGCTCTTAATAATAGGGCTAGCTCTGCCACTTTGATGTCTCCGTTTTTCTGTAATTCTGGGTTTCACCCTCGATTTTCTTCAGGACAGACAGAGGCTTCTGTCTGTCCAGGTGTTGACTCTGTTGTGGAGCGTATGCAACAGATTTGGGACCAGGTAGTGGAGAGGTTGTCCCTCTCTCAGGAGAAGGCTCAGCGGTTTGCTAACCGGCATAGGACTGATGGTCCTCGGTTTAAAGTGGGGGACTTGGTCTGGTTGTCCTCAAAGAATATTCCTATGAGAGTAGCATCTCCTAAATTTAAGCCTAGGTTCATTGGACCTTATAAGATCATGGAGATTATTAATCCTGTTTCTTTTCGTTTGCTTCTTCCAGGGACATTTAAGATCCATAACGTGTTCCACAAGTCCTTGTTGAAGAGGTTTGTTGAGCCAGTGGTTCCTGCTGCTGTGCCTCCTGACCCTGTTTTGGTTGAGGGCAATCTGGAGTATGTGGTTGAGAAAATATTGGATTCTCGTTTTTCTAGACGGAAACTCCAGTATTTGGTTAAATGGAGAGGTTATGGTCAGGAAGACAATTCTTGGGTGTTTGCTTCGGACATCCATGCTAGGAGACTTATCCGTGCGTATCATAGAACTCATCCTGACCGACCTGGTTGCTCAAATGAGGGTTCGGTGACCCCTCCTCAAGGGGGGGGGTACTGTTGTGAATGGGTTTGAGATGAGTTCTGAGCAGAGGCTCCCTCTGGTGGTTACAAGCGGTGCTAGTGAAGATTGTGAGGACTGGGAATCAGGTGTTACTGACTGGTCTTATATAAGGGAGTCATTTTCCCATCAGGGTTGCCGGTGACCAATTGTTCTGGTCTGAATCCTTCATTCCAGTTTCCCTTGTAGCCTGCTGTGTCGTGTCTGCATCTCCTGCTTACAGATAAGACTTTTGCTTCTTTTGTGTTTTTGCTATATTTTTGCATTTTGTACTGCACTTCTTTGGGGGCCTTCAGGGTCCCCTCGGGGGGCTTCTGCCCTCTCAGTTTAGTTCAGCCACTGAGTTTTGTTCTTTTGCTTTTTCCAGTTTTTTCAGTGGCTGCTGTTTTGATTTTGTTACACCAGAGAACTAATTTAGGTAGTAGAGGTCGTGTGATCTCAGGTGATTTTGAAATTAGTAGAGTTGGTGCTTTTCAGGGTTTTCTGGGATTGCAGTAAGTACTCTTCCTATCCTTTTCTATTTAGATAGTTTGGGCCCCAGCGTTTGCTCATACTATTTTCTTTCTGTGTCAGTATTTCCTCTTGTCTAACCGCCATTACATGTTTGGGGGCTTTCTATTATCTTTGGGGTTCTGCTCCGGGGCAGATAGCTTTCCTGTTTCTGTCTTTAGGTGTAGTTAGTTTCTCAGGCTGTGACGAGGCGTCTAGGACCAACGTAGGAACGCTCCACGGCTGCCTCTAGTTGTGGTGGTTAGTCAGGGTACTGCAATCTCATAGATTCCAACTGCTCTGGTGTATTGCCTTTTTGCCTGCTCTCCTCAGCTACCGAAACATAACAGTCAACCTCATCACCGCTTCCCCTTGACTTGTGGATTATGGCTTGTAGGACAATAATTGTGAAATATAAAAAGGGGATATGCCTCTGTAACAAATCATCCAAGAGATCCAAAGAATCAGAGTCTCTTTACAAAACCACAGCCAGGAACACTCTACAGGATAGCTGCCAGATCATGGCCCCATCACGAGGGACACAGATTTGACATTCCACAGGATGCCGGCTTAGGGAATACTGCCCCAGCTAAAAGAATACAGATCTGCTCAATTGACCATCACTGACCCACTGATCACCTGAGCCCCATGGATACATTTGGGAAAGCCAAATTGGGACCCACCGGTTACCTGGGTCCAGGGACTGTCAGCTTCCTAAGCTTGTTATTACCTCCTCTCTGTGCTTGCCACAGGTGGGGGTAGTTGGCCATGGAAGCTCTGAAGTCACAGCTGCTCTTATTCTGGCGTCAAGAGTGAGACTGTAATTTTGCACCATCTTGGGTATTTTGTTGTCACTGTTATATGTGTTATGTACTTGTTTTGTCGTTCAATAAAGTATTGCCTCACCGTTTTACCCTCACCCTGTGTTGTCTGAGTAGTAATATGTCCACGTAAAACGAGAGTGGGAATTCTGTGGGATGAGCCCTGGGCCATGCAGTTTCAGGCTGGTGCACTTGAACACCCACTGACCCATGTGCCTCCACACCATATGAAGAGGAAATACTTACTAAATAGAAAAGCAGTGAGGACAGCAGCATGCTGGATACACACAAACCTTGCACCCAGCCTATATTACTGGTAGAGACACTCCCACAAGAGAAAAATCTGAGACGTGGATCAGGCTGCAAACTACATATTTTCAATAAACTATATGGTAAACTGAATGGTATAATTCAAGACTATAACTCGTCCTGCAATAAACAAGTCCTCGGAGAAGTATTTTTACTGAAAGAAAGTTATGGTTCTTGGAAGAGTGAGAGAAAAATAGAGCAAAACCTAAAAAATGGTTTCAACATGAAAGGGAGGTAATCTCTTTTTTACTTATTTTTATTTAAATTCAAAAATAAAATTGAGTAATATATAAAGAAATCTCAGATGTATGAAAGCCGCAGGAGAAAAATTTGTAATTGGTATGGTTTGTGGCAGAATACTGTGTCACTGGTGCTTTCCTTTATCAGTGTTAACATCTTACTTGGAAGAAAATATGCAAAAATGGAAGTATACTTAATTGCCCAGACTTTAAAAAAAATTGGAGTCATGGCTAATAATGTCTGAAATGTCTAATCAGTTAGTTGCTACCCTCTGAAGAAAAGCTGAGAGTTATGGAAACCAGAAGTGACACTTGCTAAGGTTTGTAGTAGAGAACTGTGCTATTGGTAGTTTCCTTCTACTGTAGAGATTGGCGGGGGGGGGGCCAGCAAACTCAGTGTTAACCTCTCACATGGCACTACATGAAACATCAGATACTTTACACTATACAGTCAATTGATTCCTGCAGTTTTCCCTTGTTGACAGACTGTAATCAACTTTATAGCTATAGATTACTCCGCTATTACCTGCCTTAGAAAGTCGGTATAATTTTTTGAAATTAAAGTCATTATATTTGTTTACCGATCATCTATGTCGTTAATCACAGAAATGTCACCTTTGGAACTACAAGTCCAGCCTCAATGAGTTTCAACTTACATTAGATGAAATAATGATATGTATTGCCCATAACTCCCATTCTAGGAATGTACTCAGTGATTGAATAGATCAGTCCAAGATGATAAAACATGTGAAGAAATACATTCCGGAGAGTTACTTTTATTGTTTAGAAAGTGATTGTAGCATTAGACATATTTATAGGAGATTTTTTTATTTTTACTGTTTTTCTAATTTTGAATTAATATTAAATTCATCTGAACTATGCATTAGCACAAAGGGAAATGCGCAGCATGAAAAGTGTTGAACAAATCAACTATATCTTGTATTTTCAATTCCATTGTAGCCTTTCTTTACCTGAATCATAACAGCTCCATTCTTAAGGCTGGGTCTCACATAGCGATACACCAGCGATCCCGACAACGATCAGGATCGCTGGTGTATCGCTACATTATCGCTGCTGAGCTGCCAAACAGGCAGCTCAGGCAGCGATCAGTACAAGCGACACTGTGGGTAAACATCGCTTAGTTACCCGCAGTGTACCTTGGATACCAGCGCCCTGATGCAGGGAGCTGGCAACCAAGGTACACATCGGGTTTCCAGGCGCTGCGCGGCGCCTGGAAACCCGCTGTGTACCTTGGTTACCAGCTCCCTGCATTAGGGCGCTGGTATCCAAGGTACACAGCGGGTTTCTAGGCACAGCCCCGCGCCTGGAAACCCGCTGTGTACCTTGGTTACCAGCGGATCGCTGGTCTCCCGCCTGTCACACGCAGCGATGCGTGCCTGTCAGCGGGAGACCAGCGATCAAAAAAATGTCCAGGACTTTCAGCGACGATCAGCGATACCCAGCAGGGGGCTGATTGTCCCTGAATGTCACACACAGCGATATCGCTGGGGAGATCGCTGCTGCGTCACAAAACTAGTAACTCAGCAGCAATCTCGCTAGCGAGATCGCTGTGTGAGACGGGGGCTTTAGCATCTCTTATCTAACTTGTGATATGAGATAACCACCAGGAAATGAAGTGCACAGAAGTACCCAACTTCTGTATGAGATGCACGTACAAAATGGAGTACAGGCTTAATTGTAAGTTTTTGTGTCTGTACACAGATGTGAGAGTAAATGTGCAGACCATAAACTTACTATTTAGCCCATGCAGAGTGGTGTTTTGGCTGATCATTGGGGAGTCCATACCTAGATTACCACTGATCAACGACACAATGCAGTACTTATAATATATAAAAACTTTTATATGACAGTTAAAAGATAATGAAAAGATAATGACGTTAAAAGATAATGACAGGTTAACTAATCCAAAAACGTTGGGGTGGCTTGTTACTGCCAAGTGTTCTGGTAGTCAATGCAGTTAAAGCACCTCTCCAGTGAGAGGTTATTTAGCGCTGGAGTGATGCGACTAATTTAAGTTCCCTGACCCTAGTCATATACTTACCCGCTGCCGTCTTCACATTTTATTATCGCCGCTCTGGTCCCACGTTGGCATCTTCTGAACTCTGAAAGTCAAGTAACAGTCAGAAGCGCTCAAAGTAAGTCAATGAGAGCCAAAACAAGGTTCTCATAGACTTACATTGAAAATTGACCAAACATTGGAGCGATCTGACAGGTCACAACCTGCTGGTGACCGACTGGAGTGTGAAAAAGAAGGCTGATAGAAGGTGAAGATGGCAGCAGGTAAGTATAATACTAAGGTCAAGGACCTTAGAGTAGAAGTACCACTCCAGCGCTGCAATAAAAAAACCTCTGGAGTGGTTTTTCAAATGTGCCTTCAATTCTAAATTAATTTTCAAACATGTGACCAGCAAACCATTACCTGTAATTTGCAGGAACATTCCTTCATCTTCTCAATACCTGAGATACATCAGTTAGAAGTAAGAATATCAAGTTTGGAATCATACAACCTAAGGACAAATTATCGCTAGTTTTATGACTAACATTTATGTATTTTGATCCAATCAAGCATTCTGATTGCCGCTTCTCTGCTTCAGCTTTATTTTCCTGCAGCAATTCTTCCATCTAGGTTTGAAGTATGTAGGTTGTAGAATAGATAGCTAACTCTTGGTGTTATAATACTTGTGATATTTCATGGTAGAACTTTTATTGGGAGGATTTTCAAGTCACGAAGAAAAAACTTTCAAAGATGCAATTTTTCTTACCGACTATACTTTCTTAAAGTAATGATCAGAGATGAGCAAACCTGTTCCAAAAATGTTCACCAATCTCAAATTCGGCACAAACGTAGCAGATTGGGATTCGTGTTCGCTTTCACGAGCATTTTTACTCAGTCGGTCACAGTTTGGGAAATCATTTTGTTTCCACTAATGTTTTTGTATGACTTTGGCTAGGATAGCGGTGCTGTATGATGAGCGGGGTGTGGACAAGGGGAGGTGTTTGATGAGGGGAGCATGTGTGGAGAGGTTAAAGGAGTGAAGAGATTACAGGAGCGGCGCAATTTTTTTTTTCTTTGCTTTATGTGTTTTGATTCTGGCAACCAATCAGGATGCAGAAACCATCCACAACGTCATGACACAAGGTATTCTGTGATTGATTGCCAAAGTCACATGTCCCTAGCCACATAAAAAGCGGACATCTTGTTTTGCTGGCACCATTTGCTCAGTGTCACAGTGCAGAGAGGTCGCTCCTGCGCTAGTGCTGGTGCTGCTGAAAGTGAGCTTGTCCTGTGTGAAATCGATCTTCCAGCATCGAAGTAGATTGTGCAATAACTGTGTGGCAGTCTCCTGAAGCCCCATTAGCTACTCCAAATCATTTGTGCTAACACTGTGTTTCAGTGGCAAAACAGACAGCCTGATTTCCATGTAAAAATTGTTAGGCCTAAAATAGTGGTGCAACCACGAGGCCCAATTAGCTACTCCAAATCATTTGTGCTAAAACTGTGTTAAGGTGGCAAATGAATAGGCCAGATTTTCACTTAAAAATCGTTAGGCCTAATATAGTGGTGCAGCCACAAGCCCTAGTTAGCTACTCCAAATTGTTTGTGCTAAAACTATATTTCAGTGGCATATCAGAAGGATAGATTGCTACTTAAAAATCGTTAGGCATAACAGTGTTGTTTAGACACACTATCTAAGAAAATAAATAGTGATTGTTCATTTAGTGACGGGTAACTGATATCTGTGGCGCAGCGCTTAGTTACCCGATGTGTACACTGGATACCAGCGTGCTTGCTGGTCCTGATCGCTGGTGAGTCTGCCCATGTGACAGCTCACCAGCGATCAGCTAACGATGTCCCAACGATCCCATCCACGTCGATCGTTGGTGGGATCGCTGGAACATTGAAGAGTGTGACGGGACCTTAAGGTTGTGAAACAGCAGTGTACAAGAGAGGAAGGCTACTTACAACATGAGTGGGAAAAAGCGAGGTCGTGGTGGAAGGGGGAACAACCTCTGTTACTGGCCTTCATCACCAGATGTTAACCACCAAGGATGGAGGTGATCCTGATGAGACTCAGATACCAGAGGCGCATGCGGACTGTACTGTGGTGTCAGGGCAGAAAGAGGAGGGTGACACCCAGGGTGAGGAGTGTGAGAACAGAGAGGATAACAATGAAGTTGTAGATTAAACTTGGTGTGAACCAGAGGTACGCAGCTGAGTAGGTCAGCAGACTAGGTGGAGGAGGAGGAAGATCAGGAGGCTACGTTGCGGCTTCCCACACAGATACAAAGTGATGCAACCACGACAAGCACTGCATCCTGAGCCCCAACTCTGACTGTAGTCAGCACCAATCATGAGTGTGCAATTCACAGGGGTGGCAAGGGTTGCCTAGCCTGGGAGTTTTTTGAGACTGCAAAGGAAGACTCAACACACGTTATCTGTCAAATATGCAAAAAAAAAAAACTCAGGAGAGGCAAAAATTGCAATAATCTGACCTCTACATGCATGCATCGTGAGACCTTAGGCTGGTTTCACATTTGCGGTTGAGTCCGCAGCATTTATGCCGCAAAATTCTGCATGCGTCTTGTTTTCCTATCTTTAACATTGGTGACGCAGGTACATGCGATTGGATGCTGTTTGCCTTGCGTCGTTTCGTCGTCAGCGGCTGGGCGCGGTAAACGCAACATGTTGCAATTTTGGAGTCGTCAATTTTCCGCCTAAAAAGTATGCAGTTGTTTGCAGAAGAAATACGTTGAAGCAATGCATTTCAATCTATGAGAACGCATGCGTTCGCAAGCACACGCGTTTGTTTGCGTTTGTCGACGCACGTGTTTTTCCAGAGTAAACCTGTCTAGACACTAATTAGCCACCCCTACACACAAACAGATAAAAACAGGGAGTGGGCATTTGCAGTCCACAACTCTGCAGACTGGGAACAAGATGCTATGAACCTGTGAAGACTCTCCACTTTGGACAATGTGAGTATAAAAGCCAATGTCTGTGTTTTCTTTTTTCTCTCTTTATATGTAGTACTAATTTCTGTCTCTTTTTTCTTGCACCATTCATCAGAATGTCTTCTTCTTCAGAGGAGTGTCCTGGCCCTGAACATAGTGGACAGGAAAGTGAAGTGAGTACTCACCTCTTCAGATTGGTAAGTATTCTCTGTCACATCTACACATGTGGCAAATTTGCCTGAAGAAGGAGCCTTTGAGCTCTGAAAGCTTGCGAACATATAATTTTCTGGTTAGCCAATAAAGGTATCACTTTAAGAATGCTCTTGTCATAATTGGACGGAAAAGTATTCACATCGATTTTTCTGGCTAACACGGTACCACAATATAATTTATTATTGTACACCAAAAATGAAATCTGAATTCTAAAAACGCCCATACAATTCCCATATTATAAAATTATTTTTTCATAACTAATTTCTCATAAGAAATGTGTGCTAAAATTCTGAACTGAACAGAATATTAAATACACAAAGTCTCCTAAAATTATAAACTCAAAAGTTTGTGTACCACTTATACTTGAATGCACATTTCATCATAAATTCATCTGAACTGAAGAAATAAAGATCTGAAAGACTGAAAACAGTACAGCTTAACATTTATAAAAATACAGGAATAATACACCTTTAAAAACTGAGAGTGCCCTAAAACTATCTATCTTCATTAAAGCAGACACCCTGGGGATTGCAGTTATCATGATGCACTCTGACATCCATAGTCATCTTCACGTAACTTGACAAAAAGGAATGCATAAACTCTCACAATTGCACCTAAAGTCACATGCAAGCAGACTTACACACAAAAACAATGTAAAAAAGTGTGAAAAGTAAATTTATGCCACAAATGTCTACATCAAAAAGAGCACCTAAAACCATAAAAGTTCAGGGAAAAATCGCGGTAAAAACGCGCAAAATCCATCCATAACGCGCAAAAAACCATGCAAAATCCGCGCAAAAATCGCGCGTTTTTACCGTGAAAAAAGTCAGTTTTTGCTCAGGAAAATTCTGCACACATTCCTGAACGTGTGCACTTAGCCTAAATCAGAGGCCCAGCAATATTTGGCCGTTTTTTTTCACATACAGGGTAAAAATATATACTGTACAGCGCAACAGGTACTAGTCTACCAAAATGTCATTTAAAGCAAGCCTGTCAGCACGATTTTGTAATGTAAAGACATTTGAAATTTTCTCCTAATTAGATTTCGGTGCACAGGGGCCGGACTGTGCACTGGGTCTTCTCAGGTTTTTTTGCACCCCAGAGAGCAGCATGATATAGGGTCAAATACCCTGATTCCAAAAATGTACCATTTACTTTACTGGAATAAGGTAAAATCAGATAAATTGCTGTTTTATCTGCTGCAGTTGTACCAGCTGTTTGAATGCTGAGCTTTGGATAATCCCGCCTACACCAATGATTGACAGCTTCTGTGTACACAGTGCATAGGCAAAAAATTGCCAATCAGTGAAGGGGTGGGGTTGAATTACCTGACAGCAGGTTTAGTATTCCTCTAGAAATAATCTCCTGCTAATAAAGCGGTGACTTTACTAAACCTACAGCAAACAGCTTTGTAAATTACACATCACTAGAGTCAGGGTCTCTGTCTATACATTATGTTGAAACAATTCACTGAAAAAAAAACAAAAATCAATAAAAGACATTACTGAAAAAGAAAGAAAATAGCCATACTTGTCCAGATACAAATGGACAACAGGATTCGTTGAGTGGCTGCCTAGTATTTAAAATACATAACAGGCTATTACCAATGCCCCTACTAATACATCAGGTGAAACGTGCGTCGGGGTGTTCCTCTGCCCTGTATATGTCCATCATTACAGCTAAAAGTAATGACTAATGCTATTACTGTTTTGACCATAATCTGCATTGATTTGGAATCTGCTATTATCTATGTTAGCTATGTGCACACATTCGGAAATGGAGCAGAAATTTCTGCTGTATTCTCGCAACTCCCTGCCGCTGGAAATACGCATGCATTCCGTTTTGCATATTCCCGCAAAAAACTAATATTTTGCAAGCGTATTTAGCTTGCAGAATGCTAGCTTTTTCCAAGCGATCTGTAGCATCGCTTGGAAAACTGATTGACAGGTTGGTCACACTTGTCAAACAGTGTTTGACAAGTGTGACCAACTTTTTACTATTGATGCTGCCTATGCCGCATCAGTAGTAAAAGATAGAATGTTAAAATGTTAGAAATAATAAAAAAAATAAAATATGGATATTCTCACCTTCCGGTGGCCCCGGAGTTTTCCCGCTCCTCAGCGAAGCTGTCGCCAAGTTCTGTTCCCGGGATGCATTGCGCGAATGACCTCTGATGACGTATTGGTCACGCGACGGAAAATCGCTGCGAAAACGCTAAAAAAACGCAACGTGGGTACACAGCCTTACAATTATTATTATTTAGTGACTTCCAATTAAGTCAACACATATTTTCATTTAAAAAGAATCTGTCAGTAAGATTTTGCAAAGTAAAGTACACACATAGCCATATTGGCACTGGGAAACTGATTAAAATGATACCTGCAGTGAAGTCTGTTTTGTGAAGTCTGTGTGAAGTTTTCGTTTAATGATATCTTTGTGACCTATTCCCTATTTTAAATATTGCGCCAGCACAATAATTGCTGTGATCTCTAAAAAAAATTGTCTCCAACAAAATGGTGCCTGTGGCGCATGCACATCTCCAAGTTATCCCCCTTGTTCTTAACTTGCACATGCACCAACCACTGCCTTCACTAGCAAGATGTTTTGAGCAACAGTGATATATGTCTTCTCTTCGGCACACTCCCGCTCTGGTCCTCTGCGCACGCCGAAGAGAAGACATATCTGCAAGCTCAGCTTACAAACAAGGGAGGGGATAACTTTGAGATGCGACTGCACATGTATCAAATAACGTAAATAGAAGAAATGAGCAGCATCCGTCCAGGTGAAAAAATAGAAAAAGCTTTATTCTGCCATAACAAATAACTGTTATTTGTTATGGCAGAATAAAGCTTTTTCTATTTTTTCACCTGGACCGATGCTGCTCTTTTCTTCTATTTACGAACTTTGGGGTCCATTGGGATCCATGGACCGGACCGCGCATCTTTGACTCGCTGTGTGCTGTCTGCTAACTGTCTATTGCACATGTATCAAAGGCGCCATTTTGTTGGAGACAATTTTTTTAGAGGCACAATCCAAGGGCTCGAGGCCCCGCCCACTAGATGGGATATGCCTGAGAGTATGCATAACACATATGCTCCCACTGGTCTCGGCTCAGAAACCAGAGGATCCTCACAGTGCACAGTGTGTGCTCTCGGGATAGTCATAAGACTGCACAGTCTAATACAATTTAGGTTTGACAACCTCATTAATTTAATTGACATGAGTTATCTCTCTCCCCTTACTCCCCTTACACAGATACCAAAATTACATAAATCAATGCAAAATGTTAGTATGATATTGTCTTCTTTTTTTACATTATACTTTTTCAATTTTCACTCATTAATGTTTGTAATTTAATATTTTTACAGCCATTTTTGTTTCTATGTTTGTTTTTCTCTACATTCAATTTTCAATTTCTAATTTTCATTAGTTTCATTTTTTATTATTATTAGGCATGTATTTGATCAGATTTTTTTTCTCACACTACTTTATTTCTGTATTTTTACATTTTATTGAGTATTGCCATTCCACTAACATTTTGAGATGTTACACATTCAGACTGCATTTGGGTTTAGTCATTGATATCTTTCATACTTTTTGCTTAGTATTATTCCACACACTTTGAATTTGGTCCAGTCAAACACAGACTAAGACTTCCAATCGCCTCAACATTTACAGTGTATCCCTGACTAAGCACCATATACAGTGAAAGAAATAATTATTTGATCCCCTGCTGATTTTGTAATTTTGCCCACTGACAAAGACATGAACAGTCTATAATTTTAAGGGTAGGTTAATTTTAACATTGAGAGATAGAATATCAAAAATAAAATCCAGAAAATCACATTGTATAAATTAGATATATTTGTTTACATTTTGAGAGAAATAAGTATTTGATCCCTCTGGCAAACAAGACTTAATACTTGGTGGCAAAACCCTTGTTGGCAAGCACAGCAGTCATACGTTTTTTGTAGTTGATGATGAGGTTTGCGCACATGTCAGGAGGAATTTTGGTTGACTCCTCTTTGCAGATCATCATTAAATCATTAAGATTTGAGGCTGTCATCTGGCAACTCGAGCTTCAACTCCCTCCATAAGTTTTCTATGGGATTAAGATCTGGAGACTGGTTAGGCCACTCCATGAAATTAATGTGCTTCTTTTTGAGCCACTCCTTTGTTGCCTTGGCTGTATGTTTGGGGTCATTGTCTTGCTGGAAGACCCAGCCACGATCCATTTTTAACCCCTTAATGACCGCCAATACGCCTTTTAACGGCGCTAGTTAAGTGTGCTTTAACCACAACGCTGTGAATTCACAACGTTGAGGAAAAAGTATATAGCGCCCCCAGAGTCGGATTTTCTCTGGGGTCTCAGCTGCCGAGGGTAGCCGAGACCCCAGAGAACATGATTCGAGTCGGTTTTTATCAACCCCGGTGTTGGGATTACCGTTATTAACCGTATAACGGCAATCACAAAAAAAAAGTTCAATGTGCCATTTAATTTCTCTCTCCTCTGATGTGATCGCACATCAGTGGAGAGAGAAATAGAGTCCCCGATCCTCCCACACTCCCGGTTGTCCCTGGGCCTTCCTGCTTAACCCGATGGGCGACGCCATCTTCTTACGGCACCCGGCAACAATAGGAAGATTTTTCCTATTGGTTCATTTTGGTCACTGTGATAGACCCTATCACAGTGATCAAAAAAAAAAAATAGTAAATAAACCCCCCCTTTATCACACCCTTAGTTAGGGAAAAATAATAAAGAAAATATATTTATTTCCATTTTCCCATTAGGGTTAGAGTTAGGCTAAGGTTAGTTGGGCTAATCTTTAAGGGTTAAGGATAAGATTAGGGTTAGAGTTAGGCTAAAGTGAGTTGGGCTAAAGTTTTAGTGTTGGGGTTAGAGTTAGGCTAAAGTGAGTTGGGCTAAAGTTTTAGGGTTAGGGTTAGGCTAAAGTGAGTTGGGCTAAAGTTTTAGGGTTAGGGTTAGGCTAAAGTGAGTTGGGCTAAAGTTTTAGGGTTAGGGTTAGGGTTAAGCTAAAGCGAGTTTGGCTAAGGTTTTAGGGTTAAGGTTAGGCTAAAGTGAGTTGGTCTAAAGTTTTAGGGTTAGGGTTTGGGTTAGTGTTGGGATTAGGGTTAGGGTTGGGATTAGTGTTAGGGGTGTGTTGGGGTTAGGTTTGTGGTTAGGGTTATGGTTAGGGTTGTGATTAGGGTTAGGGTTGTGGTTAGGGTTATGGTTAGTGTTGGGATTAGGGTTAGTATTGTTTTGGGGTTAGGGTTGTGGTTGGGATTAGGGTTAGGGTTAAAATTGTGGGGGTTTCCACTGTTTAGGTATATCAGGTGGTCTCCAAACACGACATGGCGCCACCATTGATTCCAGCCAATTTTGCGTTCAAAAAGTCACTGTGCTTCCTCCCTTCTGAGCTCTGCCATGCGCACAAACAGTGGTTCCCCCCCACATATGGAGTATCAGCATACTCAGGACAAATTGGACAACAACTTTTGGGGTCCAATTTCTCCTGTTACACTTGTGAAAATAAAAATTGCTGGCTAAAAAATAATTTTTAAGTAAAAAAAATGATTTTTTTTATTTTCACGGCTCTGTGTTATAAACTTCTGTGAAGCACTTGGGGGTTCAAAGTGCTCACCACACATCTAGATAAGTTCCTTAAGGGGTCTAGTTTCCAAAATGGTGTCACTTGTGGGGGGTTTCACTGTTTAGGCAGGGGTTCTCCAAACGCGACATGGCGTCCGATCTCAATTCCAGCCAATTCTGCATTTTTTAAAACTCAAACTGCGCTCCTTCCCTTCTGAGCTCCGCCGTGTGCCCAAATAGTGGTTTACCCCCACATATGGGGTATAGACGTACTCAGAACAATTTGCGCATTCAGGAGAAAATGCACAACAAATTTTGTGATTCATTTTCTCTTTTTACACTTGTGAAAATAAAAAAAAATGGTTCTTAAGTAAAATGTTTGTAAAAAAAAGTTAAATGTTAATTTTTTCCTTCCACATTGCTTCAGTTCCTGTGAAGCACGTAAAGGGTTAATACACGGATTTTGGTAAGAACTTACCTGTAAAATCCTTTTCAGCGAAGAAGGAAGGAGACACAGTCATACTAGTGGGTAGGCGGAGCCCACATAGGATAAAACACCTCAGATAAAAAGTGTGACGGCCCTCCAGCTATATAGGGCTCCTCTACTCCAGCTCTCAGTCGTACCAGCTTAAGGAAGAGCAAATATCACCAGCGTAGCAACATAACCCCTTCTGAAGGACTTCAGAGAAAAAACAAGAAGACAGGTTATGCATATAGCCGAAACAACCACACAATCCAGGTACTACTCACTGAACCTGACCACTGCGATGAGCTGGCAATGCTGGAACAGAGCCTTAGCGCGCCCTCAGCCCAGATAATCGCTATCAGAGAAGGGTCACGCCGCATCTGAAAACAACAACACACTTCTGCCATGGGAGGGATCTGTGTCTCCCTTCCTTCTTCGCTGAAAACGATTTTACAGGTAAGTTCTTACCAAAATCCGTGTTTCAGCTGCAGATGAAGGAAGGGAGACACAGTCATTACTAGTGGGACGTCCCAAAGCAGTCCAAAATAAGGGTGGGCAGGAAAGCAAAAAGGCAGATACCCACAACCTAGATAAATGCGCAAATAGCGCTAACTATAAGTTCACAAGAACTTTTAAACTACAGCCGCCTGCAGGACCCTACGTCCTAAGGCCGCATCAGCGGAAGCACTAACGTCCACCTTATAAAATTTTGTAAATGTGTGGACGGAACGCCAGGTCGCCGCCCGGCAGAGCTGAGCTTATAGGATAATACAGATCCGCCAAGGGAGGTCCAGCAGCGCTGAGACCCCTGAGACTTCTAGACCATTGGCGGTCCAAGTCTCTGTCCGACTAAAATAAAAAAAAAAATCTTCTGAGGAACTGCTTCCAGCAGCGACTATCCTCTGTGAACCTCAAATTTTAGACTGGAGAGCTGGAGTAGGAGGAGTCCTATATAGCTGGAGGGGCCGGTCAACACTTTTTTAATCTGAGGTGTGTTTATCCTATGTGGGCTCCGCCTACCCACTAGTAATGACTGTGTCTCCCTTCCTTCATCTGCAGCTGAAAAACTTCTTGAATGTGCTTTTGAGCACCTTGAGGGGTGCAGTTTTTAGAATGGTGTCACTTTTTGGTATTTTCTGTTATGTACACCCCTTAAAGTGACTTTAAATGTGATGTTGTCCCTAAAAAAATGGTTTTGTAAATTTTGTTGTAAAAATGAGAAATTGCTGGTCAAATTTTAACCCTTATAACTTCCTAACAAGAAAAAAAATTTGTTTCCAAAATTGTGCTGATTTAAGGTAGACATGTTGCAAATGTTATTTATTAAGTATTTTGTGTGACATATCTCTCTAATTTAAGGGAATAAAAATTAAAAGTTTGAAAATTGCGAAATTTTAAAAATTTTCCCCATATTTCTGGTTTTTTTTTATAAATAGAGTTATATCAAAAAAATTTTACCACTAACATGAAGTACAATATGTCACAAAAATCATTCTCAGAATCAGAGGGATCCATTAAAGCGTTCCAGAGTTATGACCTCATAAAGTGACTGAGGAACGGTTGCAGGATTTGGGAATGTTTAGCTTGCAAAAAAGAAGACTGAGAGGTGACTTAATAGCTGTCTACAAATATCTCAAGGGCTGTCACATTGTAGAAGGATCATCTTTATTCTCATTTGCACAAGGAAAGACTAGAAGCAATGGGATGAAACTGAATGGGAGGAGACACAGATTAGATATTAGAAAAAACTTTTTGACAGTTAGGGTGATCAATGAGTGGAACAGGCTGCCACAAGAGGTGGTGAGTTCTCCTTCAATGGAAGTCTTCAAACAGAGGCTGGATAGACATCTGTCTGGGATGATTTAGAGAATCCTGCTTTGAGCAGGGGGTTGAACCAGAAGGCCCAGGAGGTCCCTTCCAACTCTACCATTCTATGATTCTATGATTCTATGGTCAGAATTTTAAAAATTGGCCTGGTCATTAAGCTGTAAATTGGCTCTGTCACTAAGGGGTTAATGTCCTGGCGGAGGGAAGGAGGTTGTCACTCAGGATTTTACGGGACATGGCTCCATTCATTCTCCCATTGATGCAGTGAGGTAGTCCTGTGCCCTTAGCAGAGAAACACCCCCAAAACATAATGTTTCCACCTCCATGCTTCACAGTGGGGATGGTGTTCTTTGGGTCATAGGCAGCATTTCTCCTCCTACAAACACAGCGAGTTGAGATCAATTTTTGCCTCATCTGACCACAGCACCTTCTTCCAATCACTCACAGAATCATCCAGATGTTCGTTGGCAAACCAGACGGGCCTGCACATGTGCCTTCTTGAGCAGGTGGACCTTGCAGGCACTGCAGGATTTTAAACCTTTACGGCATAATGTGTTACCAATGGTTTTCTTGGTGACTGTGGTCCCAAGTACCTTGAGATTATTAACACGTTTCCCCCCGAGTAGTTTTAGGCTGATCTCTTACCTTCCTTATTATCAAGGATATCCCACGATGTGAGACTTTGCATGGTGCCCCAGATCAATGTTGATTGACAGTCATTTTGTATTTCTTCCATTTTCTTACTATTGCACCAACTGTTGTCTCCTTCTTATTTATGGTTTTGTAGCCCATTCCAGCTTTGTGCAGGTCTATGATCTTGTCCCTTACATCCTTATAAAGCTCTTTGGTCTTGCCCATGTTGTAGAGGTTAGAGTCTGGCTGATTAATTGAGTCTGTGGACAGGAGTCTTTTATAAAGGTGACTATGTAAGACAGCTGTCTTTAATGCAGGTAACAGTTGATTAGGAGCGTCTAACTGGTCTGTAGGAGCCAGAACTCTTAATGGTTGGTCGGGGATCAAATACTTATTTCTCACTGCAAAATGCAAATACATTTACATAGTTTATACAATTTGATTTTCTGGATTTTACTTTTGATATTCTATCTCTCAATGTTAAAATTCAATTTCCCTTAAAATTATAGATTGTTCATGCCTTTGTTCAGTGGGCAAACTTATAAAATCAGCAAGGGATCAAATCATTATTTTCCATTACTGTATTTATATATATACTGTATATAATTAAAACATATAGGAAGGCAGCACTCCGAGTTGCAAAGGTGAAAAAAGTGGAGTTTATTTAGATCCACATAGCATGGCGACGTTTCGTCTCACAATGAGACTTTATCAAGCAATGTGTCTCACTCACAGGTGAGTATAAATACCAAATACTTAACAGTCCAATGTATTCATAATCATAATAAAAAGTGCAAAAATGTGCATATTGTCATCATTACAGATATCTTTTACTAATTCAATGCCAATTCAATGTCACTCCAGATTTACTTGCAGATTCAAAAAAGTGCTTAAGTGCCATAAAAAAACTGTATAATACATACAAACAATCATCATACACAATCATTGGACAAATCAGTGTAGCTGTGCGTGTATATATATATATATATATATACATATATGTATATATATATGTATATTATATATATATATATATATACATAATTAGGCTCACCCATACTTGGATATGATCCAGCACATGGAAGACACGATGAACGCCATACTCGGTGTTCCTCGATATCAACTGCGCATGTATAAGCGCGTCATTACACAGTAAGAAGGCTGACAGCCAATACAAAACAGTGTGTGGCATGTTTCTCTTGGCGCATGCGCATTTCTTCAATCCAGACAGTCCGACGCCATCTTGGATGTGGCACAGATCCTATTGAAACAAAATCTTCTTCCGTTCTTATATATTTCTCATGTAGCAGCGCCTTTTCATTGGCGCATGAGTATTTCTTCAATCCAAACAGTCCGACGCCATCTTAGATAAGGCACGGACCATATTAAACAAATACTTCTTCCGTTCTTGTATATTTGTCATATAACAGCGCCATTTCTCACAGTAGTATATAACATGCAAAGCAACACATCCTTCTCACAAAAAAGAGCAAATTTATTGGGAGCACTTTATACCGCCTTAGGACCAAATAATCTTTTTCCTTATGGTAAAAAGGACGGCTCCTTATCCAGGTAACCTCCAATAACCAATAGTACCTATTGGAGCTGATTGAACCTTTAGCAGGCCCAAGACACCTCACCACGGTATCTCTATATGAATTATATTCGTCCTGGCTCAATTTATCCCATCCTTTTGAATACAAAAAATGTATTTATTGGCCGACAGTCCTTCAGATTGCAATGAAATAAAAACCTTATTACATATATACATATAAAAACCATATTCACATATTCATGACTTTAATGAGCGGTACCACCTGACCGCTGAACACTGGCGCCGGAGACCGCGGGAGAAGAGCAGGGCAGAGACACGCCGGCGGAAGGGAGAGTATAAGCGATATTTACCTGTCCCGTTCCACCGCTGCTCGCCTCTGTGTCCTCGGGTCCTCTTCCTGCGATGTTCAAGCAGAGGGCGCGATGACGTGGTTACTGCGCGCCGCGCCCTCTGCCTGATCATTCACTGCTGGAGGACCCGGAAGACAGAGGCGCCAGCAGTGGACCGGGTGACAGGTAAATATCGCAGGTGCCGGGGCCCTGAGCGAGCGGTGACACCGGCACCTGTCCCCCATAGCACGCCAGTGTCCCAGCCTGCTCAGGACACCGGCACCTGGCCCCCAGCGACGAGAGGTGAGTATTTTTTTTTTTCTTGTTGCAGCAGCTGCGGCAGCATAAAGGGCCTATTCAATGCAGCATCTATGGGGGCATAATACATGGGGCATCTATGGGGGCATAATCTATGGAGCATCTATGGGGGCATAATACATGGAGCATCTATGGGGCATAATCTAAGGAGCATCTAGGGGGGCATAATCTAAGGAGCATCTATGGGGGCATAATCTATGGAGCATCTATGGGGGCATAATCTATGTAGCATCTATGGGGGCATAATCTATGGGGGCACAATCTATGGAGCATCTATGGGGGCATAATACATGGGGCATCTATGGGGGCATAATCTAAGGAGCATCTATGGGGGCACAATCTATGGAGCATCTATGGGGGCACAATCTATGGAGCATCTATGGGGCACAATACATGGGCAGCATATGGGGCACTGTTGTGAATGTGTTAGAAATGAATTCTGAGCAGAAGCTCCCTCTGGTGGTTACAAACAGTACTGAACTATTCAATGAAGATTGTGAAGATTGGCAATCAGGTGTTACAGACTGGTCTTATATAAGGGAGGTTCCCTCCCTTCAGGGTTGCCGGTGATCAATTGTTCTTGTCTCAACTTTGGTTCCTGGTTCACTTGGAAGCTTGCTGTGTCTTGCCTGCATCTTCTGCTAACAGATAAGATATTTTCTGCTTTTATTTTTGTGCTTGCTTTTTGCATTTTGTCCTGCACTTCTGTGGAGGTCAGCCAGGTCCCCTCCGGGGCTTGTGCTCCTCTCAGTTTATCTGAGCCACTGTTATTTGTTCATTTGCCTTTTCCAGTTTTTTCAGTGGCTGCTGCTTAGTTTTGTTACACCAGAGAACTAATTTAGGTGGTAGAGGTCGTGTGATCTCAGGTGTTTTTGCAATTAGTGAGTTGGTATTTTTTTAGAGTTTTTTGGATTGCAGTAAGTGTCCTTCCTATCCTTTTCTTTCTAGGAAGATTGGGCCCCAACGTTTGCTCATACTATTTTCTGTCTGTGTCTGTATTTCCTCTTGTCTAACCGCCATTACATGTTTGGGGGCTTCCTATGTTCTTTGGGGATCTGCTCCGGGGCAGATAGTTTTCCTCTTTCTATCTTTAGGTGTAGTTAGCTTCTCAGGCTGTGACGAGGCGTCTAGGACCAACGTAGGTACGCTCCACGGCTGCCTTTAGTTGTGGTTGTTAGTCAGGGTACTGCAATCCAGTAGATTCCAGCCTCTCTGGTGTATTGCCTTTTTTGCCTGCTCTCCTCAGCTACCAAATCATAACAGTTTAAGAGAGGAGTCATTAGTGACCAAATAAGTCAAATGTATAAAGGTAAATATTTATTACACAAGTCAGTAAAAAAGAGGGTATCACAAAAAATACATGTGTATACAAACAATGAAAACACATACAAAACATGTGCACATACAGGGAAGTATATCTCAAAAAGCGGTATAATAAAGTCACAAATGGCGTAAAGAAAAATAACTAAGTAATGGCACTCTATAAATCATAGCAATATCCCCATAAGATAGGAGTGAGATGCCCATCACAATAATCACACGCCATAGTAAAATCACCAAGCATGTTTCTCAAACATGGCCAGCGTGTAAAGGCAATAATATAGATGGTTTAGGGCGCCAGCTAAGTAGAAAGCAGTGCTAACCACAAGGGTTAAGGTAGCGCACGCTATACCAGGTAAAAGGCGCTGCGGTACAAAGTCAAAAAAACCGCTGCCATATCTGAAGGAGAAACATGCTTACCAAAAGGGTATGGTAACCGCAGAAGATAACACCCTGTAAGGAGATACTGCCCCAACGCACGTTTCGTGGCTATCTGCCACTTTTTCATCCCCTTGAAAAAGTGGCAGATAGCCACGAAACGTGCGTTGGGGCAGTATCTCCTTACAGGGTGTTATCTTCTGCGGTTACCATACCCTTTTGGTAAGCATGTTTCTCCTTCAGATATGGCAGCGGTTTTTTTTGACTTTGTACCGCAGCGCCTTTTACCTGGTATAGCGTGCGCTACCTTAACTCTTGTGGTTAGCACTGCTTTCTACTTAGCTGGCGCCCTAAACCATCTATATTATTGCCTTTACACGCTGGCCATGTTTGAGAAACATGCTTGGTGATTTTACTATGGCGTGTGATTATTGTGATGGGCATCTCACTCCTATCTTATGGGGATATTGCTATGATTTATAGAGTGCCATTACTTAGTTATTTTTCTTTACGCCATTTGTGACTTTATTATACCGCTTTTTGAGATATACTTCCCTGTATGTGCACATGTTTTGTATGTGTTTTCATTGTTTGTATACACATGTATTTTTTGTGATACCCTCTTTTTTACTGACTTGTGTAATAAATATTTACCTTTATACATTTGACTTATTTGGTCACTAATGACTCCTCTCTTCTCCTGTATTAATATGTTCATATATGAGTAGTGATTTTTTTGGCCTCACCCATGTTTTGTGTGGCCCACATTTCCCTTGCTATACCTATGCGGCTGTTTGTTATTATACAAATCATAACAGTATCACCGGCCAAACTGAAAATTTTATGGTACTCACAGAAGGGAAAGATAGTGTAAAAAAAAAAAAAAAAAAGTTGTCAGAGTTGTAAGAGATTTTTTTTTTTCTTTCCCTCTTTTTCTCTGGGTGCTGAGGATTTTTTTTCTCTCAATGGAGTTTGCACAGTTGTCTGGCCGTGTGGATCAGCTTGCCACTGAAGTTCGGAGTATTGCTACCTATCTTGCAGGGTTGCCGGTTGTGGAACCTAGGATCCCCATGCCAGATTTGTTTTTAGGGGATCGAGCTAAATTTCTGAATTTCAAAAATAACTGTAAGTTGTTTTTTGCCTTAAAACCTAAGTCTTCAGGGAACGCAGCACAGCAGGTTCAAATTGTCATCTCTCTCCTGCGCGGCGATCCTCAGGATTGGGCTTTTTCCCTGACACCTTGGGATCCTGTTTTGAGTAATGTTGATGCATTTTTTCTGGCTCTGGGGTTATTGTACGATGAACCTAATGTCACTGATCAAGCTGAAAAAGCCTTGTTGGCATTAAATCAGGGGCTTGAGGACGCTGAGTTGTACTGTCAGAGATTCCGAAGGTGGGCAGTCCTGACCAAATGGAATGATGATGCTTTGGCAGCCCTTTTTCGGAAGGGTCTGTCAGAGAATGTAAAAGATGTTATGGTGGGTTTCCCTGCTCCCTCTGGTCTCAATGATTCTATGTCATTGGCAATTCAAATTGACAGACGTTTGCGTGAGCGTAGAGGTATGCGTGGAATAGTGTTGCCTTGTGAACCAGCTTCTGAACCCATGCAGTGTGATAGAGTGGCTTCTGGGGCACAGCGTCATGAGTTTCGAAAACGCAATGGGTTATGTTTCTACTGTGGTGACGCCTCTCATGCTATTTCAGTCTGCCCTAAGCGGAGAAGACGTTTTGCACGCTCAGTTGTCTTGGGTAGTGTTCAGACTAAATTTCTGTTGACTGTTACCCTGATTTGCTCCCTGTCCACATTTTCTGCTCAGGCTTTTGTTGATTCGGGAGCAGCTATTAACCTGATGGATTTTGATTTTGCTAAATGTTGTGGGTTTCCCTTGATACCCCTACGGAAGTCTATTCCCCTACTGGGGATTGATTCTACCCCTTTGGCTGAGAATAAACCCCAGTTCTCTACTCAGGTGATAATGAGGGTTGAACCTGATCATCAGGAGAGTTGCAATATTTTTGGTGCTGTATAATCTGCATGACATTATTGTACTAGGTTTCCCTTGGTTACAGTCTCATAATCCTGTTTTGGATTGGAAATCTGTGTCTGTAACCAGTTGGGGCTGCCAATGTGTTAACGCCAACACTCCTGTTTTTTCTGCCTCTCCCCAGGCTCAGGATGTTCCTGACTTTTTGACTGATTTTTCTGATGTGTTTAGCGAAAGTAAATCTGCATCCTTGCCCCCCCATAGGAGCTATGACTGCGCTATTGAATTAGTGCCTGGTAGTAAATTCCCTAAAGGTCGCCTTTTTAACTAGTCTGTACCTGAACATGACGCTATGCGGTCTTATATCAAGGAGTCATTGGAGAAGGGTCATATCAGACCATCCTCTTCACCCTTGGGTGCCGGTTTTTTCTTTGTGGCCAAAAAGGATGGTTCATTAAGGCCGTGTATTGATTATCGTCTCTTGAACAATATCACTGTGAAATATCAGTATCCATTACCCTTCATTTCTGACCTGTTTTCCAGGGTGAAAAGTGCTACTTGGTTTACCAAGCTTGACCTCAGGGGGCGTATAACCTTATTCGCATTAAGCACGGGGATGAATGGAAGACGGCATTTAATACCCCAGAGGGGCATTTTGAGTACCTAGTGATGCCCTTTGGGCTCACTAATGCTCCTTCCATCTTCCAGTCCTTCATGAATGACATTTTCAGGGATTTTGTGGATAAATTTCTGATTGTTTATTTGGATGATATCTTGATTTTTTCCAATGACTGGGACTCTCATGTGAAACATGTTCGGACTGTGTTCCAGATTTTGAGAGAGAATGCTCTGTATGTGAAGGGATCAAAGTGTCTTTTTGGTGTACAGAGGATCTCATTTCTGGGATTCATTTTGTCCCCATCTGTTATTGAAATGGACCCGGTCAAGGTTCAGGCCATCTGTGATTGGGTCCAACCTACTTCATTAAAGGCTCTTCAGAGATTCTTGGGTTTTGCCAATTTTTATCGTAAATTTATTGGTAATTTCTCTGTTATTGTTAAACCATTGACTGATTTGACCAAGAAGGGTTCTGATGTGGTGAATTGGCCTCCTGAGGCAGTTTCTGCGTTTCAGGAACTTAAGCAGAGATTCACTTCTGCTCCTGTTCTACGGCAGCCTGATGTTTCTCTGCCATTTCAGGTGGAGGTTGATGCCTCTGAAATTGGGGCAGGTGCCGTTTTGTCCCAAAGAGATCCAGAGACCTCTAAAAGTAACCTTGTGCCTTTTTCTCTCGAAAATTTTCTCCAACTGAACGTAATTATGATGTGGGTAATCGGGAGTTATTGGCCATGAAGTGGGCTTTTGAAGAGTGGAGACATTGGCTGGAGGGAGCCAAACATCAGGTGGTGGTCCTCACGGACCATAAGAATCTGGTTTATCTGGAATCAGCCAAGCGACTTAATCCTAGACAGGCCAGGTGGGCCTTGTTTTTCACACGTTTTAATTTTGTGGTTTCCTTTCTTCCTGGCACTAAGAATGTTAAAGTGGATGCCCTCTCGAGGAGTTTCCTTGCGGACTCTCCTGAGTTATCTGATCCTGCTGTGATTTTGAAAGAGGGTGTAGTTCTTTCCGCCATCTCGCCCAATTCGAGACTGGCTCTGGAAGGGTGTCAGGAGGATAAACCCGAGCGCTGCCCTATTGGGAAATTGTTTGTCCCTGACCGGTGGAAAAAGAGTGTGATGTCTGAGATTCATTGTTCCGCGTTGGCCGGTCATCCCGGAATTTTTGGTACCAGAGACTTGGTTAGTCGGTCCTTTTGGTGGCCTACTTTGTCTCGTGACGTCAGGGAATTTGTGCAGTCCTGCGGGACTTGCTCTCGCTCCAAGCCTTGCTCTCGCTCTAGTGGTTTGTTGATGCCATTGCCTGTGCCCAAGAGACCATGGACCCATATCTCTATGGATTTCATTTCCGACCTCCCTGTTTCTCAGAGAATGACCGTTATCTGGGTGATTTGTGATAGGTTTTCCAAAATGATACATCTTGTGCCATTACCTAAGTTGCCTTCCTCCTCCGAATTGGTGCCTTTGTTCCTTCAGCACGTGGTTCGGTTACACGGCATTCCTGAGAACATTGTGTCTGACAGAGGAGTCCAGTTTGTTTCCAGATTTTGGAGGACTTTTGTTCTAAACTTGGTGCTCAATTGTCTTTCTCCTCGGCTTTTCATCCTCAGACCAATGGACAAACTGAGAGAACAAACCAGACATTGGAGACTTATCTGAGATGCTTTGTGTCTGCTGATCAAGATGACTGTGTCTCTTTTTTGCCTTTGGCTGAGTTTGCTCTTAATAATAGGGCTAGCTCTGCCACTTTGATGTCTCCATTTTTCTGCAATTTTGGGTTTCACCCTCGATTTTCTTTGGGACAGACGGAGGCTTCTGTCTGTCCTGGTGTTGACTCTGTTGTGGAGGTATGCAGCAGATTTGGGACCAGGTAGTGGAGAGGTTGTCCCTCTCTCAGGAGAGGGCCCAGCGGTTTGCCAACCGGCATAGGACTGATGGTCCTCGGTTTGAAGTGGGGGACTTGGTCTGGTTGTCCTCAAGAAATATCCCTATGAGAGTTGCATCTCCTAAGTTTAAGCCTAGGTTCATTGGACCTTATAAGATCATGGAGATTCTTAATCCTGTTTCCTTTCGTTTACTTCTTCCAGGGACATTTAAGATCCATAACGTGTTCCACAAGTCCTTATTGAAGAGGTTTGTTGAGCCAGTGGTTCCTATGGCTGCGCCTCCTGACCCTGTTTTGGTTGAGGGCAATCTGGAGTATGTGGTTGAGAAAATATTGGATTCTCGTTTTTCTAGATGGAAACTCCAGTATTTGGTTAAGTGGAGAGGTTATGGTCAGGAGGACAATTCTTGGGTGTTTGCTTCGGACATCCATGCTAGGAGACTGATCCGTGCGTATCACAGAGCTCATCCTGACCGACCTGGTTGCCCAAATGAGGGTTCGGTGACCCCTCCTCAAGGGGGGGTACTGTTGTGAATGTGTTAGAAATTAATTCTGAGCAGAAGCTCCCTCTGGTGGTTACAAACAGTACTGAACTATTCAATGAAGATTGTGAAGTTTGGCAATCAGGTGTTACAGACTGGTCTTATATAAGGGAGGTTCCCTCCCATCAGGGTTGCCGGTGATCAATTGTTCTTGTCTCAACTTTGGTTCCTGGTTCACTTGGAAGCTTGCTGTGTCTTGCCTGCATCTTCTGCTAACAGATAAGATATTTTCTGCTTTTATTTTTGTGCTTGCTTTTTGCATTTTGTCCTGCACTTCTGTGGAGGTCAGCCAGGTCCCTCCGGGGGCTTGTGCTCCTCTCAGTTTATCTGAGCCACTGTTATTTGTTCATTTGCCTTTTCCAGTTTTTTCAGTGGCTGCTGCTTAGTTTTGTTACATCAGAGAAACTAATTTAGGTGGTAGAGGTCGTGTGATCTCAGGTGTTTTTGCAATTAGTGAGTTGGTATTTTTTTAGGGTTTTTTGGATTGCAGTAAGTGTCTTTCCTATCCTTTTCTTTCTAGGAAGATTTGGCCCCAACGTTTGCTCATACTATTTTCTGTCTGTGTCTGTATTTCCTCTTGTCTAACCGCCATTACATGTTTGGGGGCTTCCTATGTTCTTTGGGGATCTGCTCCGGGGCAGATAGTTTTCCTCTTTCTATCTTTAGGTGTAGTTAGCTTCTCAGGCTGTGACGAGGCGTCTAGGACCAACGTAGGTACGCTCCACGGCTGCCTTTAGTTGTGGTGGTTAGTCAGGGTACTGCAATCCAGTAGATTCCAGCCTCTCTGGTGTATTGCCTTTTTTGCCTGCTCTCCTCAGCTACCAAATCATAACAGGGCACAATACATGGGCAGCATATGGGGCACAATCTATGGAGCATCTTGTGAGGCATAATACATGGGGCAGCATATGGGGCACAATACATGGAGCATCTTGTGGGGCATAATACATGGGGCAGCATATGGGGCATAATCTCATTTTCCACCCTAGGCTTATGCTCGAGTCGATAAGTTTTCCCAGTTTTTTGTGGCAAAATTAGGGGGTCGGCTTATACTTGAGTATATACGGTGTGTGTATATATATATATATATATATATATATATATACTGTAAGGCGGCGGTGTTCACACCGTGCAGTAACTGAGGCAGTGACCCAAGCAAGTCCAAAGTAAACAGCTTTTATTCAGCAACTCACGGGTAAAACAGGAAAAGTCCTCCGGTACGCAGCCGGGTAACATCAGTTCATAAACACTGGTTGCCGGGGACAACGGCCACGCCGGGCCGAACAGAGCCTGACAGGTGCAGAGCCGTCCCAGGCGTGGGTTCAGCTACACACAATCCTGTGGAGCTTTCCTGCTATGCTCCTAGCAGGGTCCAAACATTGACAACACTAATCCTTAGTGCAGGAGTTTTGAAGACCTGTGGCAAAGGCCACTGGAAAACCCGGGTTGGAGGGAGGAGGCCGCCCCACTGCCTCCTGTGACCTCCTCCAAGAAATGAAGGCCCTGCCGGATTTTACTTAATCTGCCTTAGCCAGGTAGTCTGACTAGGTCATTGCTCACCTTTATTCCTGCATTGCAGCCGCAGCTGTGTGTGTGACTGCAATTCACTCCAATGGCTTTAATAGGTCTCTGTACGCATTCTGGGGGAAATATAACGTCCCTCGTAAATGATCCCGGTCACTGCCTCACAATATATATATACAGCTCTGGCAAAAATTAAGAGACCACTGCACAGTTTTATAGAAATCAGCTTCTCTACATGTCTGACAGCCATTCCATTCCAGTGTCAGTTGAATTCCAACCAGAGTACACCTCATTCTACTTAATGTGCTTCTGATTAGGTGATCACCTGAACCAAATATTATTTAACAAAGGAAAGTATAAAAAACACTGCTGTGGTGTTCACAGTCCTCTTGCAATAGGACAAGCTGGATGGCAAAACAAGTGCCAGTATTATCCCAAAAGTAATAGGAATGAAAAATTTTCATTTTAACAATGACAAACGAGTTGAAAAGAAAAGTCCTGAGTGAGGAAAAGTAGGGCTCAATTCTGACTTTACTAGCAGAGGGATACAGTGAAAATCATGTTGCCTCCATCCTTAAAATTTCTAAGATGGCAGTCCATTACAACAAGCTCAAGCAGCAGACATTGGGGACAACGAAGCTACAGACTAGCAGAGAGGCGAAAACGACTCTTCACTGACCGGGATGACTGTCATCTTATTCGAATGTCATTTAGCAACTGCAGAATGACATCAAGTGACTTACAAAAGGAATGGCAAATGGCAGCTGGGGTGAAGTGCATGGCAAGAACAGTTCGTAACAGGCTCTTAGAGGCAGGGCTCAAGTCATGTAAAGCTAGAAAAAAGCCTTTCATCAATAATAAGCAAATGAGAGCCAGGATGATGTTTGTCAAAGACCATAAAGATTGCACCATAGAGGACTGGAGTAAGGTAATCTTCTCTGATGAGTCTAATTTTCAGCTCTGCCCAACATCTGGTCGTCTAATGGTTAGACGGAGACCTGGAGAGGCGTACAAGCCACAGTGTCTTGCACCCACTGTGAAATTTGGTGGAGGATCGTGATGATCTGGGGATGCTTCAGCAAGGCTGGAATTGGGCAGGTTAATTTTGCAAAGGACGTATGAATCAAGCCGCATACAAGGCTATCCTGGAAAAACAGTTGATTCCTTCAGCTCAGGCAATGTTCCCCAACTCTGAGGACAGGTGTTCCAGCAGGACAATGCGCCATCCCACACAGCTAGGTCAATCAATGTGTGGATAAAGGACCACCATATCAAATCCCTGTCATGGCCAGCGCAATCTCCAGACCTGGACCCCATTGAAAACCTCTGGAATGTAATCAAGAGGAAGATGGATAGTCACAAGCCATCAAACAAATAAGAATTGATTAAATTTTTGTACCAGGAGTGTCATAAGGTCACCAAAAAGCAATGTGAAAGACTGGTGGAAAGCATGAAAGCTGTGATTAAAAATCATGGTTATTCCACAAAATATTGATTTCTGAACTCTTCCTGAGTTAAAACATTAGTATTGTTGTTTCTAAATGATTATGAACTTGTTTTCTTAGCATTATTTGAGGTCTGCAAGCACTGCATTTTTTTGTTATTTTGACCATTTCTCATTTTCTGAAAATAAATACAAAATTTACTGCTTGGAAATTTGGAGACATGTTGTTAGTAGTTTATAGAAGAAGCGACTAGCGAAACGCGTGTCAGGGGTGCTGCGGTCTATTTAGAGGTATGAGAATGATTTGCCAGCCATGCAATTGTGTTTTTTCTTGCAAGCATTATTTAAATATTTGCCATATTAGCCTTTATTTGTGAATAGGATGAATATCCGATACAGGCACTGATATAGGCACTATTTGTGCCATACATTATGCACTAGGCACTTTTTTATAGCTTGCATAGCTTATAAACCACCTGGTCATGTATATATGAGCTGGGCGTATATTTATGGTTAATGAGATACTATTCAAAGAGGAGAACCTTATGCTGCACCATGGAGTAGGTATATATATCACATTTGGGCAGCTTTCTTTCTCCCTATATTATTGGTAGGAAATTCCTTATAGAACCATTTGTATAAATACCCTCATTAGACTTCACATATATATCTTTGTTGCATGTGTTCCCCGCTTTTTGTGTATATGTATGCATATTTTAAATTTATTTTTAATGATTGTTCAATAAAAATTACTTTTATATTGAAAAACCTCATTTTTTTCTTTTTTGGAAGTATATCTGTGGAGGTATAATTTTGTAGGCTTATATATATATATATGAGTATAAAATATATATATATATATATATATATATATACGTTAGATGCTATGTGTTAAATATATCACTCACCAATCCCAGCTCCCTGTTCATGATTTCTACTATATTTGTCTCATCATGGTGAGTATCTTGCATTATCATCATAATTCCATATTGCATACACTGCCGTCTTATCTTTCTAATGTACACATACCATACTGCTATCTCAGTTACTACTTAATTACATTCATGTCATAATTAATCACAGACGTCTCATATTTCTCCTTCAAATTCATGCTGTAAACATACATTCTTCCTATGGGTCATTATTCATTCATTTTTCATATAGTTTAATGTTTCAATTATTTTTGCAATCATTCATGATCCTAACATGTTTAGTATGTATTGACTATTTTTGAGTGCTGAAGGTTACCATTTTCCTATTTGCGACAATCACAAAGTCTAAAGTCATTTTTTTTTAAGTCAAATGTACTTTATTTTGAATTTGTAATGTATTTAAAAAATATATAATTGTTAAGGCAAACACTTTTTTTTGTATATACAGCTCCTATGTAAACCATACACAGTGGGGAGAAAAAGTATTTAGTCAGCCACGAATTGTGCAAGTCTCCCACTTAAAAAGATGAGAGAGGCCTGTAATTGACCTCATAGGTAGACCACAACAATGAGAGTCAAATTGAGAAAACAAATCCAGAAAATCGCCTTGTCTGATTTGGCAACATTTATTTTGCAAATTATGGTGGAAAATAAGTATTTGGTTTCCACTGTACATGGTATATCATACTTAAAGTAGCACTCCTCCTCCCATCAAAATGTTTATCCTCTTAATATATTGCAATCGTCGTATTATATAGCACTGTATAATTACAATTGCTCATTTTCCTTTCTACCCAGCTAATTCTTCTCTTTCCCTTTATGATTAAAAACTGACTAGCTGAAACATTCTAAGCTGTGTAGAAACTGGAGGTCAAATTATGGAGTGGAGCAGCTGGGTCAGGAGTTAAAAGGGGAAATGATAAATGCAAGGAAAAGAGACTTCCTGTTTCTACATAGATAGGAAAGAGAATAATTAGATGGGTAGAAAGGCAAAATGAGCAATTGTAAGTACACAGAGGTGTATAATATAATGATTGCAGTATATTAAGAAAAACTTTGATTGTAGTATCGTAGTGCTTTTTTAAATACTTCTCATTTACTATATTCAATGGAAAATGACATCTATAGAAATTGAGATCTGTGCTGCACTCTTACCTCCTCTGGATGTCATTTACAGTGCCTACAAGTAGTATTCAACCCCTGCAGATTTAGCTGGTTGACACATGCGGAATTAACTTGGCATTGTGACATTTGTACTGTAGATCAGCCTGGAAGTGGGAAATGCACTGCAGCAAAAATTTTTGTTTTAATTTTTTTTTTTTTTTTTTAAAAACGTTAAAAGTTAATTCAGAGTGTCATTTATTATTCAACCCCTCAAACCACAAGAATTCTGTTTGGTCCCCTAAAGTATTAAGAAGTAGTTCAGGCACCAAGAATAATGAGCTTCACATGTGTGGATTAATGATCTCTTTTGCCAGCCTTTTCTGACTATTTAAGACCCTCCCCAAACTTGTGAACAGCACTCATACATGGTCAACATGGGAAAGACAAAGGAGCATTCCAAGGCCATCAGAGACAAGATCGTGGAAGGTCACAAGGCTGGCAAGGGGTACAAAACCCTTTCCAAGGAGTTGGCCCTACCTGTCTCCACTGTTGGGAGCATCATCCGTAAGTGGAAGGCTTATGGAACTACTGTTAGCCTTCCACGGCCTGGACAGCCTTTGAAAGTTTCCTCCCGTGCCGAGGCCAGGCTTGTCCGAAGAGTCAAGGCTAACCCAAGGACAACAAGGAAGGAGCTCCGGGAAGATCTCATGGCAGTGGGGACATTGGTTTCAGTCAATACCATAAGTAACGTACTCCACCGCAATGGTCTCCGTTCCAGACGAGCCCGTAAGGTACCTTTACTTTCAAAGCGTCATGTCAAGGCTCGTCTACAGTTTGCTCATGATCACTTGGAGGACTCTGAGACAGACTGGTTCAAGGTTCTATGGTCTGATGAGACCAAGATCGAGATCTTTGGTGCCAACCACACATGTGACGTTTGGAGACTGGATGGCACTGCATACGACCCCAAGAATACCATCCCTACAGTCAAGCATGGTGGTGGCAGCATCATACTGTGGGGCTGTTTCTCAGCCAAGGGGCCTGGCCATCTGGTCCACATCTATGGGAGGATGGATAGCATGGCCTACCTGGAGATTTTGGCCAAGAACCTCCGCTCCTCCATCAAGGATCTTAAGATGGGTCGTAATTTCATCTTCCAACAAGACAACGACCCAAAGCACACAGCCAAGAAAACCAAGTCCTGGTTCAAGAGGGAAAAAGTCAAGGTGTTGGAGTGGCCTAGTCAGTCTCCTGACCTTAACCCAATTGAAAACTTGTGGAAGGAGCTCAAGATTAAAGTCCACATAAGACACCCAAAGAACCTAGATAACTTGGAGAAGATCTGCATGGAGAAGTGGGCCAAGATAACTCCACAGACCTGTGCCGGCCTGATCAGGTCTTATAAAAGACGATTATTAGCTGTAATTGCAAACAAGGGTTATTCCACGAAATATTAAACATAGGGGTTGTATAATAATTGACCCACACTTTTATGTTTAAAATTTATTAAAATTCAACTGAGCAACATAACTTTTTGGTTTGTAAGATTTATGCTTCTGTTAATAAATCCTACTCTCGTTTGCAGTTTGAAGGCTCTAACTTATTTGCATCTTATCAAACCAGCTAAATCTGCAGGGGTTTGAATACTACTTGTAGGCACTGTACGTCCGAGGGGAGTGAGAATGAAATGGCTCATTAGTGGCCAATGATTGTTATGTCATATAAGCCCTGCAGCCAATGTTACGCAAGCCCCGGCGATGACGTCGCTGGAATAGCGCCAAAGGTGAGTATAGCTGTTATTATTTTACGTGGGGGAATATAGTAATTTAGAAGAAGTTGTCTGAGTAGTGGACAGCCCCTATTAAAGTAGCATAAAAAAAACAAAAGTGTACAGTGAAATGCATGCCAACTTTCATTTGCGACATCACCACTAATTAGTTACACTGTGTGTCTAAATAAGCTTATTTATGCATCCAAGGACAGCTACACATACTCATACATAAAAATGGCATTGTTACATACTTAATAAGGTTGAAAAAAGCAGGTTCATCAAGTAAAAGCTATTAATCTGCTGTGATGATTCTACAGAAAGCAAATATTTTGAAGATAGCCAATTGTTCCATAATATGCAAAACAAAAATAGAAAAAAATAGATATCTCTTGTTTGCAAAAAAAAAAATAGCAATAAACCAAGCAAATATGGGGTTTTGAAACTAAACTACAAGCTAGCACAATTAGAGAATGAGCTATAAGAGGTGACCAGCAAATTGTGTAATTTAGTATTTATTAATGAATAAATAATGTTGACAATTATAATTAGTAAATGTGTGACTACATAAGGGAATGGATTCTTCTGTGATTCACACTCCACAGCCACAAGAGAGTTCCTTGTTGTGTGGTTAGTCTGGTTTCTGCCTGGATGGATACGTGTTCTCTCAAATACTCAGTAGAGAAATATTCTATTCTTGAGATACCAAGCCCTTACATCATCTCAGTGTGGATTCACGAACGGGACATTCCATATTGGTGAACCACAGGACACATATAGGTGTGGAAAGGTTTCATAACATTCATGAATTGTCAATGAGTGAGCCTTCAATTCTCTGCTGAAAATCAAACACTTACAATAGCATGTGCAAATTCCTATACATTGTGGGGATTGTTTAAAAAGTGCTTGGCTTTTTATAAATATTAAGGGGTTTGTATAGTGAATAAGAATGATTTTTTAAAGGCAGGGCTAGAACAAGGTATTTTAGTACACTGTGAAGTAGACATTGCGACTTTTCTGGTCCAACCTCTTGGACAATAAGATCCCACTCATTCAACTAAGGCCAAATGATGGGTCCTTTGTACAAATCAGCAGATTGATTTGAGGAACAACAAATGGGCGAGGTCAGTAGTTTTTTGCTATCGCGAATCTCTTACCATCTTGGATCTCCAGCGCAGCCGGGTTGGTGTGACGTCATCATTGTGGCGTGACGAACAGATGACATTGGGAAAGCCAGGCTGATAAAAAGTCTCAATGGGAATCTCGGAAGGTAAGAGATTTGTGAGGTTCCTGTCCGTAAGTCAGAGACTACTGCACATCTCTAGTCTTTTGGCTTGTGTCAGGCTGGCATTGAAAAAATGTAAATGTTGAACTAGTAAGAAAAAATGTCTATACTGGTCAATTTGGGAGAGAGGGGTTGGGGAAAAACAAGGGGTCAGGCATATTTTTCATTGAGGACATGGATTGGATGGTAGAAGCCACAGGGAACTGGAACACAGAAGGGAGGACATGTGAGGAATTTAACGCTTTTGCACATAACAGACATAACAGGTGAAAAATGCAAATGCTCTATGCATAAGGGGAAGTAACTGTTAACCAACGCAAAGAGGTAAGAAGTCGCAAGTAAAACTTGATATTTTATTATTCAAAGGGAGTTACAGAAAGGACAGTAGTTGAGAACTATTGTATACTTGTACTGAAGAACTTCATGGTTGGACCGAAGTAAAGTCCATTTACGCTGCACTATGTGCAGTGCTAGATGACCTCCGACCTGAGACATTTTTGTCATTAAATATCCTATTTCCACAGTCTGGCCCATCTTCAGATGTGCACTAAACAACCTGTAATGGATTGCTTAGTGCACATAGACTGCCATTCTTCTCATCAGCACAGGTCCTGTTTACACAGGATGATGTGCTGCCAAGATCGATGATACTTTGTGCAAACCAAAATAAGATTTCACCTGATGAATGAACGAGTGCTTTGCTGGTTGGTCGGGTGATCAGGAGCCTGTTTACACTGCACGACTATCATGAAACAAATGTTCTTATGATAAATAATAATCTCACAGTGTAAATGCACCTTTATTCCCCGGGAGTTCATTACCAAGCTGATAGAAGTTGCAGGGAGACTGTTACTATTTAGCATCTCTCCATGAACTCAGCTCCCTGAGCAATGCGGAGAGTAACCTGCCAGGTGTAATTACTGGAGCTCCAGCTCAGCTCAGGCTTAACCATTGGGGGGACGAGTAAATGTAACAAAAGGCAGTGCCCATGCTGCCTACAAAAGATAGCCATATCTCGCTCGCACTGCAAACTCTCCTTCGTTCTCAGTCGCTGTGTTGGGGTCTTGACATCTGTGAAGCCTGTAGAAGAATCCTGGGGTCCCGCACCGTGCAGACCTCAGCAACCCCAGCCATGAAGCTGATAATTTGCTTACCAGGTGCCTCCTCCTGCTCACCCTGTTTCTGCTCCAGGGGTATTAGTAACAGCAGCAGCCTAAAGGCTTATTCACACATCAGTATTTTTCATCAGTGTTTGTATGCCAAATCCAGGAGTGGAACTTACACAGAAAAACAATGATTGAAAGACTGACACCCGTTCTGTGTTTAAGAGAGATTCCTGGTTTTGGCATACAAATACTGATGAAATTCTGATCAAAAATACTGATGTTTGAATAAAGTCTCAGATGAAGTAGTGATACACTGCACTCTGCTATTGGGGATACACATCATAGAGTCTCAGTGTCATACTGTTCAGGAGCTAAGTTAGTCACATAATGCCACCAGGATCTGATATATATATATATATATATATATAATATATATATCCAGTGAAATTATGCTCCCCCCACTCTTGCTATGAGATGGCGCCCTTAGTGGGTACCAATCCTTGCTTAACCCTCCTCCCAGCCCCATTTTAAAGGGCTGAGCCTGGGTAAAAAAACAAGATACCCTCACCATCCTCCACAACTCCAATTCTGACACTTAACTGGTCTTCAAATTCTGGCAGGAAATGTCAGCGGTACCAATATCTGGCCACCCTGGTGGGCTGCCACAGCCAGTGACCCATGCCATTTAAAGTCTGTCAAAACTAGCCGGAACCTGGTAAGCAATGGAAGAGCAGATGGGGAGGTGGGATGATAGGGGAAAATTTGACCTCATTTTTTTAAACCAGTCCAAGCCCATAAAATCTATTGTTTTTCCCTACTGGATATCTCCATTAAATACTGGAATGGAGGACACAAACTGCAATGGCAAGAGACAAAGGAGTATCAGACACCAAAATAACACTGTGTGCATTTACCATTAGATTCACAATTACGTAGTTTGTCTATAATGCAGATACTGTGAAGCCAGAAGTTGCACATGGACGCTGCTCCTCTCAAAACTTGATTATTTCAGTTTTCCAACACATTCCTCTTAATTTTGTCATGGCAACCAAAATCCCTGAAATTCCTCTGACTCTGAGCTCTGCAAACAAAACATCTACAACCTGCTTTAACTTTTATTTTCTGAATTCAGTGAAAATATTCAGCTGAAATCACATCTGAAATAAAAAAGTATGCAGGCTAGATCTCTTCTCCTTCCACAATGTCAAACATCGATGACCTGCAATGGTGAGTTGGGCCACATATACCTCCCAGGGATACTTTATAACAATTAAAAGGAACCTATCACCAGGTTTTGCTACTTAATCTTAGAGCAGTATGATGTAGGTGCAGAGACCATGATTTCAGTGATGTGTCATTTACTGGGCTGTTCGCTGTATATTTAATAAAATCTCAGTTTTATCAGCAGGAGATTATCGCTACAGGACTAGCAAACCTGCTGTCATGTAGTCCTCCATATTCATGGATTTCATATAACTCCGCCCCCACCACTGATTGGCAGATTTCTGCCTATACACAGTGTACACAGAAAGCTGCTAATCAGTGGTGTGGGTGGGATATACTGAGTTCAACATTCAGAGAACTGGTAAATCTATATCAGATAAATCATTTTTTAATCAAAATTTCACCAAGCAGCCCACTAAGTGCTGGATTCAGTGACTCTGCCCCTCCACCATGCTGCTCTCAGATCTCAAAAACCTGGTGATGAATCCCCTTTAAAGTGAAGGAGGCACTAAACAAGCATAGCCGGCCTGGGAAGAGAGAGGAAGAGATTAGCAATCATGTGACACATCCAACCAAGTTATGACATCTTTGGCCAAGTCCTACCATCATTTCATAACTTGGCTAATTACATTACTAAAATGCTGTGATAAAGCCAATTTATTATGAAAAATGTGAAACATTTTCCATCTTTATGAGCTGTGTATATAAACTCAAATGACATATCATGCTTCCCATAGTACTAACTGCAATTTGTGATAAAGCAGCACCCCTTGCTTGTCGCTCAGAGGTGTATGAGTACTTGTAAAATACAATATAGTCATGTGTCAACTAGCACTGTCAGAAGATCATTACACGCTTAGTAACCGAACAGAGACCTGGACACAGAGTTAGACATATTTATTTAGATACTATTAATGTCAATGTAACAGCATTTATTGTAGTACCACATTATAAGGGCAGACCTCACAAATTAGGAAATATCACAGCTTGACAAACCCATCATTTTTAACCATCCAGCGTTTTTTTATTTCAGAGGTGGAGTGATGCTTCTAATCCAAGTTCCTTCACCCTAGTCTTATACTTACCAGTCACTATCTTTAGCTCTCCCCAACACTGCTCCGCTCCCGCAGCTTCTGAATGGAAGACAGAGGTCATGGTTACAAGTTCTCGACGTAAGTCTATGAGAGCCTCGTTCTGCCCTTGTTCTGGCTCGCATAGATTTACATTGAGTTATGACTTATGGATCGCCCAACAAATACTGGAGCAATTCAGTAGGTCACAACATGCAAAAGAAGACAGGAGCGCTGCTGAGAACAGACTAAGAAGGCAGTTGGTGAGTATAATCCCAGGGGCAAGGAACTTAGATTAGTTGCACCACTCCAGAGGTGCAATAAAAAAACAACAATGTTGGAGTGGTGTTTTAAACATGGCTGCTTTTTCGATAAGTGACTCAGGACGCAAAATGTATTCTTGATTTACTATTACAAGCAACCAGAATTTAAAATATTGTCAAATACTGTTGCATTAAACCAAAATACGGCTTGCAAGTCCCTAATTTAAAGGTTGTCAAAGAAACATCATCCAATAAACTGCAACTTTATAGAATTTGAAAAAAAATGCCGTTTTGTGAAACACTGCTACAGAAAATAAAAAAGTGTATTTATTGACTATAAAGAAAAAAAATAAGCCAAAAGTTGATGTATAAAAAGTTAGATAAACATTTTTATTGCTTTTTATTTTCCTACATTTCCATATTTGTTATTTAGAAGTCATTACACAATATTATCAAATGCCACGTCATCCAAAAAGTCTGTCTCTTTGTAAATTTCTCTAATTTTTGACCAGAGGGTCCATGAAATCCTCATATTTCACACTATAATAACATTACATTTTGCATGGGGCAAAACAAAATCCTTTTTGCATGAAAATGCTTTGGTTGTTATCACAGCTGCTCCCCTGAATTACAACAATAGGTGTAAGGCCGGGATCACACATGTGAGGAAATCGTCCGACACTCGCATGTGAAATCCCAGATCTGGCGCCGGCATTCGGGAGTGGAGCAAGCGGCTGCATAGAAATACATGTAGCCGCGCACTCCACTCCCAAGTGCCGGCGCCAGAGCTGGGATTTCACATGCGAGTGTCGGACGATTTCCTCACATGTGTGATCCCGGCCTATCAAAGAAAGTCAAGGAAATTCCTATGCTCAATTTTCAAGTCCCTTAACAGGGACAGACGCTATTTATATGGTATTATTTGATTTTTCTCAGCAAGCTTCACAGAAAAAAAATTGAATAGATGACATTTTGTAGTATAAAATGACCTCGGGGTGAGCTAAAAGTGACACAACAACTGACATATGTGCTGCTAACAAAGCCACACACTAATTATAGTGATTTTTCACTAATAAATCTGTAAGAACAAGTCCATTGTATGTATTTCAAAAGAGAAACGTGAACATCTTAGTTCAAAAAGGCTTTGTCTCATTTTACCTTATACAGGTAAGTGATGTGTTCAAAGAGCAAAGTGTGTCAAACCCGGCATTTAATTTGGATTACGTATATTACCCAGACGTGTAGGTGCCCGAGACGTTTCCATGAGATTACTAATAATCCAGCATTCATATTTAAATACCTACTATGAATTTAATAACATGACTGATCGGAGAACATGTTCTAGATAACATATCTCAGTGCAACCGGCAAACCAGAAAAATCTAATCATCAGTTACAAATGTAGCGAACATTCTAAGGGTTTATCGTCGGGAATAGAAAGAACATGCAGAGGTATGGAGTCCCTGATATACCGGATCCTGAAGGCTTCTCGCGGTACTTGGCCATGTCTACCAGTTTACAAGCTACTGATGGAATTCTTCCAATCCGGTGATTTGTGTTTCCACTAAACACAAGGTTGCTACAGGCATCAAGTGAATTATTAATTCATCTGAATACCGACATTCTTCAGATTCTGGTATCCTTGTTGAAGTTTATATTAAACATCTGTGAACACATTTTCCCACTTCTTTGCATTTTTGGAATGTCTTGGAGAGGGGTGTCTGTTATAGGGACAGTAAATCAAACGTAAATGTGCCAGGGCTGTGCTATCTAATCTGTATGGGTAATAATTCTGCAGTCTTCTTTTAAGCCAACTAAAATAGGAACCTCTGCACCACCGACAAATGTAAAAGGTATATATTTTTTCACTACAAATAATAATAATAACAATCTACTTTGTAACACTAATTATGATAAGTATTCTACAACTATTTTCCAACTATTGCCTTGTAATGTTTATTTTTTTTGCCAAAGATAACGGAAAACTACAAGAGTTGCGTCCAGGTCAAAGAGTTACTAGACATTCCTAGAAAAATAACAAGAGGCATATACTTTTCTAGAAGGTATTCAACTCTAAATGTGGCCATATATATTACATAACTGTTGGTCTGAATCCTCAGGCAGTGGCTTATTTTCAGGGAGAAAGAAGCATAAGGCATGTTGAAATCTGGCATGCCAAGCCAACTCTCCTCTGACATCTGACGAAATTTGGGATGTGCCCATATACATAGGATGAGCCAGGTACATACTGCTTTTGTGCTCACTAATGGGCATATAAGCTCAGAAGGTATGCACCACAGTCAGGATGGCTGTATAGGCATCCGTCCAACATATAGACCCAAAGTTAAAAAATGTATACTGAAAAGTATACATTTTTTCCAGTGGCTGTCTTTTTGGGAAAGCGCAGTCTGCTGTGTTTTCCTATACAGTAAAACAAACAGTATGCAGATGCATACTTGCCAGACGGAGGCCAAAGTAATAGACTTTTACCTACCAGCTATTGAATGGGGACCTACAGGAAAAGTTCTCGACGTATACTGTAGGCTAAATGCACATACACGGTGTGCAATTAGATACAGACATGTCTAAATGGGTGTCTTCAGCTTACATTCATCTAATGTTTATGGCTACGTTAAGCACCATTATTAAGCATCTTATCAAGTTTATAATGAGATGCAAAAAGTCAATAAATAGGAAAATAGCTCTTTATAGATTACAATTATTGTTCCCAGAGAACAAAAAAATGAAAATTCCCAGCTAAAATAACAAATCAATTAATTGGTGAAATCTTCTAACATTTTAAAGAAATTTAAAGTCATGAGAACATATATTTGTTCTGTCCTGATGAATCCCTATAGTTAAATACATGTTGCATTTGCAGTGATAGGTTTAATATCTGAACCTATATGTATACTATGATATGATTACATTAAGAATATAAAAAATGCATAACGGAAATATATACATGAAACATGCTACACATAGAAGAGGCTGCAAGTTAATTCTCTGTTCTTTTATGTTTTTGAAACCTTTGTCTCCTATGCAATATAGACATCTTAATTGTATGATAAGTGTCCTGGAAATGTGGAATTATTTCAGTGTCCCGACAGCAGGCCAAGTCTTCTCAAAGCGTCTTTTCTAGACTCCTCGGAGGAATCACGTCCAGAGAACTGCACTGTGATCCCATGAGATCGTAAACCTGCAGGTCTTGGCATAGAATAAGTTCTTTTGACTTCCTGATGGTTAATTATCTGTTTTTTCTCTTGTGCAACTTGTATGCTACCATGTCGCTTGTTCCTTTCTATAGAGGATGTTGGCTCACCTTTGATTAGAACAGTTTTCCCCAAAGGAACAAAGTTGCTTGGTTCATTCATCAAGATTTTGCTGATACTTTCATGCTCATTTGACTGCTGTCTCTTTGTTTCTGGAGGCAAAATCTTTGATAAATGCTCACCATTTGAGACTGGAGATTTGCAGACATCAGGTGAAGGAACTTCAGCTTGAACAGGGGTTTCTTTAACTAAGCCAAGCTTAGTAAGGGCCTCGTATCTTGTCTGCTCAGATGGTACATGAAATGAAGGCCTCCGTCCCAGTTGTTCATGTCGATTTTTTGAATCAAATTCATCAGCAAGCAATCCAGGCCCATGTAAATTAGCCAGCATTTGGGCTTTGCGCTCTTGTACATTAACAGCTGCCTTAGCTATAGTTTGGTTATACTGTTTCCCAACTGGTTTAATAATTATGTTGTTTGGAAAACGATTGAGTTTGGCATTTGGTGATCCGGGAAAAATAAAATGTCCTTCATCGATAGGTGATGTGCCTACACTTTTTTTCTGCTCAGGTGATTTTTCATCTTTCGGTGACGAGGGCGACATATTTATGTTGTCACTTTTCTTTTCCAATATTTTTTGAGCAATAATGACAGGTGTTGGAACAGCACCAAGTAGTTTCCGATGTTCGGTCGCTTGGTCATGAAGATGCTTCTCAGTGTCCAGCTGTGGAACAGTCACAGGTGAACTTACAGTCATGGTTGATTGTGAGGTCCAAGAGTCTTTTTGAGTATGATTCCAGCTATTAAGGCTTAGTCCAATTCCAGAGTCTATAGAAAAAAAAAGACATTTATAGGTGTCAGTAAATTCCTGGGCACAACATAAAGATCAAATTGAGGAACTTGACAAAACCCCAGGGCTGAAGCCAACAATCACATATTGTAACTTGTACCCTACATTTTCTTAGCTCCATTTATGAAAACTTCAATATGTACTGAGTTTTACTAACGCTTATCTGAGTAGCCATCAATAATTTACATTAAAAGAACTGAATAGTTCATTTTAACGTTGCTTAACGTTTTAAGAATGTAAAAGTAATTTAGAAAGAATATTTCAACAGCTTACCGTCTGGTGAAGCCTCGATGTGGTTATGCTCAGTCTGCACAAGATCGATGATGTCATCAGCGTCAGAGTGGCTATCTTCTGCTGACCTTGGAGAGTAGTAACCAATACTTGAATTAGCTGAAAATGGTGGTTCTTCAAAGTCATCTTCGAAAGCATCTAATGTTTCCTCCAAGAACATGAGGGCATTTTTCTCTTCGTTTGTTAAGTATTTCATGTTTTCATCATCCTAACGAAAAAATAAGACAACAGTGATAGCAAGAGGCATCATGGTAAAAGTACACATCTTCTTGTCATGTTATAGCTTTGCTAAGGATGGTCACTGTTAGAGCTTATAATGACAGCTTATAAAACGCAATAATGCAACTCAGTGAATTTTATGTATAATATGCAAGGGGTGGTACAAAGAAGGAAACATTCTCTACAAAGGAGACGGTTTATGCATTGAAGTTTACAGATAATTATTAAAGAACTTTATGTATGATTTCTACATCTTTAACTCCTTCTCCCCCACCCCAACATGGTCCCTGTGTCAGAGGTCTGCTAAATCGTGTCCTGTCTTAGAGGATAGGCTAAGGAATTAAAAATAAAACAAAAAAAGTCATACGAAAATCCTACATTCAATTATCCTGCATTAGATAACTATTGTCCAGAACCTACACAAATGCAGATGACAGTCATGGTGTGTTTGCATGGAGGAGGCTGTATGACCTGTCTGGTCACATACTTCTATAGCTACAGCCATCTTGTGAATGGTATTATCATGTGAACGGCAATGAAGTCTGGGGGAGGGGTGGAGGTGGTTTGGTGACTTCAGAAATAAAGAATATGGCACAGAACTTAAAACCTTTGATGGGAGTGTTTCTTTATCTTCTTAATACATTGCAATCATCATATTATATGTTACCGTGTACTTAAGGTACTGCCACACTAAACAATCCCGCTAGCGATCACGATAACGACGCATACTAATGCGATCGCTAGCGGGATTGTTTCTATATCGCTAGTAGCAGCCTAATTTAGCGATGTCGTTAAGGACGCTATCGCGGTTAGCGATCTCCTTAACGACTTTAGCGGTACAAAAGTACCGCTAAATCGCTAACAAAAGGTGCTACACAGCGATATATACTTACCAGCGGGGCGCCGACGATAAAAATAGGGTCCGGAACGATGAGAACGACGAGCGAGATCACAGCAGGATCTCAGCAGGGGCCACGTCGCTGGTAGATGCCGCACACAACAACATCGCTAACGGGATCGCTAAATAGTGACGTTTTTTAGCGATCCCGTTAGCGATGTTGTTTAGTGTGGAAGTACCTTTACAATTGCTCATTTTGCCATTTCTTAGTTTTTCTGTTTTCTATTAGGTCTATGACATCACATGATTAAAACAGATTAGTTGAATCCTTCTAAGCCCTTTGTAGAAACAGGACGCTCTTTTACCCTGCACAAGTCATCATTAGAACTACATTCCTATATCACTGAAAAGTTCCTGGCAGCCCAGCTCCACCTCCTCTTCAACTCCTGACCCAGCTACTCCATTCTTCCCCCCATATGAAGGACTTTGCAGCGAGGTAGAATTGTAGTCCTAATGGTGACTCATGCAGGAAGAGACTTCCTGTTTCTACTAGAGCTGAGAAAGATTTAGCTAGTCTGTTTTTAATAACGTGATGTCATAGACCTTTCAGAAAAGTGACGAAATAACTGGGTAGAAGGGCAAAATGAGTAATTTTAAGTACACAGTGCTATATAATAATATGATGGTTGCAATACATTAAGAGCATAAAAACTTTGATGCAAGTGCTTCTTTCAAAGATGGATATGTGTAGCCCAGCTGCGCTTGGTGTCACATGTACCCAGGAGGATGCACAGAAAGGTAATTCACAATCACCCGATATTCATTCACACTTCACAATTCCCTATAGTGCCACCAGAGGGAGCCCTTTAGAGTATATAAGGGTGTGGAGAGACGCAGCAGTAGCCAGTCTGAGCCAGTCTGAGTCAGTGTTGATTTCCTGTCAGAGCAGAGCTCAGAGCAGACGGAGATTCCTGTCAGATGAGACAGAAGCAGAGAAACAAACTGTTACCTCAGAACGTGCTGACTGTTAGTTCCCTAGGGAAGTGGAAAGTGACTCTCGGAGTGTGCACAGATCAGTCTGACGGAAGGTCCTGATAGCTGCTTCGGACAGAGCCTAAGAAAGAAGTGAAGGAAGGGGAACTGCAGTACTTGTAACATCGAGCAAACTGAGGTACTGTTAGAGAGCGGTGAAGAGAAGGAAGCTGACACCTACTGTTGCCTGTGCTTATGTTAAAGGTGTGAGTAGGGCGACAGGCGAGTGGACAAAGAGAGAGAGTGACTGAGGAGAAATAGCAACGATAGCTTACCTCCACTCTGCACAACCGGACACCGGGTCCGAGCTTGCTAGTACCTTCACGGCTAGTGGGAGAAACCGGAGACCCTGCTGGACTTCAGGTCGCAGAGGGGCCCTTCAGTGCTGATACGTAACCGGGGTCAGGAAGAACAGAAGTCAGGCCTGATCAGCCATAGAGGACTTAGTTCTGTCCAAAAGAAGGCTCCACCACAATGTCAGCCGGGCATAGCTGTTCTACACGGAGTTAAACTTAGCTTCATGCAAGTTAGAAACTCACACACATCAAGAAGTAAGGAGGCCTTAAACCTACTCAGTGATTACTGGACGTGCATCCTCCACCCTGAGCAGCCTCCCGGGACGTGCCTGCAAATATCACCAGTAAAGGTACGGAAAGAGACTCATTGTGTGTGTCTGCCTTATTGCCTGCACCGCCATATACCTCGAGGGATCAGTCTTACCTGTGGAAGACTTAACACCTTGCTGCCCAGTAACAACCCCTCAGAGGATTCACTCTGCAGCGCTGGTCACCCTGATCAGAAACCACAGGTGGCGTCACGAACATTTCTAAATCCCCTGTAAATATCCCCCTTTGAATGAGCGCCCAGGGCAACGGACCGAGCTGCGCTACCCGTGACCTCTCCCCCATTGAAGTGAACGGGCTCGGTGCCGAGTACCCCATAAGCCCTGGTACGTGCGACTCATCCTTGGCGTCACGAACAGGATCCGAAGCTTACTATATGTGAGTCCTGTGTGCCTGAATGGACTGTTTTGTGCAAAAAGACTGTGTGCAGTTTTGTGATTTTTGGCGCCATTTTCTGCCATTTTGCTGCCATATTCGTGCCCTGAGGCGCTGGTGAAGAAGAAGGGCGTGGATTCGTGGGCGTGCCCCCCTTGTGGCGCGAAAGTGATGGCGCCCTGTCTAAGTGCTATTATAATGTCCGAGCCTGCCCCACTGCAAGGGAGATCCGCCTCCTCTTCATCCTCTATGCCAAGAAGAGAAAGCGAAAGTCCCGCCTCCACGGAAAAGACCAGATTGTTCCAGATGGAAAATACAGTCTGGCCTGGAGTGAGATGGCGGAAGGACAGGAGACGCTGTGTGGAGGAATGGCGGTGCGCAGACCCCGTTCCCCTGAAGAGCTGCTGCCTGTGCCTGAACCGTCCCCAGGTTGGGCGGATGACCGGAGAATGCAGAAAGTGGAGGAGGTGGATGCGGCGCTGAGGGACATGGCCCGACACCGCGCAGAAATGGAGGCGATGGAGCAAAGCTGGCGTGCCCTGAAACAGCGGCTGCTGTGGGATGCGATGCTCTCCCCTCAAGATGTGCAAATGCCACCCGCGCCACCACTGGACCCAGCGGCTGATGAAGAACCGGAGGCCGGCCCCAAAAGAGCTGATCCTGACTCCGCCAAGGAAGCGGCGGGAGGGAAGGAGGCTGAGGAGGCCCTGCCCGGACCAGAATGCCAGCCAGGCCTGGAACCAGAGGCCGCAACGGAATGCAGTCCCCCGGTTGGGACGACGGAGGAGATCCTGCCCGAAGCGATGGAGATCGACTGGGAGGAGATGGAGCTCGTGGACGACGTGGAATACGCCGCCCAGAAAGAGAACGAGTGGCGACGCCGTGAGCAGGAGCAGCGACAGAAGCAGGAGCAGAGAGAGGCGCAGCAGCTTCACCAGAGTTACCGGGAGCAGATTCTTGCGGACAAGGAGATCGTCCGGCGAGATAAAGGTACGCTCTGGGAATCGCGGCGCCAGGGGACGGTGTGTGACTCTAAGCTCCAGGGAGGTTGGGGGTACATACGCGAACCCGGGTTCTCTCAGAAGATCTTCGTTAATCGCTGTGATGTAGGGTCTAACCTATTAAAAGGGGATGTTGTCACCTACACGCGGCACTGGGGTCTTAAGGGGTGGTATGCCCTGAATGTCTCCCGAGTCAGCGACCCCGTCCCTGAAGCCGGAAACGTACCCCGTGTCCCAGCGTCCCAAGCCCCAGCCACAGCAGCGTCTGGCGGCGCACCTGAATCCTATCCTGCGTCCTATTCTGCAACGCAACAGAGCGCAACAGTTGCAAGTGCGCCCCCTACTGAGCCATTGCATGTGCATGCGTCACCATTGGAAACGCTGCAGAGCATAGCGACTGCTACAGCAATCCCTATTGAGCCAAATCTGTACTTAGAAGAGGCACCTGTAAGGCCTCCAGCAAATCGCAAAATTAAAAAGAGGACTGTAGCTACTCAGACACTGGTAGCAGGACACGATCTCTTAGTGATGCGTTCCAGAGCGCACCGCATGCTTCCAGCCCCAGGTGTGGAAGGTGCAACCATATTCAAAGAAGACCAGTAGGACCCAGACAGGGTTTACTGAACTGTAAAAAAGTTATGAAGAATTGCACTTTATTGAGAATGTTATATGATGATAATGTTTACATGCTGAAGTAGTATACCCCAGTTGGGTAATGTGATATGTGAAATGCTATTTAAAGGACTGCGTGGCTGAGGACTTTGCCAGCCCAAAAACTGTAATGTAAATAGTTAGCACTTCGGTGCCCCATCTTGGTTTTACGTAAGCCATTCTACCTCTGAAGAAAAACCCGTATGGTGTGGCCTTGAGTGAGGTCTGCAGCAAAGAAGTCCTGCAGCCCACCCAGGACCACCATGGGAGGTTTGGTGCGGGTCCTCCACAAGAATCTTGTATTTATTTGTGTGAAAGTATTTGATATTTTTCTATTGCTAATTTGTACACATTGTAACGTTTGAAGTGCCCTTACCTCCCGCAAGGGATGAGTTATGTTATTGTTGTTATTATAAAAATTGTTTTCTTTTTCAGCCCGGGAGTGCTGAATATAACTAGGGGGGGATGTGTAGCCCAGCTGCGCTTGGTGCCACATGTACCCAGGAGGATGCACAGAAAGGTAATTCACAATCACCCGATATTCATTCACACTTCACAATTCCCTATAGTGCCACCAGAGGGAGCCCTTTAGAGTATATAAGGGTGTGGAGAGACGTAGCAGTAGCCAGTCTGAGCCAGTGTTGATTTCCTGTCAGAGCAGAGCTCAGAGCAGACGGAGATTCCTGTCAGATGAGACAGAAGCAGAGAGACAAACTGCTACCTCAGAACGTGCTGACTGTTAGTTCCCTAGGGAAGTGGAAAGTGACTCGGAGTGTGCACAGATCAGTCTGACGGAAGGTCCTGATAGCTGCTTCGGACAGAGCCTAAGAAAGAAGTGAAGGAAGGGGAACTGCAGTACTTGTAACATCGAGCAAACTGAGGTACTGTTAGAGAGCGGTGAAGAGAAGGAAGCTGACACCTACTGTTGCCTGTGCTTATGTTAAAGGTGTGAGTAGGGCGACAGGCGAGTGGACAAAGAGAGAGAGTGACTGAGGAGAAATAGCAACGATAGCTTACCTCCACTCTGCACAACCGGACACCGGGTCCGAGCTTGCTAGTACCTTCACGGCTAGTGGGAGAAACCGGAGACCCTGCTGGACTTCAGGTCGCAGAGGGGCCCTTCAGTGCTGATACGTAACCGGGGTCAGGAAGAACAGAAGTCAGGCCTGATCAGCCATAGAGGACTTAGTTCTGTCCAAAAGAAGGCTCCACCACAATGTCAGCCGGGCATAGCTGTTCTACACGGAGTTAAACTTAGCTTCATGCAAGTTAGAAACTCACACACATCAAGAAGTAAGGAGGCCTTAAACCTACTCAGTGATTACTGGACGTGCATCCTCCACCCTGAGCAGCCTCCCGGGACGTGCCTGCAAATATCACCAGTAAAGGTACGGAAAGAGACTCATTGTGTGTGTCTGCCTTATTGCCTGCACCCCTGCACCGCCATATACCTCGAGGGATCAGTCTTACCTGTGGAAGACTTAACACCTTGCTGCCCAGTAACAACCCCTCAGAGGATTCACCCTGCAGCGCTGGTCACCCTGATCAGAAACCACAGGTGGCGTCACGAACATTTCTAAATCCCCTGTAAATATCCCCCTTTGAATGAGCGCCCAGGGCAACGGACCGAGCTGCGCTACCCGTGACCTCTCCCCCATTGAAGTGAACGGGCTCAGTGCCGAGTACCCCATGAGCCCTGGTACGTGCGACTCAGATATATTAGTAAGTGGTTATTGGTTAACATTAACCAAAACATGATCAATCCTTTCAAATTCAAAATTCCCATGGTTTCCTATTTCTATAGCAATACAGATGCTCTCACACATCAGATTAACCTCAGATAAATTTGCTGATTTAGGCAGGGACTGAGTTGTTAGCGTGTATGGGGTGTCCTAACTGTCCCAACATACCCAATCCTTTGTTTCTGTTAGGCTAAACTAGTGCCAGAAGTAGCTCCATTCTGCATATGTCTGGGGAAGCCAGGAGGAGTAGCGGGTCAACCAAATTACTAAAAGGTCAAAATCTATCTAAGTGTATGGCCAACGCTAGATATGTCATACAAAAAGATGGACTAAACTAACACAGAGCACCAACTTCTTAAAATAGACAAGTAACTCACTTCTTTCACTGCTGTCCACATAACAGATTGGGAAAGAATGAATTACTTTCTGCCGACTGTACTACAATTACCAACAGAACATGATGCTGACTGTGCCACTGATTAGAATGGACTGCATGGTGAAGAAAACATTTTCTAGTACAGTTGTTAGGTCATAGTCAGTACTGTTTCAACATTGTTTCTCCAGATCCAACTCACACTACACCGTACGAATGTGCTCGTGCCCAACAGTATCTGAGCTGTAGACATACATAACTGTTATGGCACGCTCACATGAGCATATAACACAGGTGAATGCTATCGATGTTTTATCGGATAGCACTCGGCCCAATGTTATACTTTAGGGCAGTGCCGACTAAAAAATTAGAAATCTGATAATTGGACTATGTGCACCCATTGAAATCTATGGGTGAGCATAAAACATCGGACTGCACCGCTGACAGAGAGAATAAAGAAGATGGAGAAATTAGGTTCTCCATCTTCCCCTCACTGTGCTCTGAATTTCTCATGGAATCGGATCAAAGCAAAACTGACACCCGGTTCAAACTCTGATCAGAGTTTGATCAGAGTGTCATTACCATATTCGGCCCGATTCTTTCGCACAAGAGAACTGTGATGCAGCGGTATCACACTTACGCAGTGATGAGGCAGTGACCCAGCAAAGTTCAAAGCAAAAGTCTCTTTATTGTGTTTACTTCACACAATATTAATGTCCAAACTCATAAATGCATAGCACTATTGTCCAGTTCACAGAAACACAGCACACGATATCCTCCGGATTGCAGCCGTTCACATATCCTCTTAATTACAGTCACTAAACACGCTAGTCCTCATCTGACCAGTTGCCGTGGGTGACTGCACCACTGTGTTAATCTCTTTACTCACAGAATTTCACAGTACACGATACCCTTCAGTTTACAGTCTCTAAACACGCTAGTCCTCCTCTGACCAGTTGCTGTGGGCGACTGCACCACCGTGTTACTGTGCTACTCACAGCTTTCCACAGGATGCTACATCCTTCAGTTTACAGTCACTAAACATGCTGGTCCTCCTCTGACCCGTTGCCGTGGGCGATTGCACCGTCATGTTCACATCTTTCTATTCACAGCCGTACACAGTCCATGATATCCTCATTTTAGCAGTCACTACACATGCCAGTCCACCTCTGACCAATTACCGTGGATGACAGTACCGCTGTGTACGCTGTGTGTGCCAGGCGTCTCAGCTCTCCTGGCTGTTTGGCTCTCCTGGCTTGTGTTGCCTCACACAGGTGGAGCGCTGCAGAGCCCACTGCTCTGTCCTCCTCCAAACACCAAACTGACACTGACACTGGATATGACACACCCAAATCCTTTCCTGCAGAACTTTAAACAAAGGAACCTGTGGCCTTCAGCCACATGGAAAACCCGGGCCTGGAATGAAACGAATTGCACCACTAACAAACTGCAGTCTGTTTCAAACACGAAAAAAAACGGAGCAGGTTTCCCTAAATCTGCCTTGGACAGGACACTAGCATGTTCAAGGCTAGCACTTATTTTATTTTTAGTCTGCATTGCAGTCATAGCTATGTCTGTGACTGCCATGCACTCTTATGGTCTTCATACGCCTCCACACACATCCAGGAGAGAACAAACAGCGACCCCTACCTGTAACACCTGTCACTGCCTCACAGAATATACAACCGTTTGACCACAGCCTTAATATTTAACACTCATGTTGTATTTCTAATGGAATATGTGATTTCTGTCCAAGTTTTCCTACTTTGTTGATTGGTTGTTAGGCCTGGCTTGTCACTCTTCACAAGAAAAAATGTTACCCCTTGAATCCCAGTCTTAAACCTTTCACCTAGCGAAATCAGATTTCATACTTTGCACTGACGAGGGGCAAAACCGTGAAACACCGTGTCTGAAAATTGAGATTCCGATTTGGCTTTTATCCCAAGTCATATAGCAAGGCTCGTTAAAGGGTCGATAGTGACTTTTAGGATTGCTATTTCCAATAGGTAGCGCTAACGTTCAAATCCTCTTCCTCTCCGAAGAGGCAATTTGCACACAATAAATTAAAAACTGGAAGAAAAAACTGTTCAAAATCTGATAATAAATTAGAATTGAAAGGGCAGAGAGAAGGAAGTAGGGTAATCGGTCAGGGGAGTCCACCAGCCCGTGACAAGTGGAAGAAAACAGTGTTTTACAACACAACAGGAGCCATATAGCGCATTTTGTTAATTAGTGGCTAGGGTTGCACATTCCTTTTAAGGCTTTGTTGTTACTCTAAGAACAGTGGTTTATCACGTACACACAATCTGGATATTGCCGGTTATTTATAGCTAAATTCCATACATAAGTGAACGACAATGACATAACTAATGTGTCTCATTCTTATTATGAGTAAGCAAGTGATTAGCAAATGATTTACAAAAATCATGATTAAGAATGACAATCTTGGGTTGGTTTTTGGAGGGGGAGAGGAGTTGGGTGTTCAAATGTTTTGATTTGGATATCCTGTTCTTTTCTGTAAAATGTTTTAAAATCAATAAAAAGTTACTTGATTTAGAAAAAAAAAAGACAAACTTTATGAGCAAACAGTGATCTTCATAATTAGCCCTTGGCATTTATACAAAAAAAATCTTCATAGCACGCACACAGCGGATTTCATAGCAAATCTACAGCAAAATGCATAACATAAATTGTTATGCTACAGATAGAAAATTCATGGATGAGTTTCTGCAGTGTGTGGATAAGATTTGTTAAAATCCTATGCACTTTGCTACTACTGTAATATGCTGGAAATTTCTGTCCGCAAATCAGACTTTCGATCAGCCTTATGCCGTTTTATATGGCTATGGCCTTTTTATATTTAGTTTAAACTACATCATTATTTATATTATAACAAGAATAACATTATTGAATGCAAGTAAAACCACTATGCAATGTTAATTTATTCCATTATATACGGAAATCATTAAACGGCAGTAGGTCTAATGGCGGAAGGGAAAAAAACAAGTTATGTAAATGTACATGCCAGTCAACGTCAACTGAAGAAAATTAAAGAGAACCTGTCACCCCCCCGGGCGTTTTTAAGTAAAAGAGCCACCTTCAGCAGCACTAAGGCTGCAGTCTGTGAAGGTGGCTCTTTTTTTTTCTGGTCCCCTGCAACACTGAAATATAGACTTTTAAAAATAGGTCCCCATACCTTAATTGCGTCCCATAGGTCGGCGTCTGTCTCCCTGTGTAATCCTCCTCCCATCCGTCCATCACCCCCATTCAGCGTCACAGCCCCGCCTCCTGAGTTGTGTTTCTTTGATTAACCTGCTGTGGGGCGCCTGCGCTCTTGGAACAGTCCTCGGGCATGCGCAGTGCGCGCTGCCAGGGGACTGACATGAGGCTATTGCGCCTGAGTCTTTTTCAGGCTGTGTTGATCATTTTCCTGGCTGGTCATCCGACGCATCACAGGGCATGAAAACGAAAGTGGAGGGACTGGGAGAAGGGGGCAGGCGCAGCTAAACATGTTGACTGCGCAGGAGCCAGATTCCCGGCCCCGCAGTGTGAATACATGATAACACACTGCGGGGAGGGATCTGGTGCCTGAAAAAGACACAGGCGCAATAGTCTTCTGTCAGTCCCCGGGCAGCGTGCACTGCGCATGCTCGAGGACTGTTCCAAGAGCGCAGGCGCCCCACAGCAGGTTACTCAAAGAAAAACAACTCAGGAGGCGGGGCTGTGACGCTGAAGGGGGGTGATCGACGGATGGGAGGAGGATTACACAGGGGGAGACGCCAACCTATGGGACGCAATTAAGGTATGGGGACTTATTTTTAAAAGTCTATATTTCAGTGTTGCAGGGGACCAGAAAAAAAAGAGCCACCTTCACAGACTGCAGCCTTAGTGCTTTTTTTTTTTCTTCTTTTACTATTTCTGGAAACATTTACCCTTTTTTCCTTTCCTGTTGTATTATTGAAATTTTCTAAATAAAGAATATAAACAAAAAAAAAAACGCCCAGAGGGGGGTGACAGGTTCCCTTTAATTTTCTTCAGTTGACGTTGACTGGCATGCACATTTACATAACTTGTTTTTTTTCCCTTTTTCACTTGTGGTCTATACGAACTTCTAGGTGACTTTAAAGGGAACCTGTGAACACCCCCCACCGGGCGTTTTTAAGTAAAAGAGCCATCTTCACAGACTGCACCCTTAGAGCTGCTGAAGGTGGCTCTTTTACTTAAAAACGCTCGGGGTGAGTGACAGGTTCCCTTTAAAGTCACCTAGAAGTCCGTATAGACCACAAGTAGTTAAAATGGATAGACATGCTCCAAGCAAAACTTATATAATGACTAAGATGCTAATATATTAACCAGTCCAGTATATGAGATGGAGTTCCTTCCAAAGGCCAGATCGAGATCAGTGAAGACCCTGGAAGTAAAATACAGTGGGGGGCCCCTGAGACATATGATACGTAGCTAAATGACTCCGGACATAAACATTATCTGATTGTAAGCTCAACCTCAGGATATCTTCTTGTTAGCCGCACAAGCAAATGCAGTGGGTATCATCTGTATTTGAGCTAATATATTAATAGGACAAATATATATACCTTTGCACAGTACTTTATATCTCACAAGTGCAGGGCTCTCTCTCTCTGTACCTGTCTGTAACTGTTTGCTCACCATATTTTATATTTCTATTTTATATGTAACACCTTCGCATGACAGCACCATGGAATCAATGATGCTCTAAAAATAAATAATAATCTATATGCAGAACCTAGTAAAAAAACAAAATGAACAAATAACCTGCAGTAAGCAAATAATAAAAAGCACCTGTAGACTGTGAGCCCTCGCGGGCAGGGTCCTCTCTCCTTCTGTACTTGTGTGTCCCTTGTCTAGCACATGTTTATTGTACCTGTCTATATTTTTCCCTTTTCATATGTAAAGCGCCATGGAATAAATGGCGCTATATAAATGTATAATAATAATAAATTAATAATAGGTCAGCTGACATAGTGAGGTGAACTACAAGAGTTACGTACCATACTGATTATGTACACCTTGTCGCGGTGGGATGGCTTTTATGCTCTTTTGAACAAAATAGTGTCTACTATGTGTCCTATGTTATTTACATGTACTATTACTATTTACTTGTTTGCTTACTACAGGTTATTTTCTCATTTTGTTTTTATCCTAGGTCCTATCTGTTAAATGGCCACAGTATGAATGTGCATCTATCTCCCAATGTCTTGGAGAACTAAACCACAGATCTTCTGTGGATGTCACTTGTGCAAATCTATTTGTCTGCTCATGTAATCCCACACAGATTCAATGATGTTGAGGTCAGGGTGCTGTGAGGGCTATATCATCACTTCCAGGACTCCTTGTTTTTCTTTAGGCTGAAAATAATGACATTGCTTGGGGTTATTGTCCTGCTGCAGAATAAATTTGGAGCCAGCATTAATCCTGACCAAATCTGTAAATAAACTTGCAAGAATCCTCCACCATGATTCACTAGACACTGATTATTGTATTGCTCTCTAGCCCTTTGCAGAACAAACTGCCTTCTTTCAAGCCAAATACTGTATTTCAAATTTTGAGTCATAAATCCACCTGCTGCCATTTTTCTGCACCCCAGTTCATATATTTTTGCGCATAGCTGAGTGGCTTTGCCTTGTTTCCATGTCAAAGGTATGCCTTTTTGACCACAATTCTTCCAAGAAGACCACTTCTGGCTAGACTTCTCCAGACAGCAGATGGGCAGTGGCATACTGCCAATAGTAGCAGGTGAGTGCTATGGGGCCCGACAGGTGAGGGGGCATTGTGCGGTCCGGTAACTGTGTGCCTTTGATTAAATGTCAGTATCGCCTCATCCTCAGAACTCCTGTTCTGCCTCCACTCTTTGGCTGGATTTACATAAGCACGCCAGGCCTCCTGACTGAGGTAGCTTTCCAGCCACAGAGGAGCTGTACGCAGGGCCTGGAAGCCATTAGTTGTAATGTGATGAATGAGGAGCGCTGCCTGTGTGGATGCGAGGCGGTAAGCAGACTCAACGGTAGTACAAAAAATAACTTGATTTTAAGGTGTCCCCTTGCCACCTCCCTACTTTTTTTGTGTGCAAAAAAAATGCATCCAGCTACTTGAGAGAGGGGGATAAATTTTCTGGATGCACAGTTTGCACATTACAGGAAGAGGGGGATAAATATCTGGATGCAATTTGTGCACATTATCCTCTGACCCACCTTGTAATGTGCAAAGTGTGCATCCAGAATATTTATCCCCCTCCTGTTATGTGCTCAAAGTGCATCCAGATATTTATACCCCTCCGCCAGTAATGTGCAAACTGTGCATCCAGATATCTACCCCGCCCCCTAGACATCTCCATAAAAAGCTTGAAAGGGATAATAGTGCAAAAAGTGCATCCAGCTAGTTACAAAGGGGGAACGACGCTAATGTGTACCCAACTATTAAGGGGGTGTTAATGTGTAAAATGTGCATCCAGCTATTTACAATAACTCTGTAAACCCTCTTCACGTGTACAGCCCTCTGAAACTAAAGGGGTTGTCCAGTGTTAAGATAGAAGTCTGCAGTCACGCTATGGAGCTGCAGACTTGTGAATCCTCACATCGTGCGCACTGTGTGTTGTGAGGATTCTACGGGAGTGGGGGAGGGACACATAACCACAAGTATGCGATTTGCATACATGCCATCAACAAGCCGTCTAGATGGGTGTTGCCTGGCTAAATTCAAGTGAATTGAGCAAAGCTGGACATAGTCTAGTCGGAATGTGGCCGGGAGTATGCATTTCATATACTTACAAGCACATGATCACTCAAATGAGAAAAAAAATCAAAGCCTAGCTCTAAAATGTAAATTGTCCTCTATTTCAGGGCAATCTCTTTCTTGGACAATGTTTGGCCTATTCCTAATACATACATGCTTGAAATTAAGAGCACCCGTTGATTTTTTTATTATTGTTATATTTTTTTGGGGAGGGAGGGGCTGTTCATACTTTTGGGCCTAATGATTTCTATGTAAGCCCCCCTCAGATGGGTGTAGATTGGTCTCACTGGTTGCTGCCAGTTCTGAGCTGACAGCACTGCTGGACATCTTAAGCCTTCTAAAGGAAGGAAGCATAATGCATCTTTCATCTGCTGCACTAAGTTCCTTTGGCCGACCACTGCATCTAATGTTCTCAACTTTGCCTATTTTAGGTGCGTCTCCAAAATAGCTTGAACAGCTCATCTTGAGTCCCCAAGACTAGTTTGAAAACTGTGCTTGAAGAGAGACATTGCTGATGTAGTATAACTACTATAGTGTATGAACTGTGGCAAGACTGTCTTCCACAACTTCTCAATCGTAGGAGGACTTGGCTGCTTCACCCAGTTTTACAAAGCGGTTAATGTCTTGGCTTATGACTGTGTTTCAAACTAACAAATGAGTATGTATATATATAATAACAACATACACATACACACACATATACAGTATTTAAATGAAGGTCTTTATTATTAAGGGTAAAAGAAATCCAAACCTATAGAGCCCTGTGTGAAAAAGTGATCACCCCCCCCCACTGAAAACATAAATCATAAATTAACTGTGGTTTATCACATCTTTGGCATACGCTTGACTGCAGCTGCTGCTGCCAAGAGTGGCCGAACCAGGTGTTAGATTTAGGGGGCATATACTGTATATACTCGAGTATAAGCCGACCCGAGAATAAGCCGAGGCACCTTTGTCCACGGAAAACTGGGTGAGCTTATTGACTCGAGTATAAGCTGGGTATGCATTGTCCCCTCATCCCTATCGTGGTATGCATGACTCCCCCATCCCTGTCCTGGTATGCATGGCTCCCCCATCCCGTCTCTGTATGCGTGGCTCCCCTGTCCCATCCCTGTATGTGTGGCTCCCCTGTCCCATCCCTGTATGCGTGGCTCCCCTGTCCCATCACTGTATGCGTGGCTCCCCCGTCCCATCCATGTATGCATGGCTCAGCCCTCCTGTCCTTGTATGCATGGCTCCTATTAAAAAAAAAAACGAACATCCTACTCTCGTTGGTTCTGGCACCGGCAGCAATTCCTGTGCTGAGCGACCACGTGGCCCCGCTCATTAAGGTAATGAATATGCATGGCTCTCCACTCCCATAGGCGTGGCGAGCCATGCATATTCATTACCTTAATGAACGGGGCCACGTGATTGCTTGGCACAGGAAGAGCTGCCGGAGCCAGGAACCATGAGATGCTGCGAGGCATCGGGACCAACGAGATGCTGTGAGGGCACGCTGGAGGGTGGGTAGGATGTCTTCTGGAAGCCGGCGGCTGCGGGTATTACTTTGCGCTATCACAGATAAATGAATATTCATTTCTCTTTAGCAGCGGCACAGGCTTTAGCCACAGCCGCCGACTCCTGCCTCTGTCATCCGCTGCTTCACCGCTCCCCTCCCCCGCCGGCTTTCTGGGACAATTGACTCGTGTATAAGCCGATGGGGGCGTTTTCAGCACATAAAAATGTGCTGAAAAACTAGGCTTATTCACGAGTATATAGGGTATATAGATTTATGAAAACCTTCAAGCTATATGTGCAAATAACATTAGACTGCAGTCTGGGCATGTGAGAGAGTCCCGTCTACAACAATGCACTAATGACTGCCAGTTACAGCTCTTCACGGTTCTCCTTTGTGCCATGTCACTGTATTGCAACATGACAGCTTGCATGTGTCATAGAAACATGAATCCTCATGACCGCAGTGACAGTACGCCTATGTCGCCTAGCCAGCCTATAGGATGCAGGAGGCATGTAGCCTGGAGTACTAATACATATGTGATAAATACTGCTTTACTACTATGTAACATTCCTGCCTCTTTGTAGCCATGGACACATCTGCCGTCATATCCTGCTATACATAGCCCTGTAATCCATATGGCATTGCATGTGCTTCATTAGATAATTATGTGGCTCTACAATGATTATTTGCATTATACTATTGCAAGTTTTGAATCATTATTACGGTATATCCCTGATTTAGAAAAATCAGCAATGAGTACTAATAGAATTGTAAATGAAAAAATAAAACACTATAGAAATCTAAAAGTGCTAATAGCAAAATAAGTAATGACATTAGGACACTATGAACATTTGTAGATGCAGACCAACTGCAAGTGTCAATGTTCCCCTCTCTAAACAATCAATAGCTTTTATTGGAAATCATAAAAAAAATCAGGAAACAAACAATTTAGCTTGGCCAGCTGACAGCTATAAAGATCTGTTACTTCTTTCTTTTTAGGGTAAGTGCAAATAACCTCTTTTCCAGGTGGCCTAAGCCAACAAGGTTTTAGGCGGAAACAGCTTCAACAAATGCCAGCGTTATTTAACTGAAGCATGCTGTGTGTTTTTTCTGTGTTTTGCGAAGCAGTTTGTAAATGTTTTTTGTCGGCATTTGATAAGGTTTCTTTCTGGGTGTTTTTGAGCAACTCCAGCTTTTATTTATGGCGATGTGCAGGCATTTTACATTAGAGGGAATCCATCACCAGGCACAATGTTGTAGAGCACACTTACACAAAGAAAGCTGTCAATCACTGATAGGACCGAAACTGAAAATCCCAGAAAGAACGGAGGTTTAAATGATTAAAACACAAAATTATATTGACTCTTTTCTCACAAAACTATATATTAATCTGTCCAGCTCCTCCTGCTCTATAACACGCTGCCTGCAGATTGGACTGGATTTTCACGGTATTAGGTTCCCTTTAAGCCATGAGTTTTGAGGATTTCTTTTTAGCGTTCCCAATCACTTGCATTGTAAGTATGGAGTGTCTTCCAAGTTGAAAACGCCTGGAATATGGTCAAATCACTCCTTTTAACTGTTGCTGATGACTATCACTATTAGTTAACCAAAGTTTGAAACTTTAGTTTCATATTAATTACACAAATGAAAAAAGAAGGTTATACTGAAATGAAGACCATTAGGTGAGTACATGATTAAGTCAATCTTTAACATCAAAGTAGTAAGTGCACATGGTAAGAATAACAACACTCAATAGATGATCAACAATCTACCGTATATAAGAACAGATAAAAAATAAAGAATAAGTGCAATTACGCATTTAACAGGTAATAATAATGAGGATCTCCGTAATAAGAGCTAACATACAGATCATGTGTAATCAATCATATAATAAATGACAAGTATAACCATAGTGCAGAGTAACCATGTGAATAAACAAGCCCTCTGGTTGTAGGTATAAAGTACCCAATGCATAAGAAATGTGTACGTATCTATTGGCAGTTATCACCCATAGTCATGAGTCTTATTTATTGAAGATTTATTTAATGTAATGTACAGTACTTACAAAGTTGGAGCATCTAGACCTTGAGCGCTGGCTGCTTTGGCTATCAAAACTCCCACTTCTTTCAAAGTCACCGCGGTTATGGAAGTCTAATTCCATGCTTGAAGAGCTGAGTTTCAGCAGGTTGCTCGGCATTCTCTCAACAGGATACTCTTGTGCTTAAAGGAACAGCGCTTCTTCACAGTGAACCATGCCCTTACTCTAAAAATAAAGAAAATAAATACATGGGATGAATGAATAAAGAGATTATGCAATTTTCTAGTTTTGTCATGTATTCCTTGGACACTCAAAAGGGTTGTCTCATTGTTTAGAAAAGCACTGCTTCTCTGCCTCCCTGCTTCCACTCTCCGATGCTGCAATCAGAGGCAACATTGTGTCAGCAGAACTGGAGGAGTACAGGGAACTGGAGCTGGCCAGATTACTTAGATGAGCGCTTACAAGCTCTATAGCAACGAGTTTGTAAAAGTCATGGTCCTTGCCTAGAAGTATGGCTACCACTGACATGCTGCTGTGGTAGCCAGCAACCTAAGCAATGGCCACAACAAAATAAAATTTAAAAGTATCTCCACTCTTGAGAACAGAGATGATTTTTAATAACAAGTAAGTGTCAAAGTTGCCTCTTTTTAGCTATTAATGATATTTGGAAAAAAATTCTCAAAGTTATATAGATCTTTCTATAGAACACAGTCAAGTCAGCCTCATTGGTTATGAGGGCAAATTTACTATTAGGATCTAGGGGACTGACACAAGGACCTGCTTTTCCTCTTAAGGCCCCAGTTCAACCATGCATGATGGCTACTATCATGTAAACTTTGTACAAAGATCAGATAGGAACCGGTTAGTTCTCTTGATATCTGGGTGTATCAAGTGTTAAATTCCAACAGACTTAAGTTTTATTGGCGTGCCATTTCTGAAAGGTCAGTTGCTGGAAAACTCCTTTAATTTAACCCTTTGATGGTATTTTACTGCTATATTTAATAAACAGCAAGAAAAGCAACAGAAAAATAAAAGCAAAATCTGCATTCAGGTTTCCCGTGGTGAGTGCTGACATTTGCGTATAATACAGTTCACTGGGGTTGAACATTGCAAAAGCCATTGTAGACTTCCTATCTCACACAACAAAGAACAGATGGAGTTGCCTATAAAAACAAGCCATTGTTTATGATGAATTTCCAATAGTGAATCATGCTTTAATAATGATATAAAACTAACATATTAATATGCAGGTGCGTTTATTGAAACCACACAGCTAAATGTATTTGACATGAACCATGAATAAGAAGTGCATAGCCCAGCCAACAATACACAAAAGCCCAAAAGTCAGATGCTTCAAACTACACAATGGCTTACATGTTCCTCTTACTGCATAGAAGCTCTCACAACTAGTACAAAACATGCGTCCTCCATGTCCTATTGTATTCACTGGAACTGCACCCTGGGTTAGCCATTCTAAGCCACCCGTAGACGACCCTTTATATAGCGGTGCGGAGCTGCGAGTAGCAGGCATTCATGGGGTTAGTATTGTGAACAATCATCTCGGTAGGAAAACATTGAGCTAATAGATGGAATGCTAGATATTCACAATGACAAAAAAAATCAACCAAAATAACTAGGATCTGTTTACCTTATAGTCAACAGCAGTATGAATTATGGAATTTATGGTCATCACAATAGAAATACGTTTCTTCTCTTGCTGGGTGATCAATTCTCAAGTATATACGTGTCAAAATGCCAATCCTAAATATTATTCTCAAACTAAACGTGACAAATAGACAACTCTACATGCCATGTTTTACAATTAAATAAGGCTTCCCTAAACTTTCAAAAAACTTCCAACATCTGATGATCACCACGTCAGAGGCTTTGTTTGTGGGAGTTTTGGCCATGAGACCTCCCTCAACTGATCAGTGAAACAAGGGGGTAAAAGCCCTAAGCTGATCCAGGTTGTACTCGTAGAGCAGAGTATGGACTCACAGATAGACCACAGTACTCCAGAAAGGTGGCACATTAGTAGACTCAATGGCAATGAAGAATGCCACCTCCTTCGTGGTCAGTTTGATTTTTGTGTACTGGACAACAGCAGCAGGGATAATAGCTACGTAAGAGCTATATTGTGTCTCTCCGCCAGTTAAGGGTATGCCACACTGAACAATATCGCTAACGGGATCGCTAAAAAACGTCACTATTTAGCGATCCCGTTAGCGATGTTGTTCAGTGCGGCAGCTGCCAGCGACGAGCTTCCTGCTGTGATCTCGCTCGTTGCTGGAATCGTTCCGGACCCTATTTTTCGTCGGCGCTCCCGCTGGGTAAGTATATATCGCTAGTGTGGCACCTTTTCTTAGCGATTTAGCGGTACTTTTGTACCGCTAAAGTCGTTAAGAAGATCGCTAACGGCGATAGCGCCGTTAACTATATCGCTAAATGTGGCCGCACTTAGCGATATAGAAACAATCCCGCTAGCGATCGCATTAGTATGCGTCGTTATCGTGATCGCTAGCGGGATTGTTTAGTGTGGCAGTACCTTTATACTGTACTTAGCACTACATACTACACATGATATAATCTATGAAGATATTGCTGAATCAGAATGATAAAACTGTCTTAATGATTTGTCTTGTGTTTTCTGATAGCAAAGAAAAAAACTGTTGGTGAGTCCAGATTACTGTCCTCGAATACCCCATGTCAGAGGAAAATTAGTGCAAAATATTACACATTGGGTGACTCCAAGTTTATGGTCTTTATCTATCTGATTACTTTATGTGTATGTATACCACTCAGATTTCATTTATTCTAGCATTCCTCAAACATGAGTTGTAGCCTAGTAGTAATAGTTTCGCTCAGGTCAGCCAAATGCACAAGCAAAATACTATACTTATCAGCTATAGATACACAGTGGATAAAACATAATGAAAGAAAACTTACAAGGCTTTTGTCAGATCTGGGCTGAATACAAAACATCAAATCTATTCAGGGAATATTAAGCACTATGTTCCCAGCCAGTCCTCAACAGTGATGAGGGAAAAGAGGCGCAAGTAACAATTTATACAGTTTATTAAAATGTTGTCTGAGGAATGTTCTCCAATGCGGAATGCACTTGGGCACACAAATCATGAAGATTCACTGCTCCAATTGCTGACAAGTTATATATAAGCTAAGGCAGGATTAATTGCTGAAGAGGATAGACCTCCATTCCAGCCTTCATTGCCATCTTACTCTACAATAGGGGTGGGGAACCTCAGACCCGCACTCAGGTTAGCTTCCCTTCGCACAGAAGACAGCGTCGGCGGACCCGTGTCTCCTATGAGGTACATATGTGTGGCCCAGCTGCGCTTGGTACACGTTTCCAGGAGAGTGCACAGGAAGGTAATTGTAAAGCCTGATATTCATTCACGCACACTTCCCGACATTACCACCAGAGGGCATCTTAGATTATTTAAGTAGTGTGACGTAGCAGTCAGAAAGTAGAATTTCAGTGTTCAGTTAGATCAAGACAGTCATGTAGTGCAGTTCAGTTTGCCAAGTGTCTTGTCTAGGAGGGAGAGGAGAGAAGACTGAGACCTGACGGAGCTCTGGTAGCTCATTTTGTACTGAAGTGGAGGCTAGTACGAGTGGAAAGGAATCATTCTAGCCTAGTCAGAGCTACATCTGAATCTGAAGCTGTTACTCAGAACAAGCTGCCTGTGTTCCCTAAGAACATGGAAAGTGACTCTCAGAGCGAGCATGAAATCAGTTTGACAGAGTTCCTGATAGCCACTCTGGACAGAGTCTTTGAAGGAAAGAAGGAAAGGGATTACAGCAGTTACAGCATCGAGTCAACTGAGACAGATCAGCGAGCATTGGAAGGAAAGCTGACTACTACACCTACTGCTACCCGTGCTTGTGTTAAGGGCAAGAGCAGGGCGACAGGCGAGTGGTGAAAGAAAGATAAGTGACTTAGGTGACAGATCACCTTCACTAAATTGACCGGACACCGGGTCCGAAGCATTGCTAGTACTTCACGGCTAGTGATAGAAAATCCGGAGGCCTTGCTGGACTTCAAGTCGCAGAAGGTAGCCCTAAGTGTGGATACGTAACTGGAGTCAGGGAGAACAAGGACTTTGAGCAGGACGCTGCAATAGGAGGACTTTGTTCTTGCCAACATCTGATTATCAGAGACAGAAAAGGCTCTATCACAATGTCGACCGGGCGTAGCTACTATAGTAAGAGTTAAACTTGACTTCATGCAAGTTTGGACTCACATACATTACAAAGAGAAAGGAGGCCTTAAACCTGCTCAGCAATTCCCTGAATGTGCATTCTCCACCTGACCAGCTTCCCGGGACATACCTGCCAACAACATCAGTAAAGGTATGGAAAGAGACTGAATTGTGTGTGACTGACTTCTTATCTGCACCCTGCAACACCATTGACTTTGAGGGAACAGTCCCACCTGTGGGGGACTTAACATCTAGCTGCCTAATAACATCCCCTCAGAAGATTAACCCTGCAGCGCTGGTCTTATTGATCAGAAACCACAGGTGGCGTCACGAACAACTATTACTACAATCCCCTGTAAATATCCCCCATTGCATGACCGCCCAGGGCCACGGACCGAGCTCTGCTGCCAGTGACATCCCCCATAGACTTCCATGGGCTCGGTGCCGAGTATCCCATAGCCCTGGTACCCACATGTGGTGCGCGTCATCTTTGGCGTCACGAACAGGATACGAAGCTTACAATTTGTGAGTCCTGTGTGCCTTTGTGGACTGTTTTTGTGCAAAAAGACTGTGTGCAGATTTTGTGATTTTTGGCGCCATTTTCCGCCATTTTGCGCCATATTCGCGCCCTGAGGCGCTGGTGAAGAAGGTGGGCGTGCATTCGTGGGCGTGTACCCCCCTGTGGCGCGAAAGTGATGGGCGCCCTCTCTAAATGCTACTATAATGTGAGAGCCTGTCCCACTGCTAAGGAGATCCGCCTCCTCTTCATTTTCTATGCCAAAAAGAGGAAGCGCAAATCCCGCCTCCACGGAAGAGACCAGATTGTTCCAGATGGAAAGCACAGTCTGGCCTGGAGAGAGATGGCGGAAGGACAGGAGACGCTGTGTGGAGGAGCGGTGGCGCGCAGGCCCCGTTCCCCAGAAAAGCTACTGCCTGTGCCGGAGCCGTCCCAGTTAGGGACACCGACCAAATTATGCTAGAATTGGAGGAGGTGAATGCGGTGCTCAAGGGCATGATTCAGCGCCGTGAAGAGATGGAGGAGACGGAGAGAATCTGGCGTGCCCGGAAACAGCGGCTGCTGTGGGACGCAATGCTCTCTCCCCCAGGAACGAAGCCATCATCTGTGCTCCCTGTGCCACCACAGTCAGCGGCTGAAGAGAAACCGGAGGCCGGCCCCGAAAGAGCTGATCCCAACTCCACCGATGATCCGGTCGGAGGGACGGAGGCTGAGGAGGCCCTGCCCAGACCGGAGTGCCAGCCAGGCCAGGAGGCCGCAGCAGAATGCAGTTTCCCGGTAGGGACACCGGAGGGAAGCCAGCCGTCCATGATGGAGGTCGACTGGGACGTGATGGAGTATCTGGACGATGTGACCTATGATATCCAGACCGACAACGAATGGCGACGCAGAGAGCAGGAACAGCAACGCCAGCAGGAAGAGAGAGAGGTGCAGCAGTTCCGTCAGCGGTACCATGAGGAGTTCCTCGCCGACAAGGAGAATGTCCGGAGGGATAAAGGTACGCTCCGGGAACCGCGGCGTCAGGGGTGCGTTAGCGATTTTAAACTCCGCAAAGGCTGGGGCTTCATCCATGAGCCAGGCCTATACCAAGGAGTCTTTGTCAGTCGCAGAGATGTGGAGTCCCATCTGCCCATTGGTCACCCGGGAAGGGACCTTATGAACGGGGACATAGTCAGCTATACGCGGCACTGGGGCCTAAAAGGGTGGTATGCCTTAAACGTCACCCGTGTCAGTGACCCCGTCCCCGACGCCGGTAATCTACACCATGCCGCAGAGTCCCGAGATCCAGCTCCAATAGCACCTGGCCGTGCACCAGCATCGCAACCTGCGTCCTCCTCAGCATCAAGATCTTACCCAGCACCACAACCTGCGACCCACTCTGTATCGCAACCCACGACCGCTTCTGCATCGAAACCTGCAGCCCATTATGAAGAGCATCAGGATTGTGCGTCCTATACTGCAGCGCAGCCGGATGGTGCGACCACAGTTAAATCACAGTGCAAGTCTGCGTCTTCAACGGAAGATTTGTACCTGCTTGAGGCACCCGTGGGGACCCAAGAAGATCGCTCAAATGCGACAAGAACTGTGTCAACGCAAACGCAAATTGCAGGCCATGACTTGTTTGTTATGCGATCAAAAGAGCACCGCGTCGTTCCAGCCCCAGGAGTGGAAGAAGCTGTTGAAATCTGCAAAGAAGAAAACCAGTAGGACCCAGACAGGGTTTACTGCCACTGTATAAAGTTGAAGAAGTTGATGAAGAAAATTTGCACTTTATTAATATTGTGATAAATGTTTAATAATGTTATTTGCCAAATGTGATGATGTTTGCATAGTATGCATAGAATACCCAGTTGGGTAATGAGAGTTAAAAGGAGTTAATGTGATTTCTTGAAAAATGTTTTATCCAAAGACTGCGTGGCTGTGGACTGTGCCAGCCCAAAAACTTTTATTGTAAATAGTTCGCACTTCGGTGCCCCATCTTGGTTTTACATAAAGCCTTATCTACATCTGAAGAAAAACCCGTATGGTGTGGCCCAGAGTGAGGTCTGCAGCTCAGAAGTCCTGCAGCCCACCCAGGACCCACGTGGGAGGTTTTTGGTGCGGGTCCTCCACAAGAATCTTGTCTTATATTGTATTTATGTGAAAAGTAATTTTGATATTTTTCTAATGTCCATTGTACAAAATGTAACGTTAAAGAGTCCTTACCTCCCGCAAGGGATGAGTTTTAAAATGTTTATGTTATATGCAAAACAAAAATTTTTTTCTCTTCTATTACAGCCCGGGAGTGCTGAGTTTAACCAGGGGGGGATGTGTGGCCCAGCTGCGCTTGGTACACATGTTTCCAGGAGAGTGCACAGGAAGGTAATTGTAAAGCCTGAGATTCATTCACGCACACTTCCCGACACTACCACCAGAGGGCATCTTAGATTATTTAAGTAGTGTGACGTAGCAGTCAGAAATTAGAATTTCGAGTGTTCAGTTAGATCAAGACAGTCATGTAGTGCAGTTCAGTTTGCCAAGTGTCTTGTCTAGGAGGGAGAGGAGAGAAGACTGAGACCTGACGGAGCTCTGGTAGCTCATTTTGTACTGAAGTGGAGGCTAGTACGAGTGGAAAGGAATCATTCTAGCCTAGTCAGAGCTACATCTGAATCTGAAGCTGTTACTCAGAACAAGCTGCCTGTGTTCCCTAAGAACGTGGAAAGTGACTCTCAGAGCGAGCATGAAATCAGTTTGACAGAGTTCCTGATAGCCACTCTGGACAGAGTCTTTGAAGGAAAGAAGGAAAGGGATTACAGCAGTTACATCATCGAGTCAACTGAGAGCAGATCAACGAGCATTGGAAGGAAAGCTGACTACTACACCTACTGCTACCCGTGCTTATGTTAAGGGCAAGAGCAGGGCGACAGGCGAGTGGTGAAAGAAAGATAAGTGACTTAGGTGACAGATCACCTTCACTAAATTGACCGGACACCGGGTCCGAAGCATTGCTAGTACTTCACGGCTAGTGATAGAAAATCCGGAGGCCTTGCTGGACTTCAAGTCGCAGAAGGTAGCCCTAAGTGTGGATACGTAACTGGAGTCAGGGAGAACAAGGACTTTGAGCAGGACGCTGCAATAGGAGGACTTCGTTCTTGCCAACATCTGATTATCAGAGACAGAAAAGGCTCTATCACAATGTCGACCGGGCGTAGCTACTATAGTAAGAGTTAAACTTGACTTCATGCAAGTTTGGACTCACATACATTACAAAGAGAAAGGAGGCCTTAAACCTGCTCAGCAATTCCCTGAATGTGCATTCTCCACCCTGACCAGCTTCCCGGGACATACCTGCCAACAACATCAGTAAAGGTATGGAAAGAGACTGAATTGTGTGTGACTGACTTCTTATCTGCACCCTGCAACACCATTGACTTTGAGGGAACAGTCCCACCTGTGGGGGACTTAACATCTAGCTGCTTAATAACATCCCCTCAGAAGATTAACCCTGCAGCGCTGGTCTTATTGATCAGAAACCACAGGTGGCGTCACGAACAACTATTACTACAATCCCCTGTAAATATCCCCCATTGCATGACCGCCCAGGGCCACGGACCGAGCTCTGCTGCCAGTGACATCCCCCATAGACTTCCATGGGCTCGGTGCCGAGTATCCCATAGCCCTGGTACCCACATGTGGTGCGCGTCACATATCACAGTCCCCATGTCTTTTGTTATGTCTATACAACAATCTCGAAGACTCCTGTGTGATGCATATACAGCAGTCTCAGTGTCTCCTATGTGATGTATACCGCAGATCTCTTACTGCTTGAGTTCTATAAATGTAAAGTGAGCAGTGATGAATTTCTCACTGTGAGGAGACATGAAGTGTAATATACATCTGTGTTCAGTACTACTAACTGCTGCATATTCTTTACAAAACTTATCACAAAGAGTCGTCTGCACTCCAGATTGAAGCAAATTTGAAAATGCAGTTACAAATAGCATCATCATCCATACCACCTAACATCACACGCCATACCAAAGAGAAGCAGCTCTAGCCATCACATTAGGGCTGAGTTAAACATTTGACTAAATATAGCAGGGTAATTTTCAAGTTGTTAATTTTGTATGGCCCCTGAAAGATAGTATAAATACCCAAATGGCCCTTGGCAGAAAAAAAAGACTCCTCACCCCTGCTTTACGCCATGATAGTCTATGAGTGAGGTAGGTATGGCTGGGTTCCATTGTTTGCTGCCAGTTCTGAGTTGATGGCACTACTGGACATCTTCTGATTTTAAAGTAACCAAAGCGTGATGTGTCTTGCCTCTGCTGCACTAACTTTCTTTAGCCAACCACTGGTCATCATGTTGCTCATTTGTTGGTGTCCTCAATGTTGAGAAATATGGAGAGATACTTATCCAATCATGCAATACCACCCGGGAGGCATCTGACTGGCTCCAAGTTTATTTATCAGAAGGACAATGTAACCAAACATACAAGTAATTTCATTATGACCTATCTTCAGCGTAATCAAGAACAAAAAGTTCTGGAAGTGATGATATGGTCCCACAGAGCCTTGATGTCACCTACATCAAGTCTGTCTGAGATTACATAAAGATACAGAATGATTTGCACAGGCCGACATCCACAGAATATCAGTGGTTAGTTCTGTAAGATGTTGGGAACAACCTCCTTGTTGAGAAGCTCAAACACTGTGAGCAAGTGTATCTAGAAGAATTGATACTGTTTTGAAGGCAAGGGGGGGAAGGGGAGTCACACAAAATATTGATTTAAATTTCTTCTTTTGTTCATTGACTTTACATTTTAATTGATAAAAAATAGTATTAAAAATTTAATTTTTTAAAGTATGCTTACTTTGCAGTGTTTTTCCATTTTCCACACCTGCTTAGACCTTTTGCACATTACTGTACATACATACATGTATGTATGTATGTATGTATGTATGCATGTACATATATATATATATATATATATATATATATATATAATATGTGGCATAGTCACGACTGAAGTTTCCGGCGCCGCAGAATCCTCACAGCTCGCAGTGCGCGTGATGTGAGGATTCACAAGTCTGCAGTCAGCAAGAGGGACTGCAGACTTGTAGTTTTACACCGGACAACTCCTTTAAGGCTTCTATCTAGCTGACAACTAGTTGAGTCACTCATGAATAAACTACTGTTCTGCCAATCCTATCTCTTCACCAACTTGTCATACTGGATTTTCTTTTTTTTTTTTTGTCATACTGGATTTTCAAGCAGAACGTCAGATACTATAGAATGAATGTTTTAAACAAAGAAACGAGTCTTCACTGGGTTATAATCCCGGAGACAAGTTATTCAAACATTCAAAGATGTCGTAGAGGTGTAGGCCTTTCTATGAAAAGGTTAAAAGATCATGAACTGTCTCCACACATACAAACTGTCCTGCTCAGATAAACAGGTGTTTCCATACATTGGCAGATACATTATGTAACATGAGTCTTCCCAGGCCCACACCTACAATAAGGTAAATTACTGATGGAAATAAGGCATTTTATATAGACATAAAATAAATATGCAATAGATTTTTTCATGACAGTTTAATGACTGTACAAATTAATTTTTGCAAATTACTGGGCTTTAATATTGTATTTTTCTATATAAATTACCACGAGTGACCATTATAACTGTATGTATATTTTTTTTTACAAGTCATTGCTTGGCCAGGTTCACACCGTGCAATTTTAAAGAATGTTTTTTTGTCCACTGTAAGAAGTGGATATAAAAATGTCCTTTATATTTTCCCCTCTCTAGGATTAATTCATGTCTTTGGATTAAAAAACAAACAAAACCCCATCAAACCTGGCATTTATCTGTAATGTAAGCTATACAGATTGGTTACAGAGCTGATGTGGTCCCTTCAGTTACCGGGAGGTGTACTTAGGTATTATGGTCCAGAAAGAGACCTTGTCACATTTAGTGAGCCACTGTTGAAAACTCAACATTAAAAACTATTATATTGTTTTCTCTTGGATGTGTGGTCGTCAATGGCAATGGCTGAAAGTTCACAAATGTTGTAGGCACACGGCAGCTGTAAAATTATAGTAGCCGCGACCAGGTACTACAGATCCAGCCACTTTTCACTGCAGTACCTGGTTGCGGCCACTATAGGAATCCTGGAGCTGCTGTGTTCTGGCGGCATCAGATGCCGGTAACAGCTGATCCGGGTGTGCTAATCAGATATTGAAGGCCAATTCCAAGGATAGGCCATCAATAAAAGGAGTGGCCAACCCCTTTAAGACTAAAGTGTGCATCAATACATAAGGGAAACGAGATGTTATACAAAGCATTTGCTATTAAAGTTACAGTAATTCTGCGCCATAGACGAGGTGAAAGTTTTACTTAGATGATTGGCTCAAGGAAAGTCACACACTAATTGCCCCCAAATTAATTAGATACGGTTGCCAACTATTTCCCACAAATCATACATGAGCTTAAGTAAACCAACAGTGGACACTTCAGCTCTCTTCAGCAGTTCAGATGCTAAAAGTTGACCTGCGTCATTAAAGGATTAAAAGATGCTCCCCTTTAATGACTAGACCAAGGAGTTACGTAACTACATAACTAATTATATCGTTATTACAAGTGGAATTGTTCTGCGGACTGACTAGAGATCCATATACTCCGCTACTGCACTGCAGTTGCCATAGACGGTGAAGAAGTGCCACTTATAGCAGTCCGCCATACATGCTGATGGACATTTGGACATTTCAATGACAGAAATATGTACAAAGAAAAATAAATCTTTTAATTCTCTCCACTTTCACAGGTAACACATAGTACATTGCTTGACTGTGGTCAGTTTTCTTTGAAAGTAAATGAAATAATTAACTTACAGAATGATAAAGCCCAATCATGCAGAAACTTTAGGCTAAGAGTTAATTGTATCAGCCCTGCACAACAAGATAATCTAAAATCTAGAATTTAAAATGCTGCAGCTAAAATTTATAGGTGACAGTTCGATGGTGAAAGAGTCTATGAGAGAGAGAGAGCGAGAGAGCGAGAAAGATAAAATTGAGATTCCAGGAATGCGCAGAGGGGGAAAACGGAGTCCGGTGGCCGGATCAGTCTTTTCCTGATCCGGCATCCATAGACTTCAATTGTAGAAAAAAGCCTGATGCGCCGCTTCAGTCGCTGTCTGTTTTTTTGCAGGATACAAAAAACGTTCACGGAGACGGTTTTTCCAGACGCCGGAATCAACATTTTGGCCAGATCCAGATAAAAAAGGAACAAACGGAAGGCCATACGGCGCTAATACAAGTCAATGAGAAAAAACGGATCTGGCGGTAGAAAAAAAACGGATCCGTTTTAAAAAAAAAAAAGCCGGATCGCGCCTGACGGCAAAAAACTGATGTGTGACATACATCAGTGAGACATACATCCTTATATTAGTTTAGGATGTATGTGTGTTTCTCCTCCTTTTCCTCCTGAAAGCTGTACTTGAATTTAGACTGGGTATGTATGAAATGTGCCTACAACAGTGGTGGCCAACTCACTCTGTCCTAAAAGGGAATCTGTCACCAGGTTTTAATCTGAGAGCAGCATGATGTAGAGACAGAGACACTGATTCCTATGATCAGTCACTTACTGGGTTGCTTGCTGTTGCTGTGCTGTTTTGTTTAATCAGCAGGATAGTATAACTAGAGGACTAGCAAACCTACTTTGTAGTCCTCCATATTCAAGAGCTTGATATAACCCTGTCCCACCAATGATTGGCAGCTTTCTGCCTATGCACAGTGTACACAGAAATCTGTCAATCATTGGTGTACGTGGGGTTATACACAGCTCAGAATTTAGAAAACTAGTGGATCTGCAGCAGTAATTGTATCAAAACTGCAGCAAGCTTCCCAGGAATCAGGAAATACGGATAGCACACTGACCAGAGCAAGTCAAGCATGGAGTTCACATGAACGTTTTTACATACGGACTGATGGTCTGCAAGTAAAAAAATATCACAGCATGCACTGGGGTCTGATCTATTTTCTGGATGAGATTCACCATGTGGATGCCACACAGACTCCATCCACAGGGCACCTGTTTTTTACAGATCCATTGCCATTATTAAAGGAATGTTGTATAGGAGCACACCGCTCCACTGACCCCCAGCGGTTTGGATCCCAAGGCGGTATAATCCTGATGATTGACATTTCATGCCAGCAATCCGGCAACTCCGGAGCAGCACTTGCCAACAATAAACCATGGCGTCTGAAGAACGGAGAGGATTTTTAACAAGAAGTAAGCTCTGAAGTTGGTTTTACAAGAACATTGCAGTTTTCACAATTTAAGAACCTGACACAACCACCTTGACATAGAAAACTTAATTTGGACTTTTCATACGTCCATCTGAACCTGGCCTTATGCCTCACGGAGACATCCATTTTTATGTACCATCAGTGTGAGTATGGATAGAAGATGTAGCCATTATAGTGGGCAGTTCGTATGTCCATGTTTTTCCTTTTTTTTGTGGAGTGTAGATCTGTCCGTTTTTTGATCCAACGCATAGATCAAATTCAAGTCTATGGTTCCATGAAGCATGGGGACAGCACCTGAACGCCATCCTAGTTGTCTCCACTTGGTCTCCATTTTGCATGTTTGTTTGACAGGAAAACCTACAGGAATCATTTTTTTCATGCATACAAGTAAACCTGATAAAACAGTAATGGCGGAAACTGACGCACTGACACTAAATTCATGAAAAGTCCATAAAATCATTTGTTGTACTTTTAGACAGTCTACCGTTAGTTTATACTACTTACGACTTGGCTCAGGCTGGGACTAGACTGCGTTTGTACCCATTATCAGGCGCATATGTTCACGACATGTGTGCCCGACAAGGGCCATTTTTAGGATAAGGCATCTGTCCACCATAGAGACCAATTGAAAAGAACCTTACAATGCAGGTATAATTTTATTGCAGTGGGCCTCAGTACAGGAAACCCCAGTCTACTGTGCCTTCCTATACACTTAAACCAACGGTATGCCAACACTAACCGGTCAGATGGAGGCCAAAAGAACACATTTTGTGGCCTCTGTCTGACGAATGGTCACCTATGACAATGTACTAATATATTTTTGGAAAAGCTCCCCACGCATACCGTATACAAAGTGTATAAATGCAGTACCTAGCCTTACTTTGTATCAGAAATTTACTACCAAAATTTTGCCATAGAGCCCTTCTCCTATAAAGCAATAAAGCCATGGCTCTTTGTTGGATGAACCACAGAAGGCACCTAATAAATGTAATACAACAGGTTTTTAGCAAACTGTTCCAGAATTCTTGTTTATTTGGGTTAGTACATCTCCCCCATTGTTTCAATAGAAAAAGACATTACAAAAAAAAAATTAAAGAACTTCTAAGTCCAAGTTGAAATTCTGCCTCTTGCTGTAGAATGTCACAATCGGCTGACACCAGACACACCGTCAGTTCAGTTCCTTATAACATTTTAGGCAACTGCTAGTAATGCAATCACCGTGTACTGACGAATGAATGATTGTAAACTTTGGGCTTTAGGGTATGTGCACACACTGAATATTTGCAGCAGATTTTTCTACAGCAAAAACAGTATGTTGGCAGGAAAAAATGCTGCTCAAAAAAAATAAATTTTTTCTTGCGATTTCCCATGCGATTTTATGAGTTTTCCTCCATTCATTTGTAAAACAGCAAAAAGCACAGAAAGGGCTGACATGTCGCAGATTTAAAAAATGCTCTATAGTTTAAATCGGTAAGGAAAAAAAGAAACAACATGAGTGTGAGATTTCAGAAATCTCACTCACTTTGATGGTATTGTAAAATGCTAAATTTTTATCCAGGGCAAAAATGTGTAAAAAAACAAAAAAAGCATAAACGAAGTGTATGAAGCTTCAGCTTTCCGAGATATTGCAGGAGAAGCAATTCCACAACATGTTCTCTGTAGAACATGATATTTCCCCCTGCGGATCGGACAGGAGAATACACGCTACTCACACGTGTGGAATATGGCTCGGCACACATATTGTAATGTTTGCTGCCGGCTCAGGGAAGCCGGCGTCACACTGGCGACAGAATCGGACGACTGCAATGCGATGAAAAATCGTATTGCAGTCTGCCCTATGTTAATCTATGGAGCAGCTCCCAGTATCAGATTTTTTGTGGTCCGTTTTAAACGTCCGTGTGCAATCGCAGCATGCTGCGATTGTCACCGATTGTGGGTCAACTATCGCCAATGCAAGTCTATGGGAGCGATGAAAAATAGGATTACAAACGGACCGCATGTGTGATTGCATTAAATCGCATCGGTGTCCTTTAGAAAAGCTGGCAATTCATCCCCGGCTATACTGTAAAATCACACTGACAGCTTTAATAAAGAATAGAAAGAATAGATATACACACATAGAATACATATATATATATATATATATATATATATATATATATATATATTGTAATTGTGACATGTATATATATATATATTTTATTTCCTAGACTTCTACATATTGTAATAGCCGCAAATTCAATTGCCGGCTTTTGTGAAATCACAGAAGCCGACATGAAATGATACATTGTTTCCACACAGTTAACCATGTCATTTCCTGTATTTTGATATATGGTTTGAACTTACAATTACATGATTGTATTTGTACAAAATTTCAGACATGTAGGGGTTAATTAAAGGTGTAAATTCGTTGAAAAAAAATGCGTGGGCTCCCGCTGTATTTTCTCCACCAGACAGACAAAGCAAGCGAGTGGGGGCAGATAATAACAGCCTAGGGAGGGTACATTTTTTTTGGTGCCCCCCCTGGCTACTAACATCTGCCCCCAGACACCCCAGAAAGGGCAAATCTATAATTAGATTCGCCCTTTCTGGCACTTTGGCCTTCTATTCCCACTGCCCTGTAGCGGTGGCGAATGGGTTAATAATCTCACCTTAATGTCACCTTAGTATTGAAAGGTGACCTTAAGGCAGGTTAATAATTGAGAGCTGTCAATTAGACAACTATCAATTATTAATCCTATTGTATGATAGAAAAATCAAACACACACAGTTTAATAAAAAAGAAGTTTAATGAAATAATCACACAGTTTTTGACAATATTTTATTTTCCTGCTAAAACCATTTCCTGTAATAAAAATAAAATAAAAAAGCAAAATGATTCTTACCAATCCGATGTACAGTCAGGTCCCACGGTGTAATCCATCAGAAAGGGTTAACAGGTTACAGGTCGCAGAGAGCTAATAATGCTGTCTCAGACCTGTATTCCCCTGAATTAATAAGTTACTCTCCCAGCGAAAGGAGAGGAATAGATTCATGAATGGAGCTTAATTGATTTATTACAACTTTCACTTGAGTGACCTGACCTAAGGTGAAAGTGGATACAATCAATTAAGCTTCATTCATGAATCACATCCTCTCCTGTCGGCAGGAGATAAGCTCATTCATTCAGGAGCTATCAGATGAGCACGCAGGATTACTTGAGCTGCTTATCTGATTGCTAGTAGTTAACCCTTTGTGAAGGATTACATCGTGGGACGTGACAGATTGCCAGATAGGTAAGAATAATGTTGTTTTATTATTTTATATTTATTTTAGAAGAACAAGGGCTTCGAACGGATTAAGACTTAAATAAAAGATGGTCAAAAATATGTGTTTTTATTTCATTAAAATTATTTATTCTTAAAGTGTGTATGTGTTTTTTTATTTACTTCAATAGGATTAATAATTGATAGTTGTCTAATTGACAGCTCTCAATTATTAACCTGCCTTAAGGTCACCTTTCAATACTAAGGTGACATTAAGGTGAGATTATTAACCCATTCGCCACCGCTACAGGGCAATGGGAATAGACGGGCAAAGTGCCAGAAAGGGCGAATCTAATTATAGATTTGCCCTTTTTGGGGTGTCTGGGGGCAGATGTTAGTAGCCAGGGGGGGCACAAAAAAAAAAAGTACCCTCCCTAGGCTATTATTATCTGCCCCCACTCGCTTGCTTTGTCTGTCTGGTGGAGAAAATACAGCGGGAGCCCACGCATTTTTTTGTCAACGAATTTACACCTTTAATTAACCCCTACATGTCTGAAATTTTGTACAAATACAATCATGTAATTGTAAGTTCAAACCATATATCAAAATACAGGAAATGACATGGTTAACTGTGTGGAAACAATGTATCATTTCATGTCGGCTTCTGTGATTTCACAAAAGCCGGCAATTGAATTAGCGGCTATAACAGTATGTAGAAGTCTAGGAACTATAAATATATGTATATATACATGTCACAATGACATGTATATATATATTATATATATTATATATATATTTATATATATATATATATATATGTGTTCTATGTGTATATATCTATTCTCTTTTTTGTGATTGAAATACTATTCTTTTGGATCCATTATATGTCAGTTTTGCAAGCCTGCGAGAAATTCTCGCAAGTCGGATGAAAATCGGATGTTACAAGGTACACACACATGCGACTAAATCGCATCTTTGAAGGAAAATCGGATGCCAGAAGGATGTGTGATGTTTGCATTTTGATCCGACAATCGACCGTCTAAAACGGACCGATTTTTTGTCGTTGTGTGTGACGCCGGCAATCTCCCTGCTGCCCCGCACTTTTTACTTGTAAAGGAAAAACATCATTTACTTTCAATTTTTACTAATTTATTTAATTTTAAGTAAATTCAAATTCTTTAGTCTCTTGCCAAACAAATAACAGTATGATATCATGCTACAGGGTGAAAGTGGCGCGCGGAAACACTGTAACAAACACCTGCTGTGTCTACACATGACACCTTCTATCCCGGGTGAATGGGATGCAACAGATAAAGTAAATGGAAGATTGATCCCAGAAACCACAGACACAGCTATCTCCTACAGGTTGGGAATGCCATTTGCACAATCATTCTCATCTGCTTATCTCCAGTATGTTTTTTTCAGAAGTAAACCATCAGGTTATTCAGAAATAACAAGAAACAGAAAATTGGCATTTTCCAGATCTTCACTGGAGAACCTACCAGAACACTGTCCATACGGAATTCACGTTTGCCAGAATGCTCTGTATTTCATACAGGAAAGATGTATATCTTTGTACCGTGTTAGCCAGTAGATAGAACAATATTCAGAATTGAGAGTCCTCAGTGGTTGATACCTTTTAATGGCTAAGGCCGGGGTCACACACACCGACTAAAAAATCTGACCGTTTTAGTCGGTCGATTATCGCAGCAAAATGTCATGAACAGATATCCGTCTGGCATCCGATTTTCTGGGAATGATGCAATTTAGTCGCATCTGACCGTAGTTGTAACATCCGATTTTCATCCGACTTGCGAGAATTTCTCGCAGGCTTGCAAAACTGACATATAATGGATTCAAAAGAATAGTTTTTAAATCACAAAAGAAAGAATAGATATATACACATAGAATACATATATATTTATTATTATTATTCATTTTTATAGCGCCATTTATTCCATGGCGCTTTACATGTGAGAGGGGGCGAATATAGGCAAGTACAATAAATATGAGCAATACAGGACGCACATAAGTACAGAAGGAGAGAGGACCCTACCCGCGAAGGCTCACAGTCTACAGGGATTGGGTGAGGATACACTAGGAGAGGGTATAACTGGTCGTGCGGCGGTTCAGTAGACTGAGGATCACTGCTGGTTGTAGACTTGTCATACATGTCATTGTGACATATATATATATATATACACATATATATATATTTATAGTTCATACACTTCTACATACTGTAATAGCCGCTAATTCAATTGCCGGCTTTTGTGAAATTACAGAACCCGACATGAAATGACACATGGTTTACATACAGGGCTATCAGTTATCAGTTTTTCTTGTTTGAGTGCGATCCATGTTTTTCACAGATAGCACTTGTAACTAAAATAGTCTATATGGGAGGGATAGTTCACATGTCCTATTTTTCCTCAGATTGAATGGTCCATACAAAGCACGGAAACTTGTCCGATATGGATCGCCAATGCAAGTCTATTGATCCGTGAAAAAATGGCATCCGTGTGTTGTCTAGTTTCAACGGACTGTTTGATAGAAGCTTGAGAAACCGCTGTGTTTTATTTATTTATTTTTTGGAAAAAAACTGATGAAACTCTGACCAAACTCTGATGGTAAAAACTGACACAGTGTTTGTGAAACTCTGATCACAAACACTGATGAGACTCGGACAGTTTTTTGCATATGACAAAAATCAAGTGACGTGTGAAGGAGCCCTATGGTGTAGATTGCATTAAGTTTTCTAATCTGGGAGGAAAAAGTGTAAAAAGATTTTGAAATGAAAGAGAGTTTTATGTCTAAATTAATTCACTTCATAATGGACCTAAGAATTTTCATTCCAACAGAAAAATATAATTCCACCTGAATAAAGCAGCTCCTCGGATTCTTAGTCTCTGTTCTATTTCACAGTGGAAACCCCACTAGCACTTGGGAGTCATTCACACGTCCGCTTTTCACGGATAGCACTTGTACCGGTAATAATCTACGGGGCCATGAAAACGTCCGTGATTTTTCTACAATTGGTCTGCGGAACATTGCGGGGACATGTCTGATTTTGATTCAAGGGTTGGATCAAATATGGAGTGGAGTGCACGGCTGTATGTATTTCTATGCAGCCGTTCGCTCCACTCCCGAGTGCCGGCGCCAGAGCTGGGATTTCACATGCGAGTGTCAGACGTTTTCGTCGCATGTGTGATCCCGGCCTTAAACTGAATGTGGTTGACACATCCAGATTTCTACAATAATGGACCTTAATCTGGTTTGCCATGATTGGCCTTGTGGACACGGCTGTGGAGTTGGAGTCGGTGTCATGGAAATTGAGGAGTCGGAGGTTTGGCTTACCAACTCCACAGCCCTGGTATGAGGGAGTCGGAGTCGTGGAGTCGGTGTTATGAAAACTGAGGAGTCGGAGGTTTGGCTTACTGACTCCACAGCCCAGGTATGAGGGAGTCGGAGTCGTGGAAACTGGAAGTCGGAGGTCGGAGGTTTGGCTCACCGACTACACAGCCCTGCTCCAAACTTACTATGGTACCACCTCAACGATTAACTACGAATGTAAATTTCATTTTTGAGTGTTTCTAGCCCTAATTTTTCTTAATAGAGAGGTCTATGTAAAGTCTTGACGACTAATGCTGAGTTCACGTGTCCGTGGTCGTTTCCAGTTTTCTAAGGAGAATACAGAAAATGACGAGTGTGCCACAGCCGGTGCACCAATGTGTCTGACAGACCCGACTGATCATTAATGGTGTCCTTTAATTTATGTGAGCCTCCAACAAAGATTGACCAGACCCTAACCATACCTGGATAGTGCCATCACATTTCTAGCCAGAAATATTTCACTAATGTTGTTTAGATTTCAGGGTCAACTGACAACATGGGATCGGACCAGAACACGTCTTAGTTATTTTCTTACTCACCCAGCTACACCCATACATTTGTTTGAGTGAGCTTATGGGTGCCCTTTAGCTTAGGCTGCTCACTGGTGACTTCCATTACAGAGGACTAGGATGGCTTATGATTGATTGACGTCATTACTACATGATCGGTTCAGCCAAATATTCAGCTCAGGTCCATGTGTGTACACAATCCGACCAATGTACACCGCCATGGACATAACTGTTTGTCTTGGCACAAAGTTTAAACAACTCAAGTAATAAATTTGGTGTCATAAACGGATAACTAAGACAATTCAGGTTAATTCTTGAGTGATTCAACTGCCATTAAGGTTCTGCTCATGTCATACAAGAGCCTTCCTTTTGCCCGATGTGTACCCGTGACGGTAGGCTCTGACATATGCCACTCTATAGGAAGACAGTCGCTTATGGAAAAAAAAAAAGTTTTCTATAAAGTAGAAAAAAAAAAGTCTACAAAACTTGTTTATTTTTTCTCGCCACCTCCGAAAAAAAAACGGAACCCACTATGATCAGCATAATCGGAATATTTTTTCAGATGGAGATTAAGTCTCCCGTTCTGCATCTACACATATAGCATTCTCCTGCATCTCTAAATTCATTTATTCCTAATTGGACTGAACCTTCTACAATAATGTATATGCGGCCTATGAGGTCTTAGAGTTTTGTACATGAAAAAAGTTTACAGAATTCTTGCAAAAAGCCTTAGCCCATAAAATCACTGATATGAACCTGAATGGGGTTGTTTCGGCAGCGACCGCAGCCTCACACAGATATCTAGACAGCAGTAGAACTCTGTAGCGTGTGAACAGACCCCTACACATATACATCTATAGAGATGCTACTAATGAACCTTTACATACAAGGAAGTCACTAAAAAAAGGGAAAGCGTCAGCGTTATTATCTAATCTGATGATGGAAAGTCAATTTATTACCAGCCCTGATAGGCGCAAGTCTTAGAAAAAAAACAATGTAAGTGAATTCATACTCCCATTCATGATGGACTTAATATAAGGTTTTTAGTACTTGTGACCCCCATGTCCTGGTCCCCCTGACAGGACAGCAGTACTAGCACTCCTTTGTGCAGGGGAGGATGTTTCTACTGTAAGAGCAGGTAAAAGGAGAAACACTTGTGATACTTGCATTAAATGTACTTATATGGCAGAGACTAGGTGAAGAAGAGGTTAAATCCTACTGTCTGTTATTTTACATCCTGGATACACAGCAGATACAGCACAGCTTCCTGCCAGCAAACAGTGGCTCCAAAGCACTTTAAGAACTACAACTCCCAGCATATCAGTGAGGACTTACCTACAAGAGCCCAGGAGGTAGCTAGTCTGTGCTGAGGGACTGGGAAATGAGAGGGTGCTGCTGAGCAGATCCTGGAGGTGAGTGCTGCAGGTGTAACCGGGTGAGGTGTGCAGTGACAAGTGACAGGGCGGGGACACGTTACACGGGAGGGGCGCCTGCAGCATTCCTACCTGACGGCAGCACACGCCAGGTGATCCACCGGCAGAGAGGACGCCGCTGCCATCTAGCGCTAATGTGCCAGTACTGCAACGGAGGGAGCCTGGATGTCATAGCACGCAGCAGGCAGAGGACACCTGATCACTGTCCCTAGAGGACACATCGTGTAAAGTGTGAAGACTTATTATTTTTATGAGGTCTTATTATTTTTATTATAATCATAACCTTGCCCTTTTAATTACTTCTTATTCACGTTTCTTTTTTTGAGTGCACATAGGAGGAGGCATTATAAGCATCAGGGCTCGCTCACACTGGCGTATGACACGGCCGAGTGCTATGTGAAGTTTTATTGGCTAGCACTCAGCCCAATGCTATACTGTGGTACAGTGTAGATCTGTGATTATTTTCCCCTACTGACGCGTCCTGAGAGAACAACCACAGCATGCTGCGAGTGGTTCCGATATACAGATCACGCGCACCCATACAAGTCTATGAGTGAGTGTGTAACATCGGACTGCACTCGGATGCCATCCAAGTGCAGTCTGATGTACACGTACAGAGATAATGGAGAAATTAGGTTCTCTGTTTTCTCCGCATCTGTGTTGAGACTCTCTCATGCAAGATAATTGGATCACAGCGAGATGACACTCAGATCAATATCTGACAGTTTGAGCAGAGTGACAATAGCATAATTGGCCCAATTCCCTCGCATGAGAGAATATACGCCAGTATGAGTGAACCATTTGGGCTCATATCCATCATCGTTAAAAAAAAGATCCGATAAGTGAGACGAGTGTCATGCAAGTTTCATGCGATTTTCATACAAGTACCATCTGATTTTTAACACTTACAGTAGCATCCGATTTACATACGATTTCCATGCAAATGCAAATGCCATTCGATTTCAATGCAGTTTTAACATGAGCTTTTACATAGAGCAATTCTCTATGTAATGTACACATAGTTTTCCAAGGAAATATTCTTCAAGTTATATATATTGTGGTAGATCAGCTCGCTCGGCTATACACAAAGGTAGACATGGGAACACTGTCTCTTTAAGAACTTACTTTGGTTTATATAGCCAGCATAAACCAAGGTGTAGTAAAACAAATACAGTCCTCTGGGCAAAACAGGAAAACAAAACAAAATGGTAGCACCTTTGTCTCTCCTTCTGAGTGCGGGGTTCCTCCAGCTCACTGCTAGCAGAACACATACTCTTCAGGTTGGTTCTATCACAAACACTTCTCTGTAGTGTTCCTCTCCAGACACTGAACACTGCTGCCTTTGGAGGCCAGCTACTTAAGCCCCAGACCACACCCTGATATGGAGATAAGTTGGACATTCTCCCATCCACTTTATGGATGTCCACATAAAACTCAGCCCATTATACAAATTAGCTTTTAACCCCTCACCACACTTGGTACTCTGGAGGTAAATCTTAAGTGAAACATATCTCGCCTCTAGCACTGTACCAGTGACTTTGTCACATATCCCCCCCTCTGCCCAAACCAGAGGGTTTTGGCACCTTCACTCTCTAAGCAGGGTAGTCTTGACAGTGCTTCTGGGATCCCATGCAACTTCCCTGGCTTGTGTTCGACATGAAAGTTAAAGTCCTGGAGCACTAAAAACCATCTAGTCACCCTGGCATTCTTCCACTTCCTTTCTCTAATCCATCTCATAGGCGTATGATCTCAGACTAGCCTGAACTTTCTGCCTAAGTCCGGGGTCACACTGGCAACAAAATCGTACGACTGCAAAGCGTTGAAATATCGCATTGCAGTCGGACCAATGTTAATCTATGGAGCAGCTCCCAACATGCGATTTTTTGTGGTTCGTTTTATACGTGCGAGTGCAATCGCAGCATGCTGCGATTGTCACCGATTGTGGGTCGACAATCGCCAATGCAAGTCTATGGGTGCGATGAAAAATCGGATTACAAACGGACCGCACGTGTGACTTGTGATTAAATCGCATCGGTGTCCTTTAGAAAAGCCGGCAATTCATCCACAGCTATACTGTAAAATCACACTGACAGGTCTAATAAAGAAAAAAGAGAATATATATATATATATATATATACACATAGTATATATATATATATATATATATATATACATGTCATTGTGACACATATATATATATATATATATATATATATATATATTTATAGTTCATACACTTCTACATAGTAAAATAGCCGCTAATTCAATTGCCGGCTTTTGTGAAATTACAGACCCGACATGAAATGACACATGGTTTACATACAGTTAACCATATCATTTCATGTAGTTTGATATATGGTCTTCACTAACAATCACATGAGTGTATGTGTGCAAAATTTCAGACATGTAGGGGTTAATTAAAGGTGGAAATTCGTTGAAAAAAAATGCGTGGGCTCCCGCGCCATTTTCGCAACCAGACAGGGAAAGCCAATGAGTGGGGGCAGATAATAATATCCTAGGGAGGGTGCATTATTTTTGTGCCCCCCCTGGCTACTAACATCTGCCCCCAGCCACCCCAGAAAAGGCAAATCTATAATTAGATGCGCCCTTTCTGGCACTTAGCCCGTCTATTCACATTGCCCTGTAGCGGTGGCTAATGGGTTAATAATGGGTTAAAGCCACCTTGCTAATGGAAGGTGACTTTAAACCAGGTTAATAATTGAGAGTTGTCAATTAGACAACTCTCAATTATTAATCCTATTGCTTGAAATGGTTAAAAAATACACACACACATTAATGACAAATCATTTTAATGAAATAAATGGACAGTTTTTGACCATCTTTTATTGTACAGGTAATCTGTGCAAAGCCCTTGATCTCCTGTAATAAAAATAAAATAATAAAGCAAGCTTATTCTTACCTATCCGGTGCTTATTACCGTGACAAGCAATCAATTAAGCTTCCCACACTAATCATTTCCTCTCCTGTCAGCCGGGAGATTAGCTCTTTCCTTTGGGGGTTTACAGCTGAGCTGCCAGCATTAGCTGTGCTGCTTGCTGTAAACCTGTTAACCCTTTGTGAAGGATTACAGCGTGGGACCTGACAGAGCACCGGATAGGTAAGAATAAGCTTGCTTTATTATTTTATTTTTATTACAGGAGAACAAGGGAATTGAGGATTACCTGTACAATAAAAGATGGTCAAAAACTGTGTATTTATTTCATTAAAATGATTTGTCATTAATGTGTCTGTGTATTTTTTAACCATTTCAAGCAATAGGATTAATAATTGAGAGTTGTCTAATTGACAACTCTCAATTATTAACCTGGCTTAAAGTCACCTTCCAATAGCAAGGTGTCTTTATCCCATTATTAACCCAATAGCCACCGCTACAGGGCAATGGGAATAGACGGGCTAAGTGCCAGAAAGGGTGCATCTAATTATAGATTTGCCTTTTCTGGGGTGGCTGGGGGCAGATGTTAGTAGCCAGGGGGGGGCACAAAATAAATGCACCCTCCCTAGGCTATTATTATCTGCCCCACTCATTGGTTTTCCATGTCTGGTGGAGAAAATAGCGCGGGAGCCCACGCATTTTTTTTTCAACAAATTTCCACCTTTAATTAACCCCTACATGTATGAAATTTTGCACACATACACTCATGTCATTGTTAGTGAAGACCATATATCAACCTACATGAAATGATATGTTTAACTGTATGTAAACCATGTGTCATTTCATGTCGGGTCTGTAATTTCACAAAAGCCGGCAATTGAATTAGCGGCTATTATACTATGTAGAAGTGCATGAACTATAAATATATATATATATATACTGTATATGTCACAATGACATGTATATACAGTACAGACCAAAAGTTTGGACACACCTTCTCATTCAATGATTTTTCTGTATGTTCATGACTATGAAAATTGTAGAATCACACTGAAGGCATCAAAACTGTGAATTAACACATGTGGAATTATACATTACACTTTACAAAAAAGTGTGAAACAACTGAAAATATGTCTTATATTCTAGGTTCTTCAAAGAAGCCACCTTTTGCTTTGATTACTGCTTTGCACGCAGAAAAGGTGAACGGATGGACTCTACATGCCTGGTTCCCACCGTGAAGCATGGAGGAGGTGGTGTGATGGTGTGGGGTGCTTTGCTGGTGACACTGTTGGGGATTTATTCAAAATTGAAGCGGTGACCGGTCCAGCTCACCCCAAACCATCTCGATTGGGTTCAGGTCTGGTGACTGTGGAGGCCAGGTCATCTGACGTAGCACCCCAACACTCTCGTTCTTGGTCAAATAGCCCTTACACAGTCTGGAGGTGTGTTTGGGGTCATTGTCCTGTTGAAAAATAAATGATGGTTCAACTAAACGCAAACAGGATTGAATAGCATGCTGCTGCAAGATGCTGTAGTAGCCATGCTGGTTAAGTATGCCTTCAATTTTGAATAAATCCCCAACAGTGTCACCAGCAAAGCACCCCCACACCATCACACCTCCTCCTCCATGCTTCACGGTGAGAACCAGGCATGTAGAGTCCATCCGTTCACCTTTTCTGCGTGCAAAGCAGTAATCAAAGCAAAAGATGGCTACTTTGAAGAACCTAGAATATAAGACATATTTTCAGTTGTTTCACACTTTTTTGTAAAGTGTAATGTATAATTCCACATGTCTTAATTCATTGTTTTGATGCCTTCATTGTGATTCTACAATTTTCATAGTCATGAAAATACAGAAAAATCATTGAATGAGAAGGTGTGTCCAAACTTTTGGTCTGTACTGTATATATATATATATATATATATATATATATATATATGTATTCTATGTGAATTTATCTATTTCTTTTGTGATTTAAAAACTATTCATTTGGATCCATTATATGTCGGTCTTGCTAGCCACCGACAAAATCTCTCAAGTCGGATGTCAGTCGTATGTGAAACGTACGCTCAGATGCGACTAAATCGCATCATCCCCGGATAATCGGATGACAGACGGATCAATGTTCATGAAACTTTTCTGCGATAATCGTCCCACTAAAATGGTCAGATTTTTTAGACGTTGTGTGTGACCCCAGCCTAACAGGTTGTATCTCAGTGTGTCAATTGTTCACTTGATGGCCAGCCTTAGGATAGCATAGCTTCTTTCACAGGTGGAGAATTTCCTGCTCAGGTATAGGAGTGGATGTTAGTCCCCATCTATCTCCTGGGATAACACAGCTCCCACTTTGACGTTGGAGGCATCCATCTGGAGCACAAACTCCTTAGTTAAATCAGGTGCGACCAAGACGGGCTGTCTGCACATGACGAGCTTCAACTCCTGGAATGCCATCTCAGCTTCAGAGGAATATTTGACCATCGACGACTTTGTGCCCTTCAGAAGATCAGTCAGGGTGGCGGCTATCATGGCGAAATTTGGGATAAATCATCGATAGTATCCCACAATTCCCAGAAAGGCCAAGACCTGCTTTTTGGAGATTGGTTGTGACCACTTTTGGATTGCCTCCACCTTGTCTAATTGTGGCTTTATTTCGCCCTATTTCACCCTATATTGTCCAGATATGCTGCGTCATACTTTTTGTGAGGGGCTAGGATCCGGTCCATGGCTCTCTGGAAGGTAGCTGGGGCTCCCTGCAGACCGGACGGCATACTTGTATACTGAAAGCAGCCATTAGGTGTAGAGAAATCCATCTTCTCCTTGGCACTTGGGGACAGGAGAATTTGCCAGTACCCTTTTGTTAGGTCCAGGGTGGTGATATCTCTGGCTGACCCTAGCCTCTCAATGAGCTCATCGACCCAGGGATACATGTCAAACTTGGACACCTCATTTAGCCTGCTTTAGTCATTACAGAACCGCCACTCTCCATCTGACTTCGACACAAGGACAATAGGGCTGGACTCTTTGACTCCTCGATGATGCCCAGGCTCAACATCCTCCTCACCTCTTTGGAGATAACCTCACAGAGGGCTTCGGGAATCCGATATGGCTGTTGGTTCACCCTCATGTGCGGTTCTGTCAGTATTTCATGCTTCACAACTCAAGTACAATCTGGCAACTCTGAAAACAGGTCCCAGTTCCGCTGAAGCTGCTCACAGCACTGTTGCTTCTGAGCCGGTGACAGTGTCTCTGCCAGTGTGACATCCTCGATCCCGGCTTCAGGATGGGCCCCTAGGCATGTTGCTTCTATTGGATGCCTGTCTCGCCACGGTTTCAGCAGGTAAATGTGGTACACCTGGTACAGCTTTCTTCTCCCTGGTTGGTGGACCTTGTAGTCGACCAACTCGTATGTGCCACTTGGCCAGAAACTTACTTTCAACCATGCGGATCAATACCAACACTCGGTCTCCAGGGCTAAACTGTCGCAGTCTTGTAAACCCTTGCCTTGGCCTCTTGGGCTTGAAGGAGGCTCTCACTCACAATCGGTATCACACTCGTGATCCTTTCGTCCATCTGGGCCACATGTTCGATAACGCTGTGGTGGGGTGTTACCTCTGCTTCACAGGTCTCCTTTGCGATATCCAGAAGTCACCGAGAGTACCGTCCGTATAACAGCTCTAAGGGCTCATACTCACTGGCGCCGAAAACGGATGATATTCAGCCGAAAAAAAATCGGATTCAAATCTGACCAATGTTATTCAATAGGTGAGTTCTCATTTGCGATTTTTTTCTCATCAGAAATTGTTGTGAGAAGAAAATCGCAGCATGCTGCGATTTGATGCGATTTTGGCATGATAATCGCCAATGCAAGTCAATGGGTGCGAGAAATCATCGCACAGCACTCGCACCATGCAAGTGCTGTCCGATTTATACGCACCAGTCTCCTTTGAAAAGCCGGCAATTCATCCCCGGCTACTGTAAAATCACACTGACAGCTCACAAAACACTAGATACATACACATAGAATACATATATATATATATATATATATATATATATATACATACATGTCATTGTGACACATACATATATATATTTATAGTTCATACACTTCTAAATACTGTAATAGCTGCTAATTCAATTGCCGGCTTTTGTGAAATCACAGAAGCCGACATGAAATGATACATTGTTTACACACACTTAACCATGTCATTTCATGTATTTTGATATATGGTTTTAACTTACAATTACATAAGTGTATGTGTGCAAAATTTCAGACATGTAGGGGTTAATTAAAGGTGTAAATTCGTTGAAAAAAAATGCGTGGGCTCCCGCTGTATTTTCTCCACCAGACAGACAAAGCAAGCGAGTGGGGGCATATAATAATAGCCTAGGGAGGGTACTTTTTTTTTTGTGCCCCCTGGCTACTAACATCTGCCCCCAGACACCCCAGAAAGGGCAAATCTCTAATTAGATTAGCCCTTTCTGGCACTTTGCCCGTCTATTCCCATTGCCCTGTAGCGGTGGCGAATGGGTTAATAAGGGGTTAAAACCACCTTGCAATTGAAAGGTGACTTTAAGCCAGGTTAATAATTGAGAGCTGTCAATTAGACAACTATCAATTATTAATCCTATTGTATGAAAGAAAAATCAAACACACACACTTTAATAAAAAAGAAGTTTAATGAAATAATCAAACAGTTTTTGACCATATTTTATTTTCCTGCTAAAACCATTTCCTGTAATAAAAATAAAATAAAAAAGCAAAATTATTCTTACCAATCCGATGCACAGTCAGGTCCCACGCTGTAATCCATCAGAAAGGGTTAACAGGTTACAGCTCGCAGGGAGCTAATGCTGCCTTCTGAGCTGTTACCCCCCAAATGAATAACTTCCTCTCCTGGCGAAAGGAGAGGAAGTGATTAATGAGTGAAGCTTAATTGATTTATTCCCACTTTCACTTTAGGTCAGGTCACCCTGACCTGACCTCAAGTGAAAGTGGGACGCAATCAATTAAGCTTCATTCATTAATCACATCCTCTCCTGTCGGCAGGAGATAAGCTCATTCATTCAGGAGCTTTCAGCTGAGCACGCAGTATTACTTGCCTGCTTGGCTCAAATCTAGTTAACCCTTTGTGAAGGATTACAGCGTGGGACGTGACAGATCGGCGGAATAGGTAAGAATAATGTTTTATTATTTTTTCTTTATTATAGGAGATCAAGGGCTTCGAGGGATTAAGAATTAAATAAAAGATGGTCAAAAAATGCGTTTTTATTTCATTAAAATTATTTATTCTTAAAGTGTGTGTGTTTTTTTTATTTACTTTAATAGGATTAATAATTGATAGTTGTCTAATTGACAGCTCTCAATTATTAACCTGGCTTAAAGTGACCTTTCAATTGCAAGGTAGCTTTAACCCCTTATTAACCCATTCGCCACCGCTACAGGGCAATGGGAATAGACGGGCAAAGTGCCAGAAAGGGCTAATCTAATTAGAGATTTGCCCTTTCTGGGGTGTCTGGGGGCAGATGTTAGTAGCCAGGGGGGGCACAAAAAAAATGTACCCTCCCTAGGCTATTATTATCTGCCCCCACTCGCTTGCTTTGTCTGTCTGGTGGAGAAAATACAGCGGGAGCCCACGCATTTTTTTTCAACCTATTTACACCTTTAATTAACCCCTACATGTCTGAAATTTTGCACACATACACTTATGTAATTGTAAGTTAAAACCACATATCAAAATACATGAAATTACATGGTTAAGTGTGTGTAAACAATGTATCATTTCATGTCGGCTTCTGTGATTTCACAAAAGCCGGCAATTGAATTAGCGGCTTTTACAGTATGTAGAAGTGTATAAACTATAAATATATGTACACTACCGGTCAAAAGTTTAGGGTCACTTAGAAATTTCCTTATTTTTGAAAGAAAAGCAGTTTTTTTCCAATGAAGCTAACATTAAATGATTCAGAAATACACTCTATACAGTGTTAATGTGGTAAATGACTATTCTAGCGGCAAACGTCTAGTTTGTAATGCAATATCTTCATAGGTGTATAGAGGCCCATTTCCAACAACCATCACTCCAGTGTACTTATGGTATTTTGTGTTCGCTAACTGTGTAAGAAGGCTAATAGATGGTTAAAATACCCTTTAAAACCCTTGTGCAAGTATGTTAACACAGCTGAAAACCGTTTGGTTGATTAGAGAAGCTATAAACCTGACCTTCCTTTGAGCTTGTTGAGAATCTGGAGCATTACATTTGTTGGTTCCATTAAACTCTCAAAATGGCCAAAAAAAATAACTTTCTTGTGAAACTCGACAGTCTATTCTTGTTCTTAGAAATGAAGGCTATTCCATGCGAAAAATTACCAAGAAACTGAAGAATTCATACAATGGTGTGTAGTACTCCCTTTAGAGGAGTGCACAAACAAGCTCTAACCAGAGAAGAAAGACAAGTGGGAGGCCCCGCTGCACAACTGAGCAACAAGACAAGTACATTAGAGTCTTCAGTTTGAAAAATTGACGCCTCACAGGTCCTCAACTGGCAGCTTCATTAAACAGTACACATTAAACGCCAGTGTCAACATCTACAGTGAAGAGGCGATTTGGGGATGCTGGCCTTCAGGGCAGATTGGCAAAACAAAAGCCAATATTCCTCTGTCCAATGTCTGTGTTCTTTTGCCCATATTAATCTTTTCCTTTCATTTAAGCCAGTCTTGAATATGGCTTTTGTTTTGCCAATCTGCCCTGAAGGCCAGCATCCCAAATCGCCTCTTCACTGTAGATGTTGACACTGGCGTTTAATGTGTACTGTTTAATGAAGCTGCCAGTTGAGGACCTGTGAGGCGTCAATTTTTCAAACTAAAGACTCTAATGTACTTGTCTTGTTGCTCAGTTGTGCAGCGGGGCCTCCCACTTGTCTTTCTTCTCTGGTTAGAGCTTGTTTGTGCACTCCTCTAAAGGGAGTACTACACACCATTGTATGAATTCTTCAGTTTCTTGGTAATTTTTCGCATGGAATAGCCTTCATTTCTAAGAACAAGAATAGACTGTCGAGTTTCACAAGAAAGTTCTTTTTTTTTGGCCATTTTGAGAGGTTTAATGGAACCAACAAATTTATTGCTCCAGATTCTCAACAAGCTCAAAGGAAGGTCAGGTTTATAGCTTCTCTAATCAACCAAACGGTTTTCAGCTGTGTTAACATACTTGCACAAGGGTTTTAAAGGGTATTTTAACCATCTATTAGCCTTCTTACACAGTTAGCGAACACAAAATACCATAAGTACACTGGAGTGATGGTTGTTGGAAATGGGCCTCTATACACCTATGAAGATATTGCATTACAAACTAGACGTTTGCCGCTAGAATAGTCATTTACCACATTAACACTGTATAGAGTGTATTTCTGAATCATTTAATGTTAGCTTCATTGGAAAAAAACTGCTTTTCTTTCAAAAATAAGGAAATTTCTAAGTGACCCTAAACTTTTGACCGGTAGTGTATATATATATATAGATATATATATGTCACAATGACATATATATATCTATATATATATGTATTCTATGTGTGTATATGTATTGTTTCTATTCTTTATTAAAGCTGTCAGTGTGATTTTACAGTATAGCCGGGAAGGAATTAGCGGCTATTATACTATGTAGAAGTGTATGACATATATATATATATTATATATATATATATATATATATATATATAATTATTTGCTTTTTGTGTACATTTTTTTTTACAATGTGATTTTTACATGACTTTTTACATAGAGATAACTGCTCTATGTAAAACTTCATGTTAAAATCGCATTGCATACAGATGGAAAACTGATGGAAAACGCATGGTGCGATTTAAAATCGCATGCAAATCGCATGCCTTTTTATAACAATTGTACCGTTTTTTCCCTGCAGAAAACGGACCGATTTTTTTCCAGCCAGTGAGTATGAGCCCTAACGGTGAGAACCGCGTAGAGGCCTGTGAGACTTCTCTAATGGAGAACAGTAGGTACGGTAACAGGCAATCCCAGTCCAAGCCATCCTTCTCCATGACCTTCTTCAGCATAGACTTTGAGGTCTTAAATCAAAAAGAAAAAGAAGCCAAATGCCATAAAATTATCCAATTTTTATTGAAAATATTTTAAAAAAGTATATTAAAAATATGAATAAATAGGGACAAATTATGCAAAAGAGAGCCACATGTCCAGGATAATGTTAAGGAAAAAAATCCAATCCAATATCAAAATTAATTATCATAAGCCCTAACAAGTGGAGAGTAAGTAAATATCAGGTAAGTGCACAAATAAACATCACAAAAATGAGTAATCCTTGGCTAAATAGACTTCTAGTAAGCTGGATTGGAGTAAGTGACAAAAAAGCCTCCTTTAAAGAGTAAGTTGTACCATCATAATACAATACAAACCCACATGGTTATACTGATATCAACTTGATTGCTCTGGTTTCTGAATAAAAAAGAAAATGAAAAAAAAAACGAAAAACAAGGTGGGAATCATGGTCAGTAAAAAAGTAACATGTAAGAAAATAATAAGAATGTGGTAAGTATCAAGTCTGCAAGAGATATAGGGGCATGATGCAAAGATGTAAGGCAGGAGAAATGCACCTCTACATTACTTGGAGCTGTGGCCGTACCCCGACACGCATTTCGCGTGTTCCTTTATCGAGGGGGATGTATGTAAAGCAACACGCAAAACGCGCGTCGGGGTACGGCCACAGCTCCAGGTAATGTAGTGGTGCATTTGAGCTTTACATAACTCTCTCATTACCTTAAAGATGAACGGTGTTCTTTGGTTCATCGGAATCCCCATTGGCAGGCCCGTCCGGGAGAAAACATGGACTAGCTCTCGGGCTTTACTCCTAACTGAGGAGTTCGTCAGTGGTACCGCCTCCGGGTACCGTGTCGCATAGTCCATTATCACCAAGATGTATTGGAGGGCTTGGATAGATTTAACAAGGGGTTCTACCAGATCCATGGCAATCTGGTCAAAAGAGACCTCTATAATGGGTAACGGAATTGGGGGACTGCGGAAGTGGGATACAGGAGCAGTTAGCTGACAGGTAGGGCAGGGTCAGCAGAAATTAACAATGTCCCTGTGACACCCATGCCAGTAGAACCTCTGAAGGACTCGCTTTTGGGTTTTATCTACACCTAGATGCCCCTCCAAGACATGAGAATGGGCCAGATCTAGTACCCTACGTCTATAGAGTCCCGGGACTAACAGCTGTTCTAATACTACCCCTCACTGTTTAGTAACCCGATAGAGCAATTCCTCATTAACTGCAAAGTATGGGAACCTGGTGTTGGGCCCTGGCTCTTGGGCACCCCATTTATCACAGACACATTTTCAAATGCCCCTTTTAGTATAAGATCCCACATTTGAGCAGTCCCAAAATTTCCCTCAGAAACCAGGAGTTCAGGAATTTCGGCCTCACTGGTCAATGTCTCGTCATCATCAGCAGCAGCGAGGACACACAAGAAGGATCTCATCCACCTCCGACTGCGATGGGGTTTCATCAGGGTTGAGCTGGCTCCTGTCTGCGTCACTTGGTATCCCTGCCTTTCCCCACAAGTCTCAGAACAGGCTGAAGTCCCGCCCGATCATCACAGGGTGTAGCAAACCTTTGAATGCCCCGACATCATGGGACTCAGTTCCCTGACTCGTTTTTATCGCCACTCTGGCAATAGGGTAGTCCTTTATGTCCCCTGGGGATACAGCGGACGCCCAAGTGTTTCCCTGGGATCAACTGGTGGGAATTGGGGCCCTTATCAGGGTCAACAAGCTCCCTGAGTCTAAGAGTCCTGACACTATCACCTCATTTATTGTTCGGGACATGCCTGTGGTCCCTCAACGGGCTGATAGTCCACACTAAGGGTGGGATAGTCATAATATGAGCAGCGCCTCCTTAGGCTGCAGTCCATCTTGGAGGACAAAGGACAATGGGTGGCTATATGTCCTGGATATCTCCAGCAGAGCTAGTCTTTACCAATGAACCTTGACACCCGTTCAGCGACCCAATGGGATCTAGGACTCACCCCAGTGGTGGCTCTACTAACTCTCTTTTAGGACTCAGGCTCCTGCTGGGTACCTCAGTATGGAGATGCACCACCCCCTGGCTTCCTTAGGGACCTCTCGACCACCTGGTACCTTTCTTCCTTAGGGACTGTAGTGCAGTGGGGTTGGTGCAGTGTGACAGACAGGCAGTGACCCAGGAAAGTTCAAAACAAAGTCTCTTAATAGTCACCAAACCCCCAAAACAGAAAGTAAATAGGATCCTCTGGATCACAGCCGGGAAACAAGAAAGTCCGTAATCGGGACCGGTTACCGTGGGCGACTGCACCGCCATGTACACTGAGGGGTGCCAGGCCTTTTGGTTCCGCTTGGCTTTGTGTTGCTTCACACAGGCTGAAGCTATGGCAGAGCCTTCTGATCTGCATGTTTGCAAAACAAGACTAACACACCCAATCCTTTGCTACAGGGGCTTATAGAAGGAACCTGTGGCCGTAGGCCACATGGAAAACCCGGCCGAGAAGGAAACGAACCGCACCACTACCATCCTGTAGTCCGTTTCAACAATAAAAGCCCATGTCAGATTTTCCTAAATCTGCCTTGGACAAATAGCTTGCCCAAGACCAACACTTTTATTTTGCATTACAATAACAGCTATATCTATGACTGCAATGCACTCCCGCAGCCTCAATACGCTGCTGTGCGCATACTGAGGGACACATAGCGACCCTCGCATATAACATCGGTCACTGCCTCACATACCCCCCTTGTTCAAACTTGTGTGCATTTGCATTTCCCTGGGACTTCCCCGCCTGTTGTTCTATGGTAAAATTTAAATTTTGTAAAGACAGGAACCATCGGGTGACCCCAGCATTCCTCTCCTTGGCATTCCTCATCCAGACCAAGGGCGAATGATCTGTCTCCAAGCGAAACGGTCGACCGAGCCAATAATACTGTTGGGACTCCAAAGCCCACTTAATGGCCAGGCACTCCTTCTCCACTACGCTATAATTTTTCTCGGCCGGGGTGAGTTTCCTACTGTAGGTGACCGGATGCTCCTCTCCGTTCACCTCCTGTGACAGGACCACTCCTAGGCCCACGTTAGAGGCATCTGTCTGCACAATGGAGCGATTCTGAAACTTGGGGATAATGAGGACGGGCTGACACACAGTGCCACCTTCATGGATTGGTACACGTCCTCCGCTTGGAGGTTCCACCGAACCATGGCCAACTTCTTTCCCTTGAGGAGGTTGGTTAGGGGTGTTGTTCTCCCTGAAAAATTAATGTATGAACCATCGGTAATACCCGATGATTCCAAGAAAAACTCTCACCTGTTTGGTGCTAACAGGTCGGAGCCAGTTCTGAATGGCCTCGATTTTTTTTATTTGGGGTTTGATAACCCCATGGCCAATCACGTACCCCAAGTACCAGGCTTCCTCGAGCACTATTGCACATTTCTTGGAATGCACCGTCAAGCCCGCAGCTCTGAGCGAATCTACTACCGCATGTACCCGGGACAAGTGGGTATGCCAGTCAGTACTAAAGATGATGATGTCATCCAAGTACGTTGACGCATACTTCCGATGGGGTCCCAGCACTATGTCCATCAACCTCTGGAACATGGCTGGGGCTCCATGTAGTCCAAAGGGCAAGTCTACATAGTGGTAAAGACCCTCCGGTGATATGAAGGCTGTTTTTTCCTTTGCCAACTCTGTAAGAGGCACCTGCCAATAACCCTTGGTCAGATTGAGCGTGCTGAAGTACTGGGCCTGACCCAGGCACTCGATCAGCTTGTCCACCCGAGGCATTGGATAAAGGTTGAATTTCGACACCTCATTCAATTTACGGAAGTCATTATAGAGCCGTAATGATCCGTCCAGCTTCAGGATTGGCACAATGGGGCTAGCTCAGTCACTCCAGGATTCTTCAATTACTCCCAGCTGGAGCATTTGTCTTACATCACTCGTGATTTCTTGTCTCCGGGCCTCGGGCACCCGGTATGGTTTCATTCGTATCCTTACATGAGGCTTGGTGACAATGTCATGCTGGATGACAGACGTACGACCGGGTAATTCTGAGAATACATCTGCATTCTCTTGGACTAATTTCCGCACCTCTCGATGCTGTCATTTCAAGAGAGTGTCTCTTATTTTTACCGGTGATGGAGGGTTCCCTGTTGGTACAACCGGGGTTGCCTCTGCGACCAAACATTCCTGATCCTTCCACACTTTCAATGGGTTGACGTGATACAACTGTTCGGGTTTTCTTTTCCCGGGTTGGTAAACTTAGTAGTTTACTTCTCCCACTTTTTCCCGAACTTCATATAGCCCTTGCCACTTGGCCATAAGCTTGCTTTCGGGGGTGGGCACCAAGACTAAAACCCGATCTCCTGATTTAATACAGGAGCGAACCGTGGCCTTTATGTTATACACATGGCCCTACACTGCCTGAGCATCCATCAAATGCTCCTTTACGATAGGCATGACCACTGAAATCCGGTCCTGCATATTGGCCACGTGTTCTATTACGCTTTTATGTGGCATAGGTTCCTGCTTCCATGTCTTTTTGGCTACATCCAGCAGACCCCTAGGATGTCTGCCATACAGTAGCTCAAAGGGTGAAAACCCTGTGGAAGTCTGCCGTACCTCGCAAATGGCGAATATCAAATGGGGCAACAACATGTCCCAATTGCTTCCATCTTTGGAAACCACCTTCTCGAGCATGGACTTGAGGGTTTTGTTAAAGCTCTCAGCTAACCCGTCGGTCTGAGGGTGGTACACCGATGTGTGCAACTGCTTTATCTTGAGGAGCTTGCACAGTTCCCTCGTCACCTTGGACATGAAAGGAGTCCCCTGATCAGTGAGGATCTCCTTCAGTAGCCCAAGGCGACAGAACATGGCAAACAACTCCCGGGCGATAAGCTTAGCTGAAGCGGAATGGCCTCCGGGTACCGTGTGGCGTCAGGCTAAGACTGGCCTAGAGAGGAATGGGGGCATCCCCCGGTGGGCCTCTGTGCAGATCTGGGCCCTAAGCCCAACTGTATGGGCAGTACTTGGCATAAATAACGTTATTCACTCTGTATAGAAAAAAGCAGCATATCATCATCCATTAACCAAACTACCCAGTTTACTATTATAGAGATATAGGTACATTTGTGAACAAGGGTCGTGTAATATTTTTATGCAGGTGAAAAGTGGGCCCCCCCAAAGTCAATGTTACTGGTGGGCCCTTGGCACCCGAGTTCAACGCTGGGTGGCGTAGTCTACGACTACTATGTGTTGGTGGCCCTGGGTGGATTTTACTATTGGCCCTACCAGATCCATTGCAATCCGCTCAAAAGGTACCTCTATAATGGCCAGAGGCACCAGTGGACTCTGGTAGTTCGCGGTAGGTGAGGTTAGTTGGCACTCTGGACACTTATCACAGTGCCTCTGGACCTCAGCGTAGACTCCAGGCCAGAAGAAACATTGCAGTATGCTTTCCTGAGGTTTTTTGGCCCCCAAGTGCCCTCCCAGCATGTTGGTGTGAGCCATTTTGAGCACCGCCCGACGGTAGGATTGGGGCACTACCAGTTGTTCCTCCACCTCATCCAGTACTATATCCACCCTGTATAATAAGTCCTGGTTGATCGCCATACGTGGGAACACCATCTCTGCTCCCGGTTTCTGAGCCACCCCGTTTTACCTCGATTACTTTTTCCCAAGCCCAGGTCTGAGTGGGATCCTGGAGTTGAGCTGTCCTGAACTTACCAGCGGACACTTCCAGCTCAGGAATCTGTGGGGTCTCCTCGACCTCTCCTGCCGAAACCTCTAGGGGAAACTTATCGGGGTGACAATCTGTCCCTAGGTTGGCGATCCCTACGGCAGGTAACCCTGACTCGGGATCTTTCCTCCTGTCAGTATTGAATAGCACTCAATTTAAATGGACTTTTCTGGCCCTGCTTTCCTCCTGCCAGCAGTGGTGAGCATTAAGCTTGAATAGACTTTTTGATATGCACATGCTTTTGTGTTTTTTTGTTTTCTTTTGTGACCTCCATACAGGGCCAGCGTCAGCACCCGGCGTACCCGGGCAAGTGCCGGGGCCCTGAGCAGGCTGACGGGCCCACTCAACGTCAGTGACATCAGCACACTATGGGGGCCCGGTGTCTGTGCCAGTGCCGACTCCCGTGAGTGGGCCCCCCGCTTGCTCAGGGCCCTGTCATTTGTGATACTTACCTCTCCCCGTTCCATCACTGCGGCGTCTTCTGTGACGTTCAGGTCAGAGGACGCTATGATGTCACGTCTGTGCGCCCTCTGCCTGAACAGTCACAGTGCAGAAAGCTGGAAGATGGCGACTCTGAGGAGTCCGGAGCAGAGCAGAAAGGAGAGGTATTTCATATTATTTTTTTTTTATGTTTGGAGCATTATATATAGGGACCATCATACACTGGTATGAGGCCCATTATACACTGAAGCGCGTATATTGGGTCCATTATACACTGGAGCATCATATATGGGGCCCATTATACACTGGAGCATCATATATGGGGCCAATTACCGTATATACCCATGTATAAGCCGAGATTTTCAGCCCATTTTTTAGGGCTGAAAGTCCCCCTCTCGGCTTATACGCGGGTCATATACGGAGGTCGGCGGTGGAGGGGTAGCGGGGGTGTCGGATCTAACTCACCCCTCCGCCGGCGCGGTCTCTGCAGCCCCCCTGCTTCTCCCACGATCTCCGGCTCCTTCCTGCAGCGGTCACATGGCACCGCTCATTAAAGTCATGAATATGCACATATTTATGACTTTAATGAGCGGTTCCACATGACCGCTGCAGGACTGAAGCACTGCGGAGAGCGCCGGGAGAAGAGGAGAGGCTGCAGGGACGCGCCGGTGGAGGGGTGAGTATAGCGATATTTACCTGTCCCTCGGTCCACCGCTGCGCTGCTCCCTCGGTCTGACTCCTCTGGCTGTGAATGATCAGGCAGAGGGCGCGATGACGTCGTTAGTGCGCGCTCCGCCCCCTGCCAGATCATTCACAGCCAGAGGAGTCAGACCGATGGAGCAGCGCAGCGGTGCAGAGAGGACAGGTAAATATCTCAGGTGCCGGGGTCCTGAGCGAGCGGTGACACCGGCACCTGTCTACCATAGCACACCGGTGTCACCGCCTGCTCAGGACACCGGCACCTGGCCCCCAGCGACGAGAGGTGAGTATGTCATTTTTTTTTTGCAGCAGCAGCATATGAGGCCTATACTATGAGGCATATGGGGCATAATTGTGCAGCATATGGGGGCATAATCTGGTCCATATGGGGGCATAATATGGAGCATATGGGGGCATAAGCTGTGGAACATATGGGGCATAATCTGGAGCATATGGGGGCATAAGCTGTGGAACATATGGGGCATAATCTGGAGCATATGGGGGCATAATCTGTGGAACATATGGGGGCATAATATGGAGCATATGGGGGCATAATCTGTGGAACATATGGGGGCATAATCTGGAGCATATGGGGGCATAATCTGTGGAACATATGGGGCATAATCTGGAGCATATGGGGGCATAATCTGTGGATCATACGGGGGCATAATCTGTGGAGCATATTGGGCATAATCTGTGCAGCATATGGGGGCATAATCTGTGGAGCATCATATGGGGGCATAATCATTTTTCACCCTAGGCTTATACGCGAGTCAATAAGTTTTCCCAGTTTTTTGTGGCAAAATTAGGGGGGTCGGCTTATACATGAGTATATACGGTATATATGGATCATTATATGGGCCCATCATATCCTGGAGCATTATATGGAGTCCATCATATACAGTATGGGCCCCTTTATGTATTGAGCAATACATGGGGCTCATTATTCTTTATGGAGCAATATAGGGGGCCTATTATATACTGTATAGAGCAATATATGGGGCCCATTATACAGTATGGAGCATTATATGGGGTCCATTATTCTGTATGGAGCAATATATGGGGCCTATTATATACTATATGGAACAATATATGGGGCTCATTATTCTGCATGGAGCAATATATGTGGCTCATTATTCTGCATGGAGCAATATATGTGGCTCATTATTCTGTATGTAGCAACATATAGGGCTCATTATTCTGTATGGAGCAAAATATGGGGTCCATGAATCTGTACGGAGCAATATATGGTGCCCATAATACTGTATGGAGCATTATATGGGCTCATTATACTGTACTGAGCAATATATGGGGTCCATTATTCTGTATGGATCACTATGTGGTGCCCATAATACTGTATGGACCAATAGATGGGGCTAATTATTCTGTATGGCGCACTATGTGGTGCCCATAATACTGTATGGAATACTATACTGTCCGGTTTTTGAGCTATTGTAGAATTTATAATAGATATCACTCATGTTATATAAGAAGTGAAATCTTTGGCATTGTACTATACCTATATTTCTCTGCCGTATCATAGCATCATGAATTGTGGTCTGTGTTAAAGGGGCCCACTGAGACTCTTTCGCCCGGGGCCCATGAAAACCTGAAACCTGCCCTGCCTCCATACCATGCAATTTTAATTCAGTTCATTGATATTTAACCCATTACTATAGGGGATGATTGGGTCACATTCTGTACAGGAATAGGTCAGGCTTGATGTTTGGTCACGGTTGCTATGAATCATTAGTCATGAATTATTCTCATAAGGTATTGTCATTTATTTTTTGATTTTGTCACAGTCTATAACTAACTGCCAGTTGTCTACTGCTGATGTAACACACGGTCATTAGAACTGACGGGTTGTCACCTTTTAATATTGAGGGGTGCAGGTTGACCACCATGATGTATATTTGTTTTTAATTGTGTTTATTGTCTGTGGATTTGTGTGTCCTAATGTTCAAATAAAGCTATACATTTTATCATTGTTATTTTGGTCTGAGCATTGAAACAGGTGTGCACGACCATTTGTGTCTGGTCTGTTTTTGCTTTGTTTCATGTTGTACTTTCAGACATGGTGTGGGACCTTGCTACACAGATTGACTTGCAGATTATTTAACAGAGGTGCACCCTAATTTTTTTTTCCTGTTACATTTTATGTAAGTAAGGCTACTTTCACACTTGCGTTTTTTTGCGCTGCGTTTCGAGCGCACATGAAGCGCATTAAAAAAACGCATGCAAACGCTTGTAAACGCTGCGATATTTAGTCGCATCAGCATGAGCATTTCAACAAAAAAACGCAGCGTTTGTCTGCGATTTCATGCATTTTTGCATGCGTTTGCGGTTTTTTTGGCGCATGCGTTGTCTATGTGTCACATTTCTATCATCTCTGTCTCTATCATCTGTCTCCATCATCTCTGTCTGTCTCCATCATCTCTGTCTGTCTCCATCATCTCTGGCTCCATTATTTACAGAAAAATCGCGTGCGTGCAAAAGCGCTGACAAGCGCAAAGCCATGCGTACGCCAGCGCCCCCATAGACTGCAATGTTATTTTTTGCGCATAGCATGCGTACACGTGCGCACGCGTTTTTTTAAAGCGGTTGACCGATTAAAAAAAAATGCAACATGTAGCGTCTAGTGCGTATGGGCGCACACCTGGAAAATGCGCAGCGCACAACAAACGCACATGAACGCGTGCAAGCGCTAGACACTGCGCCCGCCATGTTAAAGATAGGGGAACATTGCGCATGCGTCCGATAGCGCAAGATGCGCTGCGCAAATAAACGCAAGTGTGAAAGTAGCCTTAGCTGACTTTTAGCGTTTTTTTTGTCTCTTTTAGGTGTGTCATGTTTTTCAATAAAGCTGTTGTGATTTTGATTCTTTCTAGTATTTGCTTTTGACAAAACTTTATTGATACATTCATGTGCAGAGCTTCCCTACTTTCTATGGAAATCTAGCATAGGTCCAAAAGTAGAAACAAAAGCAGTCAATATATGAAAGTAAAGATGAGCAAAAAATTGTGCAGGACTTTGGTCAGCAGGATGGGAGCTCTGCAGACCACCTTCCACCTGCCCGCATGGCATCTCCGGGCATCGCTTCTGGTTTATTGGTTTTTGTCTCTTTTTGATGTTATGTTTTAAATAAAACTGCTTTGTTTTGGATACTTCCTGTTAATTAGCTTTAATAAAATTAAAATTACCGTACATGCATTTTTTTTTTTTTTTGTGGAAATGTACTAAAAGCGTATGTGTGACTTTATCAGCAAATTTTAGGCATCTCATGCTAGTCTACCCTGAAAATTCCCAACTATAAGGCCGGCGTCACACTAGCAAGTTTGATGCGAGTTAGTCGCACGACTTACTCGCATCAACACCCGGCACGGCCGCCCGCTCTCGGACCAGAGTGCGCGGCTGCATGTATTTCTATGCCGCCGCACACTCTGGTCCGAGAGCGGGCGGCCGTGCCGGGTGTTGATGCGAGTAAGTCGTGCGACTAACTCGCATCAAACTCGCTAGTGTGACGCCGGCCTAAGGCTGTATTCACACGCATCTGTGTATCAGGTCTGTGACTCAAGGACCGGGCACAGGTCTTCCAACCCAAATTCAACAACCTCATTGGCATATATGAGGCGGTCAAGTTCATCCGAAGAAACCCCCAGCCTGTCCTTGCCTTGCCCATCAAATCAAGCCTAAAACTCATATTACAGAAATTGACAAGCCTCAAATTTCAAAATCACACCGCAAGTCAATATCTGCAGTGTTAATAAAACAGCATCTTGTGCATGAGACTTAGGGCTCGCTCAAGCGAGAGAATCGGATGCTATATGGAATATAGGGAAAAGGGGTGAAGAATGGGGAAGGGATGTGTAGTAATTTAGTAAATTAGCAAAATTCAGTAATTTACTACAATTCCCTTCCCCATTCTTCACCCCTTTACCCTGTATTCTAGGATTTAATGGTGGTGTACACCAATGTGGTTTTTGTCCAATGAGATCTGACAATAATAACCTATACTCGGATGCTATATGAAAATGACCCTCAACTCAAACTCTGCTGCAAGCGTGAGACAAGAGTCATCTTACTGTGATCCAATTCTCACATGCATGACAGGTGCGGAGAAGAACAAGAATTTAATTTCTCCATCTTCCCCATTCTGCGAGTTAGCATATATTGGACTGCACTCGGACGACGTGAGTGCAGTCCGATGTTTTGCATGCACCCATAGATTTGTATGGGCGCGCACCGTCCAATACACACTGAAAATCGCAGCATGCAGCAATTTTTTTCTGATGCTGACTCAGCATGAGAGAATAAACACTAATCGGCATGGCCGCATCGTATAATATTGGAACGAGTGCTATTCAATGAACATTGAATAGCACTCATTCGAGTCATATGTTGGCTACTCACCAGTGTGAACGAGCCAGAACACTGAATTTTTTGCACACAAAAGAACGCTGCAAAAAAACTGCACCAAATTGTCATCATGGGAACTTAAAGGGAATCTCTCAGCAGTTTTTAACTATGTAATCTGAGGACAGCATGATGTGGGGGGTGAAAGACAGATTTCAGGGATGTGTCAGTTATCAGGCTGTGTGCTGTTGTTTCAATACAATGAATGTTTTATCACCAGGAGTCTATCACTGCCTGGACTACAGCTCCAGTGAGCCCTGGTCCAACCATGTCCCGTCCTCCAATAAGCAGCTCACTGTTAATATACAATGTAGGCAGAAAGCTGTGATGTGGGCAGGGATAGCCTTCTGAGCTCTGCTACATTTAAACCCTATGATCTTTTACTGGGTGCCCCAGATGTGACACAAAGCGAAACATCGCTGGAATCAGGGGCTCTTTTCCTACATTATGCTGCTGTCATATGAGGTAGCAAAATGTTCTTGCCATATTCCCTTTAACATTATGGCAGATTTAGACAGTGATGTGGCCAAAGCTCTGACCACCGTTGGCAGCCAAGGTGGTTAAATATAATGTTAAACAATTGGCCATCTGGGTTGGCAGAGTTTCAGACACATACCACCTGCCGCATCGCCTGACCATGTATATAGAGTATGGTTGATGGTGAAACAAGTGATGATTTAAGAAAACAAATTGTTCCAGTGACAAAGTGACACACATATTACCTAATATTGGCCATTACAGTTATTCAAAGCTGCCAAATACAGTATATGAGTTACCATGGGCAAATAGCAGATGATACAAGATCTCTCACACAACGATCATTCATTGGGGTGAGTGTCATCTAAAACCAGATGAGACTTACCTGCTGTGAAAATACAAACAGGTTCCAAATAGTTTTATATAATGAGGGTGCCATCAGTCGGCCAAAATCATCGTTGCAGGCAACAAAAGTTAATTATGGCTGAATTTGTACAGTTTCCGTACATCCTTAAAGTGAACCTCCAACCTGGGACTGAAAAGTGAGTATATATTACTCCTGTATAATCACAGTATCTGCTGTCCTAAGTTTGCCTCCTCCGCTCAGATCGTCATTCTGCTACTCCTTCCTCCAAGATGGACACTATAGTGGCATGAAGAGTGCAGTATTAAGTCTGGACCACACCTTCCCTGCTTTTCCTGTACTGTGGGATAGGGAAGGCAGTTGAGATGTGGCACTGATACCGCTGACCCCCTCATGCCACTGCAGCCATCTTGGAAGCAGGAGTAGGCAAACTGACGACACCAGGTAGGGTGACTATATATGAAACATGAATAGTCACCTTTTAGTTCCAGGGTGCAGGCTCGCTTTAAAGGAATCCTCCACTCAGTTTTGCGTTGTGTGGCTCCATTTCAGAGATATTCACAATTATTGCTATTGGAGCACAGTATGTGAAATCTCTGCTTGCAGTCCAATTGGGCTTTTCTTCAGTCTTCTCTAGGGGCTTGCCCTTTCACTTCTCCCTCCCAGCTGCTGTCAATCATAGCTTGGTAGCGTCTGACACTGCTAGATCAGCTGCTGAGCTGATTGGCAGCATTTGGGAAGCCAAGCCCCCAGAAAATTGCGCTTTAGAATTGTGTTTGGCCGGCAGGTGCTGTTATAGTACAGACGGTAAAACGTGACCGATTTATGGCTATCTGAATGCAATGTGAATTGTATCTAAATATCATCCAGTACAAAGCTAACCGCACACTCTTGTGCCTCTTTCTGGCCAATGCAGACGATTGGGGAAAACTGCATGCAATAGGCAAGTGTCCCATTTTCCATGCTGTAATGTAACCAAAAAAACAACAAAATCCTGTTGCAAAGCAAATATCTAGAGAGGCAAATGTATAACAACATATTTGTTTTATTCTGTTCCCATAAACAACCAATAACAATCATTAATGGTAACTTTACAATTATTAAAAAGAATGCAGTCTAAACAGGGGTAAATGTGTTTGTGTGAATAATGTATTAAAAAAAATCATCTTCTTATCCAGAATGCTTATTTTCTAATAACACAAATTACAGATTAGAAGAACATCACAGTGCAGCAGGAGGAGAGTATGCAGATACATAGGGGTCCAGGCGGACCACTGTGCATGTGCCATGTAGACCTATAGTGATCACTGTGTGGAGCTGCTTGAGTCAGTACCATGTAATGGGAATGTTGTATTGCTTCATCTCCAGTTTTCTAGAAGCACAAATGTATATAGTTCCCACCATCCTGAATTTGGGCTCAAGTTTCTTTATTAATAATTCAGCTTTGGCCCCTTCTTTGCTGCAGCAGAAGAGAAAACCTTTGAAATGGACGCTCTAGCTACGAATGAGGGACTTCAATCAGTAACATAACCCAAAGGCGGCAATTTTGTGGCTTTCACGTGTCCAAACGTTCGGATAGTCACACTACAGTAAAAAAAATCGTTCAGAGCTGCATCAGGAAAAATGAGATTTATTTCTCACTTGTTATCGGTGTGCAGTCCAAATGCAATCCGTGTTTTTACTTAGCAGCTATTGATCATTTACAGTATTGCAATGTATCCATAAAAATCTGATGCTGTACTGTGGCTCCGTACAACATCCAATTCTTTTTCCTTACACCCATAGACTTGAATGGGCGAGTCTCATCCGATTTTCGGGGGAAAATCATGCATGCTGCCATTTTTTTCTCATTGCAAATTCAGCAAGTAAAAAAAAAACAAAAAAAAAAAAACTGTTATCTGCACTGCGGACAGTGACAGAGTTACTAAAGTGTGCAGAACAGGGAGAATTACCTACACGGCATACAAATGCAGTAATCTCAGCTTAGTATACCAAGTCAAAGCAGAGATCTTAATATTGGTGGACTGAAATGCAGATTCTGTTGCCAAAACCCACTGTAGCAGAGGAGAAATTACTATTGCCCTCATAATGTGAAAAACTGGTGATATGAAGGAGCAACAGCCGTTGCAAGGACATTTTTGCTTCTTAAATGTGTGTATTTTTGGCTAAAAATGGTTTTTGTAATAGGGTTTCATTAAAAAGTCATAGTTTGGAGTCTATAGCCTCGATCTTACACTGCTTATTTCTGACTGCAGAATGAAATACCTGAAAATCCGTCCATGAGCTCATCCTAGAGAACCAATGGGAGACTTTGCAACTCTTATTTGTCTATTTCTGAGCTGATTTATGACCACATCAAAGTTCAATGTGCAGCAAAGCAACGAAAGAATGAAGAATAGTCTATAAAATATTTGAGTGCTGCCCAATTCTGTTGGCTCTTGGATTTTACTGTTCCTGAATTTTTCATTAAGGGGGTTGTCCATCTTGGGGAATGTTTTCTTTTTATTTACTTAAATGCATGTATTTGGGGCTAAAAGTAATTTTTGAATGTGGTTTTCATGAAAAATGTTGCACGGTTTGACTTTTTCAGGCTCTTTTGTTTCCTGCACATTTAGAATTAATGTGATCTGTAGTCACAGATCAGCAAATTGGCAACCAAGGAAAAGACAGAAAAAAGATCTACAACATTTCTAATTGATCAGAACCAGCTTATTGGCAGATTCTAGGTCAACTCATTCTGGAGAAATAGAAAGCAAACAGTGAAACATTTTTCATGAAACCAAATTGCAAAAATGAGATTTAGTCCCAAATACATGCATTTAAGTAAAAAAAAAACAAAAAAAAACACTGTCTCCAAAACGTGGACATACTCTTTAATGTTCTCATGGATATTACTTTCACAATAATATAAAGCAATAATAATAACAACAAATACCCACATAAAATGTAATAGTGGATAGAGAGTTAATTCATACACCTATTTCTGGCAGTATCTACATTGTAATGGCCGCACAAAGTAGGGACTTCAATGTTAGATTTTAAAGTGCAAACTTTGCATATGGAACCGTAATAAAACTGGAGTTTAAGCTCACCCAAAAGCAAATATTTTAATATTCAAATGCCAAAACAATCAGCGGGTACTTTAGTGGAATGCCAGCAGACCAAACAAAGGTAGTAGATTTTTCCCTACTTTAGGCCAGCCTGCCAGAATAAATAGAAATAATAGGAGTCATTTGGCTCATTGCCATTAAAAGCAAAGAAAAGACAAACACATCTAATAGGATCACTAGTAACGTGATTATACACAAGCTGACGTGACTGGTTTCAGTACTTGTGACGCATGCTCAAATGTGAGCAATTTATATTTTATTTCCGCTATGTAAAGGTGGGAAAGGGAAGAGGCTCCAATCTTATCTTAAGATATTACACAGTTTTTGTAAAGCTCTGCTTACACCAATACATCATAAATAAAATACACACTTGTTTTATGGAAATAAAACATTAATAATACTGTGTAGATGTATACACCGTCTCATTGTACTTCTACTGCCTTGTCTCGATGAGTCTTCTGATGAGAAATGAGATTGGAGTTCTGGTTGAAATTTCGCCCACAAATTGGACAGGTGAATGGTTTCTCTCCTGTGTGCGTTATCTGGTGTCTTACGAGATTAGAACTGTTTGAGAAGCTTTTCCCACACTGAGAACATATAAATGGCTTCTCCCCCGTGTGAATGCTCTGGTGACGGACCAGACTGGAGTTCTTTGTAAAACACTGTCCACATTCGGAACATATGTAGGACTCTCCTCCTGTATGAATTTTCTGGTGTTCAGCAAGACTTGAACTCCGGGAGAAACCTTTCCCACACTCCGAACATACAAATGACTTCTCCCCAGTATGTATTTTCTGGTGCTCCACTAGGTTGGAGCTTCTGGCAAAACTTTTCCCACACGTTGTGCATGTGAACGGTTTCTCTCCTGTGTGAGTTCTCTGATGGTCAATGAGGTTGGAGTTCTTAGTGAAACTTTTTCCACAATCTGTGCACACGAAAGGCTTCTCTCCTCTGTGAATTCTCTGATGGTCAACAAGTGTTGAGTTGCTGGTAAAGCGTTTTCCGCAATCAAGACAGGCATATGGTTTTTTCTCCAGTGTGAACTCGACGATGCGTTACAAGATGTGACTTTTTTGTAAAGTTTTTGCCACAAAGTACACATATGTACGGCTTCCCTTGTGTAGGATTCATGCAGAACTCTGACGGCCCAATTTCACTATCTTCAGAGTAGTCCTCCTCCTTTACCAAAGGTTTCATTACATCACTTGTCTGTTTATGCTCATGGGTTGAAAGGTCTGACAAACCGTTGACACTTTTGTATGAATTATCAAATGAGCCATTGTTTGATACATTTACATAATCATTTTTCTGCACATTAGACTCGATTTGCTTGTTGTCATTAGTAAGAGATGGTTCGCACAAAATCTCCTGGTTTTTCACGGTGTGAAAAGGAACATGTTTCTCTTTCCGAGGGGGAAATTCGTTGTATAACAGTCTCACAGGCTTATTCTTCCTTTTGCTTACTTTAGCTTGTGTAGGCAAACTTGAAATAATGTCAGGTCTGATAGATGTACTTTCTTCTTTCACAGAGTCTACGCCTATATATCCCATGTTATATTCGTCAAGACTATTTTTGATGTTCAACTTATCATCTGTATAAAATAATAAAAGCAACAGTTTGTAATTAAAATCCTCTTGGGGTAAGGAAACATTCACACTGCATTTGCTGTTTAGGTAGGTTTGCCATATGAAACATCAAATAAGATCTATAGCCCCACATTCACATTACAAGAGGGAGAGTGTCAAACTTGTCATTTTAATTTTTTCTCTCTGACATCCAGAAATGCACTGTGCTCTGTATAATGTTTGTAGACACACAATGGGGAAATGACAATAGGAATCAGCATCTTTTCATTTAATTACTCTAGTTTAGGGTGGTATTCAGGACTGACAGTGCTTGTTTAAAGGGATTTTTATCTTAACAAGCCCTTTCTATATGACATTTTGCAGTATATGGATATTGTTCTGTTTCCATTTCTGTGAGCCAAAGAAAAAGGCTTTTTGCAATGTCTTTAACTAAATTCGCTTAAGACAGCTGTAACAAATGGTCTTCTTACCAGGTGCCTTTTGGTTTTGATCATGGCGCAATAGCCCATCTTTAAAAAATTCTCTACACCCTTTTAAATATTCTTCCATCGTAGAATATACTTCAATATCCTCAGGTTTTATAGGCATCTAAAAAAATAAAATAATAAAAACAGTCATGCGGGACTGAGAAAAACCTTAAACAATGCCCAATTCAGAAATGGGCATTACAAACCAGGATACTATTGGAAGCTGCTCAAAATCACTGGCATAAAATCCATATTGCTTCAAGGTTTCTAAATCGTCATTACCAAACAGATTCCTAACAGATATAAAATACAGATTTACGTCTAGGGTCTTCTCTACCTCTCTGGAGTATATGAAGGAATATAATGTGATTACCTCCAAAGAATAACATTGGCTCTATATTCAGTAACTATTCTATACACATAGGGGCCGATTCATCAAAGCTTTTATGCCAGAACAGTAGTGTAAAAGCTTTGAAAAGAAGCACAATTTTTGCGCAACATGGAGTTGCACAAAAAAAAAATGTGACTTGGCTTATTCTCTCCATTTTGAATCAGGTTCAGCAATTTAGGGTAGGACGGTGTATAGGCATGCTCGCCTATTAACCCCTCTCTGACATACTATCCCGTCCATAAAACCTGTGACAATCTGACCACGGACGGGATAGTACGTCATAGCGATCAGCTGCGCTCCTGGGGGGAGCGCAGCTGATCGCCGCCGGGTGTCAGCTGATTATCACAGCTGACACCCGGGACTGTGTGCCAGGAGCGGTCACGGACCGCTCCCGGCACATTAACCCCTTGCACACCGCGATCAAACATGATCGCGGTGTACTGGGGCACAGGGGAGCATCGGGCAGGGAGGGGGCTCCAAGCGCGCCCCCCTGAGACCCTCAGAACAGCGCGATGTGATCATGCTGTTCTGAAGGCTTCCTCCCTCCCAGGACCCGGATCCAAGATGGCGCCGGGGTCCTGGAGGTAGGCGGCTTCCTCAGTGCCTGCCGAGAGCAGGCACTGAGAAGCCTGCAGCGCTGCCTGTGAGATCGCTGGTCTCACAGAGTGCTGTGCACACTGTGAGACCAGCGATCTGACATTTTACAGTGATGTCCCACCCTGGGACAATGTAAAAAAGTAAAAAAAATAAAAATAAACGTGTAAAAAAAAAAATTCCAAAATAAATAAAAAAAAAATATTCCCCAATAAATTCATTTCTTCCTGTAAATAAAAAAAATAAAGCAATAAAAGTACACATATTTGATATCGCCGCGTCCGTAACGACCCCCCCTATAAAACTGTCCCACTAGTTAAACCCTTTTGTGAACCCCTTAAAAAAAAAATTAAAACAAAGCAAAAAATCAGTGCTTTATCATCATACCGCTGAACAAAAAGTGGAATAACACGCGATCAAAAAGACCGATATAAATAAACATGGTACCCCTGAAAACGTCATCTTGTCCCGCAAAAACGAGCCGTCATACAGCATCATCAGCGAAAAAATAAAAAAGTTATAGCTCGCAGAATAAAGCGATGCAAAAATAATTATTTTTTATATAAAATTGTTTTTATTCTATAAAAGCGCCAAAATATAAAAAAATTTATATAAATGAGGTATCGCCATAATCGTACTGACCCGAAGAATAAAACTGCTTTATCAATTTTACCACACGCGGAACGGTACAAACGCCTCCCCCAAAAGAAATTCATGAATTGCTGATTTTTGTTCATTCTAACCTCCCAAAAATCGAAATAAAAAGCGATCAAAAAATGTCACTTGCTCAAAATGGTACCAATAAAAACGTCAACTCGTACCGTAAAAAAAAAGACCTCACATGACTCTGTGGGCCAAAATATGCAAAAATTATAGCTCTCAAAATGTGGCGATGCAAAAAACTATTTTTTGCAATAAAAAGCGTCTTTTAGCGTGACAGCTGCCAATCACAAAAACCCGCTATAAATAGTAAATCAAACCCCCATTTATCACCCCCTTAGTTAGGAACAATAATAAAATTAAAAAAATGTATTTATTTCCATTTTCCCATTAGGGTTATGGTGAAGGTTAGGGTTGCGGCTAAAGTTAGGGTTGGCGCTAAAGTTAGTATTAGGGTTATGGTTGGGATTAGGGATAGGGGTGTGTTAGGGTTAGGTTTGTGGTTAGGGTTGGGACTAGGGTTAGGGGTGTGTTGGGGTTAGGGTTGGAGTTAGAATTGGGGTTTTCCGCTGTTTAGGCACATCAGGGGCTGTCCAAACGTGACATGGCGTCCGATCTCAATTCCAGCCAATTCTGCGTTGAAAAAGTCAAACGGTGCTCCTTCCTTTCTGACCTCTGCCATGCGCCCAAACAGTAGTTTACTCCCACATATGGGGTATCAGCGTACTCTGGACCCTAAGAGTTATCGTGCAATTTGTCCTATTTCTTCTGTTACCCTTGGGAAAATAAAAAACTGGGGGCAAAAGTATCATTTTTTTTAAAAAAATGTTTTTTTTTGTTTTTACGGCTGTACGTTATAAACTTCTGTGAAGCACTTGGGCTTCATAGCGCTCACCACACATCTAGATAAGTTCCTTATGGGGTCTATTTTCCAAAATGGGGTCACTTGTGGGGGGTTTCCACTGTTTAGGCGCATCAGGGGCTCTCCAAATGCGACATGACGCCCCCAGACCATTCCATCAAAGTCTACAATCCATAACGTCACTACTTCCCTTCCGAGCCCCAATGTGTACCCATACAGTAGTTTTCTCCCACATATTGGGTATCCGCATACTCAGGACAAATTGGACAACAACTTTTGGGGTCCAATTTCTCCTGTTACCCTTGTGAAAATAAAATATTGGGGACGAAAAAATCATTTTTGTAAAAAAAAAAAAAAAAAATTTATTTTACGGCTGTACGTTATAAACTTCTGTGAAGCACTTGGGGGTTCTAGGTGCTCACCACACATCTACATAAGTTCCTTGAGGGGTCTAGTTTCCAAAATGGTGTCATTTGTGGGGGGTTTCCACTGTTTAGGTAGATCATGCACCCAAACAGTGGTTTACCCCCACATATGGGGTATCAGCGTACTCAGGACAAATTGCACAATAACTTTTGGAGTCTTGTTACCCTTGGGAAAATAAAAATTGGGGTGAAAAGATCATTTTTGTGGAAAAAATATGTTTTTTTAATTTTACGGCTCTACGTTATAAACTTGTGTGAAGCACTTGGGGGTTCAAATTGCTCACCAAAATCTAGATAAGTTCCTTAAGGGGTCTAGTTTCCCAAATGGGGTCACTTGTGGGGGGTTTCCACTGTTTAGGCACATCAGGGACTCTCCAAATGCAACATGGCGTCCAATCTCAATTCCAGCCAATTTTGGTTGGAAAAAAGTCAAATGGTGCTCCTTCCATTCCGAGCTCTGCCGTGCGCCCAAACAGTGGTTCCCCCCCACATATCGGGTATCAGCATACTCAGGACAAATTGGACAACAACTTTTGTGGTCCAATTTCTCCTGTTACCCTTGGGAAAATAAAAAAATAAGTGACTAAAAATTTTTGTGGGAAAAAAATAGGATTTTTTATTTTCATGCCCGGGCATTATAAACTTGTGTGAAGCACTTGGGGGTTCAAAGTGCTCACCAAAGCTCTAGATAAGTTCCTTAGGGGGTCTAGTTTCCAAAATGTGGTCACTTGTGGGGGTTTCTACTGTTTAGCCTCATCTGGGGCACTGCAAACGGAACATGACCCCCATCAACGTCTGCATTCCAAAACGTTACTACTTCCTTTCCAAGCCCTGCCGTGCGCCCAAACAGTTTCCCCCCCCCCACATATTGGGTATCAGCGTACTCAGGACAAATTGGCCAACAACTTTTGGGGTCCAATTTCCTTGGAAAAATCAAAAATTTGGGACTAAAAAATCATTTTTGTGGAAAATTGTTTCTTTTTTTTTCACACCCAGGCATTATAAACTTTTGTGAAACACTTGGGAGTTCAAAGTGCTCACAACAGATCTAGATAAGTTTCTTAGGGGGTCTAGTTTCCAAAATGGTGTCACTTGTGGGGGGTTTCCACTGTTTAGGCGCATCAGGGGCTCTCCAAACGCGACATGGCATCCAATCTCAATTCCAGCCAATTTTAGTTTGAAAAAGTCAAACGGCGCTCCTTCCCTTACGAGCTCTGCTGTGCGCCCAGAGAGTGGTTTTCCCCCACTTATGGGGTATTGGCGTACTCAGGAGAAATTGCACAACAACTTTATCTGTCCATTTTCTCCTTTTACCCTTGTGAAAATAAAAAAAAAGTTTGTAAAAGATCATTTTTGTGGCTAAAAAGTTAAATATTCATTTTTTCCTTCCACGTTGCTTCAGCTCCTGTGAAGCACCTGAAGGGTTAATAAACTTCTTGAATGTGGTTTTGAGTACCTTGAGAGGTGCAGTTTTTAGAATGGTGTCACTTTTGGGTATTTTCTGCTATATAGACCCCTCAAAGTGACTTCAAATATGAGGTGGTCCCTAAAAAAAATGGCTTTGTAAATTTTGTTGTAAAAATGAGAAATCGCTGGTCAACTTTTAAACCTTATAATTTCCTAAGAAAAAAAAATTTGATTCCAAAATTGTGCTGATGTAAAGTAGACATGTGGGAAATGTTATTTCTTAACTATTTTATGTGACATATTTCTCTGTTTTAAGGGAATAAAAATTAAAAGTTTGAAAATTGCAAAATTTTCAAAATTTTCGCCATATTTGCATTTTTTTCAAAAATAAACGCAAGTTATATCGAAGAAATTTTACCAATAACATGAAGTACAATATGTCACGAGAAAACAATCTCAGAATCGCGCAGATCCGTTGAAGCGTTCCAGAGTTATAACCTCATAAAGAGACAGTGGTCAGAATTGTAAAAATTGGCCCGGTCATTAACGTGCAAACCACCCTTGGGGGTGAAGGGGTTAAATTTATTAAAAGTGCCATCGTTTGGTATGGCAGAAATACCACTCCAGTCCCCAACTGGAGTAACATTTCTGGCAAGGCACACAAAGGTGTACACCACTCAGAAGATGCACCAAATCCATTAAGTGGTGAGCACCTTTTAATGGATTCGGTACCATATACCCCAGAAAGACTACCGTAGTGTGACACGTGCTACGCCAGTCTTACTGAATCATATCTGACTACCACTCAGGCAGACATTAAACTGAGGAGTGATCAGGCATGAGCAGTACTGCTCCATTCACACAAGGGACATGGCACCCCCATTGTCATGATTAGTTGGTGGACCATTCATACATTTATCACCTAACTCCTGGAAAACGAATAAATATTGTTAGTGGGATAACCCTATCAAGAGTTTAATGTACACAGATGAATTTCTGTATTTCTGTGCAGCAGAAAAACCTACCCGATCAGTTAGAATTGTAATAATTTTATTGGCAAGTGCTAAGACCTTCTTGGCCTTGTTTCTCTCAGATATCACCAAGTTGTGGTCTTCTTCGGACACAGTGGAAGTACTGCTATCTGTTGTGGCATCATTATATTTTTTTACAACAATATAATCCTAAACGGAGAGAAATGTTAATAAGTAACTCACTGATATTAAAGGAATATATAGGTCACATAACAGTATGGAACATTTAATGGAGTTGTCTCTAGGAAATATGGGCTATTAAAGTCTTCCACTCAGGACCTCTCTAATAGATGAGACTGTACATGAAATCATACTGAACGATACATCAGTGGACAGATTATTCACATATAACTGTGGATTCTCTTCCTTAGTGGATCTGAGCAAACTTTTCAAATCAAACACATTACTAAAGGAAAAACACAAAAATTGAGCTTGGTTTAAGTTGGACTGTCCAGATCAGGGTCACCTTGTCGATGGTGGGATGGCTTTTATGCTATTTTTGATCAAAAACAGTACTACTAAGAACCCTGTGTTTTTTAAATGCACTCTTGTTTTTTACTTATTTAGTTACAGCAGGGTTTATGTTTATTTTGCTTCTTGCAGGTTTTGTATGCTTTATGGCCAAAGTGAACATGCGTTTATGTGCTGCACGTATACCAACTCAAACCAAGCTCAATGTTTGTGTTTTTTCTTTGTATTTTTGCATCCTGTGCAAGTCAGGGTGTGGCCTCTTACCCTTGAGCTGGAAATAACATTTAAAAACCTCCCCAGACTGGTGTCCACAGGTTGGGACCGGTCCTTTTGTCTCCCCATACTCACACACTGAGATCAACTCTGACATATGGTAAGATTTTTAATATTAGACAGTGTAGGACCGTCCTGATCAGGGTCACCTTTTCAATGGTGAGATGGCTTTTATGCTATTTTTGATCAAAAACAGTATTACTAAGAACTTTGTGTTGTTTAAATGAAATCTTGCTTTTTGCTTATTTAGTTACAGTGGGGTTTATGTTTGTTTTGTTTCTTGAAGGTTTTGTAAACATTACTAAAGGGATTGTCGTAAGTTCATAAATGGGTAACATTGCAAAATGTGTGTAAAAACGAGCAACTCCGCAATTTACCCTTTATTAAAATTCTCTCTGTTCTAAAAAAAAATGGAGGATTGATTTTATTGTATAGTGTACAACTCATTGCGTAGGTTACTGGCCACCCTGCAGTCCCTGCCTGCCCAATTACCTAGGCAAGGAGCACTGGGAAACAAGCAGGCTCTATGCTTTACAGCTGCTCTGAGGCTGGCCGGATCACTATTTCCAACCAGCCTCAGTCTCCCTGCATTTCTCCCATGCTTGCAGATGCAAAGCTTCATCTGCTACCAGCGTGGGAAAATGTACACTTCGTACCAATGATGCGACCATGTTCCTGGTCTGAACTGTCAATCTTCAGGAACGCACCACCTCTAGAAGAGCAGGAAACCAGTACAGGGGGTGCACTGCTGAAGATTCACATTGAGACAGCCCCTGTAAGGGTTTGTTTGGTAGCAAGCCAATCATCTTTCTAACATTATAAGACCGTATAAAACGTCCACTATAACAGATCACTGGAAGAAGATTGTAGCTGCATACTGAAAACCTCTACTTAGCCACATTTTCTGGTATGACTTGGCCTGTAGCAGTCAGTACATACCTTCTTTCCCTAACTGCTCACCTCTCCAATCAGAAGGTAGATAAGTTCCAGAGTATGGTTTGAAATCTTTCCAATCACCTGACTCTTGTCCTTGGACATCTTGTTCACCAAATTTACCAAATTAGTCAAATGCTCCGAGATTTGATGGCTATCGTCATGCGGGTTGTTGCCTGAGGTAAGTAACGTACATAACTAATGTTTGATGTCAACTTTTATTAGTACATTGATTATTTCAGTGTAAATTGTGACTAGTAGGTCAAAGCTTACAATAGTATATTGTACACTTACCCCCCCGACTGCTCTCTAAGAAACCTGAGGTTCCAGACAACTATTGAGGAAAAGAAAACAATTCTAGCCTCAGGAAAGTCCAAGAACTAATAGATATGCACATTTAAAAACAGGATTTTGGTTGCTTACCGTAAAATCCGTTTCTCGGAAGCCTTCATTGGGGGACACAGATAACCATGGGTGTATGCTGCTGCCACTAGGAGGCGCTGACACTATGCATAAGCAAAAAAAGGTTGACTCCTCCTTTGCAGTATACACCCCACCGACTGCAGGAAGCAAATCAGTTAGTGAGAAAGCAGTAGGAGAACAACATGATAGAATAACAAACAGACAACTCAACTGTAACAACAGCATATAGAAGAAGGAACAGGAGTTGTAGAAAAAAACATGGGAGGGTGCTGTGTCCCCCAATGAAGGCTTCCGAGAAACGGATTTTACGGTAAGCAACCAAAATCCTGTTTTCTCTATCGCTTCATTGGGGGACACAGATAACCATGGGACGTCCCAAAGCAGTCCATGGGGAGGGAAACCGCAGAAAACTCTATTGCGATCAAAGAGCTTACCACTGCCGCCTGCAAGATACTTCTGCATAGGCTGGTGTCCACCGAAGCGTAGGTAAGGACCCGGTACTTGTGGATGAAAGACCGGGTTGTCGCTTTGCAAAGTTGTAAGGCGGATGCCCTATGTGTACCGCCCAGGAGGCGACCAATAAGCCTCCAAACTTGCGGACCTGATCCAGCGCGCAA
>JARQOD010000004.1:308291484-308336681 GCA_033576555.1 Oophaga sylvatica | reverse complement strand
TTTCAATAAAATTACCATTTTATTTCTAAACTTATTTGTCTCTTCGCTTCTTATCTATGGGTGGCACCTTCTACTATAGATTATGCACAGTATAGATTGTAAGCTTTTCAGGGGATATAGCTCTGGGATCGCCGTCTTGGGGAGACGGAGTGGCATAAAGAGACCATTCACAGACAGTGGTTCTGTTAAAAACTGGCCGCAACCAGTTGTATTAAAGTCCACAGCAAACAGAACATAAATTAAAACAAAATCATAAACATAAAGCCTGGGCTTGTCCAGCCACTAATTACACTTAGATAGATTTCCCTTTCTATCCGGGTCCGGACTCTAATAGCCTGTGCCCAAAACAACACATATGTTCAGTAGTTACCAGCGTGCAGCTCACATGAGGCTCCAATGGCGTCTGAAGTCAGATCCAGACTGAGAGAGAGAGAGCCTCCTCTGAACTTCCAAGCAGGTACTTATGGCTGTCTAATTAAGCAGCTGTGTTCACTCTGGGCTGAACTGCAAACCTGTCCCAGATGAGAATGGAGTGAACACCGCACTGACAACCTACTTTTTATGCGCCCCAGCTAAGAAACCTGGGGGAGATATACACCCCGTCCAGTACGCACCCCTTCACTGTCTCACATATCCCCCCCCTCTTCTCCAGACCGGAGGGCTGGTCCAAAACTCCAAAGAGACAGTGAACTCTGGACAAGGCATCAGCATTACCCTGTAACTTCCCAGGTCTATGCTCCACCGAGAAATTGAACTCTTGAAGTGAAAGGAACCACCTTGTCACCCTGGCATTCCTTTCCCTGTTCTGCTTCATCCATGCCAGAGGAGCATGGTCTGATTGTAATTTAAATTTTCTACCCAAGAGATAATAACGCAGGGAGTCCAGCGCCCACTTGATTGCGAGGCACTCTTGCTCCACAATGGCATAATTTTGTTCAGCCGGTGTCATTTTTCGACTTAGATACAGGACTGGGTGTTCTTCACCCTTCACGACCTGTGACAACACGGCCCCTAACCCCACATTAGAGGCATCAGTTTGAACCAAAAACTCTTCTCTAAAATTAGGGGTGACCAGAACTGGTCTTTGACACAAAGCTATTTTTAACGACAGAAATGCTTTTTCTGCCTCCGGATTCCAATTTATCATTTTTGACTTCCCCCCTTTTGTCAGGTCAGTCAATGGGGCAGCAATGGAGGCATAATTTGGTACGAATCTGCGATATTACCCAGTGATGCCCAGAAATGCTTTGACCTGTGGTTTTGTGAGGGGTACAGGCCAGTTCCGAATTGCTTCTACCTTATCAATTTGTGGCTTGATCAGCCCCCTGCCAATAACATAGCCCAGATATTTGGCCTCTTCGAGGCCAATTGCACATTTCTCTGGGTTTATGTTCAGTCCAGCTCCGGCTATCGAGTCTACGACGGCTTGCACCCTAGCGAGGTGGCTCTCCCAATCTGAACTGAAAATTACCACATCATCCAGGTAGGCAGCCGCATAGGCTCGATGCGGGCGCAGTATCTGGTCCATAAGCCGCTGAAAGGTAGCTGGAGCTCCATGCAACCCGAAGGGCATCACCAAATACTGAAACAAACCTTCCGGGGTTGCAAAGGCCGTTTTTTCTTTCGCTTCCTCCGACAGGGGTATCTGCCAGTACCCTTTTGTCAGATCGAGGGTTGTAATATAACGGGCACCCCCTAACCTCTCGATTAGCTCGTCTACCCGTGGCATTGGGTATGCGTCAAACTTTGACACCTCGTTCAACCTTCTGAAATCATTACAGAACCTCCAGGTTCCATTAGGTTTTGGGATGAGTACAATCGGGCTACACCACTCGCTTTGGGCCTCCTCAATGACCCCGAGGTCTAACATGCGTTTAATTTCAGCAGAGACTATCTTTCTGCGGGCTTCTGGAAGTCTGTACGGTTTTATCTTGACCTTAGTACCGGGCTCGGTCTCGACATGGTGTTTTATTAGAGAAGTCCGGCCGGGCAAGTCAGAAAATCTTTTCTGATTTTTCTGCAAAAACTTCCGCACTTCCTGTTTTTGGTGCACGGACAACGTCTCTCCCATGGTCACAGGAGGTAGAGATGGTTTTACCCCTTTCTCTACTTCGCCCGAGGCCAACAATGCCTCTCTGTCCCTCCAGGGCTTGATCAGATTGATATGATATACCTGGTAGGGCTTCCGTCTCCCGGGTTGGTGTACTTTGTAAGTAACCTCGCTCACTTTTTGTACGATCTCGTATGGACCATGCCACTTGGCCAAAAACTTACTTTCCACCGTGGGAATTAGAATTAGGACTCGATCCCCGGGGTTGAAAGACCTAATTTTTGCTGACCGATTATATACTCTGCTTTGAGCTTCTTGGGCTCTCTGCAGATGATTCTTCACCAATGGCATAATTTTAGCCATCCTCTCTTGCATCTGGGCAATATGCTCTATAACACTCTTGTATGGAGTTGTCTCGGTTTCCCAAACCTCCTTGGCTATGTCCAGCAAGCCCCGTGGATGCCGACCATACACCAACTCAAAGGGAGAAAATCCCGTAGAGGCCTGGGGGACCTCTCTGACCGAAAACAATAAGTAGGGTAACAGGTAGTCCCAGTCCCGCCCATCTTTCTCTACTGCTTTCTTTAACATATGTTTTAATGTTTTATTAAAACGTTCAACCAACCCATCCGTCTGGGGGTGATACACAGATGTCCGAATGTGCGAGATTTTAAGTAACTTACACAGTTCCTTCATCACTTTGGACATAAAAGGTGTGCCTTGGTCCGTGAGGATCTCTTTAGGAATTCCTGTCCTGGAAAACATATGAAAGAGTTCCCGTGCAATATTTTTAGATGCCATATTTCTTAAAGGGACCGCCTTGGGTACCGGGTTGCATAATCAAGTACAACTAAGATGTATTGGTGTCCCCTGGCTGATTTTACAATAGGACCTACCAAGTCCATTGCTACCCTTTCAAAGGGTATTTCTATAACCGGCAGCGGGATTAATGGACTCCGGAAGTGAGACACCGGAGCATTTATCTGACACGAGGGGCAGGTTTTGCAATAATCCTCCACATCTCGATAAACCCCGGGCCAGTAAAACCTCTGAAGAATTCTTTCCTGGGTTTTGTCCATCCCCAGGTGCCCACCCAGCACGTGGTTATGGGACAAACCTAACACCATACTTCTATAAGGCTTAGGTACTAGGAGCTGACTCACGGCCTCTCCCTTTACTTTAGTGACCCTATATAGCAGGTCATTGTTCATGGCAAAATGGGGAAATTTTTCATCAGAGCCGGGCTCTTGTGGGATCTCATTCAGAACAGTTATATTCTCCCTGGCATGTTTAAGAATGGGGTCTTGCAATTGCTCACTCCCAAAATTGCCACGGGACACCGGTAGGTCAGGGACATTCTGTTCTAGAGAAACATCCTCCCCCTCCCCCAACATCACCTGAAATGGAAATTCATTTTTTTTACAGTCAACATCATTATCAATATCATTATCGTGATTACTATCAGCATCAGCATCATTATCATGGTCATCATCATTATCATGATCATCATCATCATCATGATCATCATCATTATCATGGTCATCATCATCACCATTATTATCATTATCATCACATAAGTTTAACGGCCCACTAGCATTGTGTTCCGCCCCTCGGGACTGCGCACCCTCAGTAGGAGCTTCATCACACTGTCCAGCAGAAACATTTTTTTTCCAAAGACCCCAAAACAGGGGAAAGTCACGACCCAATATGGCGGGATGCATCAGGTTCTTCACTACCCCCACTTCATATGAGATCTCCCCGAGTTTTGTGACGAAGTCTGAGGAGGTTACTGGGTAGACTTTGATGTCTCCATGTATGCACACCACGCTTAGGTGCCTACCTGTGACGAAGTCCCTATCAGCCAGACTAGCATGTATCAGAGTCACTCGACTTCCTGAGTCAAGTAGGGCCTGTACTGGGCACCCATTTATCACGACCTGACACAGTTGTGGGCCAGTCTCCTCGACTAGGGTGGCCACGCACACGGGCTCGGCGAGGAACGTGAGAGACTGTCCAGCGTCACAGTCCATAGGTTCCCCCACTAGTGGACAATTGGCTGAAATATGACCTTGTTCACGGCATCTCCAACACTGTCTCAGGTCAGGGTGTTCAGACGGGGAGACCTTCCTAGGTCTGGGATCTCCTGGTAGGTAAGTATCACCCTTTCGCTCATACATGTCCCCTCGGGGCTGACCCGGACTATCAACAGCCCCCCTTGCCCCCACAGCTGGAACCCTCTTACCGGGAGATGACGGAGGCCGGGTATTCCGAACTGATGATCGCTCGGACGGCTGGTCACGTAGATAGTCTTTGGTGGCGAAATACCTTTCTATCAGGCTGACCAGTTGATCGGCATCTTTGGGGTCTCCCTGTCCGACCCAGAGCTGGACCTCAGGGGGAAGGGCCCAGATGTACCGGTCCAGCACCACCTTTTCAACCATTTGGGCAGGGGTGCTGACGTCAGGTTCCAACCACATCTTTACCAAAGAAATCAAGTCATACATTTGTGAGCGAGCAGGCTTGTCTCGCCTGTATCTCCAGTTATGGACTCTCCTGGCACGGACTGCCCTCGTCACACCCAGGCGGGCAAGAATCTCCGCTTTCAACTTAGTATAGTTTTTGCTGTCCTGCTCGCTGAGGTCAAAATAGGCTTTTTGGGGTTCCCCAGTCAAATAGGGCGCGACCACCATAGCCCATTCAGATTGTGGCAGATTCTCCTTCTCTACCAGTCTCTCAAATATAGCCAGATATGCCTCCACATTGTCATGAGGCGTCATCTTCTGCAGAGTCTGTTTTACCGCCTTCTTTACAGCGGATAATGCCGGTTATCCGGCGTCTTCATTCGGGGACGAGGTGCTAGGAGTTTTTTTTAGTGCTGCAAGCTGCTCCAGTAACAACCGGTTGGTTTCCTGCTGTTGTTGCTGGCTCTGCTGGGCCTCTAGGTGTTGTTGCTGCATGGCCTGCTGTTGCTGCTGCATGCTCTGCTGTTGTTGCTGCATGGCCTGCTGATGTTGCTGCTGCATGGCCTGCTGATTCTGGGCCAGCTGCTTAACGAGCTCCTCCATACTGCCGGACATCTTGGGCTGGCTGACAGCCTTCACCCAAGACATATACACTCCACAGTCTTCTCCACAATAAGTTCAGTTTTGCGGTGCAGACACCTTTTTTTTTTTTTTCAAAGTCTTCAGCCACTGTGCTGCCCCAGCATTCAAGCACCAATTGTAAGCTTTTCAGGGGATATAGCTCTGGGATCGCCGTCTTGGGGAGACGGAGTGGCATAAAGAGACCATTCACAGACAGTGGTTCTGTTAAAAACTGGCCGCAACCAGTTTTATTAAAGTCCACAGCAAACAGAACATAAGTTAAAACAAAATCATAAACATAAAGCCTGGGCTTGTCCAGCCACTAATTACACTTAGATAGATTTCCCTTTCTATCCGGGTCCAGACTCTAATAGCCTGTGCCCAAAACAACACATATGTTCAGTAGTTACCAGCGTGCAGCTCACATGAGGCTCCAATGGCGTCTGAAGTCAGATCCAGACTGAGAGAGAGAGAGCCTCCTCTGAACTTCCAAGCAGGTACTTATGGCTGTCTAATTAAGCAGCTGTGTTCACTCTGGGCTGAACTGCAAACCTGTCCCAGATGAGAATGGAGTGAACACCGCACTGACAACCTACTTTTTATGCGCCCCAGCTAAGAAACCTGGGGAGATATACACCCCGTCCAGTACGCACCCCTTCACTGTCTCACAAGATGATTGAAGTGTCCCCTGCCTATTTGATTGAGGACTATGGGATTAATTAGTTTTACCTGTATGCCTCATAGATGTGGTCTAGATGTTGAGAAATGCACTTTTAATCTTAATGATTTCTTCCAGGCTCTGGAGTGTGCGGTGCCTGGAAGAAATCCCTAACACCTCTCTTCATTACAATACCACCTCTATCCCATACACATCACTCTGCCCTGTGATGTGCAGTTGCCTCGCCGTAATCCCATGCATGTGCCATGCACTTGTGCAGTTATGGGTACCCTTAGGCCTCTTTCACACATCCGTTTTGCGCCTGACGGTGCGTTACGGCCTTTTTTTGTAAAACCGGATCCGGCGAAATGTAATGCCGGATCCGTTTTTTTCCCATTGACTAACATTAGCGCCGGATCGTGCCGCATGGCCTTGTGGTGCGTCCGGTTTTTGCCGGATCCGGTGTCTGGTCTCATTCCAGCGTCTGGAAAAAACGGCAACTGTAAAGTTTTTTGTCTCCGGCGAAAAAGCCGGAATCCGGCTTTTGTCACAATGAAAGTCTATGAGCGCCAGATCCAGTTTTTTAATTGTTAGCCCAGCCCACAGCAAACATATATAAAGCATGTCAGTGGAACCCTCAGCCATAACATGCAGCCATCCAGGAGCAGAGGAGCCAGGAGAACAGCACCACCACCACCAACAGAAGACATGGAGCATGAAGGAAGGGAGGAGAGGAGATCTGACAGGAGACGGTAAATATCACATCCCCCCATTCCCAAAAAAATTATTCAATTTTTTCTTTTTCAGCCAGGGCCATGGAATATACATATATTCACTGGCCCTTTTTGTGTCTTTATTCCACAGCAGACGACGCCAAAGCCAGGCACCACCAATGGAGCAGCAGCAGCCGGACCCAGGGGAGGAGAGGAGATCTGACAGCAGATGGTAAATATCACATCCCCCATTCCCTACAAATTTAATCAATTTTTTCTTTTTCAGCCAGGGCCATGGAATATACATATATTCAATGGCCCTTTTTGTCTCTTTATTTCACAGCAGAGAACGCCAAACACAGGCAGCAGCATTAGCTGCATTAGAAGCAGCAGCAGCAGCTCCACCAGAATCGGAGTCCAGGGAGCTGCAGCGCCACGAAGACACATCTTCTTCCGGGAGCCCTTCCTCTCATCGTCAGCATTTGCCGGTAAAAAATTATGATATATTTTTTTCACAATCCATCTGTGGGATATATGTATTCATTTTTTTTTTTAATAACAGGAATCGCAAGCTGAAGAGGAGCTCCCAGAAGAAGAAGGACGGGGTGGAGAGATACCAGAGTGGGCTCACAATTCGTAAGTATCCTGCATCAATTGCAGAAACACAACATCACACTACACACAACACAGAGAAAACCATTTAGTACATACATCACACAGCACCCAACACATATGCCAACATCCCAATTTTTTTATTTTTTTATTTTAGTCTTCCGGATCTGGTGCTCGTCAAAGAGGTCCTCACAGTGCCTCCCAGAGTCGTCGGCGTGAGAGATGCGGCGGTCACCATCGTGTAAGCATGTAATTTTAATTTTTTTTTAAAACCTTGTAGTGTGGAGGCTAATGTTTTTTTTTTCTCATTTTCTTTATCAGGCTTCACAGCGTGCTCCCAACTCAGACGGTGAGGAGGAGGAGGGGATAGATGTGGACCTCCTCATCGATCTGGTACGAGAAAGGGAGCCGCTGTGGAACATGGGACTGCCACCATGCTGATCTCATCATGACCCGTTGTCTCTGGGAGGAAGTCACTTCGATAATGGTGGCATGCTGGGAGGATCTCTATGTTCGGGCCCAGACTGTACACCGTAAGTATATACAGTTCAGGTTGCTGGATGTAAAGCAGTGTTTCCCAAACTTCAGTCCTCGTGGCCCCCACGGATCATGTTTTCAGAATTTCCTTTTGTGCAGCACTATGGAAATCCTGAAAACATGACCCGTGTGGGCCATGAGGACTGTGGTTTGGGAAACACTGATGTTGTATACTAACCAATTTGTGCTTTCTCGTTTCAGGGGAGAGAATTGTGAAGCAGTGGCGGTCTGTGAGGGATCGCTTCAAGAAGGAGTTCAACAAGGAGATGCGGGCCCCGAGTGGATCTGCCCGCCAGAGCAAATATAAATACGCAAGAGCCCTGGCATTCCTGCGGGCAACAATTGTCACCAGAAGGTAAATATTACAAGAAAATTTTAACATGTGTAACTACATTTTTTATTTCAGCCAGGGCCATTCCATATCACGATATTAATTGTATTTTTTTCTCTTTATTCCACAGCACGGTGACCAGCACTCGGGCGCCCGCAGAGTTGGACTCTTCTGGGGCGATCCCTCAGGAGACCGACACCGCGGGACACTTCGACAGCCCCGGTACATCTGCACCTTCCCTGCCTTCCCTCACATCCGATCCCGCAGTCCCCTCCACCAGCACTGGAGCATCGTGGCCGCCTGCATTACATGAATCTGCTGGTGAGGAGATAGCATTCCCTTTACCCCACCCTTCTGCCACCTCTAGTACACCTGCGGCTACTGGGCGGCAGCAGCAGAGGGGTCAGGAAAGGAGCTATGCGCCCGAGTTCTTGCATTTGAATGCATCTTTCCAGAACTGTCTAAAAGTATTATCTGAACAAATTGCCGCAGGCATTAATCAGATAAACACCAACATTTTGGAGGTGAAGACACTTCTGCAAACCATGCATTCAGAAGCAAGAACTTCTCCAAATCACAGCTTTTTCAGGTCTGTAGCCGAGCGCATGGATACGCTATCTACTGACCAGCAGATGTATGTAATGCATACTTGCCACGCTTCTCTAGTGCAGGCTACCTCCCAACCTCCTCCACCCACCCCAGTCGTTCCTCCACCTGCCCCCCCTCCAGCCACTGTCCCTCCTATTCAATACCAGCCACCTCCCAGTTCCAGCAACCTCCCCAGTACCAGCCACCTCACCAACTCCAGTCACCTCACCAACTCCAGTCACCTCACCAACTCCAGTCACCTCCCCAGTACCAGCAACCTGCCCCGTACCACACTCCTGCCTCTTACCAACCTCCTTCTCCGTTCCAATTCCCTACCATATCACCTGCTCCTCTAGTCGCTGTCCCATCCTCCACTCCTCCACCCATCACCTGTTCTGCCTCCAACTTGTCCTCCCATTCTCTAACTCTTTCCACCCTTCACCTCTTACTGTTCCTTCTCCACCACCATCCCAGTCCTCTCTCCACACTCCCAATGTCGAAGTGTCCCGCAGCCCTCCAGCAGTATTTCCACCCACACTATACACAGTTGTAAATAATTTTTTCCAAAAAATTAAGATTTTTTCAAAACAATAAATTTTATTACAAAATCTAAAATTTACAAACATTATATTAAAAAAAATATTTGTCTGTCATTTATTTATAAGATGTAAAGTTAAAAATGTAGTGAACCAGGTAAAAATTTTTGGGTACACAAAAAACACCAACATAACTTTGGGTAAAAGGTACATAAATTTAACCTTTTTGCCAAAGTTGTGTCCCGGGTTGTGTAGTATCCAAAGTATTTCACCTTTTTCCCAAACTTGTGTACATTGTTAGGTAATTTCCAACAAGGTACACAATTTTTGAAAAAAGGTGAAATACTTTGGGTAAAAAAACCCAGCCAGGGACACAACGGTGGCCAAAAGGTTAAATACAGTAGAAAACACACAAGAAGGTAGACAAGTTTGCTTTTAAAGGTTTACTGTGGGTACAGAAGGTACATGAGTTTTAACATAACAAAGCAATTTATCACACTCTGTCATCCTGCCAGTCTTGTCTACCCTCAGGTGACAAAGTATTGGACAAAATTGTCCCTCATTCGTGACACCGCCAGTGTACTTCGATTGGTTATGTTGTTGTAGTCTTGCAAGGTGGTATCTTCATAATGGTCCTCAAGAGAAATCGGTTCCTTGGAGATAACAAAATTGTGTAGGACCACGCACGCTTTTATAACCTCATCCACAGTCTCTGTCTTTAGGTTTATTGCAGTCAATAGGACATGCCATTTGGCTGTCATAATCCCAAACGTGCACTCCACCATCCGTCTGGCTCTTGTGAGGCGGTAATTGAAAATGCATTTTGTTTGTGTCAATCCTCTGCTGGAGTACGGTTTCAAGAGGTGTTCCGACAACTGGAAGGCTTCATCACCTACACATACAAAAGGCATAGGTGGCCCAGAGGTTTGAGGCAGCGGCCTAGGGGGTGGGAACTGAAAAGTGTTTCCGTACAGTCTCTGACCCATAGCAGACAGTTTGAACACTTGTGAGTCATTGGACCGTCCATAAGCCCCAATGTCGACAGCAATAAATTTGTACTCCGCATCAGCAATAGCCATGAGGACGACCGAAAAATATTATTTATAATTGAAGAACTCCGATCCGGTTCCTGCAGGCTTTAGAATGCGGATGTGTTTGCCGTCAACAGCGCCCAGGCAATTGGGAAACTGGCAGATCTGGAGAAACTGGTCCGCTATTTCAATCCACCGGTCTGTAGTTGGCTCTGGAACATATTCTCCAACCAAAGAGTCCCACAGAGCACGACAAGTGTACTTGATAATGCCTGAGATTGTTGAAATTCCAGCTGATACTGGAAATGTAGCGATGACAGCGTTTCTCCTGTTGCCAGAAATCTGTAAACAAAACAAAAAAAAAAAAATTACTTCAAAATCACAGCATTACATACCAGAACTCAGCTATAACAATTGGAGATACTATAAAAAAAGGTTAAAAACTACCAGCAACAACATTCCAGTTACAAGTGTGCTCAAGCAAGCAGATCCAATATATATAGCTTACCTTAAAGTCACCATGAGACGCTCCGCCGGAGAAATTGAGAAGCAAAAATAGGTGTCGGATCTTCGGATTTGGTCTCCAATACGCTCCACCAAAAAATCAAAATTTTCTTTCTTCATCCGAAGGTATGCAAAAAATTTCTCCGGATTTTCTCTCAGCTCCATGCACAGTGTTGAATACACACCACGGGTTAGTCTCTGGGCTGTGATGGGGTGGATCCACATACAACGTTGTCGTTGGCGCTGATGCATAATGCGCTGACGTCTCGCTCTCTCCTTCTCCAGAACTATCACCTTCAAGCGATTCGCCTCCGCTGTAAAATCCACCAGATTCTTCAATATATTTACAATAATAACATCCATCTTCTCTCCAACCTGTACTTGCTCCTATACAACCTGTCAAAGATGGGCTGTATAAACAGTATATATATAGGATTACAGTAGCCAATCACGTTTTAGGGGCATTTTTAAAAAAACGGATCCGTCGTAATCTGGCGAAAAACGGATAAAAAAACCGTGAACCAATCTCTCGGCATGAATGTCAGAAGCAAACACCCAAGAATTATCCTCCTGACCATAACCTTTCCACTTGACCAAGTACTGGAGTCTCTGTCTAGCCAGACGAGAATCCAATACCTTCTCTACTTCATACTTCATACTCCAGATTGCCCTCAACCAATACAGGATCAGGGGGTGCAGCCATGGGAACTACTGGCTCAACAAACCTTTTCAACAAAGAGTTATGAAAGACGTGAATCTTAAACGTTCCTGGAAGAGCCAAACGGAAAGAAACGGGATTATGAATTTCCAAAATCTTATAAGGTCCAATGAACCTTGGCTTAAATTTTGGAGACGCAACTTTCATATTTTTTGAGGACAACCAAACCATGTCACCTACTTTAAACCGGGGACCAACAGTCCTATGCCGGTTGGTAAACCGTTGAGCCTTCTAATGAGAGTGAGACAACTTATCCACTATCTGCTGCATTCTCTCCACCATAGAATCAACACCTGGATAGGCTGAAGCCTCCACCTGCCCTGAAGAAAACTCAGGGTGAAACCCAAAGTTGCAGAAAAAAGAGGACATCAAAGTGGCAGAACTAGCCCTATTATTTAGAGACACAAAACATCGCAAATAAGTTTCCAAGGTCTGGTTTGCTCTCTGTCTGCCGATTGGTCTGAGGGTGAAACGCAGAGAAGGACAACTGAATTCCCAGTTTAGAACAAAAGGCTCTCCAAAATCTGAAAACAAACTGGACTCCTCTGTCAGACACAATGTTCTCCGGAATACCGTGCAAATGAACCACCTGCTGAAAAAGCAAGGGCACCAACTCGGAAGATGATGGCAACTTCGGCAGTGGTACAAGATGGACCATCTTGGAAAATCTATCACAGATCACCCAGATAACAGTCATTCTCTGAGAGACAGGGAGGTCGGAAATAAAATCCATTGAGATTTGGGTCCATGGCCTCCTGGGCACCGGCAGTGTCACTAACAATCCACTAGAGCGAGAACAGGGTTTGGACCGAGAAAAAATTCCTGACATCAGGAGATAAAGCAGGCTACCAAAAAGACCGACTCACCAAATCTCTGGTACCAAAAATACCAGGATGACCAGCCAACGTCGAACAATGAATTTCAGACATTACGCTCCTCCTCCATTGGTCGGGGGCATACAATTTCCCCATAGGGCATCGTTCAGGTTTATCCTCCTGAAATTCCTCCAGGGCAAGTCTCAAATCGGGTGAGATAGCGGAAAGAACCACACCCTCTTTCAAAATAACAGCAGGATCAGATCTCATTTAGAATGGTAGTATGCTCAGTCACATCAAGAGAATCCGCAAAGAAACTCCTAGAGAGGGCATGCGCCTTAATATTCTTAGTGCTCGGAAGAAAGGAGACCACAAAATTAAAACGCGTGAAAAACAAGGCCCACCTAGCCTGTCTAGGATTCAATCGCTCGGCTGATTCGAAATAAATCAAGTTCTTGTGCCTACTGGAGTGCAGATTTTCCTAGAATAGTTTGCGGACTCCATGTACAGAGCCCCTAAGTGCTAGAAGAGCAGAATCTCTCCCTCAAGTGACCCCATCTTGAAAATTATACACCTTTGGAAATTTTTCTACAGATGTAGTGACAATTTTGACTCCATGGGTGTTTTCCAGAAACAAGCAACAATGAATGCTGCCAAGTGAAAATTTGCAAACTTTCATTGTAGTGACCAGTATGCAGTAGAGACCAGTACTTTATGCCCAGGTCATGCTTCTGGAGACATGCACCCATAAACTAGGCACGCCCTCATCGCTTCAGAAATGCCAAACATGTGGACGTTATATGTGGTTTAGGTACACTGTGAGGTTAAGAAGGGAGGGGGCTTTTGGATTTGGGAGTGCATAATTTGCTGAATTTCTTTTGAGGGGCGATCCTTTTAAATCTTTTCTCTGTTTTATCTAGTGTTAGCTAACCCTCCTGGCTTTCCATCATCTGCAAATTTGATTAATATACCTTCAACTCCCTTATCAAGATAATTTATAAAAATATTGAACAACACTGGTGCCAGGACAGAGCTTTGTAGTACCCCAGTTGAAACATTCTTCCAATTGGATGTGCAACCATTTATTACCACATTTTGCGTATGATCATTGAGCCAATTATGAATCCACCTAACCGTAGTCTTGTCAATCCCATACTTGGTCATTTTTTCCAATAAGGATAGTATGAGATAATTTATCAAATGCCTTTGCTGAAGTCTAGATAAACTATGTCTACCGCATTTCCCTGATCCACCCAGTCAGTGATTATATAATAGGAGATCCATTAGTCTGGCATGACTTGTTTGCTACAAACCCATGCTGGCTCTGGTTAACTACTATATTCTTATCCAAGTAGTTACATACATGCTGCTTAATAATTTGTTCAAACATCTTTCCTGGTATAGAAGTAAGGTTCACTGGCATGTAAATTCTTGGCTCCATCTTCTTTCCTTAATTTGAATATAGGAACAACTGTTATTATTTCGGTAGCTGAGGAGAGATTGCAAAATTAGCCAAAAAAGCAATACACCAGAGAGGCTGGAAACTATTGGATTGCAGGACCCTAAACTAACCGCAACACTAGAAGTAGCCGTGGAGCGTACCTACGGTGATCCTAGACGCCTCGTCACAGCCGGAGAGACACCTAAAGGCAGAAAGATGAATGCTATCTGCCCCGTAGCAGAATCCCCAAAGAAATAGGAAGCCCCCAAACATGTAATGGCGGTTAGACCAGAAGAAAATACGAACACAGACAGAAAATAGAATGAGCAAACGCTGGGGCCCAATCTGTCTAGATAGAAAAGTATAGGAAAGAATTCTGACTGCAACCCAAAAAAAACCCTGACAAAAATACCAACACTTCTGATTAACAAAAAACCTGAGATCACACGATCTCTACCACCTAAATCAGATCTCTGGTGTAATACACAGCAATTCAGCAAATAAAAAGTGACATAGGAACAGAGCAAAAGTGCAAACACAAACTGAGCACAATTGCAGAGCCAGGCCCCAAAAGGGGACCAGGCTGAAGTCTACTGCTAAGCAGCAAACCAGCAAGAAAATCCAACCAGAGGAAAAAAAACAGCAAATCACTTATCTGAATGAGAGCAGGAATGCAAGCTGAGCTCCAAGCAAGACGTGGAAGAACATTCTATTACCTGCAAGGCTGAAGGGAGTTCAGGTCACTTATATCAGACCATTCAGAGCCAGCTGAAGGCCATTCAGCAATTAGTTCATTACCCTCAGCAACCACCGGAGGGAGCCCCAGCTCAGAAGTCGCCTCCAGAGTATTCACAACAGTATCTCTCAAAATCTGGAACACAGTCCGAACATGTTTCACATAAGAGTCCCAGTCGTTAGAAAAAATCAAGATATCATCCAAATAAACAATCAGAAATTTATCCACAAAATCCCTGAAAATATCATTCATGAAGGATTGGAAGACGGAAGGGGCATTAGTAAGCCCAAAAGGCATCACTAGGTACTCAAAATGACCCTCTGGGGTATTAAACGCCGTCTTCCATTCATCCCCATGCTTAATGCGAATAAGGTTATACGCCTCCCTGAGGTCAAGCTTGGTAAACCAACTAGCACTTTTCACTCTGGAAAATAGGTCAGAAATCAAGGGTAATGGATATTGATATTTAACAGTGATTTTATTCAGAAAGCGATAATCAATACACGGCCTCAATGAACCATCCTTTTTGGCCACAAAGAAAAAAACGGCGCCCAAGGGTGAAGAGGATGGTCTGATATGACCCTTCTCCAAATACTCCTTGATATAAGATCGCATAGCATCGTGTTCAGGTACAGATAAATTAAAAAGGCGACCTTTAGGAAATTTACCACCAGGCACTAACTCAATAGCGCAGTCATAGCTCCTGTGAGGAGGTAAGGATGCAGACTTACTCTCAATAAACACATCAGAAAAATCAGTCAAAATGTCAGGGACATCCTGAGACTGGGGAGAGGCAGAAAAAACAGGAGTGTCAGTATTAACACATTGGCAGCCCCAACTGGTCACAGACACAGATTTCCAATCCAAAACAGGATTATGAGTCTGTAACCAAGGGAAACCCAGTACAATAATGTCATGCAGATTATGCAACACCAGAAATTTGCAACTCTCCTGATGATCTGGTTCAACCCTTATTATCACCTGAGTAGAAAACTGGGGTTTATTCTCCGCCAAAGGGGTAGAATCAATGCCCAGTAAAGGAATAGACTTCCGCAGGGGTATCATGGAAACCCACAACGTTTGACAAAGTCAAAATCCATCAGGTTAATAGCTGCTCCTGAATCAACAGAAGCCTGAGCCGAAAATGTGGACAGGGAGCAAATCAGGGTAACAGTCAACAGAAATTTAGTCTGAACACTACCCAAGACAACTGAGCGCACAAAACGTCTTCCCCGCTTAGGGCAGACGGAAATAGCATGAGAAGCGTCACCACAGTAGAAACATAACCCATTGCGCTTTCGAAACTCATGACGCTGAGCCTCAGAAGTCACTCCATCACACTGCATGGCCTCAGGAGCTGGTTCACAAGGCAACACTATCTCACACATACCTCTGCTCTCACGCAAATGTCTGTCAATTTGAATAGCCAAAGACATAGAATCATTGAGACCAGAGGGAACAGGGAATCCCACCATAACGTCTTTTACATTTTCTGACAGACCCTTACGAAAAAGGGCTGCCAAAGAATAATCATTCCATTTGGTCAGGACTGCCCACTTTCGAAATTTCTTACAGTACAGTACAGCTCAGCATCTTCACAACCCTGATTTAATGCCAACAAGGTCTTTTCAGCTTGATCAGTGACATTAGGTTCATCGTACAATAACCCCAGAGCCTGAAAAAATACATCAACATCATTCAAAACAGGATCCCCAGGTGTCAGGGAAAAAGCCCAATCCTGAGGGTCGCCGCGCAGCAGAGAGATAACAATTTGAACCTGCTGTGCTGCATTCCCTGAGGACTTAGGCTTTAAGGCAAAAAACAACTTACAGTTATTTTTGAAATTCATAAATTTAGACCGATCCCCCAAAAATAAATCTGGTATGGGGATCCTAGGTTCCACAACCGGCAACCTATCAAGATAGGTAGCAATACTCTGAACCTCAGTGGCAAGCTGCTCCACATGTCCAAACAACTGTGCAAACTCCATTGAGGAAAAAAATAAAAATCCTCAGCAAAAAATTCAACAGAGAAAAAAAAAATTTCTGACAACTCCCTTTTTTCTTTTTCCTTTTACTATTTTTCCCTTCTGTTGAGTACCATATAATTTTCAGTTTGGCCGGTAATGCTGTTATGTTTCGGTAGCTGAGGAGAGATTGCAAAATTAGCCAAAAAAGCAATACACCAGAGAGGCTGGAAACTATTGGATTGCAGGACCCTAAACTAACCGCAACACTAGAAGTAGCCGTGGAGCGTACCTAAGGTGATCTTAGACGCCTCGTCACAGCCGGAGAGATAGCTACACCTAAAGGCAGAAAGATGAATGCTATCTGCCCTGTAGCAGAATCCCCAAAGAAATAGGAAGCCCCCAAACATGTAATGGCGGTTAGACCAGAAGAAAATACGAACACAGACAGAAAATAGAATGAGCAAACGCTGGGGCCCAATCTGTCTAGATAGAAAAGTATAGGAAAGAATTCTGACTGCAGCCCAAAAAAACCCTGACAAAAATACCAACACTTCTGATTAACAAAAAACCTGAGATCACACGATCTCTACCACCTAAATCAGATCTCTGGTGTAATACACAGCAATTCAGCAAATAAAAAGTGACATAGAAACAGAGCAAAAGTGCAATTACAAACTGAGAACAATTGCAGAGCCAGGCCCCAAAAGGGGACCAGGCTGAAGTCTACTGCTAAGCAGCAAACCAGCAAGAAAATCCAACCAGAGGAAAAAAAACAGCAAATCACTTATCAGAGTGAGAGCAGGAATGCAAGCTGAGCTCCAAGCAAGACGTGGAAGAATATTTGATTACCGGCAAGGCTGAAGGGAGTTCAGGTCACTTATATCAGAACATTCAGAGCCAGCTGAAGGCCATTCAGCAATTAGTTCATTACCCTCAGCAACCACTGGAGGGAGCCCCAGATCAGAAGTCGCCTCCAGAGTATTCACAACAGTACCCACCCTTGAGAAGGGGTCACCGAACCCTCACCTGCGCCACCAGGCCAATCAGGATGAGCTCGGTGATAGGCACGGACCAGTCTCTTAGCATGAATGTCCGAAGAAAACACCCAAGAATTGTCCTCCTGACCATAACCTCTCCACTTAACCAAATACTGGAGTTTCCGTCTAGCAAAACGAGAATCCAATATTTTCTCAACCACATACTCCAAATTGCCCTCAACCAAAACAGGGTCGGGAGGCACAGACATAGGAACCACTGGCTCGACAAACCTCTTCAATAAGGACTTGTGGAACACGTTATGGATCTTAAATGTCCCTGGAAGAAGCAAACGGAAGGAAACCGGATTAATAATTTCCATGATCTTATAAGGTCCAATGAACCTTGGCTTAAATTTTGGAGATGCAACCTTCATAGGGATATTTCTTGAGGACAACCAAACCAAGTCCCCCACTTTAAAACGAGGACCATCAGTCCTATGCCGGTTGGCAAACCGCTGGGCCTTCTCTTGAGAGAGAGACAACCTCTCCATTACCTGGTCCCAAATCTGCTGCATACACTCCACAAGAGTCAACCCACGGACAGACAGAAGCCTCCGCCTGTCCTGAAGAAAATCGAGGGTGAAACCCAAAATTGCAGAAAAATGGAGACATCAAGGTGGCAGAGCTAGCCCTATTATTAAGAGCAAACTCAGCCAAAGGCAAAAAAGAGACCCAGTCATCTTGATCAGCAGACACAAAACATCTCAAATAAGTCTCCAAGGTCTGGTTTGTTCTCTCGGTTTGTCCATTGGTCTGAGGGTGAAATGCAGAGGTGAAAGATAACTGAACACCAAGTTTAGAACAAAATGTCCTCCAAAATCTGGAAACAAACTGGACTCCTCTGTCAGACACAATGTTCTCCGGAATGCCATGTAACCGAACCACGTGCTGAAAGAACACAGGCACCAATTTGAAGGAGGAAGGCAACTTAGGTAAAGGCACAAGATGCATCATCTTGGAAAACCTATCACAGATTACCCAGATAACAGTCATTCTCTGAGAGACAGGGAGGTCGGAAATAAAATCCATAGAAATATGGGTCCATGGCCTCTTGGGTACAGGTAATGGCATTAACAAACCACTAGAACGAGAGCAAGGCTTGGAACGAGAGCAAGTCCCACTGGACTGCACAAAGTCCCTGACGTCACGAGACAAAGTAGGCCACCAAAAGGACCGACTCACCAAGTCTCTGGTACCAAAAATCCCGGGATGACCAGCCAACGTGGAACAATGAATCTCAGACATCACACTCTTCCACTGGTCTGGGACAAACAATTTCCCAACAGGGCAGCGTTCAGGTTTATCTTCCTGACACCCCTCCAGAGCCAGTCTCAAATTGGGCGAGATGGTGGAAAGAACTACACCCTCTTTCAAAATAACAGCAGGATCAGATAACTCAGGAGGATCCGCAATGAAACTCCTCGAGAGGGCATCCGCCTTAATATTCTTAGTGCCCGGAAGAAAAGAAACCACAAAATTAAAACATGTGAAAAACAAGGCCCACCTGGCCTGTCTAGAATTAAGTCGCTTGGCTGATTCGAGATAAACCAGGTTCTTATGGTCCGTGAGGACCACCACCTGATGTTTGGCTCCTTCCAGCCAATATCTCCACTCTTCAAAGGCCCACAACTCCCGATTACCCACGTCATAATTACGTTCAGTTGGAGAAAATTTTCGAGAGAAAAAGGCACATGGGTTACTCTTAGAGGTCTCTGGATCCCTTTGGGACAAAACGGCACTTGCCCCAATCTCAGAGGCATCAACCTCCACCTGAAACGGCAGAGAAACATCAGGCTGCCGTAGAACAGGAGCAGTAATTAATCTCTGCTTAAGTTCCTGAAACGCAGAAACTGCCTCAGGAGACCAATTCACCACATCGGAACCCTTTTTGGTCAGATCAGTCAATGGTTTAACAATACCGGAGAAATTACCAATAAATTTACGATAAAAATTGGCAAAACCCAAAAATCTCTGAAGAGCCTTCAATGAAGTAGGTTGAACCCAATAACAGATGGCCTGAACCTTGACTGGGTCCATTTCAATAACAGACAGAGACAAAATGAATCCCAGAAATGAGACCTTCTGTACGCCAAAAAGACACTTTGATCCCTTCTCATACAGTGAATTCTCTCTCAAAATCTGGAACACAGTCCGAACATGTTTCACATGAGAGTCCCAGTCATTGGAAAAAATCAAGATATCATCCAAATAAACAATCAGAAATTTATCCACAAAATCCCTGAAAATATCATTCATGAAGGATTGGAAGACGGAAGGGGCATTAGTAAGCCCAAAATGCATCACTAGGCACCCAAAATGCCCCTCTGGGGTCTTAAACGCCGTCTTCCATTCATCCCCATGCTTAATGCGAATAAGGTTATACGCCTCCCTGAGATCAAGCTTGGTAAACCTACTAGCACTTTTCACTCTGGAAAATAGGTCAGAAATCAAGGGTAATGGATATTGATATTTAACAGTGATTTTATTCAGGAGGCGATAATCAATACACGGCCTCAATGAACCATCCTTTTTGGCCACAAAGAAAAAAACGGCGCCCAAGGGTGAAGAGGATGGTCTGATATGACCCTTCTCCAAATACTCCTTGATATAAGATCGCATAGCATCGTGTTCAGGTACAGATAAATTAAAAAGGCGACCTTTAGGAAATTTACCACCAGGCACTAACTCAATAGAGCAGTCATAGCTCCTGTGAGAAGGTAAGGATGCAGACCTACTCTCACTAAACACATCAGAAAAATCAGTCAAAAAGTCAGGGACATCCTGAGACTGGGGAGAGGCAGAAAAAACAGGAGTGTCAGTATTAACACATTGGCAGCCCCAACTGGTCACAGACACAGATTTCCAATCCAAAACAGGATTATGAGTCTGTAACCAAGGGAAACCCAGTACAATAATGTCATGCAGATTATGCAACACCAGAAATTTGCAACTCTCCGGATGATCTGGTTCAACCCTCATTATCACCTGAGTAGAAAACTGGGGTTTATTCTCCGCCAAAGGGGTAGAATCAATGCCTAGTAAAGGAATAGACTTCCGCAGGGGTATCATGGAAACCCACAACGTTTGGCAAAGTCAAAATACATCAGGTTAATAGCTGCTCCTGAATCAACAGAAGCCTGAGCCGAAAATGTGGACAGGGAGCAAATCAGGGTAACAGTCAACAGAAATTTAGTCTGAACACTACCCAAGACAACTGAGCTCACAAAACGTCTTCCCCGCTTAGGGCAGACGGAAATAGCATGAGAAGCGTCACCACAGTAGAGACATAACCCATTGCGCTTTCGAAACTCATGACGCTGAGCCCCAGAAGTCACTCCATCACACTGCATGGGGTCAGGAACTGGCTCACAAGGCAACACTATCTCACGCATACCTCTGTGCTCACGCAAACGTCTGTCAGTTTGAATAGCCAAAGACATAGAATTATTGAGACCAGAGGGAACAGGGAATCCCACCTTAACGTCTTTTACATTTTCTGACAGACCCTTCCGAAAAAGGGCTGCCAAAGCATAATCATTCCATTTGGTCAGGACTGCCCACTTTTGAAATTTCTGACAGTACAGCTCAGCGTCTTCACAACCCTGATTTAATGCCAACAAGGTCTTTTCAGCTTGATCAGTGACATTAGGTTCATCGTACAATAACCCCAGAGCCTGAAAAAATACATCAACATCATTCAAAACAGGATCCCCAGGTGTCAGGGAAAAACCCCAATCCTGAGGGTCGCTGCGCAGCAGAGAGATGACAATTTGAACCTGCTAAGCTGCGTTCCCTGAGAACTTAGGCTTTAAGGCAAAAAACAATTTACAGTTACTTTTGAAATTCAGAAATTTAGACCGATCCCCCAAAAATAAATCTTCCCCGTAGCAGAATCCCCAAAGAAATAGGAAGCCCCCAAACATGTAATGGCGGTTAGACCAGAAGAAAATACGAACACAGACAGAAAATAGAATGAGCAAACGCTGGGGCCCAATCTGTCTAGATAGAAAAGTATAGGAAAGAATTCTGACTGCAACCCAAAAAAACCCTGACAAAAATACCAACACTTCTGATTAACAAAAAACCTGAGATCACACGATCTCTACCACCTAAATCAGATCTCTGGTGTAACACACAGCAATTCAACAAATAAAAAATGACATAGGAACAGAGCAAAAGTGCAAACACAAACTGAGCACAATTGCAGAGCCAGGCCCCAAAAGGGGACCAGGCTGAAGTCTACTGCTAAGCAGCAAACCAGCAAGAAAATCCAACCAGAGGAAAAAAAAACAGCAAATCACTTATCTGAATGAGAGCAGAAATGCAAGATGAGCTCCAAGCAAGACGTGGAAGAACAATTGATTACCGGCAAGGCTGAAGGGAGTTCAGGTCACTTATATCAGACCATTCAGAGCCAGCTGAAGGCCATTCAGCAATTAGTTCATTACCCTCAGCAACCACCGGAGGGAGCCCCAGCTCAGAAGTCGCCTCCAGAGTATTCACAACAAACAACATTTGCCCTTCTCCAATCATCTGGGATTTTTTCCTGTTTTCCAGGATTTTTGAAAAATTCTGGCTGGTGGTTCTGCAATTTCCTCTGCTAACTCCTTCGGTACCCTGGGATGTAATTTATCCGGACCAGATTTAAATTAGCTAAGTGTTCCTCGCCATCTCTCTGTTTATAGATTGTTTTTATTGCTATTAGTTTCCCTTGCAATTCTTACTTCATTACTGGCTTTAGCTTTTCTAACACATGAGCTGCAGACAGATTATATTCTTTAAATATGCCTCCCTGTCATGCTGTGATGGTTTTAGGTAGGGGAGGGGGTCCTAACTATCCCTGTCCCGCCCGGTGTTACTCTTGATAGTAGACAGGCCCGAGTCTTTGACTTAAGTATGCTCCTGTTAATCCCTGGTCTGTCCCCTCCACCACATGGAGTTTGGGACGGAAATTTAATATGAACAAGACACAAAAACCAAAACGGGGATAGCAGAAACTCCATCATGCAAAAACACCAACCAACAATAGGGAGGAATGAACTAAACGGGACCAGGAGATAAACACACGTACTACAGAATACCTCCACAACAACTTCTCTCCAAACATTTAGCTTAACCCCTTAACGACCGCCGATACACCTTTTAACGGCGGTCATTAAGGGTACTTAAACCACAGCGCCGTTAATTAACGGCGCTGTGGAAAAAGTGAATAGCGCCCCCCAGAGGCGCATTTTCTCCGGGGTCTCGGCTACCGGGTAGCCGAGACCCCAGAGAACATGAATCGGGTCGGTTTTTACCGACCCAATGTTGCAATCGCCGTTATTAACCCTATAACGGCGATCGCAACAAAAAAAATAAAATCTGTTGTGCCATTTAATTTCTCTGTCCTCTGATGTCATCAGACATCAGAGGACAGAGAAAAAGGGTCCCCGGGACCCCCCTTGTGTCCCCCAATGTGCCCCTTGTGGCCCGCGGGCCCACCTGCTTCCTCCGGTGGGCGCCGCCATCTTGAATGGCGGGCGCATGCTCAGTGCGCCCGCCGCGTTCTGCCGGGGGGGGTGGGCAATTTTCTCTGGGGTCTCGGCTGCCGAGGGTAGCCGAGACCCCAGAGAACATGATCCGGGTCGGTAGTTACCGACCCCGGTGTCGCAATCGCCGTTATACTAAGTATAACGGCGACCGCAAAAAAAAAATGATTTCTCTCCCCTCTGATGTGATCGCACATCAGAGGGGAGAGAATTAGGGTCCCCAGGTCCCCCGATCGCCCCCCCTATACCTCCTGGTGTCCTCCGTCCTCCTCAAGGCCCCAGGATCCCGGCGTCTTCTTCCTGTAAAAAAAAAATGGCGGGCGCATGCGCAGTGCGCCCGCCGAATCTGCCTCGCGGCAGATTCAAAAAAAGTTTCATTCATTCTCATAAAAGTACATTTTGATCACTATGATAAACTATCACCGTGATCAAAATAAAAATAACAGTACATAACCCCCCCTTTATCACCTCCTTAGTTAGGGACATAATAAAATATAGAAATTATATTTTTTTTCATTTTTCTGTTAGGGTTAAGGCTAGGGTTAGGGTTAGGGCTAGGGTTATAATTAGGGTTAGGGTTAGGCTGGGTTCATACTGCGTTATGGCAGTTCGTTAGACGGACTGCGTTACACCGCGGTATAACACGGTGTAACGCAGTCCGTTAACGCTGCCATTCACCCCCATTTGAGGGCGCATCGCGACGAATGCCGTAAAGTGGCATGCGTTCGCGACGTGCCATCATTCAGTGACGGAGCCTCAGATGCGGGCTGAAGCATCTGGGCCCCGTCACCGCTAGCGCAGATGAATCATCTGCTGATTCCTCGAGCTAGCGGGTATAGCATAACGCGATCGCGTTATGCTATACCGTTACCAGCCCGTCAACGCTATGTGTTGAACGGGCTGGTAAAACGCAAAATGAACCCAGCCTTAGGGTTATAATTAGGGTTAGGGTTACAATTAGGTTTAGGGTTACAATTAGGGTTAGGGCTACAATTAGGGTTAGGGTTGGAATTAGGGTTGGGATTAAGGTTAGGATTAGCGTTAGGGATGGGATTAGGGGTGTGTTGGGGTAAGGGTTGGAGCTAGAATTGAGAGGTTTCCACTTTTTAGGCACATCAGGGGGTCTCCAAACATGACGTGGCGTTCAAAAAGTCAAATGGCGCTCCCTCCCTTCCGAGCCCTGCCGCGCGCCCAAACAGTGGTTTACCCCAACATATGGGGTATCAGTGCACTCAGGACAAATTGCCCACCAATTTTGGGGTTCTAATTTCTCTTGTTACCCTTGGGAAAATAAAAAATAGCTGGCTAAAAAAATCATTTTTGAGGAAAAAAATTTTTTTTATTTTCACGGCTCTGCGTTTATAAATTTCTGTGAAGCACTTTGGGGTTCAAAGTGCTCACCACACATCTAGATAAGTTCCTTAGGGGGTCTAGTTTCCAAAATGGGGTCACTTGTGGGGGTTTTCCACTGTTTAGGCACATCAGGGGCACTGCAAACGGAACATGACACCCATCAACGTCTGCATTCCAAAACGTTATTACTTCCTTTCCAAGCCCTGCTGTGCGCCCAAACAGTTCCCCTCCCCCACATATTTGGTATCAGCGTACTCAGGACAAATTGGACAACAACTTTTGGGGTCCAATTTCCTTGTGAAAAATCAAAAATTTGGGACTAAAAAATCATTTTTGTGGAAAATTGTTTTTTGTTTTTTTTTCACACCCAGGCATTATAAACTTTTGTGAAACACTTGGGGGTTCAAAGTGCTCACCACAGATCTAGATAAGTTACTTAGAGGGTCTAGTTTCCAAAATGGGGTCAATTGTGGGGGTTTTCCACTGTTTAGGCACATCTGGGGCACTGCAAACGGAACATGACCCCCATCAACGTCTGCATTCCAAAACGTTATTACTTCCTTTCCAAGCCCTGCTGTGCGCCCAAACAGTTTCCCCCCCCCCCCCACATATTTGGTATCAGCATACTCAGGACAAATTGGACAACAACTTTTGGAGTCCAATTTCCTTGTGAAAAATCAAAAATTTGGGACTAAAAAATCATTTTTGTGGAAAATTTGTTGTTTTTTTTTCACACCCAGGCATTATAAACTTTAGTGAAACACTTGGGGGTTCAAAGTGCTCACAACAGATCTAGATAAGTTCCATATGGGGTCTAGTTTCCAAAATGGTGTTACTTGTGGGGGGTTTCCACTGTTTAGGCGCATCAGGGGCTCTCCAAACGCGACATGGTGTCCAATCTCAATTCCAGCCAATATTGGTTTGAAAAAGTCAAACGGTGCGCGCAAACAGTGGTACCCCCCCATATATGGTGTATCAGCATACTCAGGACAAATTGGACAACAACTTTTGTGGTCTAATTTCTCCTGTTACCCTTGGGAAAATAAAAAATTGGGGACTAAACGATCAGGTTTGTGGAAAAAATGATTTTTTATTTTCACGCCCGGGCTTTATAAACTTCTGTGAAGCACTTGGGGGTTCAAAGTGCTCACCACACATCTAGATAAGTTCCTTAGGGGGTCTAGTTTCCAAAATGGGGTCACTTGTGGGGGGTTTTCACTGTTTAGACACATCAGGGCCTCTACAAATGCGGCATGGCGTCCAGCCAATTCTGCGTTGAAAAAGTCAAACGGAGCTCCTTCCCTTGCGACCTCTGCCGTGCGCCCAAAAACTGGGTTACCCCAACATATGGGGAATCGGAATGCTCAGGACAAATTGCACAAAAACTTTTGGGGTCTTGTTACCCTTGGGAAAATAAAAATTGGGGTGAAAAGATAATTTTTGTGGAAAAAATATGATTTTTTATTTTCACGGCTCTACGTTATAAACTTGTGTGAATCACTTGGAGGTTCAAAGTGCTCACCACACATCTAGATAAGTTCCTTAAGGGGTCTAGTTTCCAAAATGGGGTCACTTGTTGGGGGTTTCCACTGTTTAGGCACATCAGGGGCTCTCTAAACGCGACATGGCATCCAGCCAATTCTGCGTTGAAAAAGTCAAACGGCGCTCCTTCCCTTGCGACCTCTGCCGTGCGCCCAAAAAGTGGTTTACCCCCACATATTGGGTATCAGCATGCTCAGGACAAATTGCACAAAAACTTTTGCGGTCTTGTTACCCTTGGGAAAATAAAAATTGGGGTGAAAAGATCATTTTTGTGGAAAAAAAAATATTTTTTTTTTCACGGCTCTACGTTATAAACTTGTGTGAAGCACTTGGAGGTTCAAAGTGCTCACCACACATCTAGATAAGTTCCTTAAGGGGTCTTGTTTTCAAAATGGGGTCACTTGTGGGGGGTTTCCACTGTTTAGGCACATCAAGGGCTATCTAAACGCGACATGGCGTCCAGCCAATTCTGCGTTGAAAAAGTCAAACGGCGCTCCTTCCCTTGCGACCTCTGCCATGCGCCCAAAAAGTGGTTTACCCCCACATATGGGGTATTGGCGTATTCAGAAGAAATTGCACAACAAATTTTGTGGTTCATTTTTTCTTTTAACACTTATGAAATAAAAAAAATTGGTTCCGAAGTAAAGCTTTTGCAAAAAAAGTTAAATGTCAATTTTTTCCTTCCACAATGCTTCAGCTCCTGTGAAGCACCTGAAGGGTTAATAAACTTCTTGAATGTGGTTTTGAGCACCTTGAGGGGTGCAGTTTTTAGAATGGTGTCACTTTTGGGTATTTTCTGTCATATAGACCCCTCAAAGTGACTTCAAATGTGATGTGGTCCCTAAAAAAAATGGTGTTGTAAAAATGAGAAATCGCTGGTCAACTTTTAACCCTTATAACTTCGTAACAAAAGAAAATTTTGTTCCCAAAACTGTGCTGATGTAAAGTAGACATGTGGGAAATGTTATTTATTAAGAAATGCGTGTGACATATCTCTCTGATTTAAGGGCATAAAAATTTAAAGTTTGAAAATTGCTAAATTTTCAAAATTTTCGCCATATTTCCATTTTTTTCATAAATAAACACAAGTCATATTAAAGAATTTTTACCACTAACGTGAAGTACAATATGTCACGAAAAAACAATCTCAGAATCAGCGGGATTCGTTAAAGCGTTCCAGAGTTATAACTTCATAAAATGACAGTGGTCAGAATTGTAAAAATTGGCCCGGTCATTAAGCTGCAAAAATGGCTCTGTCACTAAGGTGTTAAGCACACAGCACAGGATGACAAATCTCCAATAGCAACAACAAACTCCTATTCAGCACAGTGTCTCCTAAGAGCAAGGAAGCTGAGCTTTCACTGGCAAGACAGAGAAGATCTGGCCAGGTTTTATAGGAAGAGTTAAGGACCAGATCAGAAGCAGCTGACATGGAGCTGCATGTTTCTGACCAGCATAGAAAGGCTCGTTAACCTTTTCAGCACCAAATGAAACCAAATTCATTTAATATGAGATCCAAACACCCAGGCTAAATGGAAGATCTGCGATTCATAATATGCAGTGATCTTCTGTTCCCAGAACTCCTAGGTTGGTGTGACACACTCATGACAGTCCCTCGTTCCATTTGATACATTTGACACACATTTTTTTTTATTTTTTAGCAAGTGTTTAAGTTCTGTGTTCATCCATCCTGCTCTCTTTAAATGCTTCAAATTTTTCCTTCTTTTCAGGATTTTTACGGATTGTACAGTGAGAATTTTATTTAGCAAACTCTCCCATTCTTCTAGAACATTTCTGTCCTTCAGAACATCCAGCCATTGGATCTTTTCTGCTTTCTTTGAGCTCATTAAAATCTGTCTTTCTGAAGTCCTACCTTAAAGTTTGAGTCCTCGCTTGTCTTCCTCCTCTTGTTATGCAATATTCGAGGATAGCATGATCGCTGCCTCCTAAGTTCCTAGCCACCTTTACTTCCACAACCATTTCCTCCCTGTTGGTAAGAATTTGGTCCAAGATCGCAGATCCTCTTGTTCTCTCTTCTACCTTTTGAAAGATAATGTTGTCAGCGAGAGAAGATAAGAATTTTCTGGACCCATTACTTTTGCCTGAGAGAGATTCCCAACAAATATCTGGATAGTTAAAATCTCCCATGATCACTATGTCGCATTTTGTTTTATAATAAATACATCTGATGTAAAAAGAGTTCTTCCATATCTCCAGTCTGTTCAAGGTGCCTATAGTAAACACCTACAATAGTGTCCTTTTTGTTCTTCTCTCCTTGTATTCTTACCCAAACAGCTTCTAAAGAGCTACCATTCTCTGAAGCTTGGATCTCTGTGGAGATATACACTTTCCTAACATACAATGCAACACCTCCTCCGCTCCTGTTAAGCCTGTTTGGAATACAAACCTTGAAGGCTACAACTTATTTATAACAATCATGTGTATCATCCCACTAAGGTTCAGTGATGCCTATATTATACAGTATTTCTCTTCCTGTGTTAGCAGCTCCAATGATCCTTGTTTGTTTCCCATGCTCTGTGCATTTGTATAGATTTTTGTTTGTAGTCTGTTTCTCTTGCTCCTCTATTTTCATTCAGAATTTGTTTTCTTTCTTCTTTATTTCCACTTCTAATAGCAGAGTTCTAAAAAGAATTCATTAGCTGCATACTTTTTCCTGGCCATATATTTTCCATTTCTTATTGCTCTCCTGCCCGTCAGCACCCGCACTGCCCGACCGCACATGATGGGGATGAAAGTGTCTACTGATGCTCCCTCCTCCATCATCGTTTGCACCGACGGCAATGATGATGAAGGAGGAAGCGTCAACAGACTCTTCCACCCCCATTATTCTGCCATGGCGTCTTACGTGTCAGAGCAGCGAGTACGATGATGTAATTACAGCTCAACCGCTGTTCTGACATGTGCGGCGCTGCACAGCACACTCTCAGAGGACCAGAGCATTGGGTGGAACGAGGAGAGGCGAGCATTGTATTTATTTAAATCAGTGACTGGTGGCCATAATAGAGTATGGAGGACCAAGGGAGGTTCATTAACTTGTATGGGGGATCAATTATATTGTATGGAGGACCATGGGAGGTGCATTATTATTATATTGTATGGGGGTTGCATTATGTTGTATGGTAGACCATAGGAGGTGCATTATATTGGATGAAGGAGGATGGGGGGTGCATTATATTGTATGGAGGAACATGGGGGTACATTATATTGTGTGGATGACCATGTGGAGTGCATTATATTGTGTGGAGAACCATGGGGGTGCATTATATTGTGTGGAGGACCATGGGGTTGCATTATATTGTGTGGAGCACCATATGGGGTTTGGTGCATTATATTGTATGGAGGACCATGGGGAGTGCATTATATTATATTTACGACCATGGGGAGTGCATTATACTATATGGAGGATTATGGGGGGTGCATTATACTATGTGGAAGGATATGTCGGGCCAGTATAATATTTGGAGGGCTATGTGGGGGGCCATGATAATGTATGCAAGCAATTATACATTGTCAAGGTTTGTGTGGGGTCTATCCTACTGTGTGGAGGCCATTATACTATTTGGAGGGCTAATATTGGCCATTATAATGTGTGGGGCTATTATACTGTATGTAGGCCCATTATACTGCATGGAGGGTTGTGTGGGAGGGGGGTCATAGTTGGGTGACCATACTGTGTTGGGGTCACCATACTGCCTTGGAAGTTGAGGTGAAGTACAGAAGGGTCATTATACTTGTTACGCATCCCGGTTGCGGGGCGTTGGGACATGGCAAAGCTTGCATAGCTAACCTATGCTCACATGCTGCCAGTCCACGACAACGTGGGGCGTGCGTCCCAGGGTGGTAAGGTAATGTGGACCCACTGGACCACAGAGGGGGACCCTTGCCTACCTGGACAAGGGGAGGGCAGCGACCGGGGTCTGTGGCAGCTGAGCATGTGGGCAAGGTGGTGACATGCAGGACAAGATGACACCGCACCACTTCAGGTATCAAGAAACATAAAGTTTACTTAAACAAAGTCATGATACAGAACACAAGACATTATAATGCCAGGCTCCTGATTCCGCACATCAGGTGGGGTGAACATCTCAGGAAAGGAGACGTCCGATGATGGCAAGAGGTCATCACGGGTTGATGCAGTCAAGAGTCATCTGGCACGGGCATATCAGGAGAACCTCTCTCGCAGGCCTCAGGCATAGCACAGGCACAGCAGGAGAATAGACACCGACCTCGACAGATGTCATCACAGGATGGACCCCAAGGAACAAGCAGGACATGGGGACACAGGCAAGACAGAGACAGCATAGATCCAGGAACACCGACATAGCAGCTCAGGACATCGGCTGTTCAGATCCAGGACTCTCAGGCAGAGCCGTCACCAGGAAACAAGACTGGAGACTCCCCAGGAACATGGAGGAGCTCGTCCAGGAACACGAGTGGGACCGACTCTGGAACACCGGCTGGACCACCAGGACCACGAACTGGACATCTGGACACAGGCTGGACATCCAGGACAAAGGCAAGACATCTGGATTCCGGACTACAGACACGGCTCCAGGCAGAGGACATCAGGGACACCGGCAGGACATCAGGGACACCGGTAGGACATCAGGGACACCGGCAAGACAGAACTGCAGGTAGGCGGAGCAAGTGTAGAGCAGAACCACAGGTAGGCGGAGGAAGTGCAGAGCAGAACCACAGACACAAGGATGCACACAGCAGGTGGGAAAGGCTACAGACAAGGATACAACAGACACAGCAATAGGACTGAGTACAGACAAGGTCAGGTACAGTAAACAGGTACAAGAACTAAGGACGAAGGCCTGGGTATTCTGCCCCCAGGGTGGCGGACTAAGCAAGAACAGAAATAGGACTGAGTACAGATAAGGTCAGGTACAGGAACAGGTACAAGAACTAAGGACGAAGGCCTGGGTATTCTGCCCCCAGGGTGGTGGACTAAGCAAGAACAGAAATAGGACTGAGTACAGATAAGGTCAGGTACAGGAACAGGTACAAGAACTAAGGACGATGGCCTGGGTATTCTGGCCCCAGGGTGATGGACTAAGCAAGAACAGAAATAGGACTGAGTACAGATAAGGTCAGGTACAGGAACAGGTACAAGAACTAAGGACGAAGGCCTGGGTATTCTGCCCCCAGGGTGGTGGACTAAGCAAGAACAGAAATAGGACTGAGTACAGATAAGGTCAGGTACAGGAACAGGTACAAGAACTAAGGACGATGGCCTGGGTATTCTGGCCCCAGGGTGATGGACTAAGCAAGAAACGCTGGTATAGACCAAGGTATGAAAGCACAGTAACTGGTCTGGTTATTAAGCCCCCAGAGAAGGCAGAAAACAGGATAGGACCTGGAAGCTCAGAAGCAAGACACTGACTGAGAGCGTTGCACAGGCCCCAGGCACCAGACGGACATCCGGCTCTAGGCACCAAGCAGAGCTAGTCAGGCTCCGGGCACCATGCAGCGGTCATCAGGCTCCAGGCACCAAACTGCGGTCAGTAGGCTCTAGGCAGCAGACATCAGGCACCGGACACGACCTATAAAGGAACTCAAGCGGGATGATGCAAGAACCGCAGGATCTGACCGGAGCTGGATGGAGTAAGCACCACATAATAAGCTGAGGACAGCATAGTAGACGCTCAGCAGGAACACCGGACTCCATCTTCAACCGACGAACACAGGTTTATTCACAGGACACAGGTTACAGGAAACTCACAGTCACTAGGTACATGGTTCAAGACACGGAAGGACTTCAGGATTTTCACACAGCAGGAGTCCACATTCAAGACAAGGACTTTGGTACCAACACATAGACAGGACAGGTCCAGGGACAAAAGATATCAGCTTTCCTAGAACTGATCGCAGACAGAACAGGAGCTGAACAACAGGCAGACCAGGAGCATCATGGAGGAACCAACACACGGCTAGGTTATGCAACCTAATGTGAAGCTCTGGCAATGCCCAACAGGAAAGAGAAACTTTAAATAGGAGCTGCCCCTCAGCTATAGGCTGGGGACAGCAATTCAAGCGCACACACTGCCCTTAATAAAAGCAGGGAAGGTGTGCCCGCGCGCACCCTAAGCACAGACAGAAACCATTACAGCACAGTCAGCACAGAAACTGAGGCTTAAGGCACCTTGCAGCGGCTGCAAGCCTGGACATACGTGGAAAGTCGCACCAACTGCAGAGGACCTCGCAACCCGCGGATAGCTTCCACAGCGGCAGCCAGGGACCGCACATGTGGATGGTCGTGCAGCGGAGCAAAGACATCACAACACATGTACGGCTATGCAGCAGAGCAGGGAACTGAGCAGCATTCACACAGGTAACAGATAAAGGAATCCCAGCTGGTTAGGGAGAAAGGAGCAAAGGGTAAGAGCACAGACATGCAGAGTAACGCTGGGGAAACAAAGCACAAACACACTGGCGTTACAATACTGTGCATGTTGTGGCTAATTATTATTCATTATTATAATGCTAATGTGGAGGAATTCACCATGGGGGCATCATACTGTGTTTGAGGTGGCACTTTTGTTGCCATCATACTTTATGGGGCAATTAAAGAGGAATCTAGGAGTTCAGCAGGAGAATATTACTATGTAAAAGCTGGAAAGTTGCAAGATATGCTCTTCTCTGTCCCTGGCAATTTATTTATTTTTTTATTTGGGGGAGGCGCAAATAGAACTGCTATGGGGCCCCATGATTTATATGTACTCCAAAGTCAAGAAACCCAAAACGTTGCTGACGGCACCATTGACATAGCCAGTTGTTCACCTGTAGAATCCTGTTCAATCTCTTTTTTACATGTCCATGCACTGGGAGGATGGATGAGAAGACTACTGCGCTCCCAGTTCCTTCACGTTCTGGCCTGGGTCTTCAAAGTCTCTGCACATAGTTTCCAGGTCCTTTTTTGCTGTGTCATTTGTTCCTAAATGTATTTGTGGACATGGGTAGTCCTCTGTAGCACTAAAGAGTCATAATACCCTATCAGACACATCTTTGATATGAGCGACTGATATACACCACACTTCTCGCAAAGTAATGTCTGGTCAGCAGGTAGCGGCTTCTGTTTCTCTCAGTTGGGAATTCCCCACAACCACCACGCCTTTTCTTCTCTACCACTGAAATTTTTCTCCCTTCAAGAGGCTTCTGATTGCTTACTGGAGTGTTCTTTGTGGGCAAAGCACTTTTTTGATGTACATCTTTGCAGTTGTCCTGCGTGAGAGCCAGGTAGTGGTTCTTCAGTGGTATGGGTGCTGACTGCCTCCTCATTCTCCTCCTTCTTTGGGTCACATGCTTCCATTTCTTTTCTTCTGCAGGTACACTGAAAAGTTCTTCTCTTGCAACATTCTGAAGAGATTCTTCTGCTCTGTCAAAGAAATCCTCATCTTCGATGAGCTTCAGTTTGGCTATTCTCTCCTGAAAACTTTGTACCTTTTCCTCTAACAGAGTTACAAGCATGTATTTCTGGCATGTTTTCTACTAGCAAGTCTGCAAGCATATAGCACACCATATGGGTAATCTCCTTCTCCATGTTGAACCAAATGAATTGCTGTTGAACTGTTGCAGGAAAGATATACACGATATCTTTGTGAAGGTACTGCCACACTACACAATCCCGCTAGCGATCTCGTTAGCGTCGCATACTAATGAGATCGCTAGCGGGATTGTTTCTATATCGCTAGTAGCTACCTATTTTAGCGATATCGTTAAGGACGCTATCGCGGTTAGCGATCTCCTTAACGACTTTAGCGGTACAAAAGTACCGCTAAATCGCTAAAAAAGGTGCCACACTTAGCGATATATACTTACCCAGCGGGGCGCCAGCGACGAAAATAGGGTCCGGAACGATTCCAGCGACGAGCGAGATCACAGCAGGAAGCTCGTCGCTGGCAGCTGCCGCACACAACAACATCGCTAACGGGATCGCTAAATAGTGACGTTTTTTAGCGATCCCGTTAGCGATGTTGTTTAGTGTGGCATACCCTTTAGAGTACAAAGATTCCACATCCATAGTGGCCAGGATGGTTCCTTCTGGTAGAGGACCTATTGCTGCTAGTTTATTCAATAGGTCAGTTGTGTCCTGAATGTAGCTGGGTGTATCCTTTACTAGAGGTTTAAGACTACCCTCTATCCATCCATATACCTGCTCAGTAAGGGTGCCCACACATGAAATAATTGGTCTTTCTGGATTTCCAGACTTGTGGATTTTGGTAAGCATGTAGAATGTCCCTATTCTTGGACTCTCTGGTAGAATAGGGACATTCTACATGCTTCCCAAAATCGACAAGTCTGGAAATCCTCACCGCCACACAATAAGAGAAAAAAGAATGGATCTACCTGTGGCCAAACATTTTTGTATGCCTGATCACAGCACCATAGACATGAAATTACTTGTACTGAAAGGTAATTTTAAATCTCAAAGAGACAGAAGAGTCTGGGAGTATAAACTCATGACAACCTTTGACACAGTCAGTGCAGGAATGAATATGTCACATGGATTTATGTCTTTTTACATCAATTAAGGAATTTGCTCTTCAGACCTTGTGGGGCATCACAACACAGAACCAGACCACAATCAGAAGACAATAAAACTTTCACTCCTTATCTATGAACTGTTCCAATATTTATAGACACAACTGTTTATCACTATCCCATAATGACCATTCTGTGCTGTGCTGTGTATAAATATGTGATTCTTCAGATTTTGTATTAGTCTTTGCCTGATGAAGAGACCTGAGTAATCTCGAAAGCTTGCAATTTGTTACCATCTTTTCAGTTAGCCATTAAAAGGTATCAACCACTGAGGACTCTCAATTCCAAATATTTTTCTGTTGAACTGTTATACAGATTTTCGCTGCTGTCAGGTTACTCTTCACTCTTCCCAAAATCCACTGGGAATGTGCAAATGACCTCCCTGGAGCATTAATTCCTGGTTTGACGATTTTATTCAAGCAGCTCTATCCGGCTATGCCCAAAGATTTTCAGGCTTGCAGCAACTCTTCACTCTTCCCAGACTTAACTGGAAATGTGCATTTTTTTATATATATATATATATATATATAAACCATACTGTACTCCCCATGGTAATCCATACAGTATAATGCACTCCCCATAGTCCTTCATATAGTATAATGCACTGCCCATTGTCTTCCATATAGCATAATGCACGCCATAGTCCTCTATATTGTATAATGCCCTCCCCTATAGTCCTCCATGTGGTCACATGCACCCCACAATCCTCTATATCTTATAATGCACTCCCATAGTCCTGCTTACAGTATAATGCACTCCTCATAGTCCTCAATACAGTATAATGCAACCTGTAATCCTCCATATAGTGTAATGCACTCCCCATAGACCTCCATATAGTATAATGCACTCTCAACAGACCTCCATAGTATAAAGCAATCTCCCTTAGTCCTCCATACCGTAAAATGTACCACAAAGTCCTCTACATACTGTAATGCACTCCCCATATAGTATAATGCACTCCTGTAGTCTTCCATGTTGTATCATGCACATCGCATAGCCCTCGCATAGATCTCACAGGGGAAGGGGGGGTGTCGACTTCGCTCACCTCGGGGAGAGAAGGACCCGCAGGGATCTGCTCTCTGGCGCCACCACTTGCTCCAGGTCAGTCAGGGAACTGCGCCGGGGCAAGTAGTCCCCGGAAAGTCTTCTCTTGTACAAGTTAGTGAGGTGCTCTCAGTGAGGGGAATATATATCACCAGTCCAGGCTGGTGATATATATGTAAACCTCCCGGCCATCACTGCCAGAGTTCCTCACTAAAACAATACGGTATTCTGCCACCAGTTCCTCTGTTATGTTTCGGTAGCTGAGGAGTGCAGGTAAAAAAGGCAATACACCAGAGCAGTTGGAATCTATGAGATTGCAGTACCCTGACTAACCACCGCAACTAGAGGCAGCCGTGGAGCGTTCCTACGTTGGTCCTAGACGCCTCGTCACAGCCTGAGAAACATAACTACACCTAAAGGTAGAAAGAGGAAAGCTATCTGCCCCGGAGCAGATCCCCAAAGAGCAAAGAAAGCCCCCAAACATGTAATGGCGGTTAGACAAGAAGAAATACTGACACAGACAGAAAATGGTATGAGCAAACGTTGGGGCCAAAACTACCTGAATAGAAAAGGATAGGAAGGGCACTTACTGCAATCCCAAAAAACCCTGAAAAGTACCAACTCTACTAATTTCAAAAACACCTGAGATCACACGACCTCTACCACCTAAATTAGCTCTCTGGTGTAACAAAATCAAAACAGCAGCCACTGAAAAAACTGGAAAAAGCAAATGTACAAACATCAGTGGCTGAACCAAACTGAGAGGGCAAATGCCCCCGGAGGGGACCCTGAAGGCCCCCACAGAAGTGCAGGAAAAAATGCAAAAATCAAGCACAAAAACAAAAAGAAGAAAATGTCTTATCTGTTAGCAGGAGATGCAGACACGACACAGCAGGCTACAAGGGAAACAGGAATCAAGGATTGAGACCAGAACAATTGATCACCGGCAACCCTGATGGGAAGGCGACTCCCTTATATAAGACCAGTCAGTAACACCTGATTCCCAATCCTCACAATCTTCACTGGACAGTCCAGTACTGCTAGTAACCACCAGAGGGAGCCTCTGCTCAGAACTCATCTCAAGCCCATTCACAACAGTACCCCCCCTTGAGGAGGGGTCACCGAACCCTCATTTGAGCAACCAGGTCGGTCAGGATGAGTTCTATGATACGCACGGATGAGTCTCCTAGCATGGATGTCCGAAGCAAACACCCAAGAATTGTCTTCCTGACCATAACCTCTCCACTTAACCAAATACTGGAGTTTCCGTCTAGAAAAACGAGAATTCAATATTTTCTCAACCACAAACTCCAGATTGCCCTCAACCAGAACAGGGTCAGGAGGCACAGCAGTAGGAACCACTGGCTCAACAAACCTCTTCAACAAGGACTTGTGGAACACGTTATGGATCTTAAATGTCCCTGGAAGAAGCAAACGAAAAGAAACAGGATTAAGAATCTCCATGATCTTATAAGGTCCAATGAACCTAGGCTTAAATTTAGGAGATGCCACTCTCATAGGAATATTTTTTGAGGACAACCAGACCAAGTCCCCCACTTTAAACCGAGGACCATCAGTCCTATGCCGGTTAGCAAACCGCTGGGCCCTCTCCTGAGAGAGGGACAACCTCTCCACTACCTGGTCCCAAATCTGTTGCATACGCTCCACAACAGAGTCAACACCTGGACAGACAGAAGCCTCCGTCTGTCCTGAAGAAAATCGAGGGTGAAATCCAGAATTACAGAAAAATGGAGACATCAAAGTGGCAGAGCTAGCCCTATTATTAAGAGCAAACTCAGCCAAAGGCAAAAAAGAGACCCAGTCATCCTGATCAGCAGACACAAAGCATCTTAGATAAGTCTCCAATGTCTGGTTTGTTCTCTCAGTTTGACCATTGGTCTGAGGATGAAACGCTGAGGAGAAAGACAATTGAACACCAATTTTAGAACAAAAGGTCCTCCAAAATCTGGAAACAAACTGGACTCCTCTGTCAGACACAATGTTCTCAGGAATGCCGTGTAAACGAACCACGTGCTGAAGGAACAAAGGTACCAATTCAGAGGAGGAAGGCAACTTAGGTAATGGCACAAGATGTATCATCTTGGAAAACCTATCACAAATCACCCAGATGACGGTCATTCTCTGAGAAACAGGGAGGTCGGAAATGAAATCCATAGAGATATGGGTCCATGGTCTCTTGGGCACAGGCAATGGCATCAACAAACCACTAGAGCGAGAGCAAGGCTTGGAGCGAGAGCAAGTCCCGCAGGACTGCACAAATTCCCTGACATCACGAGACAAGGTAGGCCACCAAAAGGACCGACTAACCAAGTCTCTGGTACCAAAAATTCCGGGATGACCGGCCAACGCGGAACAATGAATCTCAGACATCACACTCTTTTTCCACTGGTCCGGGACAAACAATTTCCCAACAGGGCAGCGCTCGGGCCTATCCTCCTGACACCCCTCCAGAGCCAGTCTCAAATTGGGCGAGATGGCGGAAAGAACTACACCCTCTTTCAAAATAACAGAAGGATCAGATAACTCAGGAGAGTCCGCAAGGAAACTCCTCGAGAGGGCATCCGCCTTAACATTCCTTAGTGCCAGGAAGAAAGGAAACCACAAAATTAAAACGTGTGAAAAACAAGGCCCACCTGGCCTGTCTAGGATTAAGTCGCTTGGCAGATTCCAGATAAACCAGATTCTTATGGTCCGTAAGGACTACCACCTGATGTTTGGCTCCCTCCAGCCAATGTCTCCACTCTTCAAAAGCCCACTTCATGGCCAATAACTCCCGATTATCCACGTCATAATTACGTTCAGTAGGAGAAAATTTTCGAGAGAAAAAGGCACAAGGGTTACTTTTAGAGGTCTCTGGATCTCTTTGGGACAAAACGGCACCTGCCCCAATTTCAGAGGCATCAACCTCCACCTGAAATGGCAGAGAAACATCAGGCTGCCGTAGAACAGGAGCAGAAGTGAATCTCTGCTTAAGTTCCTGAAATGCAGAGACTGCCTCAGGAGGCCAATTCACCACATCAGAACCCTTTTTGGTCAAATCAGTTAATGGTTTAACAATAACCGAGAAATTACCAATAAATTTATGATAAAAATTGGCAAACCCAAGAATCTCTGAAGAGCCTTTAATGAAGTAGGTTGGACCCAATCACAGATGGCCTGAACCTTGACCGGGTTCATTTCAATAACAGATGGGGACAAAATGAATCCCAGAAATGAGATCCTCTGTACGCCAAAAAGACACTTTGATCCCTTCACATACAGAGCATTCTCTCTCAAAATCTGGAACACAGTTCGAACATGTTTCACATGAGAGTCCCAGTCATTGGAAAAAATCAAGATATCATCCAAATAAACAATCAGAAATTTATCCACAAAATCCCTGAAAATGTCATTCATGAAGGACTGGAAGACAGAAGGAGCATTAGTGAGCCCAAAGGGCATCACAAGGTACTCAAAATGCCCCTCAGGGGTATTAAATGCCGTCTTCCATTCATCCCCGTGCTTAATGCGAATAAGGTTATATGCCCCCCTGAGGTTAAGCTTGGTAAACCAAGTAGCGTTTTTCACCCTGGAAAACAGGTCAGAAATCAAGGGTAACGGATATTGATATTTCACAGTAATATTGTTCAAAAGACGATAATCAATACACGGCCTTAATGAACCATCCTTTTTGGCCACAAAGAAAAAACCGGCACCTAAGGGTGAAGAGGATGGTCTGATATGACCCTTCTCCAATGACTCCTTGATATAAGACCGCATAGCGTCATGTTCAGGTACAGACAAGTTAAAAAGGCGACCTTTAGGGAATTTACTACCAGGCACTAATTCAATAGCGCAGTCATAGCTCCTATGGGGAGGCAAGGATGCAGATTTACTTTCGCTAAACACATCAGAAAAATCAATCAAAAAGTCAGGAACATCCTGAGCCTGGGGGAGGCAGAAAAAACAGGAGTGTTGGTATTAACACATTGGCAGCCCCAACTGGTTACAGACACAGATTTCCAATCCAAAACAGGATTATGAGACTGTAACCAAGGGAAACCCAGTACGATAATGTCATGCAGATTATACAGAACCAAAAATTTGCAGCTCTCCTGATGATCAGGTTCAACCCTCATTATCACTTGAGTAGAGAATTGAGGTTTATTCTCAGCCAAAGGGGTAGAATCGATCCCCAGTAGGGGAATAGACTTCCGTAGGGGTATCAAGGGAAACCCACATCGTTTAGCAAAATCAAAATCCATCAGGTTAATAGCTGCTCCCGAATCAACGAAAGCCTGAGCAGAAAATGAGGACAGAGAGCATATCAGGGTAACAGTTAATAAAAACTTAGTCTGAACACTACCCAAGACAACTGAGCGTGCAAAACGTCTTCCCGGTTAGGGCAGACTGAAATAGCATGAGAGGCATCACCACAGTAGAAACATAACCCATTGCGCTTTCGAAACTCATGACGCTGTGCCCCAGAAACCACTCTATCACACTGCATGGAATCAGAAGCAGGTTCACCAGGCAACACTATTCCACGCATACCTCTCCGCTCACGCAAACGTCTGTCAATTTGAATCGCTAATGACATAGAATCATTGAGACCAGAGGGGACAGGGAATCCCACCATAACATCCTTTACTTTATCTGACAGACCCTTCCGAAAAAGGGCTGCCAAAGCGTCGTCATTCCATTTCGTCAGGACTGCCCACCTACGGAATCTCTGACAGTATAACTCAGCGTCATCAAGCCCCTGATTTAATGCCAACAAGGCTTTTTCAGCTTGATCAGTAACATTAGGCTCATCGTACAATAACCCCAAAGCCTGAAAAAATGCATCAACATCACTCAAAACAGGATACCCAGGTGTCAGGGAAAAAGCCCAATCCTGAGGATCGCCGCGCAGGAGAGAGATGACAATTTGAACCTGCTGCGCTGCGTTCCCTGAGGACTTAGATTTTAAGGCAAAAAACAATTTACAGTTATTTTTGAAATTCAAAAACTTGGCTCGATCCCCTAAAAACAGATCTGGCATGGGAATCCTAGGTTCCACAACAGGCAACCCAGCAAGATAGGCAGCAATACTCCGAACCTCAGTGGCAAGCTGATCCACACGGCCGGACAACTGTGCAAACTCCATTGAGAGAAAAAATCCTCCCCAGCACCCAGAGATACAGACGGAAAAAAAAAATAAAAAATAAAAATGCAACAAACAGAAAAATATCTCTGACAACTCTGACAACCTTTTTTCTTTCACAATATTTTTCCCTTCTGTGAGTACCACACAATTTTCAATCTTTAGGCCGGTGATACTGTTATGTTTCGGTAGCTGAGGAGTGCAGGTAAAAAAGGCAATACACCAGAGCAGTTGGAATCTATGAGATTGCAGTACCCTGACTAACCACCGCAACTAGAGGCAGCCGTGGAGCGTTCCTACGTTGGTCCTAGACGCCTCGTCACAGCCTGAGAAACTAACTACACCTAAAGGTAGAAAGAGGAAAGCTCTCTGCCCCGGAGCAGATCCCCAAAGAGCAAAGAAAGCCCCCAAAATGTAATGGCGGTTAGACAAGAAGAAATACTGACACAGACAGAAAATAGTATGCGCAAACGTTGGGGCCAAAACTACCTGAATAGAAAAGGATAGGAAGGGCACTTACTGCAATCCCAAAAAACCCTGAAAAGCACCAACTCTACTAATTTCAAAAACACCTGAGATCACACGACCTCTACCACCTAAATTAGCTCTCTGGTGTAACAAAATCAAAACAGCAGCCACTGAAAAAACTGGAAAAAGCAAATGTACAAACATCAGTGGCTGAACCAAACTGAGAGGGCAAAAGCCCCCGGAGGGGACCCTGAAGGCCCCCACAGAAGTGCAGGAAAAAAGCAAAAATCAAGCACAAAAACAAAAAGAAGAAAATGTCTTATCTGTTAGCAGGAGATGCAGACACGACACAGCAGGCTACAAGGGAAACAGGAATCAAGGATTGAGACCAGAACAATTGATCACCGGCAACCCTGATGGGAAGGTGACTCCCTTATATAAGACCAGTCAGTAACACCTGATTCCCAATCCTCACAATCTTCACTGGACAGTCCAGTACCGCTAGTAACCACCAGAGGGAGCCTCTGCTCAGAACTCATCTCAAGCCCATTCACAACATTCCTCGTTTGAAATAAGCCCCGTCCGGCAGCAGGCTTATATCGGGTCAGAAACCAACCCTGGGGTAGCGTATAATATAACCAACCGAGCTTGCGGACATGTGGATTCGTGACTCGAGATAAAAGAGCAGCCCAAGATTAATGTTATATTTAATCACTGAAAAAGCGCACTAGAAATAATAATAATCTTTATTTTTTTATAGCGCTAACATATTCCGCAGCTCTTTACATACATTATCATAGCTGTCCCCGATGTGGCTTACAATCTAATTTCCCTATCAGTATGTCTTTGGAATGTGGGAGGAAACTGGGTACCCGGAAGAAACCCACGCAAACACGGGGAGAACATACAAACTCCTTGCAGATGTTGTCCTTGGTGGGATTTGTAACCCAGGACTCCAGCGCTGCAAGGCTGCAGTTCTAATATAGAGGTATATATTTACAAGAACAATATCCAGGTATACAGTCACAAGTGTAGTACAAGGATAGGGTATAGATAGGTTGCAATTACCGTGTTATGTAGCATGTGACCACAGGGAGGCGCTGATGGATCACAGGTCCAAATCTTACGTGGTTCCCTTGGCTGCGTATGATAACGGGTGTTCCTGCCAGAAGAAAACTGAGCTCCAAATGAGGAGCTGCCACTTATCTCCTAGGCTGCTCCTCCCACACTCTGCGCCCACCCCTGGGCTTGTGCAGCCTCTCTCCTCCCATTCCTGAGAATATGATTTTCAGTCCAGAACCGTAGATGGCCCATAACTTTGCGCCCAAAGCTCTGAATGGGTTGGTTGTGCCGCCACTGGGTTCCGCTGTATTTTATCTGCGCATAGAGACTAAATATGCCTACTGTATGTAATTCCTGTTAGCTATGCTTTATAATGCAGGGTTCTAGAGGTGGCTAAATAATATGGGCGTGTGGGGAAAGGAACACAGATTCCGATAATGTGCTTGGCTAGGCTCAGAGATATTGCATTCTGTTATTATAGGTCATTTTCCAGATTCAATACCTCAGAGCCTGCTGTGACTTGTTGTACCACGGGGTATATCCATGCGCTTTAGTCAGACAAAAGAGTTCAGTTTGCCTGTAGCTTGCAGGGGATTTCACACCTTTGTGTTAAGAGCTTCAAAGAGCTTTTTCCTAGTGTTTTAATTAAAGCAAACCTTTTTTATTATTATTATTTATTTATATAGCGCCATTAATTCCATGGTGCTGTACATGAGAAGGGGTTACATACAAAGTTATAGATATTATTTACAGTAAACAAATTTACAATGACAGACTATTACAGAGGGGAGAGGACCCTGTCCTTGCGGACTTACATTCTACAGGATAATGGTGAAGAGACAGTTCGGGGGTGCGGCAGCTCTGATGGTGGTGAGATGGTAGCTCTGGTGGTGGTGATGAGGTGGCAGCTCTGGTGGTGGTGGTGAAATGGCAGCTCAGGCAGTGGTGGTGAAGCGGCAGCTTTGGTGGTGGCAGTGAGACAGCAGCTATGGTGGTTGCGGTGAGGCGGCAGCTCTGGTGGTGGCGCAGAGGCGGCAGCTCTGGTGGTGGTGTTGAGGCGGCAGCTCGGGAGGTGGTAGCTCGGGAGATGGCGAGGCGGAATCTCGGGTGGTGGCGAGGCGGAAACTCGGGTGGTGGCGAGGCGGAAGCTCGGGTGGTGGCGAGGCGTCAGAATGGTTATTGCAGTCTGTAGGCTTTCCTGAAGAGATGGGTTTTAAGGTTCCGTCTGAAGGATCCGAGGGTGTTGGATAATTAATCGGACATGTTGAGGCGTGGAATTCCAGAGGATGGGGGATATTCGGGAGAAATCTTGGAGGCGGTTGTGTGAGGAACAAATAAGTGTGGAGGATCGAAGGAGGTCTTGGGAGGATCGAAGATTACGTGAAGGAAGATATTGGGAGGTTAGTTCAGAGATATAGGGAGGGGACAGGTTGTGGATGGCTTTGTAGGTCAGTGTTAGTAGTTTGAACTGGATTCGTTGGGGAATTGGGAGCCAGTGGAGGGATTTGCACAGGGGAGAAACAGGGGAGTAGCGAGGAGAGAGTTGGATTAGTCGGGCAGCAGAGTTGAGGACAGACTGGAGTGGTGCAAGAGAGTTACAGGGAGGCCACAGAGGAGGGTGTTGGAGTAATCAAGGCGGGAGATGATAAGGGCATGCACAAGAGTTATAGTAGATTGAGGGCTGAGGAAGGGACGGATTCTGGAAATGTTTTTGAGTTGGAGGTGACTGGAGATAGCAAGAGTTTGGACGTGTGGTTTGAAGGACAGGGCAGAGTCGAGAATTACTCCGAGGCAGCGGATTTCAGGTGCGGGAGAGAGCGTGATGCCATTTACCATAATAGATAGATCGGGTAGGGAAGATACGTGAGATGGGGAAAGATGATGAGTTCGGTTTTGTCTACATTGAGTTTTAGGTGAAGAAGGATGATGTCTGATAGACACTCTGGTATTCTGGACAGCAGAAAGGTGACATCTGGGCCAGAGAGGTAGATCTGAGTGTCATCCGCATACAGGTGGTACTGGAAGCCATGGGACTTTATGAGTTGTCCTAGGCCAAGGGTATAGATGGAAAAAAGTAGGGGGCCCAGGACAGAGCCTCGAGGGACTCCAACAGAGAGAGGGCGGGATGAGGTAGTGTGGGAGTGGGAGACGCTAAATGTGCGGTCGGAAAGGTAAGAGGCGATCCAGGACAGGGCAAGGTCTTTGATGCCAAGGGAAGAAAGAATCTGTAGCAGTGGGCAGTGGTCGACTGTGTCGAAGGCAGAGGACAGGTCGAGGAGGAGGAGGATGGAGAACTGTCTGTTAGTTTTGGCTGTGAGTAAGTCATTAGTAATTTTTGTCAGGGCAGTTTCAGTGGAGTGGTGGGGGCAGAAGCCAGATTGGAGGTTGTCAAGGAGAAATTAGATGAAAGGTGGAGGAAACTTGAGAGTGGACATGCTGCTCAAGGAGTTTGGAAGCAAACGGGAGCAATGATATGGGGCGATAGCTGGGCATGGCAGTTGGGTCAAGGTTTATTTTTTTGAGGATGGGTGTGATGGTGGCGTTGCATTGCCTTTTTTGGCCTGGGGGGACGTAAGGGTGGGGGTACATTCCAGGAGCGGATGGAGATGTCCTATAATCCAAAATGGATTCTCCCTCGTCCCTCACACCCTCTATATGGTATACTGCACTCCCCATAGTCCTCTATATAGTATACTGCATTACCCATAGACTCCCCCATAGTCCTCCCCACATAGTAAAGTGAACCAAAAAGTACTCTATATAATATAATGCACTCCACATAGTCCTCCATATAGTATAAAACAGTGCTCCACACAGTATAGTCTCCATTTTTCCATATAGTCCTCCATATAGTATAATACACCCCATAGTCCTCCATATAGTACACTGTATTCCCCATAGTACTCCATATAGTATACTGCACTATCCACAGTCCTCCATATAGTACAATGCACCCCAAAATCCTCTATATATTAAAATGCACCCCATAATCCTCCATACATTATAATGCACTCCCCATAGTCCTTCATATGGTATAATACACTCCCCATAGTCCTCCATATGGGGTGTAATGCTCTCCCCATAGTCATCAATATGGTTTAATGCACTCCCTATAATCCTCCATACT
>JARQOD010000004.1:308172675-308291384 GCA_033576555.1 Oophaga sylvatica | reverse complement strand
GTCAGAATGGTTATTGCAGTCTGTAGGCTTTCCTGAAGAGATGGGTTTTAAGGTTCCGTCTGAAGGATCCGAGGGTGTTGGATAATTAATCGGACATGTTGAGGCGTGGAATTCCAGAGGATGGGGGATATTCGGGAGAAATCTTGGAGGCGGTTGTGTGAGGAACAAATAAGTGTGGAGGATCGAAGGAGGTCTTGGGAGGATCGAAGATTACGTGAAGGAAGATATTGGGAGGTTAGTTCAGAGATATAGGGAGGGGACAGGTTGTGGATGGCTTTGTAGGTCAGTGTTAGTAGTTTGAACTGGATTCGTTGGGGAATTGGGAGCCAGTGGAGGGATTTGCACAGGGGAGAAACAGGGGAGTAGCGAGGAGAGAGTTGGATTAGTCGGGCAGCAGAGTTGAGGACAGACTGGAGTGGTGCAAGAGAGTTACAGGGAGGCCACAGAGGAGGGTGTTGGAGTAATCAAGGCGGGAGATGATAAGGGCATGCACAAGAGTTATAGTAGATTGAGGGCTGAGGAAGGGACGGATTCTGGAAATGTTTTTGAGTTGGAGGTGACTGGAGATAGCAAGAGTTTGGACGTGTGGTTTGAAGGACAGGGCAGAGTCGAGAATTACTCCGAGGCAGCGGATTTCAGGTGCGGGAGAGAGCGTGATGCCATTTACCATAATAGATAGATCGGGTAGGGAAGATACGTGAGATGGGGAAAGATGATGAGTTCGGTTTTGTCTACATTGAGTTTTAGGTGAAGAAGGATGATGTCTGATAGACACTCTGGTATTCTGGACAGCAGAAAGGTGACATCTGGGCCAGAGAGGTAGATCTGAGTGTCATCCGCATACAGGTGGTACTGGAAGCCATGGGACTTTATGAGTTGTCCTAGGCCAAGGGTATAGATGGAAAAAAGTAGGGGGCCCAGGACAGAGCCTCGAGGGACTCCAACAGAGAGAGGGCGGGATGAGGTAGTGTGGGAGTGGGAGACGCTAAATGTGCGGTCGGAAAGGTAAGAGGCGATCCAGGACAGGGCAAGGTCTTTGATGCCAAGGGAAGAAAGAATCTGTAGCAGTGGGCAGTGGTCGACTGTGTCGAAGGCAGAGGACAGGTCGAGGAGGAGGAGGATGGAGAACTGTCTGTTAGTTTTGGCTGTGAGTAAGTCATTAGTAATTTTTGTCAGGGCAGTTTCAGTGGAGTGGTGGGGGCAGAAGCCAGATTGGAGGTTGTCAAGGAGAAATTAGATGAAAGGTGGGAGGAAACTTGAGAGTGGACATGCTGCTCAAGGAGTTTGGAAGCAAACGGGAGCAATGATATGGGGCGATAGCTGGGCATGGCAGTTGGGTCAAGGTTTATTTTTTTGAGGATGGGTGTGATGGTGGCGTTGCATTGCCTTTTTTGGCCTGGGGGGACGTAAGGGTGGGGGTACATTCCAGGAGCGGATGGAGATGTCCTATAATCCAAAATGGATTCTCCCTCGTCCCTCACACCCTCTATATGGTATACTGCACTCCCCATAGTCCTCTATATAGTATACTGCATTACCCATAGACTCCCCATAGTCCTCCCCACATAGTAAAGTGAACCAAAAAGTACTCTATATAATATAATGCACTCCACATAGTCCTCCATATAGTATAAAACAGTGCTCCACACAGTATAGTCTCCATTTTTCCATATAGTCCTCCATATAGTATAATACACCCCATAGTCCTCCATATAGTACACTGTATTCCCCATAGTACTCCATATAGTATACTGCACTATCCACAGTCCTCCATATAGTACAATGCACCCCAAAATCCTCTATATATTAAAATGCACTCCCATAATCCTCCATACATTATAATGCACTCCCCATAGTCCTTCATATGGTATAATACACTCCCCATAGTCCTCCATATGGGGTGTAATGCTCTCCCCATAGTCATCAATATGGTTTAATGCACTCCCTATAATCCTCCATACTACACACGTGGTCAAAATTGTTGGTACCCCTCGTTTAATGACAGAAAAACCCACAATGGTCACAGAAATAGCTTCACTCTGACAAAAGTAATAATAAATCAAAAATCTATGAAAATGAACAAATTAAAGTCAGTCATTGCTTTTCAACCATGCTTCCACAGAATTTAAAAAAAATAAAACTCATGAAATAGGCCTGTACAGAAATGATGGTACCCCAGAAAATAATGTAGCAAAAGGGACATGTTAAATCAAGGTGTATCCACTAATTAGCATCACAGGTGTTGTCATGTATAGTGTACAGTTCCTATAGCGTCTTGTGCTTGGGTGCGAGGAAAACACATGAGACATAGGTTGATATGAAATGACTTGTATTACTTCATACAAGCATGCAGAAAAGGTCACACAGTTTGCAGGAACAGAGGCAGGAGAACACAGCAGGCCAGAGTAACTTCAAGCTCTACAATAACTCTCCAAGCAGGTTCAGGATCTCTTCTCTGTACCGTAATTCCTCTGAAAACATGGATTCACCAGACAGCAGGTTTCCAAAGTCCAAAAGTGTTCCAAAGTTCCTCAGTAGGAAATAGCTGGAGTCCAAAATCCTAGGTTTCCAGGAGTCAGGTCACAGGCTGACTGAGGCTTGATTCAGGAGCACTGATTGTTCAGCTGAGGCTGCTTAAGAAGCAAGAGGGAGAGAATCAGGGCGGGAACATGAAAACTGGAAACTCCATATTAACTGAGGGCAAGAGCTGCAGAAAGACAGAAAGCAAAATGGCCGACGGAAAACTGAGTTTCAAGGAACATGTCAAAAGAGACAAAGAACCTTACATTACTCCCCCCTTAAGGACAACCTCCGGTTGACCTCAGACCAGGCTTGTCAGGGTACCTCTGATGAAACTGGCGGAGCAGGCGAGGAGCATTTACATTATTGACTGGTTCCCATGAGTTGTCCTCCACTGGGTAGCCCTGCCATTTAATCAAATATTGCAACTGATTTCTGTACAACCTGGAATCTAGAATCCTTTCCACCATAAATTCTTCCTGACCATCGACCAGCACTGGGTCAGGGCAAGGAGAAGAGCGTCCAGGAAACGTATTGGGTGTTGCAGCCTTTAGTAGGGATACATGAAAGACAGGGTGGATTCTCATAGTTCTGGGCAGTTGAAGACGACAAGCAACAGCACTTATAATCTTACTGATCTTATAAGGTCCAATGTACTTATGTCCCAATTTAGACGATGGAATCTTTATTTTAAGATTTCTGGTTGACAGCCAGACCAAATCTCCTACCTTGAAAGCTGGTGCAGGTTTACGAAATTTATCTGCTGCTTTCTTGTACCTTTCCTGAGCCAATTCTAGATTTTCCTTTAGAAGATCCATATTCTTTTGTAAAGAAGTGATTCTTTCAGCCACTGCCGGCAAGGGCGTATCTATGGGAAATCGAGGAAGAATGTTAGGATGATAACCTAGATTGGAGTAAAAAGGAGACTGCTTAGTGGAGGCGCTCTGAGAGTTATTATAAGAGAACTCAGCCAGTGGAAGTAGATCCACCCAATCATCTTGTAGGTGGCAGATAAAGCAGCGGAGATACTGCTCCAGGGTCTGATTGGTTCGTTCTGTCTGTCCATTAGTCTGGGGATGAAAAGCAGAAGTAAGGTTTACTTTAATGTCCAATGCGGCACAGAAATTTTGCCAAAACCTTGAAGTGAATTGCACCCCTCGATCCGAAATGACCTCATCCGGTACTCCATGTAAGCGAAACACATTCTTAATCATCAAGTCTGATGTCTGTTTTGCAGTGGGTAAGCCGACACAAGGGATAAAATGAGCTGCCTTTGTTAGACGATCAACCACCACTAGAATGGTGTTCTTCCCTTGAGAGGTTGGTAACTCCACAATGAAGTCCATAGAAATGGATCCCCACGGGCGGGACGGGGTGGGAAGAGGTTGTAACAGACCAGTTGGTGAGGAGCGAGGTGTTTTGCATCTTGCACAGACTTCACATGAAGTGACATAGTTTAAAACATCTTTCCTGTAAGTGGGCCACCAAAAGAAACGAGAAAGAAATTCTTGTGTCTTTAGAATTCCCTATGCCCGGCTATCTTGGAATTGTGGATGAGTTGCAATACTCTCAATCTGACTGTTTCAGGTATATACAGACGTTGTCCCTGAATCCACACACCATTCTTAAAGACAAGACTTACGTCCCTTGGGGGTTGAGCCAACAAAGAATCCGCATGGTATGCTTCCTTGATGTCCTTAAGTAGATCTTGATTATGAATCACTCCCAGGAATCTAGAGTCAGGAAGAATAGTCTTAGGAGGAGTAAGTGGACGTGTCTCTGCTGAATGAATCCTAGAGAGTGCATCAGCCTTTCCATTGCGCGATCCTGGTCTATAAGAAATTACAAAATTAAATTGGTTTAGGAAAAGATTCCAGCGAGCCTGGCGAGGAGTCAGGCACTTAGCCGACCTGATAAATTCAAGGTTACGATGGTCTGTCAGGACGACTATTTGCTGTGCAGCTCCCTGAAGAAGGTGTCTCCATTCCTTGAAGGCGGCAATAATGGCCAACAATTCTCTATTGCCCACATCGTAGTTCCTCTCAGCCGAAGACAACTGCTGGGAAAAGAAGGCACAGGGATGCAAGACATTCTTCTCACCTGTTCTCTGAGAGAGTATAGCTCCAACGGCACAGTCTGAAGCATCCACCTCTATTATGAAGGCAAGCTCGGGGTTGGGATGTACTAAGATAGGTGCGGTGGTAAATTTATCCTTTAAACAGGGAAATGCTTCCTGAGCTTGCGGGGTCCAGGAGAACCTAGACTGTTTCCGGGTAAGTTGGGTGATAGGTGACACTACCTCAGAGAAATTCCTAATGAAACGTCTATAGAAGTTGGCAAACCCGATGAAGCGCTGCACCTCCTTCACATTTCTAGGAATTGGCCAATCCTTGATGGCTTGGGTCTTGCTTCCATCCATACTAATCCCTTGCGTAGATAGTACATACCCCAGAAATTGAATTTCGGTCCTATGGAATTCACACTTTTCAAGTTTGATGTAGAGATGGTTTTGTCTTAGGCATTCTAAGACCATTCTCACATGTCCATGATGTTCCTCTGTGGAGTTAGAAAAAATTAGAATATCATCCAGATAAATCACCACAAATGTATCTAGGAGATCCTTGAAGATGTCATTCACCAAGTGTTGGAAAGTGGCTGGGGCGGTACTCAGACCAAAAGGCATAACTAGATATTCAAAGTGTCCATAGCGTGACCTGAATGCAGTCTTCCATTCATCCCCAGGTCTAATATGGACCAAGTTATAGGCCCCACGGAGATCCAGTTTAGAGAAAATTTTGGCGTGCCGCACTCTCTCCAACAACTCAGGGATTAAAGGCAATGGATAACGGTTTCTAATAGTAACCTTATTGAGTTCCCTATAGTCTATGCAGGGTCTCAGAGATCCATCTTTCTTCTTCACAAAGAAGATGGGTGCACCTGCGGGAGATGAAGAGGGGCGTATGAAGCCTTTGGCTAGATTTTCATCTATGTAGTCCTTCAAAGCTTTTAGCTCGGGCCCCGCTAGGGGTAGATCTTACCAAAAAGTATCTCGGCTCCAGGCAATAATTCGATTGGACAATCATATGGACGGTGAGGAGGAAGCTGATCAGCGTTCTTCTTGTCACATAAATCCACATAGTCCTGGTATACAGCTGGTAGTTCAGGGACTGACATGGTTCCTTTAGGAACAGAGCAAGCTGAAACTCCTTGACTCATCTGTTTCTCCGGAAAGTGTAATTCCTTGGTCTCCCAGTTAATCGTAGGATTCTGCGCCTGCAGCCATGGTAGCCCTAGAATAATGGGAAAGTGGGGAGAAGAGATAAGCATAAAAGACATTTTCTCCTGATGAGCTTTACCCATAAGGACCCTCAAAGGCTCTGTTTCCTGATCCACTGGTCCAGAGGTCAGCAGGGAGCCATCCACAGTCTCCATCTGTACTGGAGTAGCCTTCTTCACTGAACGTATCCCCTGTTTCAGAGCAAAGGAGATATCCATAAAATTTCCACTTGCTCCTGAGTCGATCATAGCAGAGCTAGACACCCAGACTGAGTCCACCCAGAGTTTGATGGAAAGGAAGCAATGAGAATTATTTCTTTTACAACTCAGCTGGGACACCGCTGAGGAAACTTGAAAAATTGCAGCGTTTATACCGTCATTGTCCCCAGAACTAACAGAGTTTAAGTCCGAAAAATCAAGATCTCTTGCAGCAGATCTCTCTGGAGTCTGAGGCTCGGACATGACAGAGCTCCTCTCGCAACACTCACAGTGAATGACTGCTGCAGTAGTCTTACGAGAACGGCTGGGGCAGTTTATAATGAAGTGCCCTGACTTACCACAGTAAAAACATAGATTTTCCTTTATACGATGTTCTTTGCGTGCATCACTAACCCGTCTTTGTAAAGAGTCCACCTGCATGGGTTCAGGTTCTGGTTCCCTTGTGATCCTACTCAAAGGTTCCTTAGCTGAGGAGGGAGGTAGGAAAAGGTTAGTGCGATTATTTTCGAACCATCTCTCTTGTCTGCGTTCAGTCAGACGAGCATCAATACGGATACAATAGTTAATAAAGTCACCTAACGCAGTGGGAGGGTCGGCACGAGCAAGTTCATCCTTAATCAGTGGAGACAACCCTTTCCGAAAAATAGATTTTTTGGCGGAAGTGTCCCAAGTGGTATCAAGAGCCCATCTCCTGAAATCCAAGGCATATTCGGCTACTGAACGCTTACCTTGGCGCAAAGTTAACATGGCTGCTTCAGCTGTTGCACCTCGATTGGGGTCATCAAACACCTGCCCCATGGCTGAAATAAAAGCATCAAGGTGATTCAAACAATCATCCTCAGTCTCAATCAGAGGGTTTGCCCACATCAAAGCCTTATTGGTAAGCAACATGATTATAGTAAGCACTTTGGATCGTTCAGTGGGAAATTGTGAAGCATGTGCAGAGAAAAATAGATTGCATTGGTTAATAAATCCCCTGAATTTCTCACGTTCACCGCCAAAACGAAAAGGAGGTAACTTGGGGATCCCAGAACTCGGGGTTATGGCAGGAGCCTGGACTCGTTCCTCTAGAGCCTCAATCCTGGCTCGTAATTCCTGAGTAGTTTGTCCAAACACTTGCAAATTATGATTAGTGAGGTCCTGTAGGCTTGCAAAACGGGTCTTTATAGTCTGTATATCTGCAAGGATTGTATCAGTCACTCCGCAAAGCTTCTTTATGCGGGCCTCCATCTTCCAGATCTTTTAAGGCAGAAGTGCTGGAAGGAGAAGAGGAAAGGAAAAAAAAAAAACAATAGTGTTTACCTGTGGTAACACTCCAGAGTAACATTTAAGGGAATGCGCTCACCTGGAATGGTTGTGAGAAGTCACAACCACTGTCATCACAGAAGGTATTACACGGACATCTGATATCCACAGTCACAGCAGACACGGCTTTCCCAGACCCGGCAGACACTAAACATTGGCTCCTGAATCTTGTCATGTATAGTGTACAGTTCCTATAGCGTCTTGTGCTTGGGTGCGAGGAAAACACATGAGACATAGGTTGATATGAAATGACTTGTATTACTTCATACAAGCATGCAGAAAAGGTCACACAGTTTGCAGGAACAGAGGCAGGAGAACACAGCAGGCCAGAGTAACTTCAAGCTCTACAATAACTCTCCAAGCAGGTTCAGGATCTCTTCTCTGTACCGTAATTCCTCTGCAAACATGGATTCACCAGACAGCAGGTTTCCAAAGTCCAAAAGTGTTCCAAAGTTCCTCAGTAGGAAATAGCTGGAGTCCAAAATCCTAGGTTTCCAGGAGTCAGGTCACAGGCTGACTGAGGCTTGATTCAGGAGCACTGATTGTTCAGCTGAGGCTGCTTAAGAAGCAAGAGGGAGAGAATCAGGGCGGGAACATGAAAACTGGAAACTCCATATTAACTGAGGGCAAGAGCTGCAGAAAGACAGAAAGCAAAATGGCCGACGGAAAACTGAGTTTCAAGGAACATGTCAAAAGAGACAAAGAACCTTACAGGTGTCTACAATCTTGGGATCAGTGATTGCGCCTGTATAGAGGGCTACAGATACTCATTGTGCTATTTGGTGACATGGTGTGTCTCACACTCAACATGGACCAGAGGAAGCAAAGGAAAGAGTTGTCTCAGGAGATTAGAAAGAAAATTATAGACAAACATGTTAAAGGTAAAAGTTATAAGACCATCTCCACGCAGCTTGATGTTCCTGTGACTACAGTTGCACATATTCAGAAATTTAAGCTCCACGGAACTGTAGCCAACCTCCCTGGACGTGGCCGCAGGAGGAAAAATGATGACAAATCAGAGACGGATAATACGAACGGTAACAAAAGAGACCAGAAAAACTTCTAAACAGATTAAAGGTGAACTTCAAGCTCAAGGAATATCAGTGTCAGATCGCACCATCCGTCGTTGTATGAGCCAAAGTGGACTTCATGGGAGATGACCAAGGAGGACACCATTGTTGAAAGAATATCATAAAAAAGACTGGAATTTGCCAAACTACATGTTGACAAGCCACAAATCTTCTGGGAGAATCTCCTATGGACAGATGAGACAAAAATCGAAGTTTTTGGCAAGGCACATCAGCTTTATGTTCACAGACAGAAAAATGAAGCATATCAAGAAAAGAACACTGTCCCTACTGTGAAACATGGAGGATGCTCTGTTATGTTCTAGGGCTGCTTTGCTGCATCTTGCACAGGGTGTCTACAATCTGTGCAGGGTACAATGAAATCTCAAATCTATCTGATTCTTCAGATTTTGTATTAGTATAGCCTGATGAAGAGACCTGAGTAGTCTCGAAAGCTTGCAATTTGTTACCATCTTTTCAGTTAGCCACTAAAAGGTATCAACCACTGAGGACTCTCAACTCTAAATATTTTTCAAATCTATCAAGGGATTCTAGAGAGAAATGTGCTGCCCAGTGTCAGAAAGCTTGGTATCAGTTGCACTGGTCTTGCAACAGGATAATGACCCAAAACACACAGCTAAAAACACCCAAGAATGGCTAAGAGGAAAATATTGGACTATTCTGAAGTGGCCTTCTATGAGCCCTGACCTAAATCCTATTGAGCATCTTTGGAAATAGCTGAAACATGCCATATGGAAAAGGCAACCTTCAAACACGAAACAACTGGAGCAGTTTGCTCTTGAGGAGTGGGCCAAAATACCCGTCGAGAGGTGCAGAAGTCTCATTGACAGTTACAGGAATCAATTGATTGCAGTGATTGTCTCAAAAGGTTGTGCAACAAAATATTAAGTTAAGGGTATCATAATTTCTGCCCAGGCCTATTTCATGAGTTTTATATTTTTAAAAATTCTGTGGAAGCATGGTTGAAAAGCAATGTCTCACTTTTATTTGTTCATTTTTCATAGATTTGAATTATTATTTTTTTTCAGATCCAAGTTATTTCTGTAACCATTGTGGTTTTTATGTCATTAAATGAGGGTACCAACAAATTTTGACCACGTGTGTATAAACTACATCCCCCATAGTCCTGCATACAGTATACGGCACTCCCCATTGTCCACACAATATAATGCAATCCCCATAGTCCTCAATACAGTATACTCCACTCTCATTAATCCTCAATACAGTATAATTTATTCCCCATAGTTCTCCTTCTAGCATTCTGGCCACCACAATGTTCTCACTGATTTAAAAAAAAAAAAGAATATGAAGCTCCCTCTTCTTCTCATTCACCTGCTGCTCTTGTTTCTGTAGCAAGCTTTCTGAATCACCTTTACATCACAGTGCAGCGGGCGCCATATAGTGATGTCATCGCACCTGCTGCGTGGATACATCTGATACCAAGGAAAAATGATGAGGGATGGAGCGTCATTGCTTTCAACTGCATTGGCATCCAGGATGCCGATACAGTTGAACTTGCAATGACGGATGAGGGATGGCTGGACCCCTGTGCTCACTGGGACCATAGCGGATGTATGGCCTGCCGCCAGTGGCCGCAGTACAGGGAGATTGTGTCTCCCTGCTCTGCTACAGATTTTAATGCGTATATAGTTAAAAGCAGAGTAGCTCCCGGTGGGCCCATCATTATATAGGGGGTCTGGGGAGACCGCACCCTCTCCCCGGTAGCTACGCTACTGGTAGCAATCCATCCAATCCACACAGGCAAAGAAATCAAACCATAGATCTCCATAAATTAAGTTGTGTGTAATAATGAGAAATGACACGAAGAAAGAGAGGTGCAAAAAAGTGGAAAGTCCCTCATGACACCAGCTGAAATCTAGAAGTAATTAGAAAGCAATCCTGCCACTTAGGGAAAAATAACATCAGGTGGTTCAACTGATAGCCTAAAAAAGTGTCTCATTACCAAGGTGCTACACAAGAAACATTTCACGATGGATAAAACCAGTGAGCTACCTCAAGACCTTCGCAACCTTATTGTTGCAAAACATACTGATGACATTGGTTAAAGTAGAATTTCTAAACTACTGAATGTTCCAGTGAGCTGTGTTGAAGCCATAACCTGGAAGTGGAAAGAACATCATTTCACCATAAACCAGATATGACCAAGTGCTCCCTGCAATATTTCAGACAGAGGAGTGAAAATAATCAGAAGAGTTGTCCAAAAGCCAAGGGACCACCTGTAGAGAGCTATAGAAAGACCTGGAATCAGTAGGTACAATTGTTTCAAAGGAAACTGTTATGCACTCAACCTCCATGGATTGTATGCACATTTACCCACGTAAGACTCAATTACTGAAGAAAAAGCATATTTAAGTGCATTTAAAGTTTGTTCAACATTTAGACAAGACTTTGAAATACTGGGAGAATATAGTCTCGTCAGATGAGAACAAAACTGAACTCTGTGGATGCCATAATACACACTATGTTTGGCTGCCAAAAGGTACTGCATAGTTTGGAGGTGGGAACATCTTGGTGTGGAGCTGCTTTTCAGCATACGACACTAGCAAATTTCATAATAGAAGGAAGGACAAATGTACAGAGACATTTTTGTTAAAAATCCGCTGCCATCTTCAAGGATGGTGAAGATTAAACGAGGGTGGACATTTCAGCAATTGGTTTTAGAGAAAGGAAAATAAAACTGCTCGAATGGCCCAGCCAATCACCAGATCCGAATCCAATAGAACATTTATGGAAGGAACTAAAACTTAAAGTTCATAGAAGGAGCCCAAAGGACCTTCAGGATTTGAAGATTTTTTTTCTGTGGAAAAATCATACCTGTGCAATGCATGTGACTAGTTTCTCCATAGAGGAGGTGTCTTTACTCTGTCATCCCCAACAGAGGCTTTGATTGGTTGTTAACGACATCTGGTGAGAATTTCATGTCAATAGCACCTTTAAAAATATATTTACTTAGAAAATTGGTGATGTGTTCAAAACTTATTTCACCAGCTGTATGTGTGTATGGTTTTATGTATGCCATTTACTTATGGGTGTAGTTTTTTGTTTGCATATGTGTATACACTTTTATATATGTTTGTGTGTTTAGTTTTGCCTGTTTTTATGTATTCATTTGTATGTTTAGTGTTATGTGTCAAGATTAGTGATGGGCGAACCCATGGATGTTCGGGTCCAGGGGTGTTCAGTCCTACAGCTAAAAAAAAGTTTGGTTTGGGTACCAGAACCCGGACCCCATTCAGATGAATGGGTGCCCGAACATCCCTTGTTTTCCATGCTGTCATCTGCATGGCAGCGTGGCAAACGCGGGTTCTGATCCATGGTAAGATCATTACCGCTGGTCAGAGAGCTGCAGTTCCCTCACTGTCAGATGACCGTGTGCCAGCAGCTGTGACCGGCAGTAAAAAGGTTACCACCAGTCACATACGTCAGATTATGAGAGAGTGTTACTCTAATCAGCCGACGCCTGCAGTCGTTGCTGTCAGCGACAGCAGATGCTGCTGATGGGAATATTCATCAGTCTGTGCTTTAATCCCTTTCTGCCATCTGACGCACTATCCCGTCCATGTGCCCTGGGACTTAATTCCCAAGGATGGGATAGTATGTCATACTTGATCAGCTGCGCTCATGTGGGGAGCGCAGCTGATCGCGGCCGGGTGTCAGCTGATTATCACAGCTGACACCCGAAACTATGTGTCAGGCGCGGTCACGGACCGCTCCTGGCACATTAACCCCCAGCACACCGGGGGGTGTTCCGGCGGTATAGGGAAGCATCGCGCAGGGAGGGGGCTCCCTGCGTGCTTCTCTGAGACCCTCAGAGCAGTGCGATGTGATTGCGCTGTTCCGAGGGCCTCCTCCCTGCAGGACCCGGATCCAAGATGGCCGCGGGGTCCTTCCGAGTCCTGCAGGGAGGTGGCTTCTCAGTGCCTGCTGAGAGCAGGTGCTGAGAAAGCCTCCTACAGTGCCCGATCTGACATTGTGCTGTGCACAGTGTCAGATCTGCGATCTGACACTATACAGTGATGTCCCACCCTGGGATAAAGTAAAAATGTAAAAAAAAAAAAAAAATTAACATGTGTAAAAAAAAAATTCCTAAATAAAGAAAAAAAAATTCCCTAATAAATTCATTTCTTTATGTAAATAAAAAAACACAATAAAAGTACACATATTTAGTATCGCCGCGTCTGTAACGACCCGCCCTATAAAGCTGTCCCACTAGTTAACCCCTTTAGTGAACCGCTTAAAAAAAAAGGCAAAAAAACAAAGATTTATCATCATACCGCCGAACAAAAAGTGGAATAACGCGATCAAAAAGATGGATATAAATAAACATGGTACCGCTGAAAACGTCATCTTGTCCCGCAAAAAACGAGCCACCATACAGCATCATCAGCAAAAAAATAAAGTTATAGCTCTCAGAATAAAGCGATGCAAAAATAATTATTTTTTATATATTATTTATATAGTGCCATTAATTCCATGGTGCTGTACATGAGAAGGGGTTACATACAAAGTTATAGATATCGTTTACAGTAAACAAATTTACAATGACAGACTGGTACAGAGGGGAGAGGACCCTGTCCTTGCGGACTTACATTCTACGGGATAATGGGGAAGAAACAGAATGTCGGGGGTGCGGCAGCTCTGGTGGTGGTGGCGAGGCTGCAGCTCTGGTGGTGGTGGCGAGGCGGCAGCTCTGGTGGTCGTTGCGAGGCGGCAGCTCTGGTGGTGGTGGCGAGGCGGCTGCTCAGGTGATGGTGGCGAGGCGGCAGCTAGGGTGGTGATGGTGAGGCAGAAGCTCAGGTGGTGGCGAGGCGGCAGAATGGTTATTGCAGGCTGTAGGCTTTCCTGAAGAGATGGGTTTTCAGGTTCCGTCTGAAGGATCCAAGGGTGATGGATAATCGGACATGTTGAGAAGTGGAATTCCAGAGGATGGTGGATATTCGGGAGAAATCGTGGAGGCGGTTGTGTGAGAAACGAATAAGTGTGGAGGATAGTAGGAGGTCTTGGGAGGATCGAAGATTACGTGAAGGAAGATATTGGGAGATTAGTTCAGAGATATAGGGAGGGGACAGGTTGTGGATGGCTTTGTAGGTCAGTGTTAGCAGTTTGAATATATAATTGTTTTTATTGTATAAAAGCGCCAAAACATAAAAAAATGATATACCGTATATACTTGCGTATAAGCCGAGATTTTCAGTCCATTTTTTAAGGCTGAAAGTCCCCCTCTCGGCTTATACGTGAGTGATATACGCCAGGGGGTCGGCAGGGGAGGGAGAGCGGGGGTGTCAGGTCATGCTCACTCCCCTGGCGCATCTCTGCAGCCCCCTGCTTCTCCCACGATCTCAGGCTCCTTCCTTCAGCAGTCACGTGGTACCGCACATTAAAGTCATGAAAATGTGCATATTCATGACTTTAATGTGCGGTACCACGTGACCGCTGAAGGAAGCAATAGCTGCCGGAGACCGCAGGAGAAGCAGGGGGGCTGCAGAGACGCTCCAGGAGGGGGTAAGTATATGAGATATTCACCTGTCCCCGGTCCACCGCTGCGCACCGCTCTATCCTCTGCATCCTCTGGCTGTGACGTTCAGGTCAGAGGGCGCAATGACGTAGTTAGTGCGCGCCGCGCCCTCTGCCTGAGCACTCACTGACAGAAGACCCGGAAGACACAGCGCCGTGCAGCGGTGGACAGGTGAATATCTCAGGTGCCGGGGCCCTGAGCCAGCGGTGACACCGGCACCTGTCACCCATAGTGCGCAGGTGTCCTCGCCTGCTCAGGACACCGGCACCTGGCCCCCAGCGACGAGAGGTGAGTATGTCATTTTTTATTTGCAGCAGCAGGAGCATATGAGGCCTATTCTATGGAGCATCTTATGGGGGCATAATCTATGGAGCATTTTATGAGGGCATAATCTATGGAGCATTATATGTGGGCATAATCTATGGAGCATCTTATGGGGGCATAATCTATGGAGCATTTTATGGGGGCATAAACTGTGGAGCATCATATGGGGGCATAATCTATGGAGCATCATATGGGGGCATAATCTATGGAGCATCTTATGGGGGCATAATCTATGGAGCATCTTATGGGGGCATAATCTATGGAGCATTTTATGGGGGCATAAACTGTGGAGCATCATATGGGGGCATAATCTATGGAGCATCATATGGGGGCATAATCTATGGAGCATCATATGGGGGCATAATCTATGGAGCATCTTATGGGGGCATAATCTATGGAGCATTTTATGGGGCATAATCTATGGAGCATCATATGGGGGCATAATATATGGACCATCTTATGGGGCATAATCTATGGAGCATCATATGGGCATAATCTGTGGAGCATTTGATGGGGCCATAACCTTTATGGAGCAGCATATGGGGCATATTATTCTATGAAGCATCTTGTGGGGCCATAACCTTTATGGAGCAGCATATGGGGCATATTATTCTATGGAGCATCTTATAGGGCCATTATTAACCTTTGTGCAGCATTATATGGGGCGTATTTTGTATGGAGCATTTTATGGGGCCCATCATGAACTGTATGGAGCATTATTATATGGGGCTCCTGATTCAATATGGATATTCAAAAACATTTAACCTACTGATGTCTCAATTAATTTTATTTTTATTGGTATCTATTTTTATTTTTGAAAATTTACCAGTAGCTGCTGCATTTTCCACCCTAGGCTTATACGTGAGTCAATAAGTTTTCCCAGTTTTTTGTGGCAAATTTAGGGGGGTCGGCTTTTACACGAGTATATACTGTAAATGAGGTATCGCTGTAATCGTACTGACCCAAAGAATAAAACCGCTTTATCAATTTTACCACACACGGAACAGTATAAATGCCCCGCCCCAAAAGAAATTCATGAATTGCTGGTTTTTGTTCATTCTGCCTCACAAAAATCGTAATAAAAAGGGATCAAAAAATGTCATGCGCCCAAAAATGGTACCAATACAAACGTCAACTCGTCCTGCAAAAAATAAGACCTCACATGACTCTGAGGACCAAAATATGGAAAAATTATAGCTCTCAAAATGTGGTGGTGCAAAAACTATATTTTGCAATAAAAAGCGTCTTTTAGCGTGTGACAGCTGCCAAACATAAAAACCCACTAAATAGTACATCAAACCCCCCTGCATCACCCCCTTAGTTAGGGAAAAATAATAAAATTTAAAAGATGTATTTATTTCCATTTTCCCATTAGGGTTAAGGTTGGGGCTAAAGTTAGGATTAGGGTAAGGGTTGGGATTAGGGGTGTGTTAGGGTTGGGACTAGGGTTAGGGGTGTGTTGGGGTTAGGGTTGGAGTTAGAATTGGGGGGTTTCCACTGTTTAGGCACATCAGGGGCTCTCCAAACGTGACATGGCATCTGATCTCAATTCCAGCCAATTTTGCGTTGAAAAAGTCAAACTGTGCTCCTTCCCTTTTGAGCTCTGCCATGCGCCCAAACAGTAGTTTACCCCCACATATAGGGTTTCAGCGTACTCAGGACAAATTGCACAATAATTTTTATATTTTTATGGCTCTACGTTATAAACTTCTGTGAAGCACTTGGCTAAAAGTTCTCACCACACATGATAAGTTCCTTGGGGGGACTAGTTTCCAAAATGGGGTCACTTGTGGGGGTTTCCACTGTTTAGGCACATCAGGGGCTCTCCAAACGCGACATGACGCCCGCAGACTATTGCATCAAAGTCTGCAATGCAAAAACGTCACTACTTTCTTTCCGAGCCCCAACGTGTGCCCATACAGTAGTTTTCTCCCACATATAGGGTATCAGCGTAACATAGTAACATAGTTATTAAGGTTGAAGGATGACTTTAAGTCCATCTAGTTCAACCCATCTCCTATCCTAACCTGCCCTAACATGTTGATCCAGAGGAAGGCAAAAAAAACCCAAGTGGCAAACAGTAAGCTTCACATTGGGGAAAAAAATTCCTTCCCGACTCCACATACGGCAATCAGACTAGCTCCCTGGATCAACGCAGTATCTAGGAAACTAGTGAATATAGCCTGTAATATTATACTTTTCAAGAAAGGCATCCAGTCCCTCCTTAAATTTTAGTAAGGAATCACTCATTACAACATTAGACGGCAGAGAGTTCCATAGTCTCACTGCTCTTACAGTAAAGAATCTGCGTCTGTGATTATGGCTAAACCTTCTTTCCTCCAGATGTAGAGGATGCCCCCTTGTCCCCGTCACAGGTCTAAGTGTAAAAAGATCATTAGAAAGGTCTTTGTACTGTCCCCTCATATATTTCTACATTGTAATAAGATCACCCCTAAGCCTTCGTTTTTCCAAACTAAATAACCCCAAGTGTAATAACCTGTCTTGGTATTGCAAACCCCCAGTTCTCTAATAACCTTGGTCGCTCTTCTCTGCACCCGCTCCAGTTCAGCTATGTCTTTCTTATACACCGGAGACCAGAACTGCACACAGTATTCTAAGTGTGGTCGCACCAGTGACTTGTATAGAGGTAAAATTATGTTCTCCTCATGAGCACCTATGCCTCTTTTAATGCATCCCATTATTTTATTTGCCTTGGCAGCAGCTGCCTGACATTGGCCACTAAATGTGAGTTTGTCGTCCACCCATACACCCAGGTCATTTTCAGTGACAGTTTTGCCCAGTGTTTTACAATTAAACACATAATTATACATCTTATTTGTTCTACCCAAGTGCATGACCTTACATTTATCCCCATTAAAGCTCATTTGCCATTTATCAGCCCAAGCTTCTAGTTTACATAAATCCTCCTGTAATATAAAATTATCCTCCACTGTATTTATTACCCTGCAGAGTTTAGTGTCATCTGCAAATATTGAAATACTACTCTGTATGCCCCCTACAAGGTCATTAATAAATATGTTAAAGAGAAGCGGCCCCAATAGTGACCCCTGTGGTACCCCACTGCTAACCGTGACCCAGTCCGAGTGTGCTCCATTAATAACCACCCTTTGTTTTCTATCCATGAGCCAGTTCTTAACCCACTTACACATATTTTCCCCTATCCCCATTGTTCTCATTTTATGTATCAACCTTTTGTGTGGCACTGTATCAAAAGCTTTTGAGAAGTCCATGAACACCACGTCCACTGCATTCCCTTGGTCCAGTCCTGAACTTACCCCTTCATAAAAGCTTATCAGATTAGTCTGACAAGAACGGTCCCTTGTAAACCCATGCTGATACTGTGTCATGAGGTTATTCAGCCTCAGATACTCCAATATAGTATCCCTTAAAAAACCCTCCAGGATTTTACCCACAGTAGATGTTAAGCTCACTGGCCTATAATTTCCAGGTTCAGTTTTTGCCCCCTTTTTGAATATTGGCACCACATTTGCTATACACCAGTCCTGTGGTACAGACCCCGTTATTATGGAATCTTTAAAGATTAAAAATAATGGTCTATCTATGACTGTACTTAATTCCTGCAGTACTCGGGGGTGTATCCCATCCGGGCCCGGGGATTTATCAATTTTAGTGATTTTTAGACGCCGCCGTACTTCCTGCTGGGTTAAGCAGGTGACATTTAATGGAGAAATTTTTTTATCACTGATCATGTTATCTGTCATGGGATTTTCTTGTGTAAATACAGTTGAAAAGTCATTTAGCATATTGGCTTTTTCCTCATCCTCATCCACCATTTCACCCAGACTATTTTTAAGGGGACCAACACTATAATTTTTTAGTTTCTTGCTATTTATGTAGTTAAAGAATATTTTGGCATTATTTTTACTTTCTCTGGCAAGGAGTCTCTCTGCCTCAATTTTTGCTGTCTTGATTTGCTTTTTACAGAATTTATTCAGTCTTCTGTATTTATTTAATGCCTCATCACTACCTACTTGCTTTAATTCCCTAAACGCTTTCTTTTTGTCCCTTATTGCGCCCCTTACAGCTCTATTTAGCCATAGTGGTTTCCTCCTAATTCTAGCATGTTTATTCCCATAGGGTATATACTGTGCACAGGTCCTATTCAGGATACTAATAAACGTCTCCCATTTTCTTTGTGTATTTTTATGTCTCAGGATATCGTCCCAGTTAATTGCACCAAGATCATCTCTCATCCGTTGGAAATTTGCCTTCCTGAAGTTTAGTGTCCTTGTAACCCCTCGACTACACATCTTATTAAAGGATACATGAAAGCTTATTATTTTTAGATCACTATTACCCAAGTGACCCCCAACCCTTATATTTGATATGCGGTCTGGCCTGTTGGATAATATTAGGTCTAGCAGTGCCCCCCCTCTTGTTGGGTCCTGAACTAGTTGTGAAAGGTAATTGTCTCTCATAGTTGCCAAAAACTTATTGCCTTTGCTGGAACTACAGGTTTCTGTTCCCCAATGTATTTCAGGGGAGTTGAAGTCCCCCATAATAATGACTTCTCCTTGAGTTGCTGCTTCATCTATTTGCTTTACGAGGATATTCTCTGTTGCTTCCATTATTTTAGGAGACTTATAACAAACACCTATCAATAATTTATTATTTTTCCCCCCTCCCCTAATCTCCACCCACAGAGACTCTACATCTTCATTAGATTCACAGATATCACGCAGGATGGGTTTTAAGGATGATTTTACATATAAACACACACCCCCACCTCGCTTATTTTTACGGTCATTTCTAAACAGACTATAGCCCTGTAAATTAACCGCCCAGTCGTGGCTCTCATCCAGCCAAGTCTCAGATATCCCCACCATGTCATAATTATGTTCCAACAAAATTAATTCTAATTCCGCCATTTTGTTGGTGAGGCTTCTGGCATTAATATACATGCACTTTATGTATCTCTCTGAACCTCTATTCTTTCTTAAATTATTAACTGTTCTAACCCCACCCCCCATGCCACCCCCACCCCCAATTTCATTATTTGTGCCCAGGTCTCTATCTGCACTGCCTTCCCCTCCTATAAAATGAATACCCTCCCCCCTAGTTTAAAGACTCCTCCAACCTTCTAGCCATTTTCTCCCCCAGCACAGCTGCACCCTTCCCATTGAGGTGCAGCCCGTCCCTAGCATAGAACCTGTAGCCAACTGAGAAGTCGACCCAGTTCTCCAGGAACCCAAACCCCTCCTTCCTACACCAATTCTTGAGCCACTTATTAACCTCCCTAATCTCCCGTTGCCTCTCTGGTGTGACACGTGGTACAGGCAGTATTTCAGAAAATACCACGTTGGAGGTCCTTGCTTTAAGCTTGCAGCCTAATTCCCTGAAATCGTCTTTAAGGACCTTCCACCTACCTCTAACTTTGTCATTTGTGCCAATGTGCACCATGACCGCTGGGTCCTCACCAGCCCCTCCCAGTAATCTGTCAACCCGATCAGCGATGTGTCGGACTCGAGCGCCAGGTAGGCAGCACACTGTTCGACGATCCCTGTCTTTGTGACAGATTGCCCTATCTGTTCCCCTAATAATTGAGTCCCCCACTACCAGCACCTGTCTGGCCTGCCCTGCTCTCCTAATTCCCCCCTTACCGGAGCAGACACTCCCCCGGCTTTCAGAGGACATGCCTGGCTGCAGCAGTGCTACCCCTGTACTGACAACCCCCTCATCTGCCAACTTTGCAAACTTATTGGGGTGTGCCAGATCAGGACTAGCCTCCCTGGCGCTCTTCCCTCTACCCCGCTTTCTGTCACCCAGCTTCCTACTTCAGTGTCCTGCAGCTCCACCCTAGCATCCCCCCCCCTCATCTATCCCATTGAGCGTCTGCTCAGTGAGAAGAAGACTCCTTTCCATATTGTCTATGGATCTCAGTGTTGCCAGCTGCACATTTAGATCCAGGATTTGGGCTTCCAAATGCACAACGTGCTCACATCTCGCACAGCAGTATACACCCTCGACCGGCTGTTCAAGGACTGTATACATGTGGCAAGATGTACACTGGATGGCATTGGCAATAGTGGAGCACATATCTAATGGGGATTTCACCAGACAGCAAAGATAAGTAAAAATAAATAAAAAGTATTAATAAAATATAACAGCAGTTCAGTAAATCCTCCCTTGGAAACTCCCTGAATCCAAAGTCACTGAATCTCAAGTCACACTTACCACCGTTCGCACTTGCAGACCGGTCACACTCAGCTCGCTCACACTCGCTGAAGCAGAAGATTTAAAGAGATTTTTTATTTTTTTTCTCTCCTTCAGCAGCAAATCACCCTGCTGCTCAAATGCACTTCCAAAAAGACTTGAGCCCCAACCAGCTGGCCCTTATAAACCCTTAATTATGAACCCCCACCCTTAATTAACCCCTTGTGAATATAGCTACACCAAGATTTAAATGCAATATAGTTAACCCTTAAACCTTTAAACACACAGATAGTAAAATAAGAGATTAATCCTTTAGAGAGAAAAAATAGGTTAAAAAAGCCCCCAAAAGATAGAACAGGTAGAAAGGCACTCAGCAATCCACAATTCAGCCACTCACACCAATTCACACAGGTATTTGATTAAAGGTTTTTCAAATACTTCTTCACTGAATCTCAAGTCACACTTACCACCGGTCACACTTGCGCACCGGTCACACTCAGCTCGCTCACACTCGCTGAAGCAGAAGATTTAAAGAGATTTTTTTTTTTCTCTCCTTCAGCAGCAAATCACCCTGCTGCTCAAATGCACTTCCAAAAAAGGCCCGGTCATAAACGTGCAAACCACCCTTGTGGGTTAAGGGGTTAAATAAATAAAATGAATTAATTTAAAAGAATTTATGTGGGGTTTCTTCTTTTTTTGATAACCATCTCAGGCAAAACTGACAGCGGGCTGCAACTCTCAGATGTCAACTTTATCATGGCTGGTTATCAAGAATAGAAGGTCTCCACGCCGTTTTTTTTTTTTTTTTTATATGATTTACATAAATCATTTAAAAAAAACGGTGTGGGATCCCCCCATTTTTGACAAGCGTCCAAGCTAACGCAAACAGCTGGGGGGCTGGTATTCTTATACAAGTAAGGGGCTATGGATATTACCCCCCCAGCCTAAAAATAGAATTGTGCAACTGCCCCAGAAAAGGCGCATCTATTAGATGTGTCAATTCTGGCACTTTGCACAGCTCTTCCCACGTACTTTGGCGCAGTGGCAAGTGGGGTAATAGTTGTGGGGTTGATGTCAGCTGTTTTATGGCTGCTGACATGAAGCCAACAGGTTAGTAATGGAGAGGTGTCTATAAGCTGCCCCTATTTCTAACCCCATAGTTGGACTGTAAAAAAAATAAATCATCCAGAATAAAATCCTTTAATTGAAATAATGACACAGACTCCTTTATTTCAACTAAAAAAGCAAAGTTACACTCACCTTTACACCTACCGTATATACTCATGTATAAGCCGAGATTTTCAGCCCATTTTTTAGGGCTGAAAGTCCCCCTCTCGGCTTATACGCGGGTTATATACGGTGGTCGGCGGGGGAGGGGGAGCGGGGGTGTCGGATCATACTCACCCCTCCGCCGGCGCGGTCTCTGCAGCCCCCCTGCTTCTCCCGCGATCTCCGGCTCCTTTCTGCAGTGGTCACATGGTACCGCTCATTAAAGTCATGAATATGCACATATTCATGACTTTAATGAGCGGTACCATGTGACCGCTGTAGGAAGGAAGCCCTGCGGAGAGCGCCAGGAGAAGAGGAGAGGCTGCAGAGACGCACCGGCGGAGGGGTGAGTATAGCGATATTTACCTGTCCCGTTCCACCGCTGCACTCTACGTCCTCGTCTGACTCCTCTGGCTGTGAATGATCAGGCAGAGGGCGCGATGACGTCGTTAGTGCACGCCGCGCCCCCTGCCAGATCATTCACAGCCAGAGGAGTCAGACGAGGACGCAGCGTGCAGCAAGGACAGGTAAATATCTCAGGTGTCGGGGTCCTGAGCGAGCGGTGACACCGACACCTGTCCCCCATAGCGCGCCGGTGTCACCGCCTGCTCAGGACACCGGCACCTGGCCCCCAGCGACGAGAGGCGAGTATGTCATTTTTTTTTTTTTTTGCAGCAGCATATGGGGGCATAATTGTGCAGCATATGGGGGGCATAATCTGGAGCATATGGGGGCATAACATGGAGCATATGGGGGCATAATATGAAGCATATGGGGGCATAAACTGTGGAACATATGGGGCATAATCTGGAATATATGGGGACATAATCTGTGGAACATATGGGGGCATAATATGGAGCATATGGGGGCATAATCTGTGGAACATATGGGGGCATAATCTGGAGCATATGGGGGCATAATATGGAGCATATGGTGGCATAAGCTGTGGAACATATGGGGCATAATCAGGAACATATGGGGACATAATCTGTGGAACATATGGGGGCATAATATGGAGCATATGGGGCATAATCTGTGGAACATATGGGGGCATAATATGGAGCATATGGGGGCATAATCTGTGGAACATATGGGGGCATAATATGGAGCATATGGGGGCATAATCTGTGGAACTATATGGGGGCATAATATGGAGCATATGGGGGCATAATCTGTGGAACATATGGGGGCATAATCTGGAGCATATGGGGGCATAATCTGTGGAACATATGGGGGCATAATCTGGAGCATATGGGGGCATAATCTGTGGATCATACGGGGGCATAATCTGTGGAATATATGGGGGCATAATCTGGAGCATATGGGGGCATAATCTCAAGCATATTGGGCATAATCTGGAGCATATGGGGGCATAATCTCTGAAGCATATTGGGCATAATCTGGAGCATATGGGGGAATAATCTGTGGAGCATATTGGGCATAATCTGGAGCATATGGGGGCATAATCTGTGGAGCATCATATGGGGGCATAATCATTTTTCATCCTAGGCTTATACGCGAGTCAATAAGTTTTCCCAGTTTTTTGTGGCAAAATTAGGGGGGTCGGCTTATACACGGGTCGGCTTATACATGAGTATATACGGTAATACATTGAAGCCCATGTCACCGGGAGAAAACCAGAAAATAATAAACAACCATAATACTCACCTTTTCGCCTAATCCACTGAAGCCCATGTCCCCTGGAAAAGAAGATAAATAATAAACAACTATATCCCTTACCTGTCCGACATAAAGATAATCCATACTGTCCCACGACCTTCCAGATTTGGAGAGCAGTCACATCAATGACTGTTCTCCCTGCCATCCGGCTCACACTGAGACAGGAGCATAATCACGCTACTGCAGTGTGTAGCGCTGAGCTGCCGTGAGAAAGTTCACCAGAGTTTATAGCTGATGAATCCCGGTGACCTCACTTACTGCACTGCTCAGTGTGTGACAACTTTCATTAGCAAAGATCTCCAGGGATCTTTCTCAGGAGAGCTCAGCCCTACACACTTCAGTGTGAGCCAGCTGGCATGGATAGCGGTCGCATCAATGATGTGACCGCTATCAAAATCATCCGGATCTTCATGGGACAGGATGGATTATCTTCACGTTGGAGAGGTGAGGGATATGGGTGTTTATTACTTTTTTTTTCCACGTGACATGGGCTTAAATGGTCTAGGCGTAAAGGTGAGTATAAAAGTGCTTTTTTATTTAAAATAAAGGTGTAAGCATCTGTTTCAAAGGATTTTATTCTGGATGTGTCATTTTAACAATCTACCTATGAGGTTAGTAATGGGTGTGTTTTATGGACGCCTCTCCATTACTAACCACTGGGTTCGATGTCAGCTGCCGATACAAAACGGAGATCAACCTAACAACTATTACCCCACTTGCCACCGCATCAGGGCAAGTGCGAAGAGCGAGGCCAAGCACCACATTTGGCGCATCTTATAGATGTGCCATTTCTGAAGCCGGTATGAGCTGATTTTGTTTTAGTCTGGCAGGTGGCCAACATTCATTGACTTTTCCTAGGATATTAATATCAGCCTGCAGCTGTCTGCATAGACTTTGCTGGGTATTGAGAATAGGAGGGATTCAACATCACTTTTTTTTCTAGGAGGGGGGTTTCCGCTATAATAACCAGTAAAGGCTAAGCAAACAGCTGTGAGGTGTGATTATGCTCCTGTCTCAGTGTGAGCCAGGTGACGGAGAGAGCGGTCATTGATGTGACTGCTTTACAAATCATCCAGATTGTTGTGGGACAGTATGGATTATCTTCACGTCAGACAGGTAAGGGATAAGTTTGTTAATTATTTTCAGGTTTTTTTCCAGGGGACATGAGCTTCAATGGATTAGGCGTAAAGATGAGTATAACTGTGCTTTTTTTATTTTCATTTCAAATAAAAGTGTCTATATCATTATTTCAATTAAACAAATTTATTCTGGCTGTTTTTTTTACAATTCAACTATGGTGTTAGTAACAGGGGGTGTCTTATAAACACCTGTGTTTGATGTCATCATCCATAGAACAGCTGACATAAAATTCCACTTAATTATTTATATGGGGGGATGGTGTTTTGGGGTGATAAAATTTGTTGGTTCGGCGCCAGACATAGCGTTTTCCTTGGTAGCCAAAAAGTTAAAATTTGGTCTCATCTGATCACAGCACCTTCCACCATACATTTTGGGAGTCTTCCACGTCTTTTGGCAAACTCAAAACGAGCCTTACAATTTTTGCGTGTGTAAGGTTTTTTTCTGCCCACTCTTCCATAAAGGCCAACTTTATGGAGTGTATGGCTTATTGTGTTTGTATGGACAGATACTCCAGTCTCTGCTTGGGAACTCTGCAAATCCTTCAGTATTAACTGTGGTACCATGTTCTTTCAATATGTTGATAATGGATTTGATGGTTCATCAGAGATTGGGTTACTTTATAACCCAACCCTGACTTTTACTTCTCAACAACTTTGTCCCTGATTTGCTTGGAGGTCTCCATGGTCGTCATGGTGGTGTTTGGTTAGTGGTGCCGCTTGCTTAATGGTCTTTCAGCCTCTGTGGCTTTCAGAAAAGGTGTGTATGTGCTGACAGTCCATGTGACACTTAGGCCGGGTTTACATTAGAGTATGTGTGCGCAGCGTATACCTGTGTACCGATCCGCATGCGTCTTTTGTACATATCTTTAACATGATGTACGCAGGGACATGCGTTCGGATGCGTTTGTGTACACATGCATTGTTTCGTGGTGTGTGGCAAACGCAACATGTTGCATTTTTTGAGGCGTCAAAAATCTGTCAAATATGCGCAGTCATGCGCATGCGGATGAATGCGTCAAAACAACGTATTACTTAGTCTATGGGAATGCATTGATACACAAGGACATGCACATGGATGAGTTCGATGCACATGCGGACTTCAGACTGCGCATGTCCAGGAACTGATTACAGCACCTGGAAATATCGAACGCATGCGCATAAACAACACAAACGCATGCAAAAACACATACAAACACATACACATGCAGCGTTTTTTTTTGCGTCAAGCGTAAGATGATGCAAATAAAATACGCTGCGTAAACATGTTTGCATGCGTTTGCGCATGGAGATGATACACTGCGCACAGAGACGCTAATGTGAACCTAGCCTTAGATTGTACATAGGTAGACTATATGACTTGTGAAGTAAATGCTTGCACCAGTAATTTTTAGGGACTTCATAGCACAAAGGAGTGAATACATATGCACAAGCCAATTTTAGTTATTTGATACCATAAATTTAATTTATGCCTATATTTTTCTCACTTCACTAATTTAGACTATATAGTGTTGATGCTTCACACACAAATCGGATTACAAAAATATTTAAACACAGGTTGTTTTTCTTTCTCTGTATCGGTCTTCAAAATAGGTAAAAAGCCAAGAGGAGGTGAATACTTTCGTAAGCCACTGTACGTGAAAAATGGATGTGTGAATTGAGCCCAAAGGTGCCCACCCCCACACATTTTTTGAGTTAAGCAGTTAAATATATGTTGTCACTTTAATTTTTGTTTTCAACTTTTATCTGTGACTATTTGTATGATAATGAAGCAAAAGCTTCAGACATCTGAAAGGGTCCCTCATCATGTTGATGGGAAAGAAGTATATTTCAGTGTAATTTAGTTTGCCATTCACATTTTCTTTTCAGTAACTTCCATTAAACTACAAAATGCTCTGTGGACAGAAATGCATCTGTTTTTGCTACTTATGTTTAGTGTGAGAGCATGAGAAGTAGTATGCAGCAGGAAAAAATCTTTATTAAAGTTGTGAAAATTCACTCTAGGGTACTGCATGGAAAAAAATATATTCTTAGATAGCTTTTAGAAACTAAGCCTCCTCTATATGATGGAATGCAGGCATCACCTCAAAGTGGCAACACAAACTAATGTCATTTTCTTGGAAATATTTATTCAATCAACATCCAAAAATATAGAAACATTTCTATCATTCTTAACTCAAAGTCTGATGTGCTGTTTTGTGACAATCAAAGACTTATCATAAGGCAGTGTGTATAACAATTGTACATTTTCACTTATAGGATGTTGAGGGCTCTGAAGTGGATCACCTTAATGGTGTCCAAGTTTGGTATATCCTGGACTTGTGAATATTAATATTAGTAGTAATCAGACATTAATATATGATCACCACTAAAACGAACTGTCCAGGAGTAAAAGAGACATGAAAACTTAGTAAATAAAATCTGAATTGGAATTATTTTCCTGCGTAAAATCCGACAGGCAACAAGTGATCCATAACTGGTAAAGACCACAAAATGCATATACTGTTTGAAAGTTTATAAAACAATAAATTCTACATTGCGTCCCATCAAATCAGTTATATAGATTTCTGTTAAATTTGGCAAATATAATTCACATTATTTTCTGTAATGAAAACTCCACGGGTGATCAGTCCAATGAGTTAGTCCACACTGGCTTCCTTTTTGTTTTGAAGGCCTCTATCCCTTCTTGGCCATCCTTTAACATCAGGTTTTGTAACATAACCTGAGAGGTCAGTCTGTATGCTTCTTCTAAGCTTTGTGAAATCTGTTTGTAAAATGTGGCTTTTCCAAGAGCAACTACTGTGCGGCTTGCCTGGCAGATTTTACTTGCAATTTTCATGGTTTCTGCTTCCAAGCTGTCTTCAGGCACCACCTTGCTGACTAGTCCATGCATTAAAGCATCATGTGCTGATATTGGCTCACCGGTAAACAGCATTTCTAAGGCAACCTGTAAGAATAAAAGGCATAGATGGGCTTGTAACAGAAGAAAACAATACACAGTAGGGAGAGTTTTCTAAAAACTGGTGCTTAAAAAGTAGAGTAGTTGCCAACCTTTGCTTTCCACCAGTTTGAAATCTCCCTCAATAAAGTGTAAAATTACTATGTTAAAATTCACATGAAAAACACCTCATAGTAACATAGTTATTAAGGTTGAAGGAAGACTTTAAGTCCATCTAGTTCAACCCATATCCTATCCTAACCTGCCCTAACATGTTGATCCAGAGGAAGGCAAAAAAAACCCAAGTGGCAAACAGTAAGCTTCACATTGGGGAAAAAAATTCCTTCCCGACTCCACATACGGCAATCAGACTAGCTCCCTGGATCAACGCTGTATCTAGGAAACTAGTGAATATAGCCTGTAATATTATACTTTTCAAGAAAGGCATCCAGTCCCTCCTTAAATTTTAGTAAGGAATCACTCATTACAACATTAGACGGCAGAGAGTTCCATAGTCTCACTGCTCTTACAGTATAGAATCTGCGTCTGTGATTATGGCTAAACCTTCTTTCCTCCAGACGTAGAGGATGCCCCCTTGTCCCCGTCACAGGTCTAAGAGTAGAAAGATCATTAGAAAGGTCTTTGTACTGTCCCCTTATATATTTATACATTGTAATAAGATCACCCCTAAGCCTTCGTTTTTCCAAACTAAATAACCCCAAGTGTAATAACCTGTCCTGGTATTGCAGACCCCCCAGTTCTCTAATAACCTTGGTCGCTCTTCTCTGCACCCGCTCCAGTTCAGCTATGTCTTTCTTATACACCGGAGACCAGAACTGCACACAGTATTCTAAGTGTGGTTGCACCAGTGACTTGTATAGAGGTAAAATTATGTTCTCCTCATGAGCATCTATGCCTCTTTTAATGCATCCCATTATTTTATTTGCCTTGGCAGCAGCTGCCTGACATTGGCCACTAAATGTGAGTTTGTTGTCCACCCATACACCCAGGTCTTTTTCAGTGACAGTTTTGTCCAGTGTTTTACAATTAAGCACATAATTATACATCTTATTTGTTCTACCCAAGTGCATGACCTTACATTTATCCCCATTAAAGCTCATTTGCCATTTATCAGCCCAAGCTTCTAGTTTACATAAATCCTCCTGTAATATAAAATTATCCTCCTCTGTATTTATTACCCTGCAGAGTTTAGTGTCATCTGCAAATATTGAAATACTACTCTGTATGCCCCCCTACAAGGTCATTAATAAATATGTTAAAGAGAAGCGGCCCCAATACTGACCCCTGTGGTACCCCACTGCTAACCGTGACCCAGTCCGAGTGTGCTCCATTAATAACCACCCTTTGTTTTCTATCCATGAACCTCAGGTCATCAGTGGAAAGTTTTTTCTTTTAGTTTGTTTCCGCTGCTTCCCTGAGTATTCTGCTTTTAGCTTTGTGCACTGTTTATGGTCTTTATCTAGCAGGCGTGACTCCCAGGATTTTCTGGGGGCATGGCTTTAGGCTGCTCTACATTACCATGTGAGCCATGCCCGCTTATAAACACCATAAAAATTATCACTGAAGAAAAAGGCCCATATCTCTTGAACCATAAAGAAAAAATAAATAAAAAAATATGTAAAAGAAAGATCAACAGAAATAAAATAAGAGCAAAAACTAGTCACTTTTGACCCAGTCACAGGAACTCTGTAAGAAGTATGTTAGAGATAAAAGCAAAACACATCTGTTTATGCAGTCCGCAGGTTACAAACTAGATAAGTTCAGGTTGTGAACAAACCTACAGAACCTGTATGTAAGTTGGAACAGGGTCAGCAAAAAAAAAACAAACCTTCATTGCTGACCTCTCCAGGAGCCCACTGTTCACCATCTGCTTCTTTTCTTTCAACTGAAACACACATCTCTTTCACTATAGGCCAGAACTATTCATTGCACGTCATAAGGTCACGGCGCATGTCTTCACAACACAACCTCGTGTGTCCAGAAGTCCTGGCCTATAGTGAAGAGCCTGGAGATGCAAAAGAGGCCTGGATGAGAACATCTTACGTTCGTACCGAGGAATCTTAATAAATTAATGGTACTATATAAGAGAGTAAAATAAATAAATAATTTTTAAATATTCCCAAATACATTTGTACTAATATTTCACCATGATATGTTCAAGAGTATGGTAGTTAACAAAAATACACACAAACTATATATGAAAAACGATAAAACTATAGTAATTAGACATATTGCAAACTGTACATTAGTTATATTTAAAGATTTATCTTATAGATTAGATGGAGTCTGCCACACCAAAAACTCGATTTGTACTACTTAAGGGTATGCCACACTAAACAATATCGCTAACGGGATCGCTAAAAAACGTCACTATTTAGCGATCCCGTTAGCGATATTGTTCAGTGCGGCAGCTTCCAGCGACGAGCTTCCTGCTGTGATCTCGCTCGTCGCTGGAATCGTTCCGGACCCTATTTTCTCGTCGGCGCTCCCGCTGGGTAAGTATCTTATCGCTGTGTGGCACCTTTTCTTAGCGATTTAGCGGTACTTTTGTACCGCTAAAGTCGTTAAGAAGATCGCTAACGGCGATAGCGTCGTTAACTATATCGCTAAATGTGACCGCATTTAGCGATATAGAAACAATCCCGCTAGCGATCGCATTAGTATGCGTCGTTATCGTGATCGCTAGCGGGATTGTTTAGTGTGGCAGTACCTTTACACAGTCCTATGAGGATGCATCAAACTCGCTTATTTACATAAGAAATAAAACTCATTTTCTGAAAAACCAAGAAAGTAAAAATATCATTAGAGAGAATTTTTGTATGGGCTAAAGGGTATGCCACACTAAACAATATCGCTAACGGGATCGCTAAAAAACGTCACTATTTAGCGATCCCGTTAGCGATGTTGTTCAGTGCGGCAGCTTCCAGCGACGAGCTTCCTGCTGTGATCTCGCTCAACGCTGGAATCGTTCCGGACCCTATTTCATCGCTGGCGCTCCCGCTGGGTAAGTATCTTATCGCTGTGTGGCACCTTTTCTTAGCCCATACAAAAATTCTCTCTAATGATATTTTTACTTTCTTGGTTTTTCAGAAAATGAGTTTTATTTCTTATGTAAATAAGCGAGTTTGATGCATCCTTGGTGTGGCCAAGGGCTCAGTGTATTATTCCGCCCCCTCAATCACTATGCCTCAGACTGCCTCTTACATTGATTGACAGCGCTCCCTTGACCAAAGCGAACGCTGCCTGAAATGAATCACTGGCCCTGTGTGTGCAAACTAACAATGTAGGATCCCATTTAAAATCATCATGGCGCACACAGTACTAACCTTTCTTGGCACTGCTCTTCCTAAAGCAACGGCAGGTGTAGAGCAGAATAATCCCACGTTGACCCCTGGTGTTGCAAACCTGGATTTCTCAGATGCAACAGCAATATCACAGCTGGCAACAAGCTGGCATCCAGCTGCAGTGGCAAGTCCATTTACCTGGGCTATAACAGGAACGGGTATGGTTTGGATTGCTGTCATAAGCTGCACACAACATATAGGATAACTTATTAAATCAAAGAAATTCTTTTACATTTCAACAACAGCACAGTTTTGACAAATGGCTCCCAGCTCACTCGTTCTCCTGGCACTTGTTTTGACAACACTAGACAGTAAGACCTCTGCTTCCTCTCTGTTATGTATGCTAGAAAATGGTCTTCTACAGAGCAAGTCCCAAAGACACAACTGAAGTTATAATCCATATATTTAGAACTTGTTGGGCGATTAGACGTAGAGAAAAAAAAATTTTTTTTTCCAGTTCTGCCTTGCATAGAATTGGCCACGTATTTATATAATTTCTTCAGTTTTTGACAGATTGCTAATGTCTCTACAAATGGACTTAGTGTAAAAACTGTATGATCACACAACTCAAGTGCCGCAATCCCTAACAAAAACATATGGAGCCCCAATGTTAAAGACAATGCACTAAAAAGTTTGTGTGACTCAAAAAAAATCCAGCAGGGAAACACTCAAAGATTAACAAGTGGATTCTGCATTCTATAAAGGCCTGTAGCATATTTAACAGAAACAACAAGTTCAACAGAGGAATAGCAAAAACGAGGGAATGTACCAAAGTTTATTCAAAGAAAATTACACTGGTCATAAAATAATCCAATAACTGATTAAAACAAACTACCCATTTTTCAACGCGACAATGCCAGACCACATGTTGGTCGTGCTACTGTGAGCAGCCTGTGTGGCCTAAACGGGCTATGTACTGCAGCGTCTATGGACTTGTCTCCCATTATGCACATCTGTGACGTCATTGGTCGAAAATTGACAAAGATGCTGTCTTTCAGTCCTGTGATTTCCATAATCCCATGACTTTTCCTTCTTCAAATTGTAATTTAAAAATAGTGCAGGTTATGTCCGGTTAGGCTACTTTTACACATCAGGTTTTTTGTGTCAGGCCTAATCTGTCGTATACCTAATAGGACGTATCCGGCGCTGATTTTGAAAAAACTGATGCAACGGATCAGTTTTCTTGCCGGATCCGACCTGACCTTTTCAACCCGGAAAATGCAGGTACGCATGTCGAGAGAGAGAGACCTTGGTTTCCAGAATCCGGATCAGTCTTTTGACGGATTGCACAAAAGACTGGTCCGGTTCCATACACTTCTATTATTTCCGGCCGCCTGATGCGCCGCTTCAGGCACTATCAGGCGGGTCCGGAAAAAAAAAAAAACGTTGCAGTGAACGTTTTGTCCGGCCGCCGGAATGTACATTTCCGCCGGATCTGGCCAAAAACGGATGCAACGCAACGACATCAGGCGCGATCCGGCGCTAATGAAAGTCAATTACAAAATAACCGGTACCAGATCCGTTTTTTTAAAAACACGCCGGATCGCGCCTGACGTCAAAAAACTGATGTGTGAAAGTAGCCTTAGAGGTCCATTACAATGTTCAGTAATCTGCAGAGAATGCTTCATGAGATATGGTTCAGACTCCTAATGTGTGGTATAAAGGAACACTCAAGCAGTGTACTCCCTTCAATTTTGCCAATTCCTCATACAGTTCAAATTATGTCACTTGCTTTCAGTACTGATGCCTCAGTTGACCACAAAGTCTCCTGTATATCAACTGTCCAATACATACACTGACGAGCAAGAGGGTAACATTGTTTTGAACTGTTGACTTCCAGGCTCCATATCTCACCAGCCACTACTGGATATGGATCCTGAAAGTCAAAAGTTCAAAACATTGTTACCCTTTGCCTCATCAGAGTATGTCAGCTATCTACATATATAAATATCTATTTAAGTATATTTTCATCTGGTTATTGTATTGTCTTATCATTGTTATTTTATTTGAATAGACTGATATATTCCCTATTTTTCACCATTAGTCTCCTAAAAGGAATCTGTCACCTGGTTTTTGCCAAACCCATTTCAGAGCAGCATGGTGTAATGAAATACAGTACAGACCAAAAGTTTGGACACACCTTCTCACTCAAAGATTTTTCTGTATTTTCATGACTATGAAAATTGTACATTCACACTGAAGGCATCAAAACTATGAATTAACACTTGTGGAATTATACATTACACTTTATAAAAAAGTGTGAAACAACTGAAAATATGTCTTATGTTCTAGGTTCTTTGAAGTAGCCACCTTTTGCTTTGATTACTGCTTTGCACACTCTTGGCATTCTCTTGAAGAGGTAGTCACCGGAAATGGTTTTCACTTCACAGGTGTGCCCTGTCAGGTTTAATAAGTGGGATTTCTGGACTTATAAATGGGTTTGGGACCATCAGTTGTGTTGTGCAGAAGTCTGGTGGATACACAGCTGATAGTCCTACTGAATAGACTGTTAGAATTTGTATTATGGCAAGAAAAAAGCAGCTAAGAAAAACAAGTGGCCATCATTACTTTAAGAAATGAAGGTCAGTCAGTCCGAAAAATTGGGAAAACTTTGAAAGTGTCCTCAAGTGCAGTTGCAAAAACGATCAAGCGCTACAAAGAAACTGGCTCACATGAGGACCGCCCCAGGAAAGGAAGACCAAGAGTCACCTCTGCTTCTGAGGATAAGTTTATCCGAGTCACCAGCCTCAGAAGTCCCAGGTTTACAGCAGCTTAGATTAGAGACCAGGTCAATGCCACACAGAGTTCTAGCAGCAGACACATCTCTACAACAACTGTTAAGAGGAGACTTTGTGCAGCAGGCCTTCATGGTAAAATAGCTGCTAGGAAACCACTGCTAAGGACAGGCAACAAGCAGAAGAGACTTGTTTGGGCTAAAGAACACAAGGAATGGACATTAGACCAGTGGAAATCTGTGCTTTGGTCTGATGAGTCCAAATTTGAGATCTTTGGTTCCAACCACCGTGTCTTTGTGTGACGCAGAAAAGGTGAACGGATGGACTCTACATGCCTGGTTCGCACCGTGAAGCATGGAGGAGGAGGTGTGATGGTGTGGGGGTTCTTTGCTGGTGACACTGTTGGGGATTTATTCAAAATTGAAGGCATACTGAACCAGCATGGCTACCACAGCATCTTGCTGCGGCATGCTATTCAATCCGGTTTGCGTTTAGTTGGACCATCATTTTTTTTCAACAGGACAATGACCCCAAACACACCTCCAGGCTGTGTAAGGGCTATTTGACCAAGAAGGAGAGTGATGGGGTGCTAAGCCAAATGACCTGGCCTCCACACTCACCAGACCTGAACCCAATCGAGATGGTTTGGGGTGAGCTGGACCGCAGAGTGAAGGCAAAAGGGCCAACAAGTGGTAAGCATCTCTGGGAACTCCTTCAAGACTGTGGGAAGACCATTTCCGGTGACTACCTCTTGAAGCTCATCAAGAGAATGCCAAGAGTGTGCAAAGCAGTAATCAAAGCAAAAGGTGGCTACTTTGAAGAACCTAGAATATAAGACATTTTCAGTTGTTTCACACTTTTTTGTTAAGTATATAATTCCACATGTTAAAATTAATTCATAGTTTTGATGCCTTCAGTGTGAATGTACAATTTTCATAGTCAAGAAAATACAGAAAAATCTTTGAATGAGAAGGTGTGTCCAAACTTTTGGTCTGTACTGTACACCCTAATTCCAGGGATATGTCACTTACTTTACTGGGTGTTACAGTTTTGATTAAAAATGGTTTTGTCTGCTGCAGCTCTACCAGTTCTCAGAATACTGAGCTCTGTAAAATCCGCCCTCACCACACCCTTTAACCCCTTCACGACATATGACTTAAAAGTACGTCATATGTCCTGTCCCTGAATGTGATACAGGCTGCACGCCGAGCCTGTCTCTTTACTGCCTGATGACTGCTGATTTAATCAGCCATCATGTGCCTTTAGCAGCCACGGATAGAGCGGAGCTCTGCCGACAGCTGTTAACCTGTTAAATCCTGCGGTCAATCTCTGACAGCAGTGACAAGGATAATAGCCGGGAGGTCACGCAGATCTCACCGCTGCTACCACTTTATCACAATGACAGGTGTGAAAAATATTGGAGATATAATTTAATGCCAATCATTTGTATACTATTTGGCCTGGGATTATAAAAACCCCTTTCCTTTGTCCAGCAGAGACTCAGTAGGAAGTCCAATATTCTCACAGCCTCAAGGAGAAAGCTGGCATGGTACTGGGATCCTTGAAGAAGGGACTCCGGATGACCGGCTTTAGTAGAGATACATGGAAGGAATTTGGAATTAGTAAAGAAGGAGGCAGCTTCAATTTATAGGAGACCTCATTGATCCGCTTCAGCACCTCGAAACGCGCGATAAAACGAGGACCCAACTTGTAAGAAGGAACCTTCAGCCAGAAATACCAGGACGAGAGCCATACCTTGTCACCAGGACGGAAGCACGGAGGATCCAGGCGCCTTTTGTCTGCATGTCTATTCATACGGGCGGAGAATGATTCTAAAGTGGCTTTGGTGTCCTCTCACAACTTCACAAAATTCTTGGAGAGGACATCAGCCGCAGGAACATCAGAGGGAACCGTCACCGGGAGGGGAACCTAGGGTTGCCGACCGAACACAATGTAGAACGGAGATTCTCCCGAGGCTTCACCAACGTGATTGTTGTACGAGAACTCAGCCCAGGTAAGCAATTTCACCCAATCATTATGGTGGGCATTGACGAATTGTCGCAGGTAATTGCCCAGGACATCGTTGACACGCTTCACTTGTCCATTAGACTGGGGGTGACAGGCCGAAGAAAATAAGGCGACATCCAGATGCTTACAGAGAGCTCGCCAGAATCTGGAAGTGAACTGCGAACCTCAATCAGACACGATGTGACGAGGAAATCCGTGCAGGCTGAAAATATGCTTGATGAAGCGGTCAGCCAGTTCAGGAGTGGACGGCAGAGGAGACAACGGGGTACTACCCAGATGACGGTGCAACCCTTGGATACTGGCAAAACCGTAATGAAGTCCATAGCTATGTGCTGACATGGACCAGATGGTACGGGTAACGGCAGGAGAGAACCGGAAGGAAGTTGTCTTGGGACTTAATTGCGGCCACAAATTGGACAGGCAACCACGTAAGCACAGATCTCTCTCCTCATGGACGGCAACAAGTAGAGGCGAGAAATCAACTGTAGTGTCTTCCTTTGTCCCGTGTGACCAACCACCTTGGATGAGTGGCCCCAAGACAAAACTCGCTCCTTCTCAGATTCAGTCACAAGGGTCTTCCCTGGAGGAATTTATGACAGACTGACTGGAGTGACAGTGCGAATCTTAGACGGTTCAATGATATATTGTGGATCCTCCTCTTAATCCTCGGACAGAAAAGAGCAAGAGAGGGCATCGGGTCTGATATTCTTGTCACCGGACCTGAAATGTAAAAGAAAGTTAAAGTGGGCAAAAAACAAAGACCACCTAGCTTGGCGTGCATTAAGTCTCTGGGCGGACTGGAGATACGCCAGGTTCTTATGGTCCGTGTAGATGACCACTGGATAGACTGCGCCTTCCATCAGATAATGCCATTCCTCCAGAGCCATCTTAATGGTGAGTAACTCTCGATCCCCGGTGGAGTAGCTACGTTCAAGAGCGGAGAAGGCCTTAGAAAAGAAACCGCAGGACACATGGCGACCCGAGGACTTCTGGTTGAGCACAGTTCCAGCACCTAACGAGGATGTGCCACCTCTAGGAAGAACTGTTTGTTCAAGTCCGGGCGATGCAGAACGGGAGCGGTGGAGAACCGTTTAAGAGAGCAGAAGGCCTCTACAGCCTTGGAGGACCAGTTCTTCGGATCAGCTCCCTTTTGGGTCACAGAAGAGATAGGAGCGGTAAGCGTGGATAAGTGAGGGATGAATTGCAGATAGTAATTAGCAAAGCCAAGGAATCGCTGAATTGCTTTGATCCCTATGGGCAGCGGCCATTTAAGGATGGAAGAGACTTTCTCAGAATCCATCCTGAGTCTGGTATCCGAGATAATGTAGTCCAAGAAGGGAAGAGAGGACTGTTTGAAAAAGCATTTCTCATACTTGGCGTAGAGGCGATTCTCCCGAAGACGCTGAAGAACCTGCCGAACTGCTAGTCTGTGGGAGGCCAGATTCGAGGAAAGTACCAGAATATCATCTAGATACACGACTATGCAGGAATAAAGCAGGTCTCGGAAGATGTTGTTGACTAATTCTTGAAAAACTGCCGATGCATTACTGAGACCGAAGGGAATCACTTGGTATTCATAATGTCCGTCCCTGGTGTTAAAAGCCGTCTTCCATTCATGTCGGCGAATGCAGATTAGATTGTAGGCACCTCAAGTCTAATTTGGTGAAGATCCTGGCACCCCTTAATCGGTTGAACAATTCAGGAATCAGTGGGATAGGGTATTTATTCTTCACTGTGATCTGGTTGAGACCTCGATAGTCAATACAGGGTCAGAGTGATCCATCTTTCTTAACAAAGAAAAACCCGGCCCCAGCAGGAGAGGAGGATTTCTGAATGAACCCCCTGTCCAAATTCTCCTGAATGTAGTCTGACTTAGCTTGAGTCTCAGCTGGGGACAGAGGGTAAACTTGGCCTCTATGGGCAGTAGATCTGGGAATCAAGTCAATAAGGCAGTCGTACGGCCTGTGGGGCGGCAAAGTCTCTGCTTCCTTCTTGTCAAAAACATCGGAAAAGGACCAGTAAGCAGACGGCAAACTGGGCAGCGATGCCAGACAAGACGGGACCTTAACTGGACATACTGGAGCCAGACACTTCTTATGACAGGAATATCCCCAGCGGAGCACCTCTCCAGTCCAACACAGGTTCATGCTGCCGCAGCCATGGTGGGCCTAAGAGAAAGGCGTGAGACATGTGGGAAAGAACATTGAAGACAATCTTCTCAAAATTAAGCATCCCAATACGGACCTCAAGAGGATCAGTAGCCAGACGAACTGTCTACCGAAGAGTTCTCCCATCGACAGATGTTATTGCCGGGGGTCATTGAGGGGTGAACTGGGATTTTGAACCGATTCATTACAGCTTGGAGGATAAAATTTCCGGCTGCCCCGGAATCCAAATATGCCGACTCAACAAACTGGGATTTACCGGTTGTCATGGCCACAGTAAGGGTCTGGGGTAGAGAGATGTCCTTTCCATCTAGGGAGGCCTCTCATGCCGCCCCTAGACACCGTAGCTTATCTGATCTCACCGGGCAGACTAGAATGGAGTGACCCATAACTCCACAATACAGGCACTGGCCTTTTGCGCGATGATCCCTCAGTCGCTGTCTAGCAAAGGAAAGGTGGTTGATCTGCATGGGTTCCGATGAGTCCTCAACAAGGGAGGGTGAAGAAACAGGCGATCCTTGAAAAAACGGAGCCAGGCGCAGCAGTTCTCTCTCACGTGCCACCTAACTAGCACGCTCACACAAGTGGAGGTCTATACGGATGGCAAGGGATATCAGGTCGTCGAGGGTAGTTGGCAGGTCTCAACTGGCTAGCTCATCCTTAACATCAACGGAAAGCCCCTCCAGGAATGTCTCCACCATAGCTTTGTTATTCCATCCGAGTTTGGACGCAAAGGGTGCGAAAGCGTACCGCATATTTCCCCACAGAAGAATTAGACTGGCGTAAACGGAGAAGAGCAGACGCTGCCGAGGTGGTTCGCCCGAGTTCATCGAACACTTTGCGAAAAGCTTCCAAGAATGTAAGCAAATTGGAGATGATCGGATCCTCTCTCTCCCCCATAATGGGTTCAACTACACCAGGACCTCGCCTCTAAGGTGCGACATAAGAAACGCTACTTTTGCTTGGTCTGACGGGAAACTGTGGAAGGAGTTCAAAATGTAGCCGGCATTGATTGATGAGCTTCAGATTGCCATCAAAACGTGGTGGAGCTGCGAGTCGGGGGTCTGGATCTCGAGCAAAGCAAACTGTCTGGGAAGTCTCTGGAGAAGACACGGTTGCTTCAACATGCTGGAACTCTAGAGGGATGTTTAAGGCCTCCAACTTAGTGGTTAAAGACTGCAACTGTATGGACAGCTCTTACTATGCATCTTTCTGTCGGCAAAGCTCCTGGTACATGGTCCAAACAGGCAGGATCCGGTGTCCAGCAAGATCCATGGCCTGAGCAAACTGTCAAGATGTGGTTTGTGGAACCACTGTGCCCACAGAACGTGGAGAGCCTGGAGGGGCGTGACTAAGCGATCACCTGACTGTTCACTAGAGCCTCTGGTGGTGAGGTTAGACTTGGCTCCCGATGAACGCCAGGTGCCACTCCAGGACAGACCAACGGTCGCGCAGCAGCTGGAGCCAGAAGGACAGGCTGGATGGAGCAGCAGGCAGAGCTTGCATCAGAGTGAAGCTGACCAAGTTCTTATCTGAGTGCAGCAGACAGAGTTTGTTTCAGAGTGCAGCAGACAGAATTAGTGTCAGAGTGCAGCAGACAGGTTTGCACTAGAGTGCAGCAGGCAGGACTTGCATCAGAGTGCCGCAAGCAAGCAGGATTTGCACTAGAGTATAGCAAACAGGACTTGGGCTGGTATGCAACCTTTCACAACATAGACTCAAACAGGAAGGTTGCTCAGGCAGCTTCCCAGTGTGGAGGAAGCAATATATACATAATTTCCCACAGCTTTTGGCTGGGGAGGAAATAGCAAGTGCATGCGCTTTCCCCTCCCTATGGACATGGCCTGAGAACCAGCTGGAAGCATGCAGAGCATGGGGAACTGAAGAACTGATTGCAGCATGAGTGAAGAGACACGCCGGAGACCCTGCCTGTCAGAGCAGGACTACGGAGTGGTGCTAACAGCAAATTCCAGTCTGGCTTTTTTTTTTATTTTTCAACAATGGTGTCCTCCTTGGTCATCTCCCATCAAGTCCACTTTGGTTCTTACAACGATGGATGGTGCAATCTGACACTGATGTTCATGGAGCTTGAAGTTCACCTTTAATCTGTTTAGAAGCTTTTTGTGGGCTTTTTTATTACTATTCGTATTATCCGTGTCTTTGATTTGTCAATTTTCCTCCTGCGGCCATGTCCAGGGAGGTTGGCTACAGTCCCATGGAGAATAAATTTCTGAATAATATGTGCAACTGTAGTCACAGGAACATCAAGCTGCTTGGAGATGGTCATGCAGCATTACATGAACACCCGATTCTTACACTTTGGCTGGTCCGAACAACGAAAGCAATTGTTACCATCTACCCTTCGTGTCTCCCCTTTTCCTCATAGATTGTAAGCTTGCGAGCAGGGCACTCATTCCTTTTGGTATCTGTTTTGATCTATGTATTTATTGTTATGCTGTAATGTCTATTGTATGTATGAGTCCCCTCTAAAATGTAAAGTGCTGCGAAATATTTTTTTATTTTTTAAAAAATTCTGTGGAAGAATGGTTGAAAAGCAATGTCTGACTTTCATTTGTTCATTTTCATAGATTTTTGATTTATTATTACTTTTGTCAGATTCAAGTTATTTCTGTGACCATTGTGGGTATTTCTATCATTAAACGAGGGGTACCAACAATTTTGACCACGTGTGTATATAGTTCACCTGTTGTGAAGGATGGCACCAGAGAGATCACGCAGAATCCCACCACTGCCACCACATGCGATGAGCCTGCACCTCGAGAATATGAATGATAACACCAAACCTTTTTCTCCACTCATGATTAGTGGTTGGGTGAAGCCATTTATTGTCAAACTACTGTGTTTTCTCTTTTTAAATCATAGTGACAACCCAAAGCATCCAAATAACCCTGATTAAAAGTTTACATACCCCATTTCTTAATACCATGTATTGCCCCCTCTAACATCAATGACAGATTGAAGTCTTTTGTGGTAGTTGTGGATGAGGTTCTTTATTTTCTCAGATGGCAAAGCTGCTCACTCTTCTTGGCAAAAAAACTCCAGTTCCTGTAAATTCCTGGGCTCTCTAGCATGAATTGCGCGCTTGAGATCTCCCCAGAGCGGCTCAATGATATTGAGGTCAGGAGACTGAGATGGCCACTCCAGAACCTTCACTTTGTTCTGCTGTAGCCTTGTGTTTTGGAACGTTGTCATGCTGGAATGTTCAAGTATGTCCCATGTGCAGCTTCCAGGCTGATTGCAAATTTGCCTCCAGCATTTGCTGATAACATGCTGCATTCATCTTTCCTTCAACTGTGACCAAGTTTCCTGTGCCTTTGTAGCTCACACATCCTCAAAACATCAGTGATCCACCTCCGTGCTTTAAAGTAGGAATGGTGTTCCTTTCATCATAGGCCTTGCTGACGTCTCTCCAAATGTAACGTTTATGGTTGTGGCCGAAAAGTTAAATTTTGGTCTCATCACTCCAAATTACCTTGTTCCAGAAGTTTTGAGGCTTGTCTTTGTGCTGTTTTGCGTATTGTAGGCAAGATACTTTGTGTCATTTGTGCACTAATGGTTTTCTTCTGGTGACTCGACCATGCAGCCAATTTTTCAAGTGCCTCCTTATTGTGCATCTTGAAACAACCTCTGTAATGTATGTAGTACAGTTCATATAGCGTCTTGTGCTTGGGTGCGATGAAAATACATGAGACACAGGTTTGATATAGAAGGTCTTGTATTACTTCATACAAGTGGCAACAACAGTCACACAGTTTGCAGATACAGAAGCAGGAGACACAGCAGGCCAGAGTAACTTAAGCTCAGCAATCACTCTCCACAACAGGTTCAGGATCTTCTTCTCTGTTACCGTAAGTCCATGCAAACGTGGATCTTTTAAAGAGCAGGGTTCCAGAGTCCACAAGTGTTCAGAGTTCCTCAGTAGGAATAGCTGGAGTACATAGTCAAAGGCTTCCAGGAGTCAGGTCACAGGTTCACTGCAGGCTAGATTCTGAAGCACTGATTGCTCAGCTGTGGCTGCTTAAGAAGCAAGAGGGAGAGAATCAGGGCGGGAACATGAAAGCTGAAAACTCCATATTGACTGAGGGCAAGATAGCTGCAGCAAGACAGAAAGCAAAATGGCTGACGGAAAACTGAGTTTCAAGAACATGTACAAAGAACCTTACATTACTCCCCCCTTAGGGACAACCTCCGGATGGCCTCAGACCAGGCTTGTCTGGGTACCTCTGATGAAACTGGCGGAGCAAACGAGGAGCATTAACGTTATTGACTGGTTCCCATGAGTTGTCCTCCACTGGGTAGCCCTGCCATTTAATCAAATATTGTAACTGATTTCTGTATAACCTGGAATCTAGAATTCTTTCCACCACAAATTCTTCCTGACCATCGACTAGCACTGGGTCAGGGCAAGGAGAAGAACGTCCAGGAAACGTATTGGGTGTTGCAGCCTTTAGTAGGGATACATGAAAGACAGGGTGGATTCTCATAGTTCTAGGCAGTTGAAGACGACAAGCAACGGCACTTATAATTTTACTGATTTTATAGGGTCCAATGTACTTATGTCCCAACTTAGACGATGGAATCCTTAACTTAAGATTTCTGGTTGACAGCCAGACCAAGTCTCCTACCTTGAAAGCTGGTGCAGGTTTACAAAATTTATCTGCTGCTTTCTTGTACCTTTCCTGAGCCAATTCCAGATTCTCCTTTAGAAGATCCATATTCTTCTGTAAAGACGTGATTCTTTCGGCCACTGCTGGTAAAGGCGTTTCTATGGGAAATCGTGGAAGAATGTTAGGATGATAACCTAGATTGGAGTAAAAAGGAGACTGCTTAGTGGAGGCGCTCTGAGAGTTGTTATAAGAGAACTCAGCCAATGGAAGTAGATCCACCCAATCATCCTGTAGGTGGCAGATAAAGCAGCGGAGATACTGCTCCAGAGTTTGATTGGTTCGTTCGGTCTGTCCATTAGTCTGGGGACGAAAAGCAGAAGAAAGGTTTACTTTAATGTCCAATGCTGCACAGAAATTTTGCCAAAACCTTGAAGTGAATTGCACCCCTCGATCCGAAATAACCTCATCCGGTACTCCATGTAAGCGAAACACATCTTTAATCATCAAATCTGATGTCTGTTTTGCAGTGGGTAAGCCGACACAAGGAATAAAATGAGCTGCCTTTGTTAAACGATCAACCACCATCACTAGAATGGTGTTTTTCCCTTGAGAGGTTGGTAACTCCACAATGAAGTCCATAGAAATGGATCCCCACGGGTGGGACGGGGTGGGAAGAGGTTGTAACAGACCAGTTGGTGAGGAGCGAGGTGTTTTGCATCTTGCACAGACTTCACATGAAGTGACATAGTTTAAAACATCCTTCCTGCAAGTGGGCCACCAAAAGAAACGAGAAAGAAATTCCTCTGTCTTTAGAATTCCTCTATGCCCAGCTATCTTGGAATCGTGAATGAGTTGCAATACTCTCAATCTGACTGTTTCAGGAATATACAGACGTTGTCCCAGAATCCACACACCATTCTTAAAGACAAGACTTACGTCCCTTGGGGGTTGTGCCAACAAGGAATCCGCATGGTATGCTTCCTTGATGTCCTTAAGTAGGTCTTGATTATGAATCACTCCCAGGAATCTAGAGTCAGGAAGAATAGTCTTAGGAGGAGCAAGTGGACGGGTCTCTGCTGAATGAATCCTAGAGAGTGCATCAGCCTTTCCATTGCGCGATCCTGGTCTATAAGAAATGACAAAATTAAATTGGTTTAAGAAAAGATTCCAGCGAGCCTGGCGAGGAGTCAGGCACTTAGCCGACCTGATAAATTCAAGGTTACGATGGTCTGTCAGGACGACTATTTGCTGTGCAGCTCCCTGAAGAAGGTGTCTCCATTCTTTGAAGGCGGCAATAATGGCCAACAACTCTCTATTGCCCACATCGTAGTTCCTCTCAGCCGAAGACAACTGCTGGGAAAAGAAGGCACAGGGATGCAAGACATTCTTCTCACCTGTTCTCTGAGAGAGTATAGCTCCAACGGCACAATCTGAAGCATCCACCTCTATTATGAAGGCAAGTTCGGGGTTGGGATGTACCAAGATAGGTGCGGTGGTAAATTTATCTTTTAGACGAGAAAATGCTTCCTGGGCTTGGGGAGTTCAGGAGAACCTAGACTCTTTCCGGGTAAGTTGGGTGATAGGTGACACTACCTCAGAGAAATTCCTAATGAAACGTCTATAAAAATTGGCAAACCCGATGAAGCGCTGCACCTCCTTCACATTTCTAGGACTTGGCCAATCCTTGATGGCTTGGGTCTTACTTCCATCCATACTAATTCCTTGTGTAGACAGTGCATACCCCAGAAATTGAATTTCGGTCCTATGGAATTCACACTTTTCAAGTTTGATGTAAAGATGGTTTTGTCTTAGACGTTCCAAGACCATTCTCACATGTCCATGATGTTCCTCTGTGGAGTTAGAAAAAATTAGAATATCATCCAAATAAATCACCACGAATGTATCTAGGAGATCCCTGAAGATGTCATTCACCAAGTGTTGGAAAGTGGCTGGGGCGGTACTCAGACCAAAAGGCATAACTAGATATTCAAAGTGTCCATAGCGTGACCTGAATGCAGTCTTCCATTCATCCCCAGGTCTAATACGGACCAAGTTATAGGCCCCACGGAGATCCAATTTAGAGAAAATTTTGGCATGCCGCACTCTCTCCAATAACTCAGGGATTAAAGGCAATGGATAACGGTTTCTAATAGTAACCTTATTGAGTTCCCTATAGTCTACGCAGGGTCTCAGAGATCCATCTTTCTTCTTCACAAAGAAGATGGGTGCACCTGCAGGAGATGAAGAGGGGCGTATGAAGCCCTTGGCTAGATTTTCGTCTATGTAATCCTTTAAAGCCTTTAGCTCAGGCCCCGCCAGGGGGTAGATCTTACCAAAAGGTATCTCTGCTCCAGGCAATAATTCAATTGGACAATCATATGGACAGTGAGGGGGAAGCTGGTCAGCGTTCTTCTTGTCACATAAATCCACATAGTCCTGGTATACAGCTGGTAGTTCAGGGACTGACATGGTTCCTTTAGGAACAGAGCAAGCTGAAACTTCTGGACTCATCTGTTTCTCTGGAAAGTGTAATTCCTTGGTCTCCCAGGTAATGGTAGGGTTCTGAGCCTGCAGCCATGGTAGCCCTAGAATAATGGGAAAGTGGGGAGAAGAGATAAGCATAAAGGACAGTTTCTCTTGATGATCTTTACCCATAAGGACCCTCAAAGGCTCCGTTTCCTGATCCACTGGTCCAGAGGTCAGCAGGGAGCCATCCACAGTTTCCATCTGTACTGGAGTAGCCTTCTTCACTGAACGTATCCCCTGTTTCAGAGCAAAGGAGACATCCATAAAATTCCCACTTGCCCCTGAGTCGATCATAGCAGAGCTAGACACCCAGACTGAGTTAACCCAGAGTTTGATGGAAAGGAAGCAATGAGAATTGTTTTTCCTACAACTCAGCTGGGACACCGCTGAGGAAACTTGAAAAATTGCAGCGTTTACACAGTCATCGTCCTCAGAAGTAACGGAGTTTAAGTCCGAGAAATCAAGATCTGTTGCTGCAGATCTCTCTGGAGCCTGAGGCTCGGACCTGACAGATCTCCTCTCGCAACACTCACAGTGAATGAGTGCTGCAGTAGTCTTACGAGAACGGCTGGGGCAGTTTATAATGAAGTGCCCTGACTTACACAATAGAAACATAGATTTTCCTTAAAACGATGTTACTTGCGTGCATCATTAACCCGTCTTTGTAAAGAGTCTACCTGCATGGGTTCAGGTTCAGGTTCCCGTGTGATCCTACTCAAAGGTTCCTTAGCTGGGGAGGAAGGTAGGAAAAGGTTAGTGCGATTGCTTTCGAACCATCTCTCTTGCCTGCGTTCAGTCAGGCGAGCATCAATACGGATGCAGTAGTTAATAAAGTCACCTAACGCAGTGGGAGGGTCGGCACAAGCAAGTTCATCCTTAATTAGTGGAGACAACCCCTTTCGAAAAATAGATTTTTTTGGCGGAACTGTCCCAGGTGGTATCAAGGGCCCATCTCCTGAAATCCAAGGCATATTCGGCTACCGAGTGCTTACCTTGGCGCAAAGTTAACATGGCTGCTTCAGCTGTTGCACCTCGATTGGGGTCATCAAACACCTGCCCCATGGCTGAAATGAAAGCATCAAGATGATCCAAACATTCATCCTCAGTCTCAATCAGAGGGTTTGCCCACATCAAAGCCTTGTTGGTAAGTAACATAATTATAGTAAGCACTTTAGATCGTTCAGTGGGAAATTGTGAAGCATGTGCAGAAAAAAACAGATTGCATTGGTTAATAAATCCCCTGAATTTTTCACGTTCACCACCAAAACGAAAAGGGGGCAACTTGGGAATCCCAGAACTTGGGGCTACGGCAGGAGCCTGGACTCGCTCCTCTAGAACCTCAATCCTGGCTCGCAAATCCTGGGCAGTCTGTCCAAACACTTGCAAATTGTGATTAGTGAGGTCCTGTAGGTTTGTAAAACGGGTTTTTATAGTCTGTAAATCTGCAAGGATATTATCAGTCACTCCGCAAAGTTCCTTTATGCGGGCCTCCATTTTCCAGATCTTTAAAGACAGGAGTAATGGAAGGAGAGGAGAAAAGAAAAAAAAAAAACAATAGTGTTTACCTGTGGTAACACTGCAGAGAGAAAAAAAAATTAAGGGAACTGCTCACCTGGAATGGTTGTGAGAAGTCACAACCACTATCATCACAGAAAGTTCAACCGGACATCTGATATCCACAGTTACAGCAGACACAAAAGAGGAGAGAGAAAAAAAAAAAAAAAACCAATAGTGTTTACCTGTGGTAACACTGCAGAAAAAAAAAACTTAAGGGAATTGCTCACCTGGAATGGTTGTGAGAAGTCACAACCACTGTCATCACAGAAAGTACAACTGGACGTCTGATATCCAAAGTTACAACAGACACAGCCTTCCCAGACCCAGCAGACACTAACGTTTTGGCTTCAGAATCTTGTAATGTATGTAGTACAGTTCATATAGCGTCTTGTGCTTGGGTGCGATGAAAATACATGAGACACAGGTTTGATATAGAAGGTCTTGTATTACTTCATACAAGTGGCAACAATAGTCACACAGTTTGCAGATACAGAAGCAGGAGACACAGCAGGCCAGAGTAACTTAAGCTCAGCAATCACTCTCCACAACAGGTTCAGGATCTTCTTCTCTGTTACCGTAAGTCCATGCAAACGTGGATCTTTCAAAGAGCAGGGTTCCAGAGTCCACAAGTGTTCAGAGTTCCTCAGTAGGAATAGCTGGAGTACATAGTCAAAGGCTTCCAGGAGTCAGGTCACAGGTTCACTGCAGGCTAGATTCTGAAGCACTGATTGCTCAGCTGTGGCTGCTTAAGAAGGAAGAGGGAGAGAATCAGGGCGGGAACATGAAAGCTGAAAACTCCATATTGACTGAGGGCAAGATAGCTGCAGCAAGACAGAAAGCAAAATGGCTGACGGAAAACTGAGTTTCAAGAACATGTACAAAGAACCTTACAACCTCACTGCTAGTTTTCAGGGAGTCCAGTATTTCAGCTGATGTTATTTGTGGGTTTTTCTTTGCATCCCGAACAATTTTCCTGGCAGTTGTGGGAAAAATTTTTGTTGGTTTACCTAACCGTGGTTTTGTTTTTACAGAGCCCTGATTTTCCATTTGTTAATCACAGTTTGAACGCTGCTGACTGGCATTATAATTTCCTTGGATATCTTTTTGTATCACTTTCCTGTTTTATACAGTTCAACTACCATTTCCCGTAGATCCGTTGACAATTCATTTGCTTTCCCAATGACTCACAATCCAGAAACGTCAGTGGCTGGATGAAAGATGCAAGAGTCTGTCTGGATTCCAGAAACTCACTCAGCTTTTATGCACACACACCGATTACAAGCAAACAGGTCACAAGTGAGGATGTTACCTTTAGTAGCCATTCAAACTCATTTGTGTCAACTTCTGTGCATGTTATCAGACCAAAATCACCAGTGTATGTAGTTGTGCTCAAACTATATATATATATATATATACATATATATATATATATTGTGGTACACCAAAGGGGATCTTGCTGGATGAGAGATATATTTCTTCTAGCAGACTGAAGTTTGCTCAGGATTTTCCATGATCACAAAGACCTGTGATGAGGTCATAGTCACGTGATCAGGTCAGCTGATGTATACCTCACCTGAGGGTGTGGTCTAGGCCTATTTAACAAGAAGCTGTGGGAGTATGGGGGTGGAAGGAAGGAGTTTGGCTGGAGTCAGCCTGGAAGATTGTTTTTGTTACAGTGTGTCAGTGTGCACCAGGAAGCGAGTACCAGACCACCCGGAATGGCACCTGGCGGTCTCTGCTGACCCGAAGCCGCTTAGTTAAGCCCGTCCCAAGCAAGGGTGAGTCTGGGACCAGTGGTTCTCCAAACTGGAGTGATTTATGTTCTGCTTTGATTTTGTTATCTGGACTTTTTGTTGAACCCGTTATTAAAACCACTGAACTTTGAACTAAAAGCCTGTGTGTATGCCTCATTACTGCGGCCCGGCCCCTGCCTACCAGAGCGGATCCCTACAATTGGTGGCTTGAATGCGGGCATACGCAGTGAGGTCAGGCTGTTTTTTTTTTTTGTGTGGATGTTTTTTCCCTGCATGACAGTGAATGTCCTGGGTGAAGAAAGTGACGCAAAACCCGGTAGATAACTGTCCGGAGATGGAGAGCACAGTAAAAATGCTGGTGGAGGCCATGCGACAGCAACAGCAGGCTATGCAGCAGCAACAGGAAACCAATAGTCTACTGATACAGCACATCGCAGCGCCGCAGACAGCAGGAGCTGCCCGGGGATGCCAGGATGTCCGGAAAGCGGTGCGTACAGCGATCCCAAAGATGGAGCAATCAGATGACGTCGAGGTATACCTGGAGATGTTTGAAGGCGTGGCTAAGAGGGAGAGACTGCCCCAGGACCAGTGGGCCGAGATCGTGGCTCCGTTTTTGGCTCCAGGACCCGCGAAAGCCTATAGGGACCTACCCCCCGAGCATCAGACGGACTACGAGATCGTCAAGGGTGAGATACTCGCACGTCTTGGGGTAAATGTGTTAGTCCGGGCCCAGCGGGTACACCAGTGGAAGTTTTCCCCTTCCGAGCCAGCTCGGTCCCAGTATTATGACTTGATACATCTGATGGAAAAATGGTTGCAGCCGGAGGTGTTGTCACCCCGTGCTATGCTGGATCGGATAGTGACTGATAAATTCTGGAGGACTTTGCCCCACACCCTGCAAACCTGGGTTGGACAGGCAGCCCCTACTGATGGTCTCCAAATGGTAGACCTCATTGAAAGATATGGGGCTACCAAGGAGATACAGGGAGAGACTACCCGGAAGGTAATGAGTAAATTCCCCAAACCTTCACCCGCCGTTCGGCGAGCAGAGACTCGGAAGGCCGCCCAGGACACGTCTGGGGACGAAAGGGGCTCCATAATCTGTTGGCGGTGCCAAGAACCAGGACATGTGAGAGCTGATTGCCCCCACCTGACTGAGCCCATGGACACAAACTATGGGTACTATCAGTCTCACTATGCCGAACACATGTGTGCAGTGGGTAAACCAGAGGGACCCAATATGAATCATTTGTGTAAAGTGGAGGTGGAGGGTAACCCTGCTGTGGCTCTACTGGACTCAGGGAGTCTCGTGACCCTAATATGAGCCAGCCACGTCCAAATCAGCGAGTATACTGGTCGGAAAATGGGTGTGTTGTGTATACATGGGGACTTAAAACATTATCCTACCGCACTGGTGATGATAAACACGCCAGCGGGGAGGAGGTGCCATGAGGTGGGGGTGGTGGTTAATTTGCATTATGAGGTAATAATGGGGAGAGATTTTCCGTTATTTTCTGTGCTTTGGCCGGTAATTACCCCTCCCACAGAACAGTCGTCGGCACCAGTGGCAACCAGGTTGCATTCTCCAAAAATCGGGCATGAACCTGGTGGCCCAGAGGAAGATGTGCTGGCGGTAGGAGTACCTTTGCCTTCGGGGGAGGAGGAAAACCCCTCTCCTATAGAAGTGTTAGCTGGGGAGATGGAAGATTTGCCACCGGGACCAGAATTGTCAGACTTAAATGTGGCAGGTGACAATTTTGGTACGGCGCAACTCCGGGACCCTACGTTGACTCGAGCCCGGGAAAATGTACTGGTTGTCAATGGGGAACCCCAAAACCCCGGGGCAGCTACAGTATTTCCCCGATTCGAGCTGAACCAAGATTTGCTGTATCGGGTTGAAAAAATACATGGGGAAATTGTCGAGCAATTGCTGGTACCGCAGTGTTAGGATTTGAACCTGTGAGCCATGGCTTGCTGGTCTGTTCCCTTGCTGTGGAGCTATTTCGGAACTTGAATAACTTCAGCCTGAAACCATATGAACTTCGTCTGGGATAGAGATCATCACCTGCCCTGCTGATTGTTCCCTCCCTGATTGAGACTGATTGGATAGAGATCATCACCTGCCCTGCTGATTGTTCTCGCCCTGATTAAGACTGATTGGACCTGCTATATATACCTAGCCCTGTGCAGCTTCCTGTTGCTGAGTATATTGTGGTGCTCAGTCTAACTGAGTGAAGCATTATCTGAGCTCCTGATCTGGAAGGTGTTCTGCTGACATCTTCCTATCTCTTGTGGAAACCCTGCTGTTCCTACCTCCAACTCTATTCATCTAAACGGACTTGGTGCTTGTGTGTGATCTCGGCCGGCCCGTGCTCGGGCGGGCTCCGGCCTCTGCCAACATAGTGAACCACCACCGCCATGTACGGCACTTCCAGAAGTCCTTCCTTGGTCCGCTCACCTGCACACTTCTGCTCCGGCCACTGACTTCCAGTCCTGTATCGCCAGTAACGTGACAGAATACTCAGCCTCTCAAAAATGGAGGCCGCTGGAGCAGAAACTTTGGAAACACGTGTCAGAAAACTGCAGGGTGCAATGTCCAGTTTGCACACCGAACAGGTGAATGGAAAAGCACGGATGGACGCATTTATTGCACAAAGCGATCATAATGTCCAGAACCACCAACAAGCTATCCAAGATCTGCAGAATGCAGTACAAGTGTTGACTGCTCGAATTACCCAGCAAGAAGGACAAGCTTCCGCCTCAGCGTCTGCCACGCCCCCCAAGCTACCACCTTTTCGTTTTGGCGGTGATCGAGATAAATTTCGTGGATTTTTGAATCAGTTACCTGTTCTTCGATACACATGCTAATCAGTTCCCGACTGATAGGTCAAAGGTGCTATGCATCATTATGCTGTTAACCCACAAAGCGATCGCTTGGGCTAATCCTCTGATTGAGACTCGGGACGCACGTTTAGACAATCTGAACGAGTTTATTCGAGCGATGCAGCAGATGTTTGATGACCCAAACCGTGCAGCTACTGCTGAATCAACGTTGCTGGCATTACGACAAGGCAAACGCCCCGTCGCAGAGTATGCTATGGAGTATAGGAGGTGGGCCGTTGACACTGAATGGAATAATGCAGCAAAAGTATCTTTCTTTAAAAGAGGACTTTCTAGTGCAGTAAAGGACGAACTTGCCCATGGAGAGACCCCTTCGGATCTGGATGATTTCATCAAGCATTGCATCCGGGTGGACACCCGTCTGTCTGAACGATGACAAGAGAAGTGGACCTCCATGAATCGTTCAACTAACTCTTATAACTCCTCCCTGCCATCGGTCACTAAAGAAGTGCCTAGCCGGAATGTCCGAGATACAGAACTAGAGCCAATGCAAGTGGATGCGATCCAGAGACAAGCGAGTGCAGAACGAAGAGAACAGAGATTTAAAGAGAATCTATGTCTGTACTGCGGGGAAGCGGGACATTTTTTTATTAACTGTCCAAGTCGTCCCACAAACCGTTCAAGAAAAATAGTGGCGGCTATAATGGATCCTGATTCTTCCGACGAGGAGTCTTTCGTCTCAGAGACTGATTATGCTAAAGATGAGATCCAGTCCAGATCATCCATAGTTTCACCTACCAGGAAGGAGAGCCGTGAATCCCACTATTTTGTAACTATCAAACTGAAGGTTAACTCCCAGTGGATCACTGCATCAGCCATGATCGACTCTGGGGCCAGCGGGATGTTCATGGATTCTGCATTTGCTCAAAATCATGGCATAGATATGCAGAAGAGACGTTCACCTATTGTGATGGATACGGTAGATGGATCTCCACTGAATTCGGGGCCAGTGGATCATGAGACAGGACCTTTGGAGATCTATGTTGAGCCGCAGCATCGTGAGATGTTGACATTCCTAATTATTTCTTCTCCACATTTTCCCATCATTTTAGGTTTGCCCTGGTTGCAGAAGCACAATCCTATCATCGATTGGGAGATGAAAAAGATCAGTTTCCCCGAAAAGAAAGTTCAGACGGAGGTTCCAAGCGAATCCACATTAGAAGCAGTTCAGAATCCAGAATTGCCTCAGCTACCAGCGGTGTACGAAGATTTCTTGGATGTCTGTGACAAGAAGGGAGCGGATAAACTTCCCCCGCATCGACCATACGACTGCCCAATAGAACTACTCCCGGGGGCGGCTATACCGTTTGGAACTATCTACCCTTTAGCGGGTCCTGAACTGAAGGCTCTTAAAGAATTTATTGATGAAAACCTAAGCAAAAAATGTATTCGTCCATCATACTCGCCCGCTGGAGCCCCTATATTCTTTGTCAAGAAGAAGGATGGAACATTACGCCCAGTAGTGGACTACAGGGAGCTTAATAAAGTCACTGTAAAAAAACGTTATCCTCTACCGTTGATCCCGGAACTCCTAGAAAGAGTACAAAGTGCGAAGATCTTCACTAAGTTAGATTTACGTGGGGCATACAATTTAGTACGTATAAAGCCTGGAGATGAATGGAAAACGGCCTTTCGTACCCGATACGGACACTTTGAAAGTCTAGTGATGCCCTTCGGACTGGCTAATGCTCCAGCTACCTTCCAGCACCTGGCAAATGATATTTTCCGAGACCTGTTGGATCAGTTCATGGTCGTTTATCTAGATGACATCCTGATCTTTTCAAACTCTATGGAGGAACATCAGACGCACGTAAGACAAGTGCTACAACAGTTAAGGGAGAATTCATTATATATTAAATTAGAAAAATGTGAATTCCATCGAGAAGAGATTCAGTTCTTGGGATACGTCATTTCACCTCAAGGATTACGGATGGATGATAAGAAAACGCAAGCTATCACCGAGTGGCCTATCCCTAAAAATGTGAAAGAAGTTCAGCGTTTTGTGGGGTTCGCCAACTTTTACAGACGCTTTATTAAGAATTTTTCAGAAATCGTGCTACCCATCACGCAATTAACAAAAAAGGAGCAAAAATTCATCTGGACACCCCAAGCGCAAGAAGCGTTCTCTCGTTTAAAAACGAAATTCACAACGGCTCCCATATTACGCCATCCTGACCCTGAATTGGCTTTTATCATCGAGGTGGATGCTTCAGACTGTGCGGTCGGCGCTATCCTTTCTCAGAGGACAGGGGAAAAGAAGTTGCTGCATCCATGTGCATTTTTCTCACAACGTATGTCTGTAGCCGAAAAGAACTATGATGTGGGAAATAAAGAATTGCTTGCCATCATATCAGCATTCAAAGAGTGGAGACATCATTTCCAAGGGGCTGCACAACAAATTTTGGTGTTGACTGATAATTGCAATCTAGAGTTTATCAGGTCTGCAAAATGCCTCTCTCCTCGGCAGACTCGTTGGAGTCTGTTTTTGAATCAATTCAATTTTGTAATTTCATATCGACCAGGCTCCCGTAACAAGAAAGCAGACGCATTATCCAGAATGTTTTCAAGCGAAACTAATCTTGTAACAACACCCAAACCCATTGTGGCAGATACTAAGATCTTGGGAGTAATACATGATGGAGATTTGCTGGAAGATTTGAAGGCAGCATACGAAACAGACTCGTTTCTATCACGTCCATCAGGGGACGTGCATCTGTTTTTTAAAAATCAAGTATGGACTGATGGTCGACGACTATATGTACCAGAAGCAGCTTGGTTAAGAGTCCTACAACTAGTGCACGATTCTAAAATTGCAGGACACAAAGGGACACAGAAAACGCAGGAGTTTTTGTCACGTTTCTTTTGGTGGCCGAACTTTCAAGAAGACGTGAAGAAGTATGTTAATTCCTGTGACATCTGTGCCAGATATAAGACTCCACGTGCATCCCCTATGGGACTATTGCAGCCTCTCGCCATCCCAACACGACCATGGGGATCAATTTCAATGGACTTTATTGTAGATCTACCAGAGTCCAAGGGAAAGACATCCATTCTGGTAGTAGTGGATCGACTTACAAAAGCAGCGCATTTCATCCCGTGTTCAGGTCTACCTTCAGCAAAAGATACAGCTGATCTGATAATTTGCAATATTTTTCGCCTCCACGGAGTGCCGGATGAAGTCGTTTCAGATCGAGGTGTGCAATTTACATCTAAATTTTGGCGCAGTTTATGCTCAGCACTAGACATCAAAGTATGATTGTCAACCGCTTACCATCCGCAATCTAACGGCCAGACAGAACGTACAAATCAGACACTGGAGCAGTATCTTCGTTGTTATATTTACCATCTGCAAGACGACTGGGTGGATCTGCTGCCATTTGCGGAATTTTCATATAATAATTCACAGAATGCCTCTACGAAACAGACGCCATTTTTTGCAAATCTGGGATATCACCCAAACATCCTTCCCAAAAATCCTGTGGCACCATTAATACCAGCAGTCGCAGAAAGAATCTCTCTGCTACAGCAAAATCTGAATGTTGTGAAAGACACTCTAAAGGAAGCTCAGGAGAAATATAAAAAAGCGGCCGACAGGTATCGGAGACCCACTCCCACGTTTAGGATTGGAGATCGAGTATGGTTATCCACTAAGAATTTGAAATTGAAGATTCCTTCTCCTAAATTAGGACAAAAATTTGTGGACCATACAAAATCAGTAAGATTGTGAGTCCATTGGCCGTACGTCTACAGCTACCAACATCAATGAAGATTCATCCTGTGTTTCATGTGTCGTTGTTGAAAGCCGCCACAGCCAATCCATTTCCAGGACGATCCCCTTCGCCTCCCGATGCAATTGAAGTGGACGGACAGGAGCAGTTTGTGGTGGAAAAGATCTTGGATTCCCGAATACACAGAAATCGTTTGCAATATTTAATCAAATGGCAGGGCTACGACACGGAGGAAAATTCATGGGAACCAGTAAGCAACATCAATGCTCCTCGTTTGATTAGACAATTTCACCAGCGGTATCCTGCAAAACCTGGACAAGTTGCGTCCAGAGGCCGCCGTTAAGAGGGAGTATTGTTAGGATTTGAACCTGTGAGCCATGGCTTGCTGGTCTGTTCCCTTGCTGTGGAGCTATTTCGGAACTTGAATAACTTCAGCCTGAAACCATATGAACTTCGTCTGGGATAGAGATCATCACCTGCCCTGCTGATTGTTCCCTCCCTGATTGAGACTGATTGGATAGAGATCATCACCTGCCCTGCTGATTGTTCTCGCCCTGATTAAGACTGATTGGACCTGCTATATATACCTGGCCCTGTGCAGCTTCCTGTTGCTGAGTATATTGTGGTGCTCAGTCTAACTGAGTGAAGCATTATCTGAGCTCCTGATCTGGAAGGTGTTCTGCTGACATCTTCCTATCTCTTGTGGAAACCCTGCTGTTCCTACCTCCAACTCTATTCATCTAAACGGACTTGGTGCTTGTGTGTGATCTCGGCCGGCCCGTGCTCGGGCGGGCTCCGGCCTCTGCCAACATAGTGAACCACCACCGCCATATACGGCACTTCCAGAAGTCCTTCCTTGGTCCGCTCACCTGCACACTTCTGCTCCGGCCACTGACTTCCAGTCCTGTATCGCCAGTAACGTGACACGCAGTCATATCGGAGGTTGGTAATGGACTTAGCGCATGTGCATGTACTAGGGGGACATTTGGGCCAAAAGAAAACCCTAGACAGAATTTTACAACGGTTTTACTGGCTAGGGGTCTATGAAGAAGTTAAACGGTATTGTAACTCTTGTCCCGTGTGCCAGGTAACCAGTCCGCAGCCTCATTTTCGGAGTCCCTTGGTGCCATTACCAATTATAGAGGTCCCGTTTGAGAGAATAGCTATGGATCTGGTGGGGCCGGTTAATAAATCAGCAAGGGGTCACCAACACATCCTCGTAGTTCTAGATTACGCTACCAGGTATCCTGAGGCTATTCCCCTGCGACACACCTTGGCCAAACTGATCGCAAAAGAACTCATGGGTATGTTCTCTCGGGTGGGAATCCCTCAAGAAATCTTAACAGATCAGGGGACCCCCTTTATGTCAAAAATCATGAAGGAACTCTGCCACTTGTTAAGTGTTAAACAGTTGCGCACATCGGTCTATCATCCCCAAACAGACGGTTTAGTAGAAAGGTTCAATAAAACCCTGAAGAATATGTTGAAAAAAGCAGTCTCTAAAGATGGTAAGGACTGGGATCTCTTGTTGCCATACCTGATGTTTGCAGTGCGGGAGGTGCCCCAGGCATCTACGGTGTTCTCGCCCTTTGAACTATTATATGGCAGACATCCCCGTGGCTTACTCGATATAGCTAAAGAGGCCTGGGAAAACCAACCAACTCCCCACAAAAGTGTGATAGAACATGTGGCCAAAATGCAAGAGAGAATGGAGACAGTCCTACCATTAGTCCGAGAACATATGGAAGCAGCACAAAGGTCACAGAGGCAGGTCTATAACCGGGAGGCACGGGTAAGGTCCTTTAACCCTGGGGATCGGATGTTGGTACTTGTGCCTACAGTGGATAGTAAGTTCCTTGCAAGGTGGCAGGGACCCTACGAGATTATAGAGAAGGTGGGACCAGTAAACTATAAAGTACACCAACCAGGGCGGAGAAAGTCAGAACAGGTATACCATGTGAATCTGCTCAAACTATGGAAAGACAGAGACCCGCTTGGTGAGGATTGTCCACGGCCTGCATTTCCAGTAGAGATGGCTTCCTTGCCTCAGGAGAAGGCAAGAGAAGTCCTCTCCGCCGTCAAAATAGCAGACACTTTGTCGCCCAGACAAGTTCAGGAAGTCCGAGAGTTTGTTAGCCGAAATACCGATGTTTTTTCGGAACTTCCTGGTCGTACCTCCCTAATCCAACATGACATTGTCACGGAGCCACAGGCCAAAGTCCGATTAAAGCCATATCGGGTGCCTGAGGCCCGGCGACAAGCCATCTCGGAAGAGGTCAAGAAGATGCTGCAGTTAGGGGTCATTGAAGAGTCCCAGAGTGAGTAGGCCAGCCCAATAGTCCTAATACCAAAACCAGATGGGACACTAAAGTTCTGTAATGACTTCAGAAAACTGAATGAAATTTCTAAGTTTGACGCCTACCCCATGCCCCGGGTCGATGAGTTAATAGAGCGGTTTGGGCAGGCCCGGTATTTTTCAGTCATTGACCTCACAAAAGGGTATGGGCAGGTGCCCCTAACAAAAGCAGCGAGAGAGAAAACGGCTTTTGTAACACCCGAGGGACTGTTCCAGTATATAGTCCTACCCTTCGGGTTGCATGGCGCTCCAGCGACATTCCAGAGGTTAATGGACGTTGTTTTTCGTCCTCATCGCCGATATGCCGCGGCCTATCTGGACGATATTGTGGTGTACAGTACAGACTGGGAAAGTCACTTAGCCAAGGTACAGGCGGTGATAGATTCTCTGAGACAAGCAGGGCTAACTGCCAACCCAAAGAAGTGTTCCATAGGGTTGGAGGAAGCTCGGTACCTGGGGTATGTGATTGGGAGAGGAGTTATCAAACCCCAAATAAACAAAGTGGAGGCAATCCAAAACTGGCCCCGTCCCCTCACCACAAAACAAGTGAAAGGGTTTTTGGGGTTAGTGGGATACTACCGGCGGTTTATTCCCAATTTTGCAACCCTGTCGGCGCCGTTAACTGACTGCCTAAAAGGGAGGAAGTCAGTAATGGTGCGATGGAATGATCAGCTTGAAGAAGCGTTTGTAAAACTAAAAGGGGCACTGTGTGGGTCACCAGTTCTGATCACACCCGACTTCAAAAGAGAATTCATTGTCCAGACTGATGCGTCAGAGGTAGGTCTGGGTGCCGTGTTGTCTCAGGAGGTTAACGGGGAGGAGCATCCCATTAGTTTCCTGAGTCGAAAGCTTACTCCAGCTGAAACCAGATACAGCATTGTAGAGAGAGAATGCCTGGCCATCAAGTGGGCACTGGAGTCATTGCGCTACTATCTGTTGGGGAGAACGTTTCGGTTGGTAACTGATCATTCCCCTCTGACTTGGATGAGTCAAGCCAAAGAGAGAAATGCACGAGTCACCAGGTGGTTTCTGTCTCTGCAAAATTTCAAATTTTCAGTAGAACATCGGGCAGGCAAATTACAGGGGAACGCAGATGCACTGTCCAGAGTTCACTGTATGTCATGTGTCCACCCTCCTAAGGTTGATCAAAGGGGGGAGGTATGTGGTACACCAAAGGGGATCTTGCTGGATGGGAGATATATTTCTTCTAGCAGATTGAAGTTTGCTCAGGATTTTCCATGATCACAAGGACCTGTGATGAGGTCATAGTCACGTGATCAGGTCAGCTGATGTATACCTCACCTGAGGGTGTGGACTAGGCCTATTTAACAAGAAGCTGTGGGAGTATGGGGGTGGAAGGAAGGAGTTTGGCTGGAGTCAGTCTGGAAGATTGTTTTTGTTACAGTGTGTCAGTGTACACCAGGAAGCGAGTACCAGACCACCCGGAATGGCACCTGGCGGTCTCTGCTGACCCGAAGCCGCTTAGTTAAGCCCGTCCCAAGCAAGGGTGAGTCTGGGACCAGTGGTTCTCCAAACTGGAGTGATTTATGTTCTGCTTTGATTTTGTTATCTGGACTTTTTGTTGAACCCGTTATTAAAACCACTGAACTTTGAACTAAAAGCCTGTGTGTATGCCTCATTACTGCGGCCCGGCCCCTGCCTACCAGAGCGGATCCCTACAATATGTATATATATATATATATATATATACACACACACACACACACCCATACACACACACACCGATACTCCACAATAACAAAAAAAGAACCACTACTAGCTGCCACCAGTCACCAATCATTTATAGAGGCTGATAGCTGCCACCACCGATCATTTATAGAGGCCGATTGGACACCCGTTACAGGTAGAGTATGGCTTCAGGGATGCGGTTTACAGAGCAAGAGGCACAGAGCTATTATATTTTATATATTTAATCCAGAAAGATAGGCATTTTTTATAAAAATATACAAAGATGATATAAAATGGGAACAAAACAATTATATACAATCACATGATCTAAAAAGGAACAACAAAAGAGAATGACTAAACCTGACATCACGGAAATGGCTCAGAGTCTAGCGGAGGGAAGCACTCTGATTGGGAGAATGGACCACGCTCACAGTGAACTATGACTTCCAAAATGAACAATGACCCTAACCCTGCTTTTTATTATTATCTCCAGGTTATGCCCACATACCATCCCTTAATTATCTCATGTGGGGGTTGATTGTAGTGTTATGATTTGGTAGCCGAGGAGGACAGTAGCCAAAATAGCCAAGGCAACCAGACACCCAGAGAGGATGGTAACTAGCGGATTGCAGACCCCTAAACTGACAGCACAACTATAAGTAGCTGTGGGACGTACCTACGATGACCTAGACGCCTCGACACAGCCGGAGAGTTAACTAAGCCTAAAGAGAGAAAGGGGAAAGCTAACTGCCCCGGAGTAGCGCCCCAAAGGAATAGGTAGCCCCCATACATATATTGGCGGTGAGACAAGATGAAATACAAACACAGGCAGAAAATAGAGCAAGCAAGCGCTGGGGCCCAAACTGTCTAGATAGAACAGGACAGGAATGAATACTGTCTGCAATCCAGAAAAAACTCTAAGAAAAATTCCAACACGTCTGATTTCCAAAAATACTGAGACCACACGATCTCTCCCCGCTAGATCAGAACTCTGGTGTGAACTGGTAGCTAACCAGCAAATACTGAAAAAACAGGGACTGAAAACAAATAAACAGTGGTAAATGAGAAACAAAGACCAGAGCAGGCCCCAGCCGGGGAAACAAATGCCACAGAAATAACCAGCAAATAACTTATCTGAAAGTTGCAGGAGAAAGCAGGAAGCAAGCTGACTTCCAAAAGGGACAAGGAAGAAACAAATCACCGGCGAGAATCATGGGAAGGTTGCTCACTTATATCTCCCCAGTCAGTGAGACCTGATTGCCATTCATTGCCCCCAGCTGATAGATCTGTTAGCCAAAGCTGCTTCATTACTATCAGCAACCACCAGGGGAGCCCAAACTCAGAAGTCAGATCTAGAGCGTTCACAACAGTACCCCCCCTGAGGAGGGGTCACCGAACCCTCACCTGCGCCACCAGGTCGATCAGGATGAGCCCGGTGAAAGGCGCGAACCAATATCTCAGCATGAATGTCAGAAGCAAACACCCAAGAATTGTCCTCCTGACCATAACCTTTCCACTTGACCAAGTACTGGAGTCTCCGTCTAGCCAGATGAGAATCCAATATCTTCTCCACTTCATACTCCAAATTGCCCTCAACCAAAACAGGCTCAGGGGGCGTAGCCATAGGAACTACTGGCTCAACAAACCTTTTCAATTTCAGATTTATGGAAGACGTTGTGAATCTTAAACGTCCCTGGAAGAGCCAAACGAAAAGAAACGGGATTAAGGATTTCCAAGATCTTATGGCTTAAATTTTGGAGACACAACCTTTATAGGTATATTTTTTGAGGACAACCAAACCATGTCACCTATTTTAAACCAGGGACCATCAGTCCTATGCCGGTTGGCAAACCGTTGGGCCCTCTCCTGAGAGACAACTTATCTACTACTTGATCCCAAATCTGCTGCATTCTCTCTACCATAGAGTCAACACCCGGACAGACAGAAGCCTCCACCTGCCCCAAAGAAAACTGAGGCTGAAACCCGAAATTGCAGAAAAAAGGGAACATCAAAGTGGTAGAACTATCCCTATTATTTTGAGCGAATTCAGCCAAGGGCAAAAAAGAGACCAAGTCATCTTGATCAGCAGACACAAAACATCTCAAATAAGTTTCCAAAGTCTGGTTTGTTCTCTCAGTCTGCCCATTGGTCTGAGGGTGAATCGCAGAGGAGAAAGACAACTGAATTCCCAGTTTAGAACAAAAGGCTCTCCAAAATCTGGAAACAAATTGGACTCCTCTGTCAGACACAATGTTCTCCGGAATGCCGTGCAAACAAACCACCTGCTGAAAAAACAAGGGCACCAACTCGGAAGAGGATGGCAACTTCGGCAGTGGCACAAGATGGACCATCTTGGAAAATCTATCACAGATCACCCAGATAACAGCCATTCTCTGAGAGACAGGGAGGTCGGAAATAAAATCCATAGAGATATGGGTCCATGGCCTCCTGGGCACAGGCAGTGGCATTAACAATCCACTAAAGCGAGAGCAGGGTTTGGACCGAGAACAAGTCCCACAGGACTGCACAAAATTCCTAACGTCACGAGATAAAGTAGGCCACCAAAAAGACCGACTCACCAAATCTCTGATACCAAAAATACCGGGATGACCAGCCAACGCGGAGCAATGAATTTCAGACATTACTTTCTTCCCTCCATTGGTCGGGGACATACAATTTCCCCACAGGGCATCGTTCCGGTTTATCCCCCTGAAATTCCTCCAGGGCCAGTCTCAAATCGGGTGAGATAGCGGAAAGAACCACACTCTCCTTCAGGATGGCAGTAGGCTCAGTCACATCAAGAGAATCCGCAAAGAAACTCCTAGAGAGGGCGCCCGCCTTAACATTCTTAGTGCTCGGAAGAAAGGAGACCACAAAATTAAAACGCGTAAAAAACAAGGCCCACCTGGACTGTCTAGGATTTAATCGCTTGGCTGATTCGAGATAGATCAAGTTCTTGTGGTCAGTGAGGACCACAACTTGATGTTTGGCTCCCTCCAACCAATGTCTCCACTCTTCAAAAGCCCACTTCATAGCCAATAATTCCCGATTCCCGACATCATAATTACGTTCAGCTGGGAAAAATTTTCGAGACAAGAAGGCACAAGAGTTACTCTTAGAGGTTATAGGATCCCTTAGGGACAAAACGGCTCCTGCACCAATCTCAGAAGCATCTATTTCCACCTGAAATGGTAAAGAAACATCAGGTGGGTGTAGAATAGGAGCAGAAGTGAATCTCTGCTTAAGCTCCTGAAATGCCGAAACTGCCTCTGGAGACCAATTCACTACATCAGAACCCTTCTTGGTCAAATCGGTCAGTGGTTTCACAATACCAGAGAAATTACTTATAAATTTATCGTAAAAATTAGCAAAACCCAAAAATCTCTGAAGAGCCTTCAAGGAAGTGGGCTGAACCCAATCACAAATGGCCTGAACCTTGACTGGGTCCATTTCAATAGCGGACAGAGACAAAATGAATCCCAAAAACGAAACCTTCTGTACGCCAAAGATACATTTTGATCCCTTAATATACAAAGCATTTTCTCTAAAAATCCGGAATACCATCCGAACACGTTCCACATGAGAATCCCAGTCATTGGAAAAAATGATAATTACCGGTAATTTGATTTTCCAGAGCCATGACAGCACCGATGTGAGAGTATGGTATCTGCCCCCAGGAACAGGAAACCTGCAGCAGAGATAAAAGAAGGGGGCGGCACCTCTCCCTCAGTTTGTTTCAGAGTATGCAAGGTAACCGCCAAATTAGTCTTTATATATACATATATGCTACTTTATCGTACCATAGTTACGTTATCTACCTTTTTTATATACAAATTTATACATACACCCATTTTTTTTTTTTTGTGCATCACACAACCATCACCAAGATAGGGCGGGAATTAATACGGTGCTGTCATGGCTCTGGAAAATCAAATTACCGGTAAGTAATTATTTTTTCCCTTCCCCATGACAGCACCAACATGAGAGGAAGAAATAGAAGAGACTCCTAGGGTGGGACAACCGCAGATAATACCTTCCTACCAAAGGCAAGATTCGAGAGACCTAAATCTAGCCTATAATGACAAAAAAAGGTGGAAGGTGACGACCATACCGCTGCTTTGCAAATCTGTTCTATTGATGCATTTGCCCGTTCAGCCCAAGATGTTGCAACAGCCCTTGTGGAGTGAGCCGTTAAACCCAGTGGGGGAGTCTCACCTGACGAAGAATAGGAAAGTGAGATAGAAATGCGTAGACACCATGCAATAGTTGCTTTGGAAGCTTTTTTCCCCGTTTGTCCCCTGGAAGGAGACAAAAAGGGCTGATGACTGTCGCCAAGATTTTGAGACTTCTATATATTGAAGTAGGCAACGTCTGACATCTAAACAATGGAAGGTTTGTTCTCCCTGGGATTTCGGGTTGGCACAAAACAAGGGTAAAATTATTTCTTGGTCCCTGTGAAACTTTGTATCAACCTTCGGAAGGAAGGCTGGGTCAGTTTTTATAACTACTCTGTCATCCATAAAGGTAGTGTACGGGGGATTTACAGAGATAGCTTGTAGCTCGCTGACTCGTCGAGCTGACGTCAGGGCATGTAAGGTTCTATGTATATATTCCTGAAACTCAGTTTGTTCGTCAGCCATTTTACTTTCTGTCTTGCTGCAGCTATCTTGCCCTCAGTCAAAATGGAGTTTCCAGCTTGCATGTTCCCGCCCTGATTCTCTCCTTTGCTTCTTAAGCAGCCACAGCTGAGCAATCAGTGCTTCAGAATCTAGCCTGCAGTGAACCTGTGACTTGACTCCTGTAAGCCTTGGACCTTGTACTCCAGCTATTCCCACTGAGGAACTCTGAAGCACTTGTGGACTCTGAACCCTGCTCTTTGAAAGACCCACGTTTGCATGGACTTGCGGTAACAGAGAAGAAGATCCTGGGTCTGTGTTGGAGAGTGATTGCTGGGCTTGGATTGCTCTGGCCTGCTGTGTCTCCTGTTTCTGTGTCTGCAAACTGTGTGACTATTTCTGCCAACTTGTATGAAGTAATACAGGACTTTTCTATATCAAACCTGTGACTCCTGTGTTTTCATCGCACCCAAGCACAAGACGCTATATGAACTGTACTACATACATTACAAGATTCTGAAGCCAAAACGTTAGTGTCTGCTGGGTCTGGAAGGCTGTGTCTGCTGTACTGTGGATATCAGACGTCCGGTTGTACTTTCTGTGATGACAGTGGTTGTGACTTCTCACAACCATTCCAGGTGAGCAATTCCCTTAAGTTTTTTCTTTTTGCAGTGTTACCACAGGTAAACACTATTGTTTTTTTTTTTTTCTCCTTTCTTTTCTCTTTTTTGTCTGCTGTCTGCTGTAACTCTGGATATCAGATGTCTGGTTGAAACTTTCTGTGATGATAGTGGTTGTGACTTCTCACAACCATTCCAGGTGAGCAGTTCCCTTAATTTTTTTTTCTCTCTGCAGTGTTGCCACAGGTGAACACTATTGTTTTTTTTCTCTCCTCTTCTTCCAGTAATCCTGTCTTAAAAGATCTGGAAAATGGAGGCCCGCATAAAGGAACTTTGCGGAGTGACTGATAATATCCTTGCAGATTTGCAGAATATAAAGACCCGTTTTACAAATCTACAGGACCTCAATAATCACAATTTGCAAGTGGTTGGACAGACTACCCAGGATTTGCGAGCCAGGATTGAGGTTCTAGAGGGGCGAGTCCAGGCTCCTGCCGTAGCCCCGAGTGCTGGGATTCCCAAGTTGCCCCCTTTTCGTTTTGGCGGTGAACGTGAGAAATTCAGGGGATTTATTAATCAATGCAATCTTTTTTTTTCTGCACATGCTTCACAATTTCCCACTGAACGATCTAAGGTGCTTACTATAATTATGTTGCTTACCAACAAGGCTTTAATGTGGGCAAACCCTCTGATTGAGACTGAGGATGATTGTTTGAATCACCTTGATGATTTTATTTCAGCCATGGGGCAGGTGTTTGATGACCCCAATCGAGGTGCAACAGCTGAAGCAGCCATGTTAGCTTTGCGCCAAGGTAAGCACTCGGTAGCTGAATATGCCTTGGATTTCAGGAGATGGGCCCTTGATACCACCTGGGACAGTTCCGCCAAAAAATCTATTTTTCGAAAGGGGTTATCTCCACTGATTAAGGATGAACTTGCTCGTGCCGACCCTCCCACTGCGTTAGGTGACTTTATTAACTACTGCATCCGTATTGATACTCGTCTGACTGAACGCAGGCAAGAGAGATGGTTCGAAAGCAATCGTACTAACCTTTTCCTACCTTCCTCTCCAGCTAAGGAACCTTTGAGTAGGATTACACGGGAACCTGAACCTGAACCCATGCAGGTAGACTCTTTACAACGACGGGTTAGTGATGCACGCAAGGAACATCGTTTTAAGGAGAATCTATGTTTCTATTGTAAGTCAGGGCACTTCATTATAAACTGCCCCAGCCGTTCTCGTAAGACTACTGCAGCACTCATTCATTGTGAGTGTTGCGAGAGGGGATCTGTCAGGTCCGAGCCTCAGGCTCCAGAGAGATCTGCAGCAACAGATCTTGATTTCTCGGACTTAAACTCCGTTAACTCTGAGGACGTTGACTGTGTAAACGCTGCCATTTTTCAAGTTTCCTCAGCGGTGTCCCAGCTGAGTTGTAAGAAAAACAATTCTCATTGCTTTCTTTCCATCAAACTCTGGGTTGACTCAGCTTGGGTGTCTAGCTCTGCTATGATCGACTCAGGGGCAAGTGGAAATTTTATGGATGTCTCCTTTGCTCTGAAACAGGGAATACGTTCAGTGAAGAAGGCTACTCCAGTACAGATGGAAACTGTGGATGGCTCCCTGCTGACCTCTGGACCAGTGGATCAGGAAACAGAGCCTTTGAGGGTTCTTATGGGTAAAGATCATCAAGAGAAACTGTCCTTTATGCTTATCTCTTCTCCCCACTTTCCCATTATTCTAGGGCTACCATGGCTGCAGGCTCAGAATCCTACCATTAACTGGGAGACCAAGGAATTACACTTTCCAGAGAAACAGATGAGTCCAAAAGTTTCAGCTTGCTCTGTTCCTAAAGGAATCATGTCAGTCCCTGAACTACCAGCTGTATACCAGGACTATGTGGATTTATGTGACAAGAAGAACGCTGACCAGCTTCCTCCTCACCGTCCATATGATTGTCCAATTGAATTATTGCCTGGAGCAGAGATACCTTTTGGTAAGATCTACCCCTGGCGGGGCCTGAGCTAAAGGCTTTAAAGGATTACATAGATGAAAATCTAGCCAAGGGCTTCATACGCCCCTCTTCATCTCCTGCAGGTGCACCCATCTTCTTTGTAAAGAAGAAAGATGGATCTCTGAGACCATGCGTAGACTATAGGGAACTCAATAAGGTTACTATTAGAAACCGTTATCCATTGCCTTTAATCCCTGAGTTATTGGAGAGAGTGCGACATGCCAAAATTTTTTCTAAACTAGATCTTCGTGGGGCCTATAACTTAGTCCGTATTAGACCTGGGGATGAATGGAAGACTGCATTCAGGTCACGCTATGGACACTTTGAATATCTAGTTATGCCTTTTGGTCTGAGTACCGCCCCAACCACTTTCCAACACTTGGTGAATGACATCTTCAGGGATCTCCTAGATACATTCGTGGTAATTTATTTGGATGATATTCTAATTTTTTCTAACTCCACAGAGGAACATCATGGACATGTGAGAATGGTCTTGGAACGTCTAAGACAAAATCATCTTTACATCAAACTTGAAAAGTGTGAATTCCATAGGACCGAAATTCAATTTCTGGGGTATGTACTGTCTACACAAGGAATTAGTATGGATGGAAGCAAAACCCAAGCCATCAAGGATTGGCCAAGTCCTAGAAATGTGAAGGAGGTACAGCGCTTCATCGGGTTTGCCAACTTCTATAGACGTTTCATTAGAAATTTCTCTGAGGTAGTGTCACCTATCACCCAACTTACCCGGAAAGAGTCTAGGTTCTCCTGGACTCCCCAAGCCCAGGAAGCATTTTCCCATCTAAAAGATAAATTTACCACTGCACCTATCCTAGTACATCCCAACCCCGAGCTTGCCTTCATAATAGAGGTGGATGCTTCAGACTGTGCCGTTGGAGCTATACTCTCTCAGAGAACAGGTGAGAAGAATGTCTTGCATCCCTGTGCCTTCTTTTCCCAGCAGTTGTCTTCGGCTGAGAGGAACTACGATGTGGGCAATAGAGAGTTGTTGGCCATTATTGCCGCCTTCAAAGAATGGAGACACCTTCTTCAGGGAGCTGCACAGCAAATAGTCGTCCTGACAGACCATCGTAACCTTGAGTTTATCAGGTCGGCTAAGTGCCTGACTCCTCGCCAGGCTCGCTGGAATCTTTTCTTAAACCAATTTAATTTTATCATCTCTTATAGACCAGGATCACGCAATGGAAAGGCTGATGCACTCTCTAGGATTTACTCAGCAGAGACACGTCCAATTACTCCTCCTAAGACTATTCTTCCTGACTCTAGATTCCTAGGAGTAATTCATAATCAAGACCTACTTAAGGACATCAAGGAAGCATACCATGCGGATTCCTTTTTGGCACAACCCCCAAGGGACGTAAGTCTTGTCTTTAAGAATGGTGTGTGGATTCAGGGACAACGTCTGTATATTCCTGAAACAGTCAGATTAAGAGTATTGCAACTCATTCACGATTCCAAGATAGCTGGGCATAGAGGAATTCTAAAGACACAGGAATTTCTTTCTCGTTTCTTTTGGTGGCCCACTTGCAGGAAGGATGTTTTGAATTATGTCACTTCATGTGAGGTCTGTGCAAGATGCAAAACACCTCGCTCCTCACCAACTGGTCTGTTACAGCCTCTTCCCACCCCGTCCCGCCCGTGGGGATCCATTTCTATGGACTTCATTGTGGAGTTACCAACCTCTCAGGGGAAGAACACCATTCTAGTGGTGGTTGACCGTCTAACAAAGGCAGCTCATTTTATCCCTTGTGTCGGCTTACCCACTGCAAAACAGACATCAGATTTGGTGATTAAAGATGTGTTTCGCTTACATGGAGTACCGGATGAGGTTATTTCGGATCGAGGGGTGCAATTCACTTCTAGGTTTTGGCAAAATTTCTGTGCAGCATTGGACATTAAAGTAAACCTTTCTTCTGCTTTTCATCCCCAGACTAATGGACAGACCGAACGAACCAATCAAACCCTGGAGCAGTATCTCCGCTGCTTTATCTGCCACCTACAGGATGATTGGGTGGATCTACTTCCATTAGCTGAGTTCTCGTATAACAACTCTCAGAGTGCCTCCACTAAACAGTCTCCTTTTTACTCTAATCTAGGTTATCATCCTAACATTCTACCACGATTTCCCATAGAAACGCCTTTACCAGCAGTGGCTGAAAGAATCACGTCTTTACAGAAGAATATGGATCTTCTAAAGGAAAATCTGGAATCGGCTCAAGAAAGGTACAAGAAAGCAGCAGATAAATTTCGTAAACCTGCACCAGCTTTCAAGGTAGGAGACTTGGTCTGGCTGTCAACCAGAAATCTTAAGTTAAGGATTCCATCGTCTAAGTTGGGACATAAGTACATTGGACCCTATAAAATCAGTAAAATTATAAGTGCCGTTGCTTGTAGTCTTCAACTGCCCAGAACTATGAGAATCCACCCTGTCTTTCATGTATCCCTACTAAAGGCTGCGACACCCAATACGTTTCCTGGACGTTCCTCTCCTTGCCCTGACCCAGTGCTAGTCGATGGTCAGGAAGAATTTGTGGTGGAAAGGATTTTAGATTCCAGGTTGTATAGAAATCAGTTACAATATCTGATTAAATGGCAGGGCTACCCAGTGGAGGACAACTCATGGGAACCGGTCAATAACGTTAATGCTCCTCGCTTGCTCCGTCAGTTTCATCAGAGGTACCCACACAAGCCTGGTCTGAGGTCATCCGGAGGTTGTCCTTAAGGGGGGAGTAATGTAAGGTTCTATGTATATATTCCTGAAACTCAGTTTGTTCGTCAGCCATTTTACTTTCTGTCTTGCTGCAGCTATCTTGCCCTCAGTCAAAATGGAGTTTCCAGCTTGCATGTTCCCGCCCTGATTCTCTCCTTTGCTTCTTAAGCAGCCACAGCTGAGCAATCAGTGCTTCAGAATCTAGCCTGCAGTGAACCTGTGACTTGACTCCTGTAAGCCTTGGACCTTGTACTCCAGCTATTCCTACTGAGGAACTCTGAAGCACTTGTGGACTCTGAACCCTGCTCTTTGAAAGACCCACGTTTGCATGGACTTGCGGTAACAGAGAAGAAGATCCTGGGTCTGTGTTGGAGAGTGATTGCTGGGCTTGGATTGCTCTGGCCTGCTGTGTCTCCTGTTTCTGTGTCTGCAAACTGTGTGACTATTTCTGCCAACTTGTATGAAGTAATACAGGACTTTTCTATATCAAACCTGTGACTCCTGTGTTTTCATCGCACCCAAGCACAAGACGCTATATGAACTGTACTACATACATTACAGGGCAACCAAGAATACCGTTTTTAGTGTCAAAGCCTTTACTGAAATGGATGTAATAGGCTCAAAGGGGGAAGTAGGTAAAGCGTTCAATACTAAATTTAGATCCTAGGGAGCCACCTTATGTAGTAATGTCGAAGGTCTGGTTGCAAAGGAGGCTCGAATGAACCTCACAACCCAAGGATGGTCAGCCAGTTTTTGGTCAAATAATGCACCTAGTGCCGAGACTTGCACCTTTAGGGTGCTTGTAGACAATCCTCTTTCCAGCCCTATTTGGAGGAATTCTAGGATTTCCCTCATTGGGACATTCTGGACTGTTTCAGACAACCGTCGCCCTGAGAATTCTAGGAACTTTTGCCAAATCTTCTGATATTTGGCCAAGGTGACTTTTTTCCTACTAGTGAGCAAGGTGGTCACCAAGGGGACTGAGAATCCTTTTGCTAATAGGAGTCCCCTCTCAAGTTCCAGGCAGTGAGATGTAGTCTGTGAACCTGAGGATGTTCCACTGGCCCCGATGTAGTAGATTCGGGACATCCGGTAAGATCCATGGGTCCGAGGCAGACATGCGTGTGAGCCATGTGAACCACGCTCTTTTCGGCCAGAAGGGCGCGATAAGAATTACCCGGGCTTTGTCCTCCCGTATTTTTTCAAGACTATTGGTATTAGAGGAAATGGGGGGAAAGCATACGCCAGTTTGAACCTTCAGCGGTGCAGGAGCGCATCTACCCCTCCTGGGTGTTCTCTTGGGTTTAGAGAGTAGAACCTGTTTACTTTCCGGTTCTCTTTTGTGGCAAATAGGTCCACTTCTGGCATGCCCCAGCTGACACAAATTTCTCCAAATATGTCCTGATTTAGGGACCATTCTCCTTGGTGCAGTACATGCCGACTTAAGAAATCTGCCACCGTATTGTCTGTCCCTTTTAAGTGTGTGCTTGATAGGGATAACAGGTTGTTTTCCACCCATTAGAACAGATCTCTTGCTTCCGCCATCAGGGATGGTGATCTTGTACCCCCCTGTCGGTTTATGTCGGTTTATATAAGCTACCGCCGTGTTGCTGTCTGACAGTATTGTGACATGTCTTCCTTGTACTTCTTCTTTTACCTGATGAAGTGCTCGCTTCACCGCTGTCAGCTCTTTCAAATTGGAGGATGTTATCTTCATTGAGGATTCCCATTGGCCATGTACAAACCGGCCCGTCAGGTCAGGTTTTTGGTGTTTAGCCCCACTTTAATGAGCTGTGGACTTGTGGCGTTAAGGTGAACCGTCGATTCAAGCTGGCCGGGTCTTTTGCCTGTTCGGCCAAGATTTGCCATTGTAGTTCTCTTGTGTGGCTTTGTGCCCACTAGACCGCCGGAATTGTTGCCGTCAAGTTACCCAACAGTGACATTGCTTGTCGGATTGACACGGCCTGACCCGGTCGCAACTGTCGTATCCTGTGCTGAATGGAGTGCATCTTCCTGTCTGGGAGGACACATTGTTGTTTGACAGAGTCTAACAGTATCCCCAGAAACTCCTGTGTTTGGGCTGGGGTTAGCTTTGATTTTTTCTTGTTTATTATCCAGCCTAACCTGGCAAACACTTCCAGCACTCCTGCGACCGCTTTTCTGCAGTTTTCTTCGGTGTCTGCCATCACGAGAAAGTCGTCCAAATAGGGTACTAGTAATATATCTTTTTTCCTCACAAAGGATGCCACTTCTGAAATTAGCTTTGTGAATATATGAGGTGCCACTGACACCCCAAAGAGAAGATATTGATACTGCAGATGAGTAGGGACCTGCGCAATCTCTACCACGAATCTTAGATATTTCTGGTGTTCCTCCCAGATTGGTACATGGTAGTAGGCATCTGTTAGATCGATCACTGGCATGTAGCAGCCTGGTTCGAGCAGCTTCACTGTTGATCTTAACGTCTCCATCTTGAACCTCTCCACTCGGATGTGCTGGTTCAGTGCCTTTAAAGTTGAATATTGCTCTTAGTGAGCCATCTGGCTTTGGAGTAAGGAACAGGGTACTGTAGAATCCTTCTCCTACTTGGTGATTTGGTACTTTCACTAGCACTTTTTTCTGCATGAGGAGAGTGATCTCTTCCTCTAGTGTGGCTTGGTTCTTTTTGGCAACTGAGCAGGCGGGGGGGCCCACTCGCCGTCGGGCACACCAGCGCGCTATGGCGCCAGTCAGCGGAGGAGAGCGGCACCGGTGCCAGCGCCGCCACGCTTGCTCAGGGCCCCGGCACAATACTTACCTCTCCCCGTGCCTCCGCTGCAGGTCCTGTGTTTTCCGCGTCTCCTGACTGTGACGTCTCAGGTCAGAGGGCGCGGTGACGTAACAGTGCAGAGCGGGAAGGCGCCGGGCGGCGATGCTGGAGTACGGAGCAGAGCAGCGGCAGCAGTAGCAGCAGATGAGCAGTGAGGTGAGTATTTTTTTTTTTAATGTATGGAGGCGTGGGGCGTTGTATGGGGGGGAGAACTTGGATCAGTGACGATGGATCTGACTTCTGCACTATTTGGATCAGTGACGGTGGATCTGACTTCTGCACTATTTGGATCAGTGACGATGGATCTGACTTCTGCACTATTTGGATCAGTGACGCTGGATCTGACTTCTGCACTATTTGGATCAGTGACGCTGGATTTGACTTCTGCACTATTTGGATCAGTGACGGTGGATCTGACCTGGTAGTGGTTGGACCAGTGACAGTGGATCTGAGTGTGTGGATCAAAGGGGACATTATTATTACTGGAAGGTGTATTATTATTTTATAGAGCAAAGGGAGGCATAATTGTTGCATGGAGCTTTATTGAGGACATAATTATTTATGGGGGCACAAAGGGGCATAAATATTGTATGGGGTAAAGAGGGACATCATTATTGTATGGGGGTAAAGAGGGATCATTATTGTATGGGGGTTAAAGAGGGACATCATTATTGTATGGGGGAGTAAAGAGGGGCATCATTATTGTATGGGGGTAAAGAGGGACATCATTATTGTATGGGGGTAAAGAGGGGCATCATTATTGTATGGGGGTAAAGAAGGGCATCATTATTGTATGGGGGTAAAGAGGGATCATTATTGTATGGGGGGTAAAGAGGGACATCATTATTGTATGGGGGGTAAAGAGGGACATCATTATTGTATGGGAGAGTAAAGAGGGGCATCATTATTGTATGGGGTAAAGAGGGGCATCATTATTGTATGGGGGTAAAGAGGGATCATTATTGTATGGGGGTAAAGAGGGGCATCATCATTGTATGGGGCAAAGAAGGACATCATTATTGTATGGGGTAAAGAGGTACATCATTATTGTATGGGGGGTAAAGAGGGACATAATTATCTAATGGGGCACAAATCAGGTCATTTCCAAGAGGACATGACATCTTCATGAGGGGGCACTATCACAGCACAGAGAGGACAGCATAGCTGTGTTTAGGCAGAGGGGGTACAGTGTTAGCTGTGGGGTGTCAGAAAACTGGGGAATGGAAATGAGGGATGAAATTAATGGAATTATTACTGAGTAATCCTCTATTTAGTTTAGTAAGAGTTGAGTGAAAATTATGAGTCCAAATTTTTGTGTGAAATTCTGCAGAAACAAGACATGAATGGTATGACGTTGTCACAGCGGTCTGGGCTGGGGAAGAACAGGGAAAACGAACGACTTCAGTCCTGTAAAACATTATTGGTGAGTCATTGGCTTTATCACTAAATGAAAGACACCTATGTATGGTATACAGGGTATTGTATGCTACGGGTCACTGGGTGCAGCTGATATCTACCACTATATGGTCACTGTATGGCGGTGATATTAGTCTTGGTACAGTAGTTTTTGTTAATGATCAGTATGGTGTTATGATTCAGTTTCTATGTGGTGGTAATATGTGGACAGGGTGTGGCGGTATAACGCCGATGAATTGTGGAATGTGTTAAAGGGGCCCACTGAGACTCTTTTGCCCGGGGCCCATGAAAACCTGGAGCCGGCACTGGCTGCAGGTTTCCTGTTCCTGGGGGCGGATACCATACTCTCACGTCGGTGCTGTCATGGGGAAGGGAAAAAAATCAAAATATCGTCCAAATAAATGATCAGAAACTTATCTACAAAATCCCGGAAAATATCGTTCATGAAAGATTGGAAGACGGAAGGGGCATTAGTGAGCCCAAAAGGCATCACTAGGTACTCAAAATGCCCCTCTGGGGTATTAAATCAGTATTCATCAGCATGCTTAATGCGAATAAAATTCGCCCCCCTAAGGTCAAGTTTGGTAAATCAACTAGCACCCTTCACTCTGGAGAATAAATCGGAAATCAAGGGTAAAGGATACTTGTTGTGAATGGGCTTGAGATGAGTTCTGAGCAGAGGCTCCCACTGGTGGTTACAAGCGGTACTGGTCTGTCCAGTGAAGATTGTGAAGATTGTGAGGATTGGGAATCAGGTGTTACTGATTGGTCTTATATAAGGGAGTCACCTTCCCATCAGGGTTGCCGGTGATCAATTGTTCTGGTCTCTATCCTTGATTCCTGTTTCCCTTGTAGCCTGCTGTGTCGTGTCTGCATCTCCTGCTACCAGATAAGACATTTTCTTTTTTTTGTTTTTGTGCTTGATTTTTGCATTTTGTCCTGCACTTCTGTGGGGGCCTTCAGGGTCCTCTCCGGGGGCTTTTGCCCTCTCAGTTTAGTTCAGCCACTGATGTTTGTACTTTTGCTTTTTCCAGTTTTTTCAGTGGCTGCTGTTTTGATTTTGTTACACCAGAGAACTAATTTAGGTGGTAGAGGTCGTGTGATCTCAGGTGTTTTTGAAATTAGTAGAGTTGGTGCTTTTCAGGGTTTTCTGGGATTGCAGTAAGTACCCTTCCTATCCTTTTCTATTTAGTTAGTTTGGGCCCCAACGTTTGCTCATACTATTTTCTGTCTGTGTCAGTATTTCTTCTTGTCTAACCGCCATTACATGTTTGGGGGCTTTCTATTATCTTTGGGGTTCTGCTCCGGGGCAGATAGCTTTCCTATATCTATCTTTAGGTGTAGTTAGTTTCTCAGGCTGTGACGAGGCGTCTAGGACCAACGTAGGAACGCTCCACGGCTGCCTCTAGTTGTTGTGGTTAGTCAGGGTACTGCAATCTCATAGATTCCAACTGCTCTGGTGTATTGCCTTTTTTGCCTGCACTCCTCAGCTACCGAAACATAACAGTATCACCGGCCCAAAATTTAAAATTGTATGGTACTCACAGAAGGGAAAAAATTTGTGAAAGAAAAAACGGTTGTCAGAGTTGTCAGAGATATTTTTCTGTTTGTTGCATTTTTTTTTTTTTTCCCTCTGTATCTCTGGGTGCTGGGGAGGATTTTTTCTCTCAATGGAGTTTGCACAGTTGTCTGGCCGTGTGGATCAGCTTGCCACTGAGGTTCAGAGTATTGCTGCATATCTTGCTAGGTTGCCTGTTGTGGAACCTAGGATTCCCATGCCAGATTTGTTTTTAGGGGATCGAGCTAAGTTTCAGAATTTCAAAAAATAATTGTAAATTGTTTTTTGCCTTAAAATCTAAGTCCTCAGGGAACGCAGCGCAGCAGGTTCAAATTGTCATCTCTCTCCTGCGCGGCGATCCTCAGGATTGGGCTTTTTCCCTGACACCTGGGGATCCTGTTTTGAGTGATGTTGATTCATTTTTTCAGGCTTTGGGGTTATTGTACGATGAGCCTAATGTCACTGATCAAGCTGAAAAAGCCTTGTTGGCATTAAATCAGGGGCTTGATGACGCTGAGTTATACTGTCAGAGATTCCGTAGGTGGGCAGTCCTGACCAAGTGGAATGACGACGCTTTGGCGGCCCTTTTTCAGAAGGGTCTGTCAGATAATGTAAAGGATGTTATGGTGGGATTCCCTGTCCCCTCTGGTCTCAATGATTCTATGTCATTAGCGATTCAAATTGACAGACGTTTGCGTGAGCGGAGAAGTATGCGTGGAATAGTGTTGCCTTGTGAACCTGCTTCTGAATCCATGCAGTGTGATAGAGTGGTGTCTGGGGCACAGCGTCATGAGTTTCGAAAGCGCAATGGGTTATGTTTCTACTGTGGTGATGCCTCTCATGCTATTTCAGTCTGCCCTAAGCGGGGAAGACGTTTTGCACGCTCAGTTGTCTTGGGTAGTGTTCAGACTAAGTTTTTATTAACTGTCACTCTGATATGCTCTCTGTCCTCATTTTCTGCTCAGGCTTTCGTTGATTCTGGAGCAGCTATTAACCTGATGGATTATGATTTTGCTAAACGTTGTGGGTTTCCCTTGATACCCCTACAGAAGTCTATTCCCCTACTGGGGATCGATTCTACCCCTTTGGCTGAGAATAATCCTCAGTTCTCTACTCAGGTGATAATGAGGGTTGAACCTGATCATCAAGAGTGCTGCAAATTTTTGGTTCTGTATAATCTGCATTATATTATCGTACTGGGTTTCCCTTGGTTACAGTCTCATAATCCTGTTTTGGATTGGAAATCTGTGTCTGTAACCAGTTTGGGCTGCCAATGTGTTAATACCAACACTCCTGTTTTTTCTGCCTCCCCCCAGGCTCAGGATTTTCCTGACTTTTTGATTGATTTTTCTGATGTATTTAGCGAAAGTAAATCTGCATCCTTGCCTCCCCATAGGAGCTATGACTGCGCTATTGAATTAGTGCCTGGTAGTAAATTCCCTAAAGGTCGCCTTTTTAACTTGTCTGTACCTGAACATGACGCTATGCGGTCTTATATCAAGGAGTCATTGGAGAAGGGTCATATCAGACCATCCTCTTCACCCTTAGGTGCCGGTTTTTTCTTTGTGGCCAAAAAGGATGGTTCATTAAGGCCGTGTATTGATTATCGTCTTTTGAACAATATTACTGTGAAATATCAATACCCGTTACCCTTGATTTCTGACCTGTTTTCCAGGGTGAAAAACGCTACTTGGTTTACCAAGCTTGACCTCAGGGGGGCATATAACCTTATTCGCATTAAGCACGGGGATGAATGGAAGACGGCTTTCAATACCCCGGAGGGGCATTTTGAGTACCTTGTGATGCCCTTTGGGCTCACTAATGCTCCTTCTGTCTTCCAGTCCTTCATGAATGACATTTTCAGGGATTTTGTGGATACATTTCTGATTGTTTATTTGGATGATATCTTGATTTTTTCCAATGACTGGGACTCTCATGTAAAACATGTTCGGACTGTGTTCCAGATTTTGAGAGAGAATGCTCTGTATGTGAAGGGATCAAAGTGTCTTTTTGGCGTTCAGAGGATCTCATTTCTGGGTTTCATTTTGTCCCCATCTGTTATTGAAATGGACCCGGTCAAAGTTCAGGCCATCTGTGATTGGGTCCAACCTACTTCTTTAAAGGCTCTTCAAAGATTTTTGGGTTTTGCCAATTTTTATCGTAAATTTATTGGTAATTTCTCGGTTATTGTTAAACCATTAACTGATTTGACCAAGAAGGGTTCTGATGTGGTGAATTGGCCTCCTGAGGCAGTCTCTGCATTTCAGGAACTTAAGCAGAGATTCACTTCTGCTCCTGTTCTACGGCAGCCTGATGTTTCTCTGCCATTTCAGGTGGAGGTTGATGCCTCTGAAATTGGGGCAGGTGCCGTTTTGTCCCAAAAAGATCCAGAGACCTCTAAAAGTAACCCTTGTGCCTTTTTCTCTCGAAAATTTTCTCCTACTGAACGTAATTATGACGTGGGTAATCGGGAGTTATTGGCCATGAAGTGGGCTTTTGAAGAGTGGAGACATTGGCTGGAGGGAGCCAAACATCAGGTGGTGGTCCTTACTGACCATAAGAATCTGGTTTATCTGGAATCTGCCAAGCGACTCAATCCTAGACAGGCCAGGTGGGCCTTGTTTTTCACACGTTTTAATTTTGTGGTTTCCTTTCTTCCTGGCACTAAGAATGTTAAGGCGGATGCCCTCTCGAGGAGCTTCCTTGCGGACTCTCCTGAGTTATCTGATCCTTCTGTTATTTTGAAAGAGGGTGTAGTTCTTTCCGCCATCTCACCTAATTTGAGACTTGCTCTGGAGGGGTGTCAGGAGGATAGGCCCGAGCGCTGCCCTGTTGGAAAATTGTTTGTCCCGGACCAGTGGAAAAAGAGTGTGATGTCTGAGATTCATTGTTCCGCGTTGGCTGGGCATCCCGGAATTTTTCGTACCAGAGACTTGGTTAGTCGGTCCTTTTGGTGGCCTACCTTGTCTCGTGATGTCAGGGAATTTGTGCAGTCCTGCGGGACTTGCTCTCGCTCCAAGCCTTGCTCTCGCTCTAGTGGTTTGTTGATGCCATTGCCTGTGCCCAAGAGACCATGGACCCATATCTCTATGGATTTCATTTCCGACCTTCCTGTTTCTCAGAGAATGACCGCCATCTGGGTGATTTGTGATAGGTTTTCCAAGATGATACATCTTGTGCCATTACCTAAGTTGCCTTCCTCCTCTGAATTGGTGCCGTTGTTCCTTCAGCACGTGGTTCGTTTACACGGCATTCCTGAGAACATAGTGTCTGACAGAGGAGTCCAGTTTGTTTCCAGATTTTGGAGGACTTTTTGTTCTAAACTGGGTGTTCAATTGTCTTTCTCCTCGGCATTTCATTCTCAGACCAATGGTCAAACTGAGAGAACAAACCAGACATTGGAGACTTATCTAAGATGCTTTGTGTCTGCTGATCAGGATGACTGGGTCTCTTTTTTGCCTTTGGCTGAGTTTGCTCTTAATAATAGGGCTAGCTCTGCCACTTTGATGTCTCCGTTTTTCTGTAATTCTGGGTTTCACCCTCGATTTTCTTCAGGACAGACGGAGGCTTCTGTCTGTCCAGGTGTTGACTCTGTTGTGGAGCGTATGCAACAGATTTGGGACCAGGTAGTGGAGAGGTTGTCCCTCTCTCAGGAGAGGGCCCAGCGGTTTGCTGACCGGCATAGGACTGATGGTCCTCGGTTTAAAGTAGGGGACTTATTCTGGTTGTCCTCAAAAAATATTCCTATGAGAGTAGCATCTCCTAAATTTAAGCCTAGGTTCATTGGACCTTATAAGATCATGGAGATTCTTAATCCTGTTTCTTTTCGTTTGCTTCTTCCAGGGACATTTAAGATCCATAACGTGTTCCACAAGTCCTTGTTGAAGAGGTTTGTTGAGCCAGTGGTTCCTGCTGCTGTGCCTCCTGACCCTGTTTTGGTTGAGGGCAATCTGGAGTATGTGGTTGAGAAAATATTAGATTCTCGTTTTTCTAGACGGAAACTCCAGTATTTGGTTAAGTGGAGAGGTTATGGTCAGGAAGTGTTTGCTTCGGACATCCATGCTAGGAGACTCATCCGTGCGTACCATAGAACTCATCCTGACCGACCTGGTTGCTCAAATGAGGGTTCGGTGACCCCTCCTCAAGGGGGGGTACTGTTGTGAATGGGCTTGAGATGAGTTCTGAGCAGAGGCTCCCTCTGGTGGTTACAAGCGGTACTGGTCTGTCCAGTGAAGATTGTGAAGATTGTGAGAATTGGGAATCAGGTGTTACTGACTGGTCTTATATAAGGGAGTCACCTTCCCATCAGGGTTGCCGGTGATCAATTGTTCTGGTCTCTATCCTTGATTCCTGTTTCCCTTGTAGCCTGCTGTGTCGTGTCTGCATCTCCTGCTACCAGATAAGACATTTTCTTTTTTTTGTTTTTGTGCTTGATTTTTGCATTTTGTCCTGCACTTCTGTGGGGGCCTTCAGGGTCCTCTCCGGGGGCTTTTGCCCTCTCAGTTTAGTTCAGCCACTGATGTTTGTACTTTTGCTTTTTCCAGTTTTTTCAGTGGCTGCTGTTTTGATTTTGTTACACCAGAGAACTAATTTAGGTGGTAGAGGTCGTGTGATCTCAGGTGTTTTTGAAATTAGTAGAGTTGGTGCTTTTCAGGGTTTTCTGGGATTGCAGTAAGTACCCTTCCTATCCTTTTCTATTTAGTTAGTTTGGGCCCCAACGTTTGCTCATACTATTTTCTGTCTGTGTCAGTATTTCTTCTTGTCTAACCGCCATTACATGTTTGGGGGCTTTCTATTATCTTTGGGGTTCTGCTCCGGGGCAGATAGCTTTCCTATATCTATCTTTAGGTGTAGTTAGTTTCTCAGGCTGTGACGAGGCGTCTAGGACCAACGTAGGAACGCTCCACGGCTGCCTCTAGTTGTTGTGGTTAGTCAGGGTACTGCAATCTCATAGATTCCAACTGCTCTGGTGTATTGCCTTTTTTGCCTGCACTCCTCAGCTACCGAAACATAACAGATACTGATATTTAACAGTGATCTTATTAAGGAGACGATAGTCAATACATGGCCTCAATGAACCATCCTTTTTGGTCACAAAGAAAAAGCCGGCACCTAAAGGTGAAGAGGATGTTCTAATATGACCCGTCTCCAATGACTCTTTGATATAAGATCGCATAGCATCATGCTCAGATACAGACAAATTGAAGAGCCGACTCTTGGGAAATTTACACCCGGGCACTAACTCAATCACACAGTCATAACTCCTGTGGGGGGGGCAAGGACGCAGACTTACTCTCACTAAACACATGAGAAAAAACAACCAAATAGTCAGGGATATCCTGAGACTGGGGAGAGGTAGAAAAAACAGGAGTGTCACCACGAACACATTGACACCCCCAACTGACCACAGACACAGACTTCCAATCCAAAACAGGATTATGGGTCTGCAACCAAGGAAAACCCAGTACAATAATGTCATGTAAATTATGTAACACCAAAAATTTACAATTCTCTTGGTCGTCCGGGGCTACCCGCATTATCACCTGGGTCCAAAACTGGGTTTTTTTCTCCGCCAAAGGGGTAGAATCAATACCCAGAAAAGGAATAGGAGTCTGCAGGAGTACCATGGGAAAACCACAACGTTTGGCAAAGTCAAAATCCATCAGGTTCAGGGCTGCTCCTGAATTGACAAAAGCCTGAGCAGAAAATGAGGATAAGGAGCAGATCAAGGTAACAGTCAAGAGAAACTTAGACTGTACATTGCCCAAAACAAATGAGCGTGAAAACGTCTTCCCCACCTAGGGCAGACGGAAATAGTATGAGAAGCGTCCCCACAAGAGAAGCACAACTTATTATGCTTTAAAAATTCTCCACGCTGAGCCCCAGACACAACCCCATCACACTGCATGGGCTCAGAGGTTTGTTCGAAAGGCATCACCACCTCTCGCATATTTCTATGTTCACGTAAACGTCTGTCAATTTGAATGGTTAATGACATGATAGAGTCGTTGAGACCAGAGGGGACAGGAAATCCCACCATAACATCTTTTACGGTTTCTGCCAGACCCTTCCGAAAAAGAGCCGCTAGGGCATCATCGTTCCATTTAGTAAGGACTTCACACTTTCGAAATTTCTGACAATATAACTCTGCCGCTTCCTGACCCTGGTTCAATGCCAACAAGGTTTTCTCAGCTTGATCAATAACATTAGGTTCATCATACAACAACCCCAGAGCCTGAAAAAACACATCAACATTAGCCAAAACAGGATCCCCAGGTGTCAGGGAAAAGGCCCAGTCCTGAGGGTCGCCGCGCAACAGGGAGCTGATAATTTTAACCTGCTGCGCCACGTTCCCCGAGGACTTAGGTTTTAAGGCAAAAAATAACTTACAATTATTCTTAAAGTTCAAAAATTTACACCGATCCCCAGAAAACAAATCAGGAATAGGAATCCTAGGTTCCACAGCAGAGGATTGAGTGAGATAGACAGAAATTCCCCGAACTTCAGCAGCGAGCTGCTCAACGCGATCAGACAACTGCCTAATCTCCATTGAAGAAAAAATCCTCCTACGGCCCCCAGAGAAAAAGAGGAAAAAATATATAAAAAATTGTGACAACCTCTTTTTTTTTTTTTACTATTCCTTCCTTATTTTGAGTACCATAGAATTTACAGTCAGGCCGGTGATTCTGTTATGATTTGGTAGCCGAGGAGGACAGTAGCCAAAATAGCCAAGGTTCTCCAGACCTGAATCCGATTGAGCACATCTGGGACAGCATGTCTCGCTCCATCCACCAACGTCACGTTGCACCACAGACTGTCCAGGAGTTGACAGATGCTTTAGTCCAGGTCTGGGAGGAGATCCCTCAGGAGAACATCCGCAACCTCATCAGGAGCATGCCCAGGGATTGTAGGGAGGACATACAGGCACATGGAGGCCACACACAATACTGAGCATCATTTTGACTTGTTTCCACTTTAATTTTGTCTTGTTTTGATTTTCATTGTGACTTGTTTCCACTTTCATTTTGGGGGTCACTCCAAATCCAGGCCTCCATTGGTTCAAAAATTTGATTTCCATTGATGAATTTTGTGTGATTATGTTGACAGCACATTCAACTTTGTACAGAACAAAGTATTCAAGAGAATATTTCATTCATTTAGATCTAGGATGTGTTATTTGAGTGTTCCCTTTATTTTTTTGAGCAGTGTAGATCACATCTTCAAGTCCCCTAAGGCAGGGGTCCCCAACCGCCGGTCCGCGGCCCAGGACCGGGCCGTTGCAGTTCTGTTGCCGGGTCGCGGAGCCACGGCACAGAACGCTGGTCACACATGGAGCTGGTGGCTGTAGCACTGTAGTGACAGCTACAGCCACCGGCTTCAAGAAGACTTAATCAATACTCACCTTCCGTCGCTGCATCCCTGTCGGCCGCGGCAGCTTCATCCAGTGCTGAGCGGTGACGTAGTACCGCTCATTAAGGTCATGAATATGGACGCGACGCCACTCCCATAGGTGGGGCGTCCATATTCATGACCTTAATGAGCGGTACTACGTCACCGCTGCGCACAGGAGGAAGCTGCCGCGGCCGACAGGGACGCAGGGAAGTTCAGCGACGGAGCGGGGAGGGTAAGTATGGGGGAGGACGGGGGATTGGAGCCATGTATACCAGTGTGGGAGCGGAGCCATGTATACCAGTGTGGGAGCGGAGCCACGTATACCAGTGTGGGAGCGGAGCCATGTATATCAGTGTGGGAGCGGAGCCATGCATACCAGGGTGGGAGCGGAGCCATGTATACCTGTGGAGGACGGGGGAGCGGAGCCATGTATACCAGTGTGGGAGCGGAGCCATGTACACCAGTGTGGGAGCGGAGCCATGTATATAAGGGTATACAACCCCGACCATAGCCCCGCCCCCTTATGACCAAAGCCCCACGCCTGCAACACCTCCATCCCCGCCCTGCCGGGCCATGGAAGAATAGACTTGCTTGAAGCCGGTCCCTGGTGCAAAAAAGGTTGGGGACCACTGCCCTAAGGGGACTATCAAAACCTTTTTTTTTACTTTTAAATAAAGTATGAAAAAAATTTCACAATTTCAAATTGACCCCCTTTTGCACCACTAAAAAAACCAAAACACATATTTTGCATCGCCGAGTTCGTAAAGTCAGATCTATCAAAATATAAAATAAATTAATCTGTAAGCAGTGTAATCAGTAAAGCAAGTTTAAGCAACCAAAACGCCAGAACTTTTGGAGGCAATCAAAACATTGTCTCTACCCCAAAAATGGTATAGGTAAAAATGTCAGCTCAGACACAAAAAATAAAGCCAACACACAGCACTATACAACCAAAAATTGAAAGAGTTATGGGTCTCAGAAAGTGGCGACACAAGAAAAGTTTTTTTCTTTACAAACTATGGTACCAATTTTTTTTTCACTACTTAAATTAAAAAAAACAAAAAAAAACCCTATACATGTTTGGTATCTGTATAATCCTACTAAACTGTAGAATTATTATGCCAGGTCAGTTTTACTACATAGTGAACATGGTAAATAACCCCCTCCCTGCAAAAAAATTAATACATTTTGAAATTACACTTTTTTGCAGTCTCAATACACTTGAAATTTCTCGCACTTTCCAGGACATCACATGATAAATGAATAATCTCATTCAAAAAGCACAACTCGAGTCGCAAAAAACAAGCCCTCATACAGTTGTGAGGACGGAAAAATAAAGTTCTGGCTCATACAGTTATGAGGACGGAAAAATAAAGTTCTGGCTCATGGAAAGAGAGGAGGAAAAAATTAAAGCAAAAACAGGGAAACTCGCAAGGGGATGAAGAGATTAAATAGTTGTTTCTGTTAAAAGTGCTACAGGCCGTTTTAGAATGCAGAAGCCACTTGTTAAACTATTATAGAAGAGCCTACAAACTTAAGGTATATATGATCTCCAAACAATAATAGTCACCGAATCATACAAATATATACAGTTTGTACGGAAAGTATTTAGACCCCTTTAAATTTTTCACTCTTTGTTTCATTGCATCCATTTGGTAAATTCAAAAAAGTTCATTTTTCTCTCATTAATGTACACTCTGCACCCCATCTTGACTGAAAAAACAGAAATGTAGAAATTTTTCCAAATTTATTAGAAAAGAAAAACTGAAATATCACATGGTCATAAGTATTCAGACCCTTTGCTCAGACACTCATATTTAAGTCACATGCTGTCCATTTCCTTGTGATCCTCCTTGAGATGGTTCTACTCCTTCATTGGAGTCCAGCTGTGTTTACTTAAACTGATAGGACTTGATTTGTAAAGGCACACACCTGTCTATATAAGACCTCACAGCTCACAGTGCATGTCAGACCAAATGAGAATCATGAGGGCAAAGGAACTGGCCAAGGAGCTCAGAGACAGAATTGTGGCAAATCACAGATCTGGCCAAGGTTATAATAGAATTTCTGCAGTACTCAAGCTTTCTAAGAGCACAGTGGCCACCATAATCCTTAAATGGAAGAAGTTTTGGACCACCAGAAGTCTTCCTAGACCTGGCCGTCCAACCAGACTGAGCAATCGTGGGAGAAGAGCCTTGGTGAGAGAGGTAAAGAAGAACCCCAAGATCACTGTGGCTAAGCTCCACAGATGAAGTAGGGAGATGGGAGAAAAGTTCCACAAAGTCAACTATCTCTGCAGCCCTCAAACCAGTCGGGCCTTTATGGCAGAGTGGCCCGACCGAAGCCTCTCCTCTGCCAGACATATGAAAGCCCCCATAGAGTTTGCTAAAAAAAACAAACACATGAAGGACTCCCAGACTATGAGAAATAAGATTCTCTAGTCTGATGAGATGAAGATAGAACTTTTTGGTGATAATTCTAAGTGGTATTTGTGGAGAAAACCAGGCACTGCTCATCACCTGCCCAATACAATCCCAACAGTGAAACATGGTGGTGGCAGCATCATGCTATGGGGGTGTTTTTCAGCTGCAGGGACATGACGACTGGTTGCAATTGAAAGAAACATGAATGCGGCCAAGTACAGAGATATCCTGGATGAAAACCTCTTCCAGAGTGCTCTGGACTTCAGACTTGGACGAAGGTTCACCTTCCAACAAGATAATGACCCTAAGCAGTAAAAATAACAAAGGAGTGGCTTCAGAACAGCTCTGTGACCATTCTTGACTGTCCCAGCCAGAGACCTGACCTAAACTCAATTGAGCATCTCTGGAGAGACATGAAAATGGCTGTCCACCAACGTTCACCATCCAACCTGATGGAACTGGAGAGGATCTGCAAGGAAGAATGGCAGAGGATCCCCAAATCCAGGTGTGAAAAACTTGTTGCATCATTCCCAAGAAGACTCATGGCTGTACTGGCTCAAAAGGATGATTCTACTCAATACTGAGCAAAGGGTCAGAATACTTATGACCATGTGAAATTTCAGTTTTTCTTTTTTTATAAATTTGCAAAAATTTCTACATTTCTGTTTTTTTTTTAGTCAAGATGGGGTGCAGAGTGTACATTAATGAAAAAAATGAACTTTTTTGATTTACCAAATGGCTGCAATGAAACAAAGAGTGAAAAATTTAAAGGGGTCTGAATACTTTCCGTACCCAATGTAAAACCAAAGAACTTTTCAATTGGAACAATGACAACATTATAAGCGATGTACCCAAGAGAAACAAAAAAAATAAAGGGGTAAACAAATATATAGCATAAAACTAAAGTTGATTAATGAATATATACAAAAAATATACAAAAAAACAGTGGTACCTAGCAGAGGTCAGACTAAAAGAAAAAGTCAGAAAATTTAGGTTGTACAGTAGTCTATAATTAGACCAAAAATCATTGATGCAAACCAAATATGGAATAACATTGGGAGGGAATAAAAATTCAGCTAGGTAACCAATAGTATGCACAATATGGGTGCATGAAAGCCTCAAAAATAAGCCAAAAATATGTGCTAAGGACAAATCCCATAGTAATATGACCATAAAGGATGCCCAAGATACTAGAGAACTCATTTGTGGCTAATCTCAAACTATATGTACACCTCGAAGCGCATTTCACCAACACTGGACTTTGTCAGGACATGATTTAATGAATATATTTATGCTGTGTTTTACTTTGTAAGACACCAACCTTAACACAGGCATTAAATACATCGGAATGATAAGCCTTGCCATGAGTGGCTGTAAATTCTTTCAGATTGTGGCCAGATGAAAATACAGGTCCATTTGCTGGAAAGAAAACAATAAAAGGAAAAACATAGTGATGTTTTGTTATAAGATCTGTGAGTTAAATAAAGAAGCAGAAATTATAGTAACTTAGGGAAACGCAACAATAACCCCTTAAAGGAAATGTGCTGTGATTTTAATGTTTGGATTAACTATTGATTATATAATCAATTATTAAAACTAATACAGTACATTTCATTTTGTATTAAAAATAATTATTTTTTTCTGCAGCCGCTGGGGGCTGCCATTTTCATTTGTTGGTGTGCAAGTGACACCTACACACTTCAAATACGGGCATAGGAGGCTGCGGTCTGTGTCCGACCTCATTTACTGCACGGAGGCTGGATCCAGTTGTGAAATCGGCATGCCCCCTGGGCTGTCCAGGTCACAGCTGTGGGGGGAGCCAGGCGCCATTTCATTGTAGTCCGCTACAATTTGTAGCTACATTTTCCCCCTGGCACCGCTCACCGTATTAAGCGCAAACGGTAATAGGAGGTGCAGAGATGTGGCGAACACTTAGCGGAGGTCTATGATGTGCTAAGTATCACAGGGGTGATCAGTCGCCTGACAATGAACTACTGTCAGGCTGCAGTGCTGTTCTGACGGCTGGAAACTTCTCCGCCGCAGAGTTGCTCTGAGCGGTGGAATTCTGCAGAGACTTCTTCCAGCGGTGAGAACACCACAGTAGCATGCAATTATTGGTGCATTGTCAGGCGTCAGGCTTTCGCTCACCACTAAATGAAAGAAGGAAACACCGAAAACATGTCCAATATTTTCAAAATACAAAGAATTTTTTATTAGAAAATATAGAATAAAATCAAAAAGGGTGGGAAACCAATGACAAAAAGGGGGGGGCAGCACGGGGGACAACAATGATTGCAATGCGGTAATGAGATAGAAAATATGTGATTACAGTATATTACAGAACCAAAGTGGACCAAAGATACCATTTATAAATAACGCTATGATATAACAGGATATAACAAAGTGCAAATGCAATAAATAATATAATATAAGGTGTTACATGTAAAAAGATAACGTGCAATTGCAGATACGAGAGTGAATACCCAAGGCTAATGGTCAATCAGCAACAAAAATAGGTATACGGCCAAAAAAAATCATGAATCACCATTGCTGTTTAAAGATAACCAAAAATAGCCATCAAAATTGTATTACCTCATGCACATATAGCAGGTGTCCCCAGGATGCGCCCCAACCCCGACGCGCGTTTCGGCGTCAGCCTTTGTTGAGAGCTCAGCAGTGTAATGATTAAGCCTCATTGAGACATCCCTGCGTTACAGACATCTGAAAGAGGCTCTATGCTGACATACACTATGTTCCAAATTATTATGCAAATGATATTTTTCTCTGATTTTCCTAAGTGGTCGGTGCAAATGACAGTCAGTCTAATAAAAGTCATCACCCGTTAGAGTATACATCGAATTTTATTGAAGAAACCTCCCAATGATAACAGTATAATCTCCAAAATGGAAAAAAAACTCAAAATGCGCTGTTCCAAATTATTAGGCACAGTAGAATTTCTGAACATTTGATCTGTTTTAAAGAACTGAAAATGCTCATTTGTGGAATTTGCAGCATTAGGAGGTCACATTCACTGAACAAAAAAGCTACTTAACTCCAAAACATCCTAACAGGCCAAGTTACATGTTAACATAGGAACCCTTCTTTGATATCACCTTCACAATTCTTTCATCCATTGAACTTGTGAGTTTTTGGAGAGTTTCTTCTTGTATTTCTTTGCATGAAGCCTCCCAGAGCTGCTGTTTTGAAGTGAACTGCCTCCCACCCTGTCACGCTGTATAGCAGATATATATATGTGATGTCAGTAATCCATATCAAAAGGGCAACATCCTATATAACATGCGCATAGATATATGATAACATAGATTTACCTGACAGAATGTCCAGTGGGTCAAAACGGAATCCGTAATACGCTGTTTCCGGCTAGAGGGTGACCGGGGTCTAAGCTGACCCTAAACTGGGGTCCTAACTAATCCCTCAACCTGGAGGTACTGTTAAAGGTACAGAGGTCCAGGCCACCAGCGTAAACCCTGTCTCCTATCAATCCCTGCCAACTGTATTCTAGTCCTAAGAAGGACCCTGAATACCACCAAAGGGAATGAACAGGTAACGGTTTAATGAACAGAAAGACATACAAAAAGGACAAGAAATAAAGTAAATAAAGTCTTACATACAACACTCACACACAGTAGGTACACCTAAGGTCTCAGAGATAAACTATAAGCTATAAGAGTAAAAACAACTAATGAACTCTTAGCTTAAATATTCTCAGAACCGATCCAGTCTGCTAGACTACATGAATGCTTTCACCGGCGTCTAACACCCAGACTGGCAGGAATATAAAGGAAACTAATTAGAACATAATCAAAAGCAGCCGGCCGAGGCTGGACCTAGTCTTAGCAAAGAGCTAGGTAAAATTAACTCTCTCATTACCAAACACAAAGAAACAGCAGCTCAGCTGTGAGAAGTCAGAATGTGCAATCGCGACGATCTTCGTGGCGATGCACCCATGACAGTACCCCCCCTTCTACGAGGGGCCTCCGGACCCTCATGACCAGGTCTGTCCGGGTAAGTTGTGTGAAAGGTCCGAACCAATCAATCTGCGTTAGCATCAGACGCAGAGACCCACGTCCTCTCCTCAGGACCATACCCCCTCCAATGAACTAAGTACTGAGGGATCGGCGACTGAGACGTGAGTCAATGATTTTCGACCCATGAAATTCCACGTTATCATTGACTACCACTGAAGGAGGAGATAGAGGTGACGGTATGACTGGTGCCACATACTTTTTAAGTAATGACTTGTGAAACACATTATGAATTTTAAACGTAGGAGGGAGGTCCAGACGAAATGCCACAGGATTAATTATGGAACTGATCCTGTACGGCCCGATGAATCTGGGACCCAACCTCCAGGAGGAAACTTTAAGTTTTATATTCCTGGTAGACAACCAAACCAGATCGTTCACCTTCAGATCTAGACCAGAAACTCTCCTCCTATCAGCCATCCGTTTGTAACGGTTCCCCGTAACCTTCAGTCTTAAGCGATCTGGAACTGTCAGTCTCCCTGGAAGTCCCACAGGGGCGTCCCCCTGAGCCCCCAATACCTCCCCCTCAAGCTCAGAGCATACAGCTGACACTACAACTCCCTCCTGAGGAATAGGAACCGGATCATCCGTCTTCCCGGCCCCTGGGAAAGTACGAGATAAGGCATCAGGAAGCAACTTTATTGAGCAGTCATATGCGCGATGAGGAGGTAACTCTTTACACCCCTCCTCTGAGAACATCTCCCCAAAGTCCTCCAGAAAAGGAGGCAAAGTCCTAGGCACAACCGCACCGATGACCGTGCTCATGCAGTTATTCCTGCAAAATTCACCCCACTGGCTTATCTTTCTGGATTGCCAATCAATCACTGGGTTATGTTTAGCCAACCAAGGAAGTCCCAACACAATAGGAGTAGGTAGACCCTCCAACACATAACAAGACAATTGCTCTTTATGTATTGCCCCTACTCGAAGATCTATGTTATGAACAGCTTGTACCAAGCTACCTTGACCAAGAGGTCTAGAATCAATAGAGAGTATAGGGACCGGTTTGGCCAATACACTCAGTTGCATACCATGCACCTGGGCAAACCGAGCGTCCACCAGATTAGCCCCGGACCCACTATCAAGAAAAACAGAAATCCTCTCAGTTCTAGTACCAATCACCACCTCCGCAGGCACGAGAAACTGAGAGGGATTTGGGGACGAAATACACACTCCCAGGTTAACTCCTTGGCTCAAAGAGGTCCGGGATGGACACCCCCCAACAAAATGTCCCTCTCTCCCGCAAAAGAAACACCTTCTAGTCTTGCGGCGCACCGCTGATTCCCTCCTACAAAAAGATGTCCCTCCCAACTGCATGGGTTCCTCAGAACAGACCAGGGGAACCTCAGTATAAGGGACTTTAGTAGTAGGTGGAGTCATCACGGGAGGCGGAGTTACCTCGCGTCTTCCCCGAAGTCGTCTATCAATGCGAATAGCGAGGGCCATAGCAGCCTCCAGTGATGGAGGAGAATCATACTGAGCCAACACATCTTTTAATTTGTCAGACAACCCTTGACAAAACTGGCTCCTAAGAGCTGGGTCATTCCACTGAGTATCTGTTGCCCATCTACGGAACTCAGAAGAATATTCCTCCGCTGGACGATTTCCTTGCCGTATTTTACGTAACCTTGTTTCAGCAAGGGAGACTCGATCCGGATCATCATATACCAGACCCAGGGCAGTAAAAAATCGATCCACTGACTGGAGATCTGGGGAGCCTGGAGGAATAGAGAACGCCCAAGATTGAGGGTCCCCTTGTAAGAGCGAGATAACAATTCCCACCCTCTGCTCTTCACTCCCAGATGACCGAGGCCGCAGCCGAAAGTACAATTTACATGCCTCCCGGAAAGTAAAAAATTTGTCCCGCCCACCAGTGAACCTGTCCGGGAGAGCAACCTTAGGTTCAGATCTGGTTTGCTCCGGGGGGGACAAAACCTTGGACTTAATGTCTGCAAATTCCATGGACAACCCCTGCAACTGTCGGGCCAGCTGGGCTACTGGATCCATGACAGCTGGGGAGAATCTTTAGTAAGGCCGGTGAAAATGTCACGCTGTATAGCAGATATATATATGTGATGTCAGTAATCCATATCAAAAAGGCAACATCCTATATAACATGCGCATAGATATATGATAACATAGATTTACCTGACAGAATGTCCAGTGGGTCAAAACGGAATCCGTAATACGCTGTTTCCGGCTAGAGGGTGACCGGGGTCTAAGCTGACCCTAAACTGGGGTCCTAACTAATCCCTCAACCTGGAGGTACTGTTAAAGGTACAGAGGTCCAGGCCACCAGCGTAAACCCTGTCTCCTATCAATCCCTGCCAACTGTATTCTAGTCCTAAGAAGGACCCTGAATACCACCAAAGGGAATGTACAGGTTACGGTTTAATGAACAGAAAGACATACAAAAAAGACAAGAAATAAAGTAAATAAAGTCTTACATACAACACTCACACACAGTAGGTACACCTAAGGTCTCAGAGATAAACTATAAGCTATAAGAGTAAAAACAACTAATGAACTCTTAGCTTAAATATTCTCAGAACCGATCCAGTCTGCTAGACTACATGAATGCTTTCACCGGCGTCTAACACCCAGACTGGCAGGAATATAAAGGAAACTAATTAGAACATAATCAAAAGCAGCCGGCCGAGGCTGGACCTAGTCTTAGCAAAGAGCTAGGTAAAATTAACTCTCTCATTACCAAACACAAAGAAACAGCAGCTCAGCTTTGAGAAGTCAGAATGTGCAATCGCGACGATCTTCGTGGCGATGCACCCATGACACACCCTCATAGATATTTTGCTTGATGATACTCCAAAGGTTCTCTATAGGGTTGAGGTCAGGGGAAGATGGTGGCCACACCATGAGTTTATCTCCTTTTATGCCCATAGCAGCCAATGACTCAGAGGTATTCTTTGCAGCATGAGATGGTGCATTGTCATGCATGAAGATGATTTTGCTCCTGAAGGCACGTTTCTGCTTTTTATACCATGGAAGAAAGTTGTCAGTCAGAAACTCTACATACTTTGCAGAGGTCATTTTTACACCTTCAGGAACCTTAAAGGGCCCTACCAGCTGTTTCCCTATGATTGCGGCCCAAAACATGACTCCTCCACCTCCTTGATTATGTTGCAGCCTTGTTGGGACATGGTGGCCATCCACCAACCATCCACTACTCCATCCATCTGGACCATCCAGGGTTGCTCAACACTTATCAGTAAACAAGACTGTTTGAAAATTAGTCTTCATGTATGTCTGGGCCCACTGCAACCGTTTCTGCTTGTGAGCACTGTTTAGGGGTGGCCGAATCATAGGTTTATGCACCACAGCAAGCCTTTGAAGGATCCCACACCTTGTGGTTTGAGGGACTCCAGAGGCACCAGCAGCTTCAAATATCTGTTTGCTGGTTTGTAATGGCTTTTTAGCAGCTGCTCTCTTAATCCGATGAACTTGCCTGGCAGAAACCTTCCTCATTCTGCCTTTATCAGCACGAACACGTCTGTGCTCAGAATCAGCCACAAATCTCTTAACAGTACGATGATCACGCTTAAGTTTTCGGGAAATATGTAATGTTTTCATCCCTTGACCAAGGCATTGCACTATTTGATGCTTTTCAGTAGCAGAGAGATCCTTTTTCTTTCCCATTTTACTTGAATACTCTGGCCTGCTTAATAGTGTGGAACATCCAGTTTTCCTTTTATTGGGCTCACATGGCAAACTAATTATCACAGGTATCTGAGATTGATTTCAGTGATCCAAAGAACCCTGAGACACAATACCATCAATGGGTTTCAATTACAAAAAAAAAACAAAAAACGCTATGACACTTAAAACCAATTTGCATAATAATTTGGAACATAGCTTAGTAGATATAGTGATAAATCCCACAGTGCCATGTATCTAATGCCGATCACGTGTGATAAAGCCTTTAGAGAAGCCTATCTAGCATGCTACACTCGGCACATCTATTCCCAGCGCGTGCTACACTCGGCGCATCTATTCCTGGCGCGTGCTTCACTCGGCGCATCTATTCCCAGCGAGTGCTACACTCAGCGCATCTATTCCCGGCGCGTGCTACACTCGGCGCATCTATTCCAGGTGCGTGCTATACTCGGCGCATCTATTCCCGGCGCGTGCTACACTCGGCGCATCTATTCCCGGCGCGTGCTACACTCGGCGCATCTATTCCCGGCGCGTGCTACACTCGGCGCATCTATTCCCAGCGCGTGCTACACTCGGCGCATCTATTCCCTGCGCGTGCTACACTCGGCGCATCTATTCCCAGCGCGTGCTACACTCGGCGCATCTATTCCCAGCGCGTGCTACACTCGGCGCATATATTCCCAGCGCGTGCTACACTCGGTGCATCTATTCCCGGCGCGTGCTACACTCGGCGCATCTATTCCCAGCGCGTGCTACACTCGGCGCATCTATTCCCAGCGCGTGCTACACTCGGCGCATCTATTCCCAGCGCGTGCTACACTCGGCGCATCTATTCCCAGCGCGTGCTACACTTGGCGCATCTATTCTGAGTGCATTATACACTGCCGACATCTAATCCAAGTGCATGATACATCCCATATCCAATCCCTGTGCGTGATACAGTCTTCATATCCTATACCAGTGCGTAATACAGTAATGGTATCCAATCCCATCCTGTGTAATACACTCTGCTGAGCCCTCTATCTAATCCTATCATGATATACACTCCGTGTATCTAATCCCGGTGTGTGACACTGTCTGCGTATCTAATCTCAGCATGTGATACAGTCCACATATCTAACCCATACAGTCAGCAGCACCAACTAACAGAATCAGCGTTGCTATCTTTGATGACAATGTCCAAATGTCAGTATCACTTTGCAGTCACCAGAAAAATGGCTGCGCACTATGATCTTCACTTCATCCACCCTTAACCTTGAGCAAACACTTGGAAGGGGAAGGGAAGAGTAACATCAAACATGTTAGCGGATCCTTCCCACTTTTAGTAGTCGTAATGTGAGCTAGCAGTACACTAGGTTTTCATGGCAAATTACAGCAGCTGCTCCCCTAGGGCTTAAAAGTAGAAATGATCAAACCTTTTAAAATATTTTTCATATTTCACACCAGAGCTAAGTAAAGCGGCTGTTCCAGTCCGGCCTGCGAACAGACCCAGACAGGCGAAGGGTTGAAAACACCATGCCCACCACTGTCGGACGCTTGTCCACCACTCATTTCCCGATGTCACTGCTATCAGCATCCTCAGGATGCAGACAGCGGTGAATACACTGGTCGAGGATGAAGCTGCCGGCTCATTCTTCTACCAATCAGCATGTCTGATAGCAATTACAATGATGTCATTACATCGCATCTGCTGTATGGAGGGTCAGTACTCCAAAGACAGGAGTAAAGCTCTAGGAGAAAGGGGTAAGGTATGTGTTTTTTCTGTCATGTGTATTTGATGTGTGCATGTACAGTTGTGCTCTAAAGTTTACATAGCCCAGCAGAATTTTTGCTTTCTTGACCTTTTATCAGTCAATATAAACACCAAAACTTTTTCTCCACTCATGGTTAGTGCTTGGGTGAAGCCATTTATTGTCAAACTACTGTGTTAACTCTTTTTAAATTATAATGACAACCCAAAATATCCAAATGACCCTGATCAAAAGTTCACATACCCTGGTGATTTTGGCCTGATAACATGCACAGAAGTTGACACAAATTGGTTTGAATGGCTACTAAAGGAAACATCCTCACCTGTGACCTGTTTGCTTGTAATCAGTGTGTATACATAAAAGCTGAGTGAGTTTCTGGAATCCAGACAGACTCTTGCATCTTTCATCCAGCCACTGATGTTTCTGGATTATGAGTCATGGGGAAAGCAAAAGAATTGTCAACGGATCTACGGGAAAAGGTAGTTGAACTTTATAAAACAGGAAAGAGATACAAAAAGATATCCAAGGAATTGATAATGCCAGTCAGCAGCGTTCAAACTGTGATTAACAAATGGAAAATCAGGGGCTCTGTAAAAACAAAACCACGTGCATCTAGACCAACAAAAATGTCATCCACAACTGCCAGGAAAATTGTTCGGGATGCAAAGAAAAGCCCACAAATAACATCAGCTGCAATACTGGACGCTCTGAAAAATAGCGGTGTGGCTGTTTCAAGATGCACAATAAGGAGGCACTTGAAGAAAAATGGGCTGCATGGTCGAGTCGCCAGAAGAAAGCCATTACTGCGCAAATTCCACAAAGTATCTCGCCTACAATACGCAAAACAACATAGAGACAAGACTCAAAACTTATGAAACAAGGTAATTTGGAGTGATGAGACCAAAATTAAACTTTTTGACCACAACTATAAATGTTACATTTGGAGAGAGGTCAACAAGGCCTATGATGAAAGGAACACCATTCCTACTGTAAAGCATGGAGGTAGATTGCTGATGTTTCGGGGATGCGAGAGCTACAAAGGCACAGGAAACTTGGTCAAAGTTGAAGGAAAGATGAATGCAGCACGTTATCAGCAAATACTGGAGGCAAATTTGCAATCATCAGTCTGGAAGCTGTGCATGGGACGTACTTGGACGTTCCAACATGACAACAATCCAAACCACAAGGCGAAGTCGACCTGTCATTGGCTACAGCAGAACAAAGTGAAGGTTCTGGAGTGGCCATCTCAGTCTTCTGACCTCAATATAATTGAGCCACTCTGGGGATATCTCAAGCACGCAGTTCATGCTAGGCAGCCCAGGAATTTACAGGAACTGGTGGCATTTTGCCAAGAAGAGTGGGCAGCTTTACCATCTGAGAAAATAAAGAACCTCATCCACAACTACCACAGAAGACTTCAAGTTGTCATTGACGATAGAGGAGGCTACATGGTATTAAGAAATGGGGTATGTAAACTTTTGATCAGGTCATTATGATTAAAAAAGAAAAAACACAGTAGTTTTACAATAAATGGCTTCACCCAACCACTAACCATGATTGGGGAAAAAGACCAAGAAAGCAAAAATTCTGCCGGGGTATTTAAACTTTGGAGCCCAACTGTATATAAGAGACTATGTGGGGGGTTCATACTGTATTTAGGGGGCTGTGTGCAGGCTCATACTATTTATAGGGGTATGTCAGCATACTTAATTCTGCTTACGAACATTAACATAACAATGACATTAAAGAAGAACTACCATCAAATTGTAATCCTCTATTGTCACAATTCCTCTGCCAAGAGTGTCTGGGACTCTGTGATGGACAGCTCTGTCATCCTATCCTGTGCTGGGGTGTGCTAAGCTGTCGGTGCTTTGATTGACAACTAGGTTGACTTATCTGACTGGAAGGTGCAGAGATTTCCACAGGTGCTCCATGTTCTTGGTAATTGCCCTGCTATTTAGGTGAGCTGTCTGGCCCAGATGATAGCCAGTTAAAAGCTTGTTCTAAGCCTGTGCTCTCTGGTGTGTTCGCCTGTACCCTGTGCTGTAAGTTCTGATCTTCTGCTGCTGAACTTTGGACTATGTTCAGACTACCTGTTTGTTATTGTCCTTTTGCATCTGATATTCTGCTGCTGACCTTTGGACCGTGTTCAGACTACCTGTTTGTTATTGTCCCTTTGCATCTGATATTCTGCTGCTGACCTTTGGACCGTGTTCAGACTACCCGTTTGTTATTGCCCCTTTGCTTATCCGCTATTTCCCAGGTATTCTGACTCTAGCATGTGACCTGACTTGCTACTTAGTATTTTCCCTTGGTTTACTACGTGATCTTTTGGTATTGACCCCGGAATGTCTTGCTGCGCTGATTCACAGCCTAGCCGTGGGTTGTGAATATCGTCACATATATAATATTGATACATTGCAGTTATGTTATATAGCACTGTGTACTTACAATTGCTCATTTTGCCTTTCTACCCAGCTGATTCTTCTCTATCCCATTAGGTCTATGACCTCTCGGGATTGAAAACTGACTAGCTGAAACCTTCTAAGCTCTATGTAAAAACAGGACAATTGTAATTAATATGTTAAAGGAAACCTGTCACCAGAAAAAGTGCTAAAAACCCAAACGATGCCAGCAGGGCTGTGGAGTCGGAGTCGTGGAGTCGTAGTCGGAGTTAGTTTTGGTTGGAGTCGGTAGAAATGTACCGACTCCAGCTTTAAAAAAAATGTATTAATATTTCATAATTGAACTTTCATATGAATTTTATAAATGTTACTCAAATATATATGTTCTATCAATTTATGTTCTATCGAATTTAATTTCGAAAAATATTTGGATCACAAGGACCGTGCAAAGCGTTCCCGCATAGAAGAAGAGTCATCCCCATCAAAGAACACAGCCAGTACATTTCAGCAGAATTTTTCATGTGCACTAAAAGAAATTGAGAAATTTGACCGTTCATCAAAAATAACAGTGCAACAAGCGATTCCTCTGTATCCTGACATTGACAGAGATGTTGCCCGAGTGGTTACTGCTTTGCCACCAACCCAAGTTAGTGTAGAGAGGTTGTTCTCTGCTCTCAAAATAATTAGATCAGATTTGAGGGCATCCATGAAGGAGGATCTGACAGAGGCAATACTTTTGCTGAGGACAAATTTATAGATTTCTTCTTATTAACTGCATAACAGTGTTTATTGCTTATTTACCTCCAAGAGTTTAGAAAAGTTATTTGCTATATTCTAATTGTATTCTAATAAATATAGTTTTTGCTCTAAGTGGTCTGATTACTTATAATATGATGGTGAGAAACTGAATAAGCACAATGTTAATATTTTACAACAGTAAATTTATTGTTACGAATTGGCCATTTATGAAGGAGACAGAGTCGGAGCCGGAGTCGGAACCTGATAAAATCCAGGAGTCGGAGTCGCAACTGTGGCTTACCGACTCCACAGCCCTGGATGCCAGGGGGAATAAAGTTAATTTTCTCCGCACAGAGTTGGGGTAAGTGCGGGCGCGGGACAGGTTAACCCTATATCTGCAGGTTAATAGCGTTTTTTTCTGGTGGCAAGTTCCCTTTAATAGTAAGCAGAATTCATTTCAGCCTAATGGTTCAGCCCTCCACAACAGTCACAGCCTCTCATGTGGCCTATTGGGAAAATTATTTGTCCACTCCTGTTTTAAGACATAAAAAAGTTAATATTTGTTTTTAATTAAAACATTAATACTAGACTTTTTTTTACAATAGTTTTTTTTTAAGGCACATTCCTTTTAGGCTATGTGCACACGTTGCGGATTTTTCACGGCAAAACAGCTTAAAAAACGCATGAATTAAGCATCCTATTATTTAGAATGAATTCAGCAATTTTTGTGCACATGGTGCGTTTGTTTTCTGCGCAAAAAACGCATCGCGGAAAAAACGCAGCATGTTCATTAATTTCGCTGTAAATCTGCGTATTTCCCGCTATATTATTGACCTAGAATGTTCAGGAAAAATTTGCGGTAAAAACGCACCAAAAACGTGCATGCTTTTTCCCGGGAAAAAGTCCGGTTTTCCTCAGGAAATTTCTGCACACATTCCGCAACGTGTGCACATAGCCTTAAAGACGTATTCCCATCTCAAACATTCTAAATGTCTGACACTGGAGTACTATTTTGAGGATCAGCCTGTTTTGGATCTCAGGGACAAAGCTAAGGGCCAAAACTTTTTCAATGTTTTGTTGCAGCTGAAAGTGAGTTTGTTTTTGATGGAACAAGTTGTATGTCGCAATATTTTGGCATGCATATAATTTATTGACTAAATTTTTATTTTTTAAGGAGGAATTTTTTATTCGTAACAGTTCTGCTTTTATCTGCATTTTCTACAATGTGGTAAACATTTTTGACTAAAACATTTGTAATATTATGGGGTAAAATGAAGAACTCTAACTTTGAAGGGATTTTGTTAGCAGGATTTCATGCCTCACAATATGTACAGTACAGACCAAAAGTTTGGACACACCTTCTTATTTAAAGATTTTTCTGTATTTTCATGACTATGAAAATTGTACATTCACACTGAAGGCATCAAAACTATGAATTAACACATGTGGAATTATATACTTAACAAAAAAGTGTGTAACAACTGAAATTATGTCTTAAGCCGGCGTCACACTAGCGAGTTTGATGCGAGTTAGTCGCACGACTTACTCGCATCAACACCCGGCACGGCCGCCCGCTCTCGGACCAGAGTGCGCGGCTGCATGTATTTCAAAGCCGCCGTGCACTCTGATTCGAGAGCGGGCGGCCGTGCCGGGTGTTGATGCGAGTAAGTCGTGCAACTAACTCGCATCAAACTCGCTAGTGTGACGCCGGCCTTATATTCTAGGTTCTTCAAAGTAGCCACCTTTTGCTTTGATGACTGCTTTGCACACTCTTGCACTACCTGATCACATATGACTCTTTAAATTTAACTACAGCCAAATTGATGGATGTGTACACACAGATTATTTGGACATTATGAATAAAGTTGAAGGCAACTAATCTACATATGTAATTGCCAGTAGGTCGCTGCCACCGAATCCCATAAGGCACCGTGGCAGTGTCACTGCGCAGGCGCAGTTCATGGCCGCAAGTGACATACGGTATATACTCGAGTATAAGCCAGCGGGGGAGGGTGAGCGGCAGGAGAGAGCAGCTGTGACAGCATACTCACCCACTCCTGGCGCTGTGGCTGCAATGTCCCTGCATCTCGCTCTGTTTTCACAACTTCCAGCAGCACTTCCTGTATTCAGCGGTCACGTGGTACCGCCCATAGGCGTGGAGCGCTTACTCCAGAAGTGCTGCTGGAAGCCGGGAAAACAGAGAGAGATGCAGGAATGGTGCAGCCACCGCGCGAGGAGGACGGGAGAAGACGAGTGAGGACCGGGGGAGCCGAGCCAAGGCAAGCTATGCATACAGGATGGGACTAGGGAGCCATGCATACAGGATAGGACCAGGGAGCTATACATACAGGATGGGACCAGGGAGCTATACATACAGGAGGGGGAGCCATACATACCAGGACAGGGACGGGGGAGCCACACATACCAGGACCGGGACGGGGGGAGCCACACAAAGGACATGGATGGTGGGAGCCATACATAGCAGGACAGGGACGGGGGGACAATGCATACTCGGCATATACTCGAGTCAATAAGCTTACCCAGTTTTCCGTGGCAAAATTAGGTGCCTCGGCTTATACTCGAGTATATACTGTACACGTCTCCGCTATTCCTACGCAGACGCAGTAACAACCACGTCGTTACTACGCATGCGCGGAAATAGCGGTGACGTGTATGTTCGTGGCCGCAATTGCCGCGCACGCGCAGTAACTGCGCGCTCTACACGCGCTGTTCCTGTCAGCACCACTGAGCATACACAGATGTTAATTTCACCGCTCTCCCGATGCGATGGCATCGGGCCTATTTTTAGTAAATAATAAAAACATTGATTATGCATAAATGAATTAAAAGACTACAAGCTATTTTTGAGTTGCTGGAAATGCGCATACGTTGCCTTCCCTCTTACTCAGTTTTTTCAATTGTTAACATACTTGGCGTATTAGATCATGACGTGCATGAATTATTCATATAAAAGAGAATGTATGACTACAGATTGTAACTCTGGGAATACCTGCAATCACAATGACCCTCAAATCTTTGTCATCAACTTCATGCAAGATGTCTTTCTCGAGTGATTGAAGCATAGCAAGTGACAGGGCATTTCTCTTCTGAGGATTATTCAGTGTTATTTTCCTGTACAGAAATAGGTGAGTTATAACCAACAAGTTCTATGGCACTTTGCAATTATGGTAAGCAACAAATACAATTGGTTGTCAGTGCGTGATTATTAAGTGGTCCAACACTAAGTATTCCTATCAGTCAGCAGTACCATTTTTATCTATAAAGCTGTGTTTTGTACTGAAGTTCAGCGCCAATAAGCAAATCTATAAGCAGAATTACACCTTCAAACTATACGAGTGATCTTAACCCCTTCACGACATATGACGTATAGGTATGTCATATGTCGTGTATTTCACTTTGCCGCGAGATCAGGCGCTGAGCCCGCATATTTTCCAGCAAACAAAATCTGAGTTGATCAGCTGTCTGAGTTTAACAGCTGCAGGTGGAATCGTGATCCACCCGCGGCTGTTAAAATGTTAAATGCCATTGTCAATCTCTGATAGCGACATTCAACATGATTGCGCCGAAGTGCTTCACTCATCCCGCCCCAGTCACATGATCGTGGATCGGTTGGCATGACAACCAGGGGCCTTCAGAAGACCCATGCTTGTCATGGTCGATCTGCTATGAGCTCCTCCCAGTGCCCGGCGTTCATAGCAGATGATCATTTCTGCTACACATAGGAGACTTAAAGCTACTATCATTTGCAGCTTCAGTCCTGCTAAGGGAACTATTGAAGCAAGTAAAAAGGTAGAAAAAATTTTTTTTCAAAATTAAAAAAAATCTAAAAGTTAAAATCACCCCCCTTTTGCCCCATTCAAAATAAAATTAAAATGTATATAAAAAATACACATATTTGGTATTGTCAACTTCAGATTCGACTTACCGTATTCAAACATAAAAATAATCTGTAAACAGCATAATGAGAAAAAAAAAAAGAAAAAAGCCAGCATTACATTTTTTTTATCTTGGTCGCCGCAATATTGCAAAAACAGGCGATGAAAACAAAGTTTGTACCTCAAAATAATGTTAAATAAAAACATCAGCTTGGCGCGCAAAAAAAAAGCCCTCATCCAGCCCCAGATCTCAAAAAATGGAGGCGCTAGGGGTCTTAGAAAATGGAAAACCTATACATGTTTGGTATCTGGGAACTCGTAATGAACTGAAGAATCATATTGTCAGGTCAGTTTTAGCATTTAGTGAATATGGTAAAAAAAAAAACTCCAAAAAACAATTGTGGAACTGCGCATTTTTTTTGCAATTTTACCGCACTTGGGATTTTTTTTCCCTATTTTCCAGTACACTATATGGTAAAATCAATGGTGTCACTCAAAAGTACAACTCGTCCCGCATATTGACGGAAAAATAAAAAAATAAAAAGTTATCGCTCTGGGAAGAAAGGGAGAAAAAAAATGAAAACTAAAAAAACAAACAAAAAAAAACAAAATGGCCCGTGGGTAAAGGGTTTTTCCCATGCACAAAGCTAAATTTAATCAACCTTTGAATGAATAGATCTTTGAATAATAATAACTTACACTACTGGACGTGTCTAACCCCTTTGCCCCGAAGCCTCTTTTAACCTTCATGACCAGGACAATTTTTACAGTTCTGACCACTGTCATAGCGCTGGAACAATTCAACGGATCCCGATGATTCTGAGATTTTTTCTTGTGACGTATTGTACTTTATGATAGTGGTAAAATTTCTTCGATATGACTTGCATTTATTTGTGAAAAAAATGAAAATTTAGCAAAAATTTTGCAATTTTCAAACTTTCAACTTTTATGTCCTTAAATCAGAGAGTCATATTGCACAAAATAGTTAATAAATAACATTTCCCACATGTTTACTTCATATCAGCACAATTTTGGAAACAATTTTTTTTTGTTAAGAAGTTATAAGGGTTAAAAATTGACCAGCGATTTCTCATTTTTACAACAAAATTTGCAAAATCATTTTTTTTTAGGCACCACCTCACATTTGAAGTGACTTTGAGGGGACTATATGACAGAAATACCCAAAAATGACACCATTCTTACAACTGCACCCCTCAAGGTACTCTAAACCAGGGGTCCCAAACTCCAGTCCTCAAGGCCCACTATCAGGTCATGTTTTCAGGATTTCCTTTGTATTGCACAGGTGATGCAATTATGACCTGATAGTGGGCCTTGAGGACTGGAGTTGGGGAACCCTGCTCTAAACCACATTCAAGAAGTTTATTAACCCTTCAGATAATTCACAGGAATTTTTGGAATGTGGAAGAAAAAAAAAAAACATTTACTTTTCTTTCACAAAAATTTTCCTTTAGACCTATTTTTTTTGTACTATCGCAAGGGTAGCAGGAGAAAATGGATCATACAATTTCTCCTGAGCATGCCGATACCCCAGATGTGGGGGAAATCTACTGTTTGGGTGCATGGCAGAGCTTGCAAGGAAAGGAGCGCCATTTGACTTTTTACTGTAAAATATGCTGGAATAATTAGCGGTTGCCATGTCGCGATTGGAGAGCCCCTGATGTGCCTAAACAGTGGAAACCCCGCACAAGTGACATTATTTTGGAAACTAGACCCCTTTGGGACCTTACCTAGATGTGAATTGAGCACCTTGAACCCCCAGGTGCTTCACAGAAGTTTATAACGTTAAGCCATGAAAATATTAAAAAAAAAATTACCATTTTTCACAAATAAATCTTTTTTAGCTCCATATTTTGCATTTTCATAAGGGTAACAGGAGAAATTGCTCCATACAATTTGTTGTGCAATTTCTCCTGAGTACACTGATACCCTATATGTGGGGGAATACTACTGTTTGTTTGAACGTACTGCAGGGCTTGGAAGGGAAGGAGCGCCATTTGACTTTTTGAATGCCAAACTTGATGGAATAATTAGATGCCATGTTGCTCTTGAAGAGCCTCTGATGGGCCTAAATAGTGGAAACCCCCCACATGTGACACCATTTTGGAAATTAGACCCCTTTGGGACCTTACCTAGATGTGTATTGAGCATCTTAAACCCCCAGGTGCTTCACAGAAGTTTATAACGTTAAGCCGTGAAAATAAAAAACAAATAAAAAAAATAAAACACATTTTTCACACAAAAATCATTTTTAGCTACAAATTTTGTATTTCCACAAGGGCAAAAGGAGAAAATGGACTCCAAAGTTTGGTGTGCAATTTCTCCTGAGTTCGCAGATACCCCATATGTGGTCGAAAGCCCCGTATATTTCCATTAACAGATGAAGGACCTGAGTGAGAACTTTTTTTTTTTTTTGTGGATTGAGTTGAAGCTTTTATTGGGAACATTTTACATAACGTTTGGGATCACATTTATCCAGCACTCTACGCTGACCACTGACATTGGGGTTTCAATCTAAATCTCTGAGTGACGTGACAGATGAAACCCCCGAGGGATCCATTCACTATAATGAGGCAGCAGAGTTACTCTGGACTCCGTCTGGCCTCTGTTCAGTGGTGCCCTTTTCAGAAGTGCACAAAACTGTCGCCGACAGCACTTTTATGCAATCCTAAAAAGACAGACACCGGCAGATCACAGGTCCTATGGCGCCCACAGTGACTCCATCTGCCTCATTATAGGGAATTTTTAGCCGGGGGTTGTCTGAATCACGTATTTCAGAGATTTACACGGAAACCCTGATGTAAGCACTCATCATAGAGCGCAGGATATTTAAATGTGCGCCGAGCCTTACTGCAATCATTGGGAGGCAGAATAAAAAAATCAACAGCATGTGAAGAATTGGTTTTATTTATTTTTTACACCGTTCCTAGTGCAATATAAGTGATTAGGCGACTTTATTCTTCGAGTCGGTGCGATTACAGCGATACCAGATTTATATCGGGTATTTATGTTTGGCTGCTGTCACACACTAAAAGACACTTTTTATTACGAAAACTAGTTTTTGCATCACCATAATTTAAGAGCTATAATTTTTTCATATTTCGGCCAACAGAGTCATGTGAGGGCTTGTTTTCTGCGGCACGAGCTGACGTTTTTATTGGTACCATTTTCGGGCACATGACATGTTTTCATCGCTTTCTATTCTAATTTTTGGGAGACAGAATGAACTAAAACCAGCGTTTCAGGAATTGCTTTTTGTTGTTTTATACTGTTCCGTGTGTAGTAAAATTGTTAAGACCGTTTTATTCTTCGGGTTAGTACGATACCCAATTTATATTTTTGCATGTTTTGGCGCTTTTATACAATAAAACTATTTTATAGAAAATTAATTATTTTTGCATCGCTTTATTCGGAGAGCTATAACTTTATTTTTCTGCTGATGGAGCTGTATGGTGGCTTGTCTTTTGCGGGACAAGATGACATTTTCAGCGGTACCATGTTTATTTACATCCGTCTTTTTGATCGCGTTTTATTGCACTTTTTGGTCGACGGTATGATGATAAAGCATTGTTTTTTGCCTCGTTTTTTATTTATTTTTTTAGTGTTAACTGAAGGGGTTAACTAGTGAGACTGTTTTATAAAGCGGGTCGTTACGGACGCGCCAATACCAGATATGTGTACTTTTATTTTTTCTTTATTATTTACATAAATAAATGTATTTATTGGAGAAATTTCTTTTTTTTTCTTTACTTATGGATTTTTAATAAAATATTTTTATACATTCTAATATTTTTTTTTTCCTTTTTTACATTGATCCAGGATGGGACATTACTATATTATATCAGATCGCTGATCTGATACTCTGCACTGCAGAGTATCAGGTCAGGATCTGACAGGCAGGGAAGGAAGCGCTCACAAGCCACCTTCCCTGCAGGACCCGGAAATACCCTGCGGCCATCTTGGTGCCCGGGCTCCATGGAGACTATAAGGACAAAATGATCACATCGTGTTGACCTGATGGAAGCGTGCAGGGAGCCCCCTCCCTGCGCGATGCTTCTCTATGCTCTATGCCGCTGTCACTACTTACAGCAGCATTAGAGGGGTTAAATGCTCATAATCGATGCTAGCACCGATCGTGGGCATTGCTGCGGTGTGTCAGCTGTCACATACAGCTGACAATCGCACCCGATCGCCACGGCGCTCAGCGTGAGGCCGCAAGATCGGTGCGCCGTACTAGTGCTGCTGTTTGCGAGAACACACCTCCCGCAGAGCAGTACTAGTACGGCGCATGTCGGGAGGGGTTAAATAAAATGTTCCTGTGCTGAAATAGTCTTATAAATGTGCCCCTGCTATGTACTGTGTAATGGCCCTGTCTGACTGTAAGGGATGCGGGGGGTTCGTTTAAAAATGTGTGTTTATTTATTTCATTAAAAGTCTTTATTCTTAATGTGTGTTTTTTTTAACCCTTTCAGATTAGTAGATTAATAATGGATAGTTGTCTTATTGACAGCTTTCCATTATTAACCAGGCTTAATGTCAATTTGCAATAGCAAGGTGACATTTACCCCATATACCACCACTACAGGGCAATGGGAAGAGAGAGAGTATGTGTCGGAATAGGCGCATCTTACAGATGCGCCTATTCTGGGGTGGCTGGGGGCAGATTTTTTTTTAGCCGGGAGGGCCCAAAAACAATGGTCCTTCTGTAGGCTATTAATTTCTGCCCTCAGTCACTGGCTTGCCCTCTCTGGTGGAGAAAATTGCACGGGAACCTACGCCAGTTTTTTCTGTGAATTAATCCTTTATTTAACACCTATAGCTCCAAAATTTTACACACAGACACTACTAACATTATTATTGAGGGACATATAAAGAAATAACAGATATGCAATGGTTTACTGTATGTAAACCATGTCTCATATCCTGTCGGGTTCTGTAATGATTTTACAGATGCCGACAATGGCATTTTCACCTATTCTGCTATCTATATCTGTATGAAATATAACATATATATGCGACAGTATATATATATATATATATATATATATATATATATAGACTGTATATATGTTTTCACCAATATTTGAGGCAGGTACCTTTCCTACTTGGGGGTTGGCAATTGGATCCGAGCATGCTCCATTAAAAAAACGGAATCCGTCGCCAGATTCCATCATTTGACTGATCCGGCGCCCATAGGCTTCCATTCTAGCAAACAACGGACGGCGACGGATCCGTCGTTGTCCTTTTTTTCAACGTACACAAAATAACATTCCTTTGTCCGTCGTCTCCGGCGGCCGGACAAACAATTTTCGACGGATCCGGCGAACGACGGACAAATCGTGAGGCCATGCGTCGCAATCTGTCGCTAATACAAGTTTATGAGAAAAAAACGGATCCAGCAGCATCAGTCGCCGGATCCGTCGAATTTTGAAAAAAACGGATTGTGACTGATGGCAAAAAACTGATGTGTGAAAGAGGCCTTAGCCTTCCACCTTCCACAAATAACCTCAGAGTAAACCAGAGAGATTCTTGTAAAGAAGTTGTCCAAAATCAGAAAAAAATTAAACATGTTTTCCAGTGATAACTTACTGACTGTTGGGGGTCCGACCATTGGGATCGGCAACGACCAGCAGATTTTTTATACCCGTTACAATATTTTGTGGGAGTATGCATGCCTGGCCGCTGCTTCATTTATTCTGTATGTGGGTGCCGAAAAAAGCATCATAGCGAATTCCTGGAATGGAGCTCGAGCATGCGCGCTGTCACTCTATTCTGCCAATCCGGGAGTGTTCCAGCAGTCAGACCACCGCTGATCAAAAAAGTTATATATTAGGACAGCTTATTTTCATATTGAGGCTGCGATTGTTTGCAGGAGTATTTTGGGGTGGGTAAACGGGAACATTTTTACTTCAGCAGGGTAAACCGAGGCCAGATATCTCCTCCATTTTGTTAATTTTCTTACAATCTCACATTCCCTATAAAGGGTAAAGAAGTTTTCTATCAGTAGGATTAACCCTTCTAAATTGTCTAGATCTGCGATACAATGTTTTATTCCAGAGAAATTCACTTTTTCTTTATATGTAAATAAAAAAACAGTTCAGGGCTATGGGCAAAATATATATCTGCATAAGAATCTGCCTCCGGAGATCATTTTAAATAAAAGGGGTGTAACTAACACAGAACAGTAGAACTGAACTGTATCTCCTCACAAACACATTTGTTACAGCTCTCACAGCTCTGCTGTATTGCAACCCTGACTGACTGTGAGAAGGAAGTTGGAGCACTGACAGGAACCTACATATGTGTCAAATCACACACAGCTCTGCACTGAAATCAGGAGAGAATGGCCATTATATATCATACTGGTAACTGCTAGTCATAGTTATCGGAGCCAGATTTGAGGAAAGTGAACTATGGCGGAGCTGCATGGAACATTTTTATAAATAAATTGGTGTACCAGAGACTGTCTCTTGTACTTATTTCTGTCTTTTTATGCTTTTCAGGTATCCAGGTACTCAAAATACCATTATCCAGATTACCACCGCACCAGGGCAATCAGTAAGAGCCGGGAAAAGCGCCAGAATTGGCGCATTTAATGGATACGCCAATTCTGGGGTGGCTGCGGGCTTGTATTTTTAGGCTATGAAGGACTCAATAACCAGGGACCTTCCCAGCCTGATAATATAAGCCCACAGCTTTCTGCTTTACCTAGGCTGGTTATCAAAAATTAGGGGACACCTCACGTTATTTTCTTTTATTTATTTACTAAATACATGTACAGTAAACTACACATTCACAGCATTAATTATTTATCTCACGGATATCTGTCTATACCATATCTATCTCTATCTTTGCACATCTAACACCTAAACATCTCTGTCATTTCTCTCCTGCATTCTATTCCGGTACGTGTCACACTTCAAGTCATTCGTGTGCACTTGTGTGGGACTTATTGATGTCCATGCTGACGGAAAAAAACAGACATGTCCATGTGTGGATCACACGGCCATATGCACAGCCCCATAGATACGGTAATAATGGGTGTGCATGTGCAAGTGTCTCCAGTACGTGTGAAAACTGTCACCACGTACTGGATACACTGACCTGTCAAGGGGGCCTTAGGCAGTATGTGCACAACCATGTTTTTTGGTCTGTGTACGAACCATGATGCACGGACTGGCCTCTGGTCTCCTGGCATGAACTAGATAGACTCATATACACTTATGAGGCTTTCAAGTTCGAGTCAGGAGGCCTGAGGCCGATCCATACATTGTGGAACATACTTGGACCATGAAACAAATCTGAGAAACCAGCCTATGGCCATTTTCTTATGAGTATGTACTATGGAGGAAAATTCCGGTCTGATTGCAAGTCTGAGAATGTGAGCATGCTGCTGCCAATACCCAAAGTGACTAATACACCAGTTACATGCTCATCTGAAATTGGGCTCAGGCTGGATACACAGGGCTCAGAAAGGAAGGAGTGAAGTTTTGGAATACAGACTTTGATGGAATGGTCTGCGGATGTCACATTTGGAGAGCCCCTGATGTGCCTGACCAGTAGAAACCCCCCACAAGTGACCCCATTTTTGAAACTAGACCCCTCAAGGAATTTATCTAGATGGGTGGTGAGCACCTTGAACCCACAGGTGCTTCATAGAATTTTACATGAGGGACGTCCTGGGAAAATAGGAATTAGTCCTACCGGTAATTGTATTTCCAGGTTTCCATCATGACAGCATGACAAGGAGGTAGTCTTTCTTGTCTTCTACGGACAGGAAACACACATGAGGTTAAAAGCCCCCCCTCCACCTCACTTTCAGTGTTTTACCAATCACCACACCAGGATGGATGCAACCCTATTTTATTCTCACATTAATTTTGCATAAGTATTCGGAATTCAGGGGAGGGAATGTGATGGTGCTGTCATGATGAACACCTGGAAATACAATTACCAGTAGGACTAATTCCTATTTTCCTAGGATGGCCCTCATGACCGAACAAGGAGAAATACCATAAATGGAATCTCTAGGGTGGGACTACTGCCTGCAGGACCTTCCTACCATAGGCTAGCTGTTGCCATGATAGTACATCCAGCTTGTAATGCCTACAGAAAGTGGTTAGACTAGATGAAGTTGCGGCCTTACAGAACTGGTCCACAGAGGCTCCAGCCCTTTCAGTCCAGGACACAGGAATCACTCTTGTGGAGTGTGCCTTAATGTTCGATGGAGATATAGTTGAAGTGATCCAGCTGGCTAAAGTCCTTTTTGAGGCGTTTTTGCCTCTATTCTTTCCTGAATGCTGCACAAACAGATTTGAGTCCTGTCTCCAGGGTTCTGTAGCTTCCACGTAACACAATACTGACCTTACATCCAGCACATGGAATAATTTTCTCTCTCATTCCTTGGGAGTTGACAGAAGTAAGGTAGAATGATCTCCTGGTTCAGATTTGTGCTGCATACCACCTTTGGAAGAAAGGATGGATCAAGCTTGAGTATTATTCGATCCTCCAAAATACGCAGATAAGGATCTCTTATTGACAACGCCTGGATCTCTCCTATCTGCTTTGCTGAGGTGACTGCTACCCGGAATGCCATCTTCATGGAGAGTAGTCTGATACTGGACTCATCCTGAGGCTCAAAAGGAGTTTTACACAAGGCACCTAGCAGGGGCCACAAATATCACCTTGGCTTGATCTTCCTTAATACCCTTGAGATCAAGGGAAACGGAGGAAATGCATATAGGAGATTCCCTTTCCAACTCTGGGACAAGGCATCTATCGCATCTGGGTTGTCGCTTTGGTCCAAGGAAAAAAAATCTTGTTAGCTTTGCATTTCTCCTGGTTGCAAAGAGATCTATGAATAGGGTACCCCATCTGAGATAGTTGATGGAACATTTCTGCATTCAGTTACCACTCGGAAGACCAAACTGTCTTCCTGCTGAGAAAATCCGCCACCTCATTTTCAAAGCTTTTTCGATGTATCGCAGAAATGAAAAGAACGGTTTTCTCTGCCCACTGATATACAGTGGGTACAGAAAGTATTCAGACCCATTTAAATTTTTCACTCTTTGTTTCAGTGCAGCCATTTGGTAAATTAAAAAAAGTTATTTTTTTTCTCATTATTGTACACTCTGCACCCCATCTTGACTGAAAAAAAACCCAGAAACGTAGAAAGTTTTGCAAATTTATTAAAAAAGAAAAACTGAAATACCACAGGGTCATAAGTATTCAGACCCTTTGCTCAGACACTCATATTTAAGTCACATACTGTCCATTTCCTTGTGATCCTCCTTGAGATGGTTCTACTCCTTCATTGGAGTCCAGCTGTGTTTAATTAAACTGATAGGACTTGATTTGTAAAGGCACACACCTGTCTATATAAGACCTCACAGCTCACAGTGCATGTCAGACCAAATGAGAATCATGAGGTCAATGGAACTGGCCAAGGAGCTCAGAAACAGAATTGTGGCAAGGCACAGATCTGGCCAATGTTACAAAAGAATTTCTGCAGTACTCAAGGTTCCTAAGAGTACAGTGGCCTCCATAATCTTTAAATGAAGGAAGTTTGGGACCACCAGAAGTCTTCCTAGACCTGGCCGTCCAGCCAAACTGAGCAATCGTGGGAGAAGAGCCTTGGTGAGAGAGGTAAAGACGAACCCCAAGATTACTGTGGCTGAGCCCCACAGATGCAGTAGGGAGATGGGAGAAAGCTCCACAAAGTCAACTATCACTGCAGCCCTCCACCAGTCGGGCCTTTATGGCACAGTGGCCCGACGGAAGCCTCTCCTCAGTGCAAGACATATGAAAGCCTGCATAGAGTTTGCTAAAAAACACATGAAGGACTCCCAGACTATGAGAAATAAGATTCTCTGGTCTGACGAAAATATAAATTTTTGGTGATAATTCTAAGTGTTATGTGTAGATAAAACCAATATAATCCCAACAGTGAAACATGGTGGTGGCAGCATCATGCTATGGGGGTGTTTTTCAGCTGCAGGGAAAGGATGACTGGTTGCAATTGAATGAAACGTGAATGCGGCCAAGTACAGAGATATCCTGGATAAAAACCTCTTCCGGAGTGCTCTGGACCTCAGACTTGGACGAAGGTTCACCTTCCAACAAGACAATGACCCTAAGCACACAGCTAAAATAACAAAGGAGTGGCTTCATAACAACTCTGTGACCATTCTTGACTGGCCCAGCCAGAGCCCTGAACTAAACTCAATTGAGACAAAAAAAACCTGACTGGCACATCCAGACTTATGTAAACTAGATGCAAACCAAGGGGAGCTACCCCCATGTAAAACATACGAGAAAAGGCTGCACTCTATCATACCAAAGCATGACAACATAGAATACATGAAATTTTGAATAGCAATATGGCTTTGGAGTATAAGGAAAAATTTGAGACGCTTAGTATAAACATTTGGCCAAACATTAAAAGCCCACCAACCATCGTTAAGGTGGTCTCAATTCTGGTGAGTCCCTGACCTAATGTGAACATACCTCTATTAGGCTGATCTGAATTTCTGGGTGAATGTGGCACCTCTGTCAGTAATGCCTGCATTTATGGGCAAGTAGGGACCTGCTGTAATTAAAATCACCAGCTGGTGGGGGCGGAGTGCTCGGTCAGTAAGCTAACATTCAAAAGACAAAAAAACCTGACTGGCTCATCCAGACTAATGTGAACTAGGTGCAAACCAAGGGGAGCTACCCCCATGTAAAACATACGAGAAAAGGCTGCACTCTATCATACCGACAACATAGAATACATGAAATTTTGAATAGCAATATGGCTTTGGAGTATAAGGAAAAATTATATATACTCCAAAGCCATATTGCTAATCAAAATTTCATGTATTCTATGTTGTCATGCTTTGGTATGATAGAGTGCAGCCTTTTCTCGTATGTTTTACATGGGGGTAGCTCCCTTGGTTTGCACCTAGTTCACATTAGTATGGATGTGCCAGTCAGGTTTTTTTGTCTTTTGAATGTTAGCTTACTGACCGAGCACTCCGCCCCCACCAGGTGGTGATCTTAATTACAGCAGGTGCCTACTGACCCATAAATGCAGGCATTACTGACAGAGGTGCCACATTCACCCAGAAATTCAGATATCAGCCTAATAGAGGTATGTTCACATTAGGTCAGGGACTCACCAGAATTGAGACCACCTTGACGATGGTTGGTGGGCTTTTAATGTTTGGCCAAATGTTTATACTAAGCGTCTCAAATTTTTCCTTATACTCCAAAGCCATATTGCTATTCAAAATTTCATGTATTCTATGTTGTCATGCTTTAGTATGATAGAGTGCAGCCTTTTCTCGTATGATAAACTCAATTGAGCATCTCTGGAGAGACCTGAAAATGGCTGTCCACCAACGTTCACCATCCAACATGAAGGAACTGGAGAGGATCCCCAAATCCAGGTGTGAAAACCTTGTTTCATCATTCCCAAGAAGACTCATGACTGTACTAGCTCAAAAGGGGCCTTCTACTCACTGCTGAGAAAAGGACCGGAATACTTATGACCATGTGATATTTTAGTTTTTCTTTTTTAATAAATTTGCAAAAATTTCTACATTTGTTTTTTTTTCCAGTCAAACTGGAGTGTACATTAATCAGAAAAAAAAATGAAATTTTTTGAATTTACGAAATGGCTGCAATGAAACAAAGAGTGAAAAATTAAAAGGGGTCTGAATACTTTCCGTACTCACTGCATTTGTTCTACTAAAGCCTCCAGAAGCGGCCCTTTTGGACCTCACCGATGTTATAGAAAGTAAACGGTTATTATGTTGTCCGAAAAGACCTTCACATGGTGACTTCTGAGAACATTCTGACATTGCTGGAGTGTTTCCCATACCGCTCGTAACTCTCTGTAATTGGATGACCTTCTGCGCTCCTCTGGGGACCATGTACCCTAATGGAATTGACCTTCTACTTCTGCTCCTCAGCCTATTTGGCTTGTGTCAGTGGTAACCTGAACAAAAGGGGATAAGATCCATGGTACTCCTTCCTGGAGCTTCCTTAGGGACGTCCACCATGACAGAGAGGATCTCAGGTCTGCGGATATGTTAATTTTCCTGTCTAGCCCGGACCGATATCTGTTTCAGGCTGACAGAATTGCTCTTTGAAGCTCTCTTGAGTGGGCTTGACTCCATTGCACACTTGAGATGCAAGAAGTCATTGACCCCAGGGTCTTCATAGAGTACCTGATTGAGACTGTCTTCTTTTTCTGGAAGTTTTGAATTCTGGTTCTTAGCTGTTTATTACCTTTTTGTAGGGGGAAAAATCTACATATGCCAAGATCCGTGTCGAGTAGCACCCCCAAGAATACTTTGTGTATCTGGATGTACTCCCAGTTCACGCACCATCCTAGATCTTTTAGCATGCGTACAGTATGATCGAGATCTTGAAAAAAATCGGACGCTGCATCTGCCACTAGGAGGAGATCGTCCATGTATGGGATGACGTTGATTCCCTCTTTTCTCAAGAAGGTGGCCACCTCCGTCCTTATCTTTGTGAAGATAAGAGGTGCTGCGGATAGGCCAAACGGTAGGCACTGAAATTGGAAGTGGTAGATTACTCCCTGACATTCCAGTGCAATCCTCAGGAACTGTTGCTAGATGGGATGGATGGGCACATAGTACGTAATATGCGTCTCTCAGATCTGATGTGCACATTACAAAATTCCTCCCTATTAGAAGAATGAATGATTTTATTGTCTCCATGATGATTTTTTTGTACCTGACCCACTGATTTAGGAGCTTTAAGTTTATAATGGTATGTTATTTGCCCCAAGGCTTTTTTATGGAGAAAAGAGAAGAATAATGGTCCTGTCCTACCTCTGAGAGTGGTACTGTACTGACTGCCCCAGATTCTAGTAGGTCCCTGATATCGGGCCAGTATGATCGAGATCTTGAAAAAAATCGGACGCTGCATCTGCCACTAGGAGGAGATCGTCCATGTATGGGATGACGTTGATTCCCTCTTTTCTCAAGAAGGTGGCCACCTCCGTCCTTATCTTTGTGAAGATAAGAGGTGCTGCGGATAGGCCGAACGGTAGGCACTGAAATTGGAAGTGGTAGATTACTCCCTGACATTCCAGTGCAATCCTCAGGAACTGTTGCTAGATGGGATGGATGGGCACATAGTACGTAATATGCGTCTCTCAGATCTGATGTGCACATTACAAAATTCCTCCCTATTAGAAGAATGAATGATTTTATTGTCTCCATGATGATTTTTTTGTACCTGACCCACTGATTTAGGAGCTTTAAGTTTATAATGGTATGTTATTTGCCCCAAGGCTTTTTTATGGAGAAAAGAGAAGAATAATGGTCCTGTCCTACCTCTGAGAGTGGTACTGTACTGACTGCCCCAGATTCTAGTAGGTCCCTGATATTGGGCCAAAGTCTTTTTGAGGAAGAGGGGGACTAAGGCTTAGTGAGGCGATACTTTTGCGTGTGTGTGGGGGATCAATTTTGTAACCCACCACTATGGTTTGCAGAATCCACTGATTTTTTTGTGATGGCCTACCAACCCTCTAGAAATAACCAAAGCCTCCTCCTGACTTTTAGGCGTCATGGTCTCCCTGGTGGGCCTGAAGAGAACTGGGTGATTCTACCCTTACCCCATTTGGGGTAACTCCACCTTGCAGTCTTACCCTTTTCCTTGAAATCCTGTCTCTGGGATGGACGGGGCCTACCAAATGAATTATATCTTTTGTGTTTTTCTTCAGGGAAACCTTTCTTGTCATCAGAGGCCCTCTCTAGAATCTCATCTAAGACGGGACCAAAAACGTGTGTGCCTGAGAACAGGATGAAACAGAGTATTTTCTAGAGTGACTGTTCCCCGACAACGTTTTTAGCCAGATAGCACGTCTTGCTGAATTAGATAAGACGTTATATCTGGCCGCAAACCTCACAGCATCTGCCATGACTTGTGTCGCTGTTTTTAACATGGGAAGGGATTCTAGAATAACTTCTTTGGGAGTGTTGGATTTTAATTGGGATGTTAACTCCTCAATCCAAAGGCACATGGACCTGGCTACCGAGGTGGCGGCTATGTTGGCCCTAATAATGGCAGCTGCTGCCTCTCCGCTTCTTCTAAGTAACCCCTCTGTCTTCTTATCTATGGAATCACAAAGGTATGATGAATCCTCAAAGGTACTGCCACACTGGCTATGGGAATGTCAATTTTTGGGATCTCTTCCAAAGCCATGATTTTTCCAGGGACGAAGGGTAGCCGAGCCTTAAAGTCTCTGGGTATGACAAGTCTTTTTTCCGAGTCTTCCCATACCTCAAGGATCATCGCTTTAATATGTTCATTGACTGGGAACACTCTATTTCTCTGCGTTCCCAGTCCTCCGAACATTACGTCTTGTACCGAGTGTGCCACCTGAGAATCTTCAATTCTCATGGGACGCCGTACTATTCTTAATAAATCATCCGTGTTTTCAGATAACAAGAAGTAATTCTTTCCTTCTGAGGTAACTTGAGAAATATTTTCTACTCCCTCTAGGTCCTGCTTGGAGTAGAAAGAATATTGTTCCTCCTCTGATGATTCCTTCAGCTCCCATCTAGCTGTCTTATGATGGGACGTACTCTGGACCAGTGGACGGTAGCCCTGCGAATCACCTATCTGTCTGCAACCCCAGCTCCTCCTTTGATTATCTGACATGATGTAGCACCACACCATCCTATCAAAAGAGGACCTGAAGCTGCCAATAGGTAGGAGGCAGGTAGCAGGGCTCCTGTCCAGTGGCCATGGAATACTCACCTGGTCACTGGTCCTGCAAATTTGTTGGCCCATGTTAATAGTACATCAGACCCGAATTACCCTAATTATATGCCACGACTAATGGGGTTGTCCCATAATGACCATGAGAAAAGGGTGAAATTCACAGTGAAGTTGCAGTAGGATTTTTATGAATATAGAACAGAGAAATTCAGTACTAAATTGTATGTGTATGCTGTGCATTCAATACTAACCCACCGAAGTGGTTACTCTGCACTCAGTAATAACCCACCGAAGCAGTTACACAGAGAGTATGTGTGTGCTGTGCACTCAGTACTAACCCACCGAAGCGGTTACACAGAGGGTATGCGTGTGCTCTGCACTCAGTGATAACCTACTGAAGCTAGTACACAGAGGGTATGTATATGCTCTGCACTGATTACTAACCTACCAACGCAGGCCGCACACATAGAGGGCATGTGTAGGCTGTGCTGAGCACAAAGATGTGTATACTGTGCACTCATTACTAAACTATCAAAGTGAGCACACATACTGGGTATGTGCATGCTGTACACTTATTACTAATCTACTGAAGGCGATACACAGTGGGGTATGTGTATACTGTGCACTCAGTACTAAGCCACCGAAGCGTGCATACGTAGTGGGTATGTGCATGCCGTGCTCTAAGCCACAGAAACGGGCACACTTAGTAGGTATGTGTATGCCGTGCACTAAGGCACAGAAGCTGGCACACATAGTGGGCATGTGTATGCTGTGCACTAAGGCACAGAAGAGAGCACACAGTGGGTATGTATATGCCGTGCACTAAGGCACAGAAGCGGGCACACAGTGGGTATGTGTATGCCATGCACTAAGGCACACAGTGGGTATGTGTATGCTGTGCACTAAGGCACAGAAGCGGGCACACAGTGGGTATGTGTATGCCATGCACTAAGGCACAGAAGCGGGCACACATAGTGGGCATGTGTATGCTGTGCACTAAGCCACAGAAGCGGACACACAGTGGGTATGTGCATGCCATGCACTAAGGCACAGAAGCGGGCACACAGTGGGTATGTATATGCCGTGCACTAAGGCACAGAAGCGGGCACACAGTGGGTATGTGTATGACATGCACTAAGGCACAGAAGCGGACACACAGTGGGTATGTGTATGCCATGCACTAAGGCACAGAAGCGGGTACACAGTGGGTATGTGTATGCTGTGCACTAAGGCACAGAAGCGGGCACACAGTGGGTATGTGTATGCCATGCACTAAGGCACAGAAGCAGGCACACAGTGGGTATGTGTATGCCGTGCACTAAGGCACAGAAGCGGGCACACAGTGGGTATGTGTATGCCGTGCACTAAGGCACAGAAGCGGGTACACAGTGGGTATGTGTATGCCGTGCACTAAGGCACAGAAGCGGGTACACAGTGGGTATGTGTATGCCGTGCACTAAGGCACAGAAGCAGGCACACAGTGGGTATGTGTATGCCGTGCACTAAGGCACAGAAGCGGGTACACAGTGGGTATGTGTATGCTGTGCACTAAGGCACAGAAGCGGGCACACAGTGGGTATGTGTATGCCATGCACTAAGGCACAGAAGCGGGCACACAGTGGGTATGTGTATGCCGTGCACTAAGGCACAGAAGCGGGCACACAGTGGGTATGTGTATGCCATGCACTAAGGCACAGAAGCGGGCACACAGTGAGTATGTGTATGCCGTGCACTAAAGCATATGTAATAATGTAAGTATAGGGCGCACCAAATGATCACAATTAAATGGAGAGGTGCATATCGGTAGAAAAAACAACAGTTAAGAGCAAGAGAAAGGAACTACCGTAGTAACGCACACTACTCAAATAATATGAAGTAGAAAAATAGTAAATTTTATTGGTTACACAAGGAGTGAAATAAAAACACAAATAAAATCAAGGTGACTCTGGTCCCAGATGACCGCCCGCAAACATGATAAAGATGAATGATATATAATGTCTAAACAATGGCAAAAACAAAAAAAGTGGCTGGAAAAGCATATGTACATGAATAAATAACAGAATAAGTACAACCGATAATAATAAATTTAGACAACCAAAAAATATATATATATAAATATATATGTGGATATAAGTACTGATCAACCTAAATGAGCGAACCTGTATGGATAGCAGAGAAAATATGTGAAAACTATCAAAGAAGTGAGAAAAATCAGGTCAGGGGTAAAATAGTCCCCCACCTATAAACTGAAAAAACAGCTGCAAGCCAATGAAAATGAGGAGAAACAACAATAAACACAACCACCAGCAATATAATGCTTATGCCAGAACAAACCTCATGATAAAGGCATAGGAAAGCAAGCGGGCAATCAGGACCAGAGGACACCGAGGTCCCACGCGTATCGCCGCAGCCTGTGCGGCTTCCTCAGGGAGAGTGGTTGTGTTTATTGTTGTTTCTCCTCATTTTCATTGGCTTGCAGCTGTTTTTTCAGTTTATAGGTGGGGGACTATTTTACCCCTGACCTGATTTTTATATATATTTTTTGGTTGTCTAAATTTAGTATTATCGGTTGTACTTATTCTGTTATTTATTCATGTACATATGCTTTTCCATATTTGTGTTTTATTTCACTCCTTGTGTAACCAATAAAATTTACTATTTTTCTACTTCATATTATTTGAGTAGTGTGCGTTACTACGGTAGTTCCTTTCTCTTGCTCTTAACTGCCGTGCACTAAGGCACAGAAGCGGGCACACAGTGGGTATGTGTATGCCATGCACTAAGGCATAGAAGCGGGTACACAGTGGGTATGTGTATGCCATGCACTAAGGCACAGAAGCGGGCACACAGTGGGTATGTGTATGCCGTGCACTAAGGCACAGAAGCGGGTACACAGTGGGTATGTGTATGCTGTGCACTAAGGCACAGAAGCGGGCACACAGTGGG
>JARQOD010000004.1:308075846-308172575 GCA_033576555.1 Oophaga sylvatica | reverse complement strand
AGTAAATTAGAATACTTTATAACACCAGCTTGAAAAATGATTTTAAAATCCAAAATGTTGGCCTACTGAAATGTATGTTCAATAAATGGACTCAATACTTGGTCGGGGCTCCTTTTGCATCAATTACTGCATCAAAGCGTTGTGGCATGGAGGTGATCAGGCTCTGGCACTGCTGAGGTGTTATGGAGGCCCAGGTTGCTTTGATAGCAGCCTTCAGCTCATCTGCATTGTTGGGTCTGGTGTCTCATCTTCCTCTTGACAATACCCCATGGATTCTCTATGGGGTAAAGATCAGGCGAGTTTGCTGGCCAATCAAGCACAGTGATGCTGTTGTTTTTAAACCAGGTATTGATACTTTTGTCAGTGTGAACAGGTGCCAAGTCCTGCTGGAGAATGAAATTTCCATCTCCAAAAAGCTTGTCGGCAGAGGTAAGCATGAAGTGCTCTAAAATTTCCTGGTGGACGGCTGCGCTGACTTTGGTCTTGATAAAACACAGAGGACCTACACCAGCATATGATTGTGGATACTTCACACTAGACCTCCAGCAGCTTGGATTGTGGCCTCTCCACTCTTCCTCCAGACTCTGGGACCTTGATTTCCAAATAAAATGCAAAATTAACTTTCAACTGATAACACCTTGGAGCACAGAGCAACAGTCCAGTTCTTTTTCTCCTTGACCCAGGTAAGACGCTTCTGGCGTTGTCTATTAGTCATGAGTGGCTTAACACAAGGAATGCGACAATTGTAGCCCATGTCCTAAATGCGTCTTTGTGTGGTGGCTCTTGACGCAATGATTCCAGCAGCAGCCCACTCCTTGTGAATCTCCTCCAAATTTTGAATGGCCTTTTCTTAACAATCCTTTCAAGGCTGCTGTTATCCCAGTTGCTTGTGCACCTTTTTCTACCACACTCTTTTCCTTCCATTCAACTTTCCATTAATATGCTTGGATACAGCACTCTGTGAACAGCCAGCTTCTTTAGCAATGACCTTTTGTGGCTTACCCTCCTTGTGGAGTATGTCAATGACTGCCTTCTGGACATGTGTCAAGTCAGCAGTCTTCCCCATGATTGTGGAGCCTACTGAAACAGACTAAGGGACCTTTTTAAATGATTAGGAAGCCTTTACAGGTGTTTTTTTGTTAATTATAATTTACTAAGATAATTACTTTTGGCTTTTTATTGGTTGTAAGCCATAATCATCAACATTAACAGAAATAAACACTTCAAATCAGAGGCGTAGCTAGGGTTTTGGTCGGGGGGAGGGGGGGGTAAAACTTCTCAGTGGGCCCCTAAGCAAGTAACCTTGATTACAAATCGGTGACGCACCCTAAGGCTGGAGTCACACTAGCGATTTTAAAATCGGTCCGATTTTGTTACTGCAAAGTCGGAGGAGTGTAATGCAAGCGTTATGCGGTGCCATCAGACAGGTCCTGAGAATTCACAGCCAGTGAACTCACTTGACCTTCGTGACGTCAGCGTGAGCGCCGTGGGAAACTTTCCCATGGCACTCGCGCTGCATCAGAAAGGTGAAGTGAGTTCACTGGCTGAGAACTCCCGAGATGTTTGACGGCTCCGCGAGCAGGAGAACTTTCTCATGCTTGTGGTGCCCTCAGACAAGGAATAGGAGTTCACAGGAAAATATCTAGATGTAGCAGAGCTGGATCCGTTGTGGGATAAATGGATTAGCAGCATCTCTGCAAAAAGGTGAGGAATATTGTTTGTTTTTTTAACTCTTTTGCAGATGACAAGGGTGTCAAGGGAATGGGCAAGGTCATAAGTATGGTTTAATTAAGATTTATTAATGGAGTCTGTGTCATTATTTCAATTAAAGGCCTTTATTCTTGGTGTCTGTGTTTTCGTACAATGTGACTATGGGGTTAGTTATGGGGGCATCTTATTGATACCTCTCCATTACTAACCTTGGGGGTTGATGTCACCTGCTAATACAAAGGTGACATCAACCCTCCGAAATATCATCCCTCTTGCCACCGCTACAGGGTAGTGGGAAGAGTAAGGCTAAGTGCCAGAATTGGCGTATCTTAGAGATGTGCCTTTTCTGGGGCGGCTGAGAGCTGATGCTTTTAGCCTGTGGGGCCAGTATCCTTGGCCCCTTCATAGCCTATTAAAATCAGCCAGCAGCTGTCTGCGCAGCCTTTGCAGGTTGTTATTTATAGGGGGACCCCACGTCATATTTTGGGGTGATCTCCCATTTTAATAGCTAGTAAAGGCTAATTATACAGCTGTGAGCTGATATTAATAGCCTGGGAAGCTCCATGGGTATTACCCCCTTCCCAGGCTATAAACATCTGCCCCCAGCCGACGGCTTTCCCTCTGCTGGCTAACAAAATTACGCGGGAGCCAGTACTAATTTTTTCAGAAAAATAATCTTTTAATAATTAAATACATGTACAGTAAGCTGCACACACTGTACTATTTGCAGATGTCACTGACATCTATATATGTCAGTGACATATACATTTGTGCACTAAAAAGACACCTACATTGATGGGACACCGCCGTAACACAGGCCAGTACAAAGTGACTCCATCTGCCTCATAAGTGGGTGGTTCCGAGAGGGTTTTGTCTGAATTGCGCTTTTGGTGAATTTACACGGAAATCCCGACGTAAGCGCTCAGTGGAGAGTGCAGGATAAATATGAGCTGAGTCTTATTTCTATTTTTGGTAGGTACTGTAAACTTAACAAATAACAGTACCAGAATAGTTCTTAATTTTATTTTTGAGCTGTTCACCATGCAGTACAACTGATGAGGCGGATTTATTATTCTGGTTGGTGCGATTACAAAGATACCAAATTTATATCGTTTTTTAAAATTTTGCTGCCATCACACATTTTTTTTATAAAAAGTGTTTTTTTTGTCGCCATATTCGGAGAACTGTAATGTTTATATTTTTTGACGAACAAAGCTGTATGAGGGCTCATTTTTTCGGGACAAGTTGCAGATTTTTTTTGGTATCAGTTTGAGGTACATAATATTTTTAGATTGCTTTTTATTCAAATTTTTCAGACACAAAATGAACGAAAACCAGCATTCAGTTATTGTTTTTATTTTTTGCACAGTTGACCGTGCGGTCAAAGTGATAAGACCGATTTGTTTGTTGGGTCAGTACGATTAAAGCAATACTAAATTTATAGTTTTGTTTATGATTTGCTATTTTTAAACACTAAAAACAATATTTTAGCAAAGTGAATTTGTTTTTGCATAGTCCTATTCTGAGAGCTGTTACTTTTTTTTTCCGAACGAGCAATATTAGTGCTTGTTTTTTGTGGGACTGTTTGACGTTTTAATTTATATCATATTTTTGTTACATATGACTTTTGATCGCTTTTTATTCACTTTTTTTGAGTCACTATGATGAAAAAGCGACATTTTTGGCGTTTTTATTTTTTTTTACGGCGTTCGCTAAGCAGAAAAAATAACAAGCCAGTTTTATAGAGCGGGTCGTTACTAACTCGGCAATACCAATTATGGTACTTTTTTATTATTGCTTTATGAGAAAGGCTGTGTTTCGAGAGGCGAAATGGATTTTAGTGATTTGTGTGCTCATTTGTGTTCTTTTACTCTTTTACATGTTTTATTTAACTTTTTTTTCACTTTTTTTTACACTTTTTGACTATGGGACATGTATAATTTTTACTTTGATCGGTGGTCTCATACACTGCTGTATTCATGTACAGCAGCGAATGAGACTGTCAGTGTCTCACTGACACTCACTGGTTTATTGCTGGATCTCACGAGCCACCATACCCTGGGGTCATCACATGACCTCAGGGTACCATGGTAACCATCGGGACCTGCGATTCTCATCACTGGGGTCTGATGGTTACTAAGGGGGTCTTGTGATCCCTTTGTAACAACTTAAATACCGCTGTCGCGATTGACAGCGGTATTTAAAGGGTTAATAGGCCCCGATCTTCACTAACCTGGTTGGGTTTCATACAGCTGACGCCTGCGGGAATCGCCGCTGTTTGGCAGCACTATTCCCTTACTCCTCAGCGGAATAAGTACCCTTAATGACGACCGTTAAAAGGCAAAATGGCAGTCGTTAAGCGGTTAAATTTCAGTTAGCGTCCACGTGTAGCATCACTGTAGTGGGGAGAACCCACTTAAAGCAGACCTGTCATGAAAAAATACTATTAACCTGCAGATATGGAGGTTAATAGCTTTCGGAATCTGTGCGGCTGCCACACTGAAAGTACGACTGGTGGGAGGAAATTAAAGGGAACCGGTCAGTTTTGGCCGTATTAAGATATGACCACTGCCTTTCAGGGCTTATCTACAACATTCTATAATGCTGTAGGTAAGCCCCCGATACGACCTGAAAGATAAGAAAAATAAGTTTTATTATACTCACCTGGGATATTTGGTCCAGTCCGATGGGTGTCGCGGGTATGGGTCCAGCGCCTCTCATCTTCATGCGATGCCGCCCTCCTGCTTGCTTCACAGGCTCACTGGCATCGTTCTGCTGTGCAGGCGTACTTATCTGCCCTGTTGAGGGCAGAGCAAATTCCTGCAGTGCACAGGTGCTGGGCCTCTCTGACCTTTCCCTTTACCCTCAACAGGGCAGAGAAGTATACCTGCGCAGGAGCATTATGCCAGGGAGCCATGAGGAAAGCAGGAGAGCGGAATCACAAGAAGATGGGAGGCGCCGGACCCGGACCTGCGACACCCATCGGACCGCCCCCTGGATGATTATAATAAAACAATTTTTTCTTATCTTTTAGGTCGGATTGGGGGCTTATCTACAGGGTTATAGAATTCCAGGACTTTTTTAGTTTCTTTTTTTTTTTTTTTTTGCAGAATATACCAAACTGTTGATTTGGCCACTCCTAATATTCTGCCATCTCCCTGATGAATTTCTTCTTATTTTTTAGTTTGGTCTTTTTTTATCTATTGAGATCTCCTTTCACCACTTTTCACATCAACAGCTTCCAAAAGCAAATGCCACTCCTGGAATGTGCTCCAGACCTTTTACCAGCTTAATCGATGATGGATTAACGAGGGAAAAGTCCATGCAGCCCATTTAAGAGTTTATGAGATAATTGTCCAATTACTTTTGGCCCCTTTAAAAAGAAGCAAGTATATATTTAAGAAATTATTCTTAAATCATTACTCCATTTAGGATGTGAATACCCTTCAATTCAAGAAGAGAGTCTGCACTTTAAGTTTATCTATAATATAACGCTGGGAGTGTCACTCTGTCCGAAGCCTTTATAGATTGCGCAAGCGCGACACGTCTGCGCAGTCTAGCTCCAGACAGAAAACTGCATAAGCGGTGAGGATTATGTATGGTGCCGGAGATCGCGGTACGTGTAGACACTGAATGCATACCGTAAGCACAGGGAAGAAAGGTGAGTATAAATGTTTTTTTTTTTTTTTTTGTAGGTGCAGTTATATAGGGGTGAGGGGGACCATACATATCAGGATAGGGGGTGAGAGGTAGCATGCATACCAGGATAGGGGGTGAGGGGACCATGCATACCAGGATTGGGGGGTGAGACGACCATGCACACCAGGATTGGGTGGTGAGGGGACCATGCATATCAGGATAGGGGGGTGAGGAAAAGCATGCATACCAGAACAGGGGGTGAGGGGACCATGCATTCCAGGATTTGGGGTGAGAGGACCATGCATTCCAGGATAGGGGGGTGAGGGGACCACGCACACCAGGATAAGGGGGTGAGGGGTAGCATGCATACCATGATTGGGGGGAGGGGACCGTGCATACCAGGATAGGGGGGTGAGGGGACCATGCATATCAGGATTGGTGGTTGAGGGGGTACCATACATCCGATAGGGATATGGAGGGACCATGCATACCAGGATAGGGGGATTAGAGAACCATGCATACCAGGATTGGGGGTGAGAGGACCATGCATATTAGGATTGGGGGTGAGGGGACCATGCATATCAGGATTGGGGGGTGAGGGGACCATGCATTCCAGGATTGGGGGGTGAGGGGACCATGCATACCAGGATTGGGGAGTGAGGGGACCATGCATTCCAGGATTGGGGGGTGAGGGGACCATGCACACCAGGATTGTGGGGTGATGGGACTATGCATTCCAGGATTGGGGGGTGAGGGGACCATGCACACCAGGATTTGGGGGTGAGAGACCATGCATTCCAGGATTGGGGGATGAGGGGACCATGCACACCAGGATTTGGGGGTGAGAGACCATGCTGTTGTGAATGGGTTTGAGATGAGTTCTGAGCAGAGGCTCCCTCTGGTGGTTACAAGCGGTACTAGTGAGGATTGTGAGGACTGGGAATCAGGTGTCACTGATTGGTCTTTTATAAGGGAGTCATTTTCCCATCAGGGTTGCCGGTGATCAATTGTTCTGGTCTGAATCCTTCTTTCCAGTTTCCCTTGTAGCCTGCTGTGTCGTGTCTGCATCTCCTGCTATCAGATAAGACAATTTCTTATTTTGTGTTTTTTCTATATTTTTTGCATTTTGTCCTGCACTTCTGTGGGGGCCTTCAGGGTCCCCTCCGGGGGCTTTTGCCCTCTCAGTTTAGTCCAGCCACTGTGTTTTGTACTTTTGCTTTTTCCAGTTTTTTTTTCAGTGGCTGCTGTTTTGTTTTTGTTACACCAGAGAGCTAATTTAGGTGGTAGAGGTCGTGTGATCTCAGGTGATTTTGAAATTAGTAGAGTTGGTGTTTTTTCAGGGTTTTCTGAGATTGCAGTAAGTACCCTTCCTATCCTTTTCTATTTAGATAGTTTGGGCCCCAGCGTTTGCTCATACTATTTTCTTTCTGTGTCAGTATTTCCTCTTGTCTAACCGCCATTACATGTTTGGGGGCTTTCTATTATCTTTGGGGTTCTGCTCCGGGGCAGATAGCTTTCCTATTTCTATCTTTAGGTGTAGTTAGTTTCTCAGGCTGTGACGAGGCGTCTAGGACCAACGTAGGAACGCTCCACGGCTGCCTCTAGTTGCGGTGGTTAGTCAGGGTACTGCAATCTCATAGATTCCAACTGCTCTGGTGTATTTCCTTTTTTACCTGCACTCCTCAGCTACCGTAACATAACACCATGCATTCCAGGATTGGGGGGTGAGGGGACCATGCACACCAGGATTTGGGGGTGAGAGACCATGCATTCCAGGATAGGGGGTGAGGGAATCATGCATACCAGGATTGTGTCATGGGTGCATCGCCACAAAGATCGTCGCGATTGCACATTCTGACTTCTCACAGCTGAGCTTCTGTTTCTTTGTTTTTTGGTAATGTGAGAGTTAATTTTTCCTAGCTCTTTGCTAAGGCTAGGTGCAGCCTCGCCCGGCTGCTTTTGATTATGTTCTAATTAGTTTCCTTTATATTTCTGCCAGTCTGGGTGTTAGAGGCCGGTGAAAGCATTCATATAGTTTAGCAGACTGGATCGGTTCTGAGAATACTTAAGCTAAGAGCTCCTTAGTTGTTTTTACTCTTACAGCTTATAGTTTATCTCTGAGACCTTAGGTGTTCCTACTGTGTGTGAGTGTTGTATGTAAGACTTTATTTACTTTATTTCTTGTCTTTCTTGTATGTCTTTCTGTTCATTAACCGTTACCTGTTCATTCCCTTTGGTGGTATTCAGGGTCCTTCTAAGGACTAGAATACAGTTGGCAGGGATTGATAGGAGACAGGGTTTACGCTGGTGGCCTGGACCTCTGTACCTTTAACAGTACCTCCAGGTAGAGGGATTAGTCAGGACCCAGTTCAGGGTCAGCTTAGACCCCGGTCACCCTCTAGCCGGAGACAGCGTATAACGGATTCCGTTTTGACCCACTGGACATTCTATCAGGTAAATCCATGTTATAATATATCTATGCGCATGTTATATAGTATGTTGCCCTTTTGATATAGATTACTGACATCTCATATATATATCTGCTATACAGCGTGACATTTTCACCGGCCCAAAAAGATTCTCCCCAGCTGTCATGGATCCAGTAGCCCAGCTGGCCCGACAGTTGCAGGGGTTGTCCATGGAATTTGCAGACATTAAGTCCAAGGTTTTGTCCCTCCCAGAGCAAACCAGATCTGAACCTAAGGTTGCTCTCCCGGACAGGTTCACTGGTGGGCGGGACAAATTTTTTACTTTCCGGGAGGCATGTAAATTGTACTTTCGGCTGCGGCCTCGGTCATCTGGGAGTGAAGAGCAGAGGGTGGGAATTGTTATCTCGCTCTTACAAGGGGACCCTCAATCTTGGGCGTTCTCTATTCCTCCAGGCTCCCCAGATCTCCAGTCAGTGGATCGATTTTTTACTGCCCTGGGTCTGGTATATGATGATCCGGATCGAGTTTCCCTTGCTGAAACAAAGTTACGTAAAATACGGCAGGGAAATCGTCCAGCGGAGGAATATTCTTCTGAGTTCCGTAGATGGGCAACAGATACTCAGTGGAATGACCCAGCTCTTAGGAGCCAGTTTTGTCAAGGGTTGTCTGACAAATTAAAAGATGTGTTGGCTCAGTATGATTCTCCTCCATCACTGGAGGCTGCTATGGCCCTTGCTATTCGCATTGATAGACGACTTCGGGGAAGACGCGAGGTAACTCCGCCCCCCGTGATGACTCCACCTACTACTAAAGTCCCTTATACTGAGGTTCCTCTGGTCTGTTCTGAGGAACCCATGCAGTTGGGAGGGACATCATTTTGTAGGAGGGAATCGGCGGTGCGCCGCAAGGCTAGAAGGTGTTTCTTTTGCGGGAGAGAGGGACATTTTGTTGGGGTTGTCCATCCCGGACCTCTTTGACCCAAGGAGTTAACCTGGGAGTCTGTATTTCGTCCCCAAATCCCTCTCAGTTTATCGTGCCTGCGGAGGTGGTGATTGGTACTAGAACTGAGAGGATTTCTGTTTTTCTTGATAGTGGGTCCGGGGCTAATCTTGTGGACGCTCGGTTTGCCCAGGTGCATGGTATGCAACTGAGTGTATTGGCCAAACCGGTCCCTATACTCTCTATTGATTCTAGACCTCTTGGTCAAGGTAGCTTGGTTCAAGCTGTTCATAACATAGATCTTCGAGTAGGGGCAATGCATAAAGAGCAATTGTCTTGTTATGTGTTGGAGGGTCTACCTACTCCTATTGTGTTGGGACTTCCTTGGTTGGCTAAACATAACCCAGTGATTGATTGGCAATCCAGAAAGATAAGCCAGTGGGGTGAATTTTGCAAGAATAACTGCATGAGCACGGTCATCGGTGCAGTTGTGCCTAGGACTTTGCCTCCTTTTCTGGAGGACTTTGGGGAGATGTTCTCAGAGAAGGGGTGTAAAGAGTTACCTCCTCATCGCGCATATAACTGCTCAATAAAGTTGCTTCCTGATGCCTTATCTCGTACTTTCCCAGGGACCGGGAGGATGGATGATCCGGTTCCTATTCCTCAGGAGGGAGTTGTGGTGTCAGCTGTATGCTCTGAGCTTGAGGGGGAGGTATTGGGGGCTCAGGGGGACGCCCCTGTGGGACTTCCAGGGAGACTGATAGTTCCAGATCAGTTAAGACTGAAGGTTACGGAGAACCGTTACAAACGGATGGCTGATAGGGGGAGAGTTTCTGGTCGAGATCTGAAGGTGAATGATCTGGTGTGGTTGTCTACCAGGAATATTAAACTTAAAGTTCCCTCCTGGAGGTTGGGTCCCAGATTCATCGGGCCGTACAGGATCAGTTCCATAATTAATCCTGTGGCATTTCGTCTGGACCTCCCTCCTACGTTTAAAATTCATAATGTGTTTCACAAGTCATTACTTAAAAAGTATGTGGCACCAGTCATACCGTCACCTCTACCTCCTCCTTCAGTGGTGGTCAATGATAACGTGGACGGACCTTTCACACAACTCACCCGGACAGACCTGGTCATGAGGGTCCGGAGGCCCCTCGTAGAAGGGGGGGTACTGTCATGGGTGCATCGCCACAAAGATCGTCGCGATTGCACATTCTGACTTCTCACAGCTGAGCTTCTGTTTCTTTGTTTTTTGGTAATGTGAGAGTTAATTTTTCCTAGCTCTTTGCTAAGGCTAGGTGCAGCCTCGCCCGGCTGCTTTTGATTATGTTCTAATTAGTTTCCTTTATATTTCTGCCAGTCTGGGTGTTAGAGGCCGGTGAAAGCATTCATATAGTTTAGCAGACTGGATCGGTTCTGAGAATACTTAAGCTAAGAGCTCCTTAGTTGTTTTTACTCTTACAGCTTATAGTTTATCTCTGAGACCTTAGGTGTTCCTACTGTGTGTGAGTGTTGTATGTAAGACTTTATTTACTTTATTTCTTGTCTTTCTTGTATGTCTTTCTGTTCATTAACCGTTACCTGTTCATTCCCTTTGGTGGTATTCAGGGTCCTTCTAAGGACTAGAATACAGTTGGCAGGGATTGATAGGAGACAGGGTTTACGCTGGTGGCCTGGACCTCTGTACCTTTAACAGTACCTCCAGGTAGAGGGATTAGTCAGGACCCCAGTTCAGGGTCAGCTTAGACCCCGGTCACCCTCTAGCCGGAGACAGCGTATAACGGATTCCGTTTTGACCCACTGGACATTCTATCAGGTAAATCCATGTTATAATATATCTATGCGCATGTTATATAGTATGTTGCCCTTTTGATATAGATTACTGACATCTCATATATATATCTGCTATACAGCGTGACAGATTGGGGGTGAGGGGACCATGCATTCCAGGATTGGGGGTGAGAGGACCATGCATTCCAGGATAGGGGGGGTGAGGGGACCACGCACACCAGGATAGGGGGGTGAGGGGTAGCATGCATACCAGGATTGGGGGCAGGGGACCGTGCATACCAGGATAGGGGGGTGAGGGGACCATGCATATCAGGATTGGTGGTTGAGGGGGTACCATACATCCGATAGGGATAAGGAGGGACCATGCATACCAGGATTGGGGGGTGAGAGGACCATGCATTCCAGGATAAGGGGGTGAGGGGACCATGCACACAAGGATTCGGGGGTGAGGGGACCATGCATTCCAGGATAGGGGGGTGAGAGGACTATGCATTCCAGGATTGGGGGTGAGAGGACCATGCATTCCAGGATTGGGGGGTGAGAGGACCATGCATTCCAGGATTGGGGGGTTATAGGACCATGCATTCCTGGATAAGGGGGTGAGGGAACCATGTATACCAGGATTGGGGTGAGGGGACAATGCATTCCAGGATTGGGGGGTGAAGGGGTACCATACATCCTACGATAGGGATGAGGGGGACCATGCATGCCAGGATTTGGGGGTGAGGGGACCATGCATACCAGGATTGGGGGGTGAGGGGACCATGCATTCCAAGATTGGGGAGTGAGGAGACCATGCATACCAGGATTGGGGGTGAGAGGACCATGCATATTAGGATTGGGGGTGAGGGGACCATGCATATCAAGATTGGGGGTGAAGGGACCATGCATACCAGGATTGGGGGGTGAGGGGACTATGCATACCAGGATTGGGGGATGAGGGGTACCATGCATGCCAGGATAGGAGGGTGAGGGGTACCATGCATACCAGGATTGGGGATGAGGGGACCATGCATACCAGAATTGGGGGGTGAGGGGGTACCATACATCCTACGATAGGGATGAGGGGGGACCATGCACACCAGGATTGGGGGGTGAGGGGACCATGCATACCAGGATTGGGGGGTGAGGGGACCATGCATACCAGGATTGGGGGGTGAGGGCACCATGCATACCAGGATTGGGGGTTGAGGGGACCATGCATTCCAGGATTGGGGGGAGGGGACCATGCATACCGGGATAGGGGGTGAGGGCACCATGCATTCCAGGATTGGGAAAGGGATCATGCATTCCAGGATTGGGGGGAGGGGACCATGCATACCAGGATTGGGGGGGTGAGGGGACCATGCATACCGGGATAGGGGGTGAGGGCACCATGCATTCCAGGATTGGGAGGGGACCATGCATACCAGGATTGGGGGGGTGAGGGGACCATGCATTCCAGGATTGGGGCAGAGGGGAACCATGCATACCAGGATTGGGGGGTGAGGGGACCATGCATTCCAGGATTGGGGGGTGAGAGGACCATGCATGCCAGGATTGGGGGGTGAGGGGACCATGCATTCCAGGATTGGGGGTGACGGGACCATGCATTCCAGGATTGTGGGGAAGGGAACCATGCATACAAGGATTGGGGGTGAGGGGACCATGCATATCAGGATTTGGGGTGAGAGAACCATGACTACCAGGATATGGATGAGCAGGTACCATGCATACCAGGACAGGGATGAGGGGGGTACCATGCATACCAGGATTGGGGGGTGAGGGGACCATACATACCAGGATGAGGAATGGGGTGCCATGCATAACAGGATTGGGTGGGGGTGAGGGGACCAAGCATACCAGGATAGGAGGGGGGCAGCACATACCAGGATGGGAGACCATATACCAATAAAAATGCTTGCCACCCGGGCGTAGAATGGGTTCATAGCTAGTATTGATTATATAACTGTATCTTGAATGTGTTTTGGTAATAGCTAAAATGCCATAACTTGTGTCACTGTCCAAATATTTCTGGAAATAACTATTTCCCCTTGTGAAAATGTGAAATCTAGGCGTAAAGCAACATTTTAATGGCAAAAAATAGAACTATTTTTTACCGCCCAATTGTAAAAAAAATTCTGTGAAACACCAGTGGAGTTAATATGATCTTTGCACCCCTAGATTAATTTATTTAGGGGTTAAATTTTGTAAATTTGGTCACTTATGGGGTGATCTGCCACCTAAGGGGCACTGTTATTGTTTACATGGTGCCTGCAAACCTTTCCAGAAATTTGTATCCACCCTATTTGATTCCCCGGCCTATCACCTAACAGCAGGTGATATTGTCACGGGTGTGTCGCCACGAAGATCGTCGCGATTACACAACCTGACTTCGCACAGTTGAGTTTTTGGTGCTTGGTGTTTTTCGGCACTGAGGGAGTTAATTCTCTCTCTCTCTGTGCTAGAGGAGGCCCAGACTCGCCCAGCTGCAGTCTGCAGTTAATGCTGCAGTAATGAGATTCCTTCAAATACCTGCCGGTCTGCTAGGAATGTGTCGGTGAAAGCATTCATGCAGACCAGCAGAGCGGTTCGTGGTATTGTGAAGTCTGAAGTGAAGAGTACCTGGTGTGGTTTTTTCCCCTCCTCGCTTTATCATTTATCTCCGTACCCGTTGGTGTTCCCTCTGTTGTTGTGGAGTGAGTTTTGCATGCAAGGTGGATTTTAGTTTACCCCCTTGTACTGTCTCGTTCGTCTATTACTGTGTTTAGGCATATACCTTCCAGTCCCCTGTGTTGTGATCGGGGTCCTTCTCAGGACTAGATTACTGAGGGTCAGGGATTTGCAGGAGATAGGGTTATGCTGGCGGCCTGGACCTCTGTACCATCAACAGTACCTCCAGGTAGAGGGATTAGTCAGGGCCCCTGCTTAGGGTCAGCATAGACCCCGGACCTCCTGTATGCAGTGACAGCGTGACAGATATACAGTGGCATGTAAAAGTTTCAATATGGCCCTCCTTACCTTCTAAGCTTTGCACAGTGCCTGAAAAGTACTTTACAGCCACATATGGCGTATTGGCATGTAACAAGTTATATAGTCAATTTTTTCCTATTAGCCCTCTGAAAATTAAAAACATGGGCTAAAGCAACATCTTAATGTAAAAAAATATTTTTTAGTTCCCCAGGCCAATCCTTTGAAATTCCATGAATCACTGGATTAAAAATGCTCACTACATCCCCAAATAAATTCCTTGAGAAATTTAGTTTCCAAAACTGTGTCACTTGTGGAAGGTTTCTGCGGTTTTGGTATTTGCAGTTACTTGCTGACTAGACTTATCCAACTTCTGAGTTGACAGCTAACATAACATTGACAGCTCACATCACCACTGCAGCTAATCAGTGAGCCCAGCGGCTTGTGCCATCTACATTGACTTTAGCAATGATGTGAGCTGTTAGGGTATGTGCAGACCATCAGGAATTGGTAGCACTGTGGACGCTGGAGTGGTCCCCATGACGAGGTGAGGGGGCGCTTCAACGGGAAGGTGTAAAATGCAGTATCCCTATTACCTCCTTGCGGCAGCAGTGCTCTGTGCGGCTCACTGTGCTGGGGGGGGTCGGCTCTTTGTGCAGCGTGGGGGGGCTCCACCGGCTGCTCATTGTGCAGCGTGGGGGGCTCCGCTGGCATTTCCTCAAAGCCCGCAGCTCCATTGTTACAATGCGGTGGCCGCCCCCACAGCACAGAGAGCTGCACAGAGTACCGCTGCCGCAAGGAGGTAATAGGGATACTTCATTTACACCTTCCCGGTGAGGCGCCCCCTCACCTCGTCATCGGGACCACTCCTCCGCACCGCCCTATAAGACAACACCCGGCGTATAAGACCACCGACTTTTAAGAAGATTTTCAGGGGTTAAAAAGTCATCTTATATGCCTAAAATGCAAAGGAAATGTGTCATCTTTAACTTTAGGCCTTTTAGAGATCATTTCATCTTCAACTTGCTTAACTTTTCACAATATTAGTAATTTTGACAAGGGTTGCCATAACTTTTACATGCCACTGTATATCACCTGCTGTTAGGTGATAGGCCGGGGAATCAAATAGGGTGGATACAAATTTCTGCAGTGGTCAGCCACGCCCCCACCTATGACTCACAATCAGCCAAGCTCTAAAGGTACTGCCACACTACACAATCCCGCTAGCGATCTCGTTAGCGTCGCATACTAATGAGATCGCTAGCGGGATTGTTTCTATATCGCTAGTAGCTACCTAACTTAGCGGTCGTTAAGGACGCTATCGCGGTTAGCGATCTCCTTAACGACTTTAGCGGTACAAAAGTACCGCTAAATCGCTAAGAAAAGGTGCTACACTTAGCGATTATACTTACCCAGCGGGAGCGCCGGCGATAAAATAGGGTCCGGAACGATTCCAGCAACGAGCGAGATCACAGCAGGATCTCAGCAGGGAGCTCGTCGCTGGCAGATGCCGCACACTACAACATCGCTAACGGGATCGCTAAATAGTGACGTTTTTTAGCGATCCCGTTAGCGATGTTGTTTAGTGTGGCATACCCTTAAGAGAAGCACAAGGCAGCTGTCATAATCCATTTTTGGATTTGTGGCAGCTCTGGTTACACTCTGTTTAAATGCTGCTTTTTTCCTTTCTGGCTATTGGAGTTAATGTCAGTTTTTCCCCCGCTGGCAATCTGGCGTAATTGCAGTGCTGCTGGTCAGCTGATGTGGGTGGTGACCACTCCCACTACCCTTTAAAAGGTCACCTGATGCATCAGCTGAGTGTTGGTGATAGAGCAATCTTCAGTGACCAAGCCTGAGTAAGAAGCTCTCTGGGTGCAGTGGCATGGGCGTACCCAGGATCAAAAGTAGGGGGGGGGAAAGCCAATGTCGCATCTTATACAGGTTACATCATATACACTGTACATTATACTGCATATTAGGTATGGAGCATTAGAACTGTTGTATATTGTATAATACAGCAGTGTATTCGACACTACGCTGTATATACCATATATTATACATGGCAGTCGCGCTCATGTCAGGAGCGGTACCAGCAAGTCCGAGAATTGCAGTGCGATCCTCGCATGAGTTATACGGCCGTCTGTCTATGCCCTTGTTATAATAATACTGAAATATTAATCTATTATTAAAGTATTAACGAGCTCACAAGTAAAAAAAAGCCCCCTACCTCCCCTGTCCCCCACCCACACCCCATCGTTTCACATGCACCCCTTAGTGTTCTGTCCCACTGACCCCACAATACTCCCATCCTCTCACATGCACCCCTCAGTGCTCTGTTGCCCCTCCCCACTTCAGTCCCCACAATACCCCCATCCTCTCACAGTAAACCCCAGTGCCCTAGCCCCACAATACCCCCATCCTCTTACATTCAACCCCAGTGACCTGTCCACCCTCCCTCACAATACCCCATACTGTCACATCAACCCCTGTGCGCCAGCCCCCACAATACCCCCATCCTCTCACATTCACCAACCAGTGCCCTGTATCCCCTCCCCTACAATACCCCATCCTCTCACATTCACTCTCTGTGCCCTGTTGCCCCTCCCCCACTTCAGCCCCCACAATACCCCATCCTCTCACATTAACCCCCCCAGTGCCCTAGCCCCCACAATACCCCATCCTCTCACATTAACCCCCCCAGTGCCCTAGCCCCCATAATACTCCCATCCTCTTACATTCACCCCCAGTGCCCTAGCCCCCACAATACCCCATACTCTTACATTCACCCCAGTGCCCTGTACCCCTCCCCCACAATACCCCATCCTCTCACATTAACCCCCCCAGTGTCCTAGCCCCCACAATACCCCATCCTCTTACATTCACCCCAGTGCCCTAGCCCCCACAATACCCCCATCCTCTTACATTCACCACAGTGCCCTGTACCCCTCCCCCACAATACCCCCATCCTCTCACATTAACCCCCCAGTGCCCTAGCCCCCACAATACCCCCATCCTCTTACATTCACCTCAGTGCCCTGTACCCCTCCCCCACTGTACCCCCATCCTCTCACAATAACCCCCCCAAGTGCCCTAGCCCCCACAATACCCCCATCCTCTTACATTCACCCCAGTGCCCTGTACCCCCTCCCCCACTGTACCCCCATCCTCTCACATTCCCCCACAGTGACCATGACATGCCTGAGCAGAATGAATTTAATAAATTCCATCCCCTCTTACCATGAAGCTTGCAGGCAGTGACTGAGGCAGGACCAGGAAGTGTCCAGTGTCTGCACACAGAGGGCACTAGGACCCAGTGTGGCTGAGACAACCAGAGCCTGCAGGGCAGAAAGTGAAACTACAGCTGCTGCCTGCCAGGAAGGAGCTCCTCTGGTGAGACAGCAGCTCCGTGCACTGCGCACACACAGACAGGCTCTGCAACCTGTGGCAGAGGGAGCCGGCATTGTGCTGCTCTCTCCGCTCTCTTTCATTGTGTGCCCCTGCTTCTAGGGAGGGGCAGCTGCCTCCCCCTGCCCCACGGTGGGTATGCCCATGTGCAGTGGTGCTTCTGCTGAGTTCATTATCCTGGTGCCTTTATTCTGCTGTTCGGTGCTTTGCAGCAGAGAAAACTAAGTATTTCTTCATCCCTTTCGTGTTTGTCACTATCTGTCATGTGTGCATCGCCACGAAGATCGTCGCGGTTGCACATTCTGACTTCTCACAGCTGAGTTGCTGTTTCTTTGTGTTTGGCAGTTAGGGAGTTAATTCTGTCTGTGCTCAGTTCTGGGACTGGGTGCAGTTTTCTCCCGGCTGCAATTAATTATTTGTTGATTGGTTTCCTTTAAATCTCTGGTTGTCTGTGTTGGGAGTTGCCAGTGAAATTCTTCATGCAGACCACAGATAGGATTGTATCTGTATAGACTTAAGTTAAAGAGCTCCTTAGTTGTTTTAAGCTCACCTTACTTAGAGTTTAATATCCCAGATCATTTATGTTCCTTCTGTGTTTGAGTGTGTATGCAAGTCTGTGTTTTCTCCAGTCTGTCTTATATGTCTAATCTGTGTATTTAGCAGAGATCAGCCCATATCCCTTTGGTGGTAATCAGAATCCTTCTTAGGACTGATTACAGGGTTCAGGGACTGATAGGAGACAGGGTTAGGCTGGAGACTTGGACCTCTGAACCATTATCAGTACCTCCAAGGTGAGGGATTAGTTAGGACCCCAGTTTAGGGTCAGGTTAGACCCCCGGTCCTCCTCTTTCCTGTGACAGTGTATCAAGTCCTCAAGATTAACCCTGAGTTCAACGGATATCGTGTCAGGTAAATCTATTCTATATTTACATGCTGATGTTGCTAATCTATATGTTGTATAGAGTGTTGTTCTTTTAATAATAGTTTACTGACATCGTACACATATCATAAGACCGCGTGACATTTTCACTGGCCCATAAAATTATTCCCAGTTGCCATGGATCCAGTAGCCCAGCTGGCTCTGCAGTTGCAGGGATTATCCATGGAGCTGACGGACATTAAGTCCAAAGTTTTGTCTCCCTCGGAGCAAACCAGATTTGAGCCTAAAGTAGCTCTCCCGGACAGGTTCACTGGTGGGCGAGACAAATTTTTTACCTTCAGGGAAGCATGTAAATTGTATTTTCGGCTTCGATCATCAGGGAGTGAAGAGCAGAGAGTGGGAATTGTTATCTCGCTCCTACAAGGGGACCCTCAATCCTGGGCCTTCTCCCTTCCTCCGGGATCCCGGCTCTACAGTCAGTAGATCGATTTTTTACTGCCCTGGGTTTGGTATATGATGACCCAGATCGGGTCTCTCTTGCTGAGACAAAATTACGTAAGATACAGCAGGGAGATCGTCCGGCGGAGGAATTTGCTTCTGAGTTCCGTAGATGGGCCACAGATACTCAGTGGAATGACCCAGCTCTTAGGAGCCAGTTTTGTCATGGGCTTTCTGACAAATTAAAGGACTTTTTGGCTCAGTATGATTCTCCTCCATCACTGGAGGCTGCTATGGCCCTAGCTATCCGTACTGATAGACGGCTCCGGGAGAGGTGCGAGGTAACTCCGCCCACTGTTGTTACTCCACCTACTACTAAAGTCCCTTATGTTGAGGTTCCCCTTGTCTGTTCGGAGGAGCCTATGCAGTTGGGAGGGACATCATTTCGTAGGAGGGGATTGGCGGTACGCCGCAGGACTAGAAGGTGTTTCTTCTGCGGGAAAGAGGGACATTTTGTTGGGGGATGTCCATCCCGTGCCTTGTTGAGCAAAAAGTCGCCGGAAAACTGTTAATCCCAGGTTGTGTGGTGGACGACAACCTGGGAGTATGTATTTCGTCCGCTAGTTCTTCTCAGTTCCTTGTACCAGTGGAGGTGGTGGTTGGTACAAGAGTGGAGAGATTTTCTGTTCTTCTTGATAGTGGGTCCGGGGCTAATCTGGTTGACGCTCAGTTTGCTCAGGCTCAAGGTATGCATCTGAGTGTATTGGTCAAACCGATCCCTATATTCTCCATTGACGCCAGGCCTCTCGGCCAAGGTAGCTTTGTTCATGAGGTTCATAACATTGACCTTCGGGTAGGGGCAATACATAGGGAACTATTATCTTGTTATGTGTTGGAGGGTCTACCTACTCCTATTGTGTTGGGACTTCCTTGGTTGGTTAAACATAACCCTGTGATTAATTGGCAGTCCAGAGATATAAGCCAATGGGGGGAGTTTTGCAAAAGTAACTGCATGAACACAGTCATCAGTGCGGTCGTGCCTAGTACTTTGCCTCCTTTTTTGGAGGACTTTGGGGATGTGTTCTCTGAGGAGGGGTGTCAGGAGTTGCCTCCTCATCGCGTGTATGACTGCTCTATTAATTTACTTCCTGATGCTAAGTTACCTAAAGCTAGGTTATATAACCTTTCTGGTCCTGAGAGGCAGGCTATGAAAGATTATATTTCGGAAAGTCTGGCCAAAGGGCATATTAGACCTTCATCTTCCCCAGTGGCCGCGGGGTTCTTCTTTGTGAAGAAAAAAGATGGAGGCCTACGCCCTTGCTTGGATTTCCGCGAACTTAATCGGATTACTGTTCGAGATCCGTATCCACTCCCTCTGATTCCTGATCTCTTCAATCAAATTGTTGGCGCCAAATGGTTCTCTAAATTGGATCTCAGGGGGGCGTATAATCTGATTAGGATAAAAGAGGGGGATGAGTGGAAAACGGCGTTTAACACGCCGGAGGGACATTATGAGAACCTTGTCATGCCTTTTGGTCTGACTACTGCACCAGCAGTATTCCAACATTTTGTTAATGACATTTTTCGTCATCTGGTGGGGCTGTTTGTGGTCGTATATTTGGATGACATTTTAATTTACTCACCAGATCTTGTGTCTCACCAGGAGCATGTGAGACAGGTGTTGCAGATCTTGCGAGACAATAAACTATACGCCAAACTGGAAAAGTGTGTATTCGCCGTACAGGAACTTCAGTTTTTGGGTTTCTTGGTGTCAGCCTCCGGTTTCCGTATGGACCCTGAAAAGGTGAGAGCAGTGCTTGAATGGGATCAGCCAGAGGATCTTAAGGCTCTGCAGCGTTTTCTGGGGTTTGCTAACTACTACCGGAAATTTATTTGTAATTTCTCATCTGTTGTCAAACCTCTCACTGACATGACAAGAAAAGGGACGGATTTTTCTAAATGGTCGGACAAAGCTTGCCAAGCTTTTTCCTCTTTGAAAAAATGTTTTGCTTCGGCACCCGTTCTCATCCAACCAGATGCATCACAGCCGTTCGTTGTGGAGGTGGACGCGTCTGACGTAGGGGTGGGTGCAATATTGTCCCAGGGTCCGTCCCCTGGTAAATGGCATCCGTGCGCTTTCTTTTCTAAAAAATTGTCGTCCGCCGAAAGGAATTATGATATCGGCAATAGGGAACTTTTGGCCATTAAGTTAGCTTTTGAAGAATGGCGTCACTTTTTGGAGGGGGCAGTCCACCCGGTCACCGTCATTACTGATCACAAGAACCTGCTGTATTTGGAATCTGCTAAGCGTCTGAATTCCAGACAAGCTCGATGGTCGTTGTTTTTTACCAGGTTTAATTTTGTTGTCACTTATCGCCCTGGATCTAAGAATGTTAAGGCGGATGCCTTGTCTCGCAGTTTCCCAGGGGCCGGGAAAATGGATGACCCGATTCCTATCCTTCAGGAGGGGGTGGTAGTGTCGGCTGTATGTTCTGAGCTTGAGGAGGAGGTGTTAGAGGCTCAGGGGGACGCCCCTGCAGGACCTCCAGGGAGACTGTTTGTCCCAAATCAGTTGAGACAAAAGGTTATTGAGGCACATCATAATTCTGCTTTAGCAGGACATCCAGGGAGTAAGGCTACTTTAGATCTCCTTTCTCGCCGGTTTTGGTGGCCTAACGTTAATAAAGATGTTTTAACTTTTGTCGCGTCCTGTGGGGTTTGTGCTCGCTCTAAGACCCCTCATACCCGTCCGTCTGGGACCCTCTTACCCTTGAAACTTCCGGAGCGTCCATGGACTCATTTGTCTATGGACTTCATCACGGACCTTCCTCAGTCGTCAGGGAAGACTGTCATACTGGTGGTTGTTGACAGGTTCAGTAAGATGGCACATTTCATTGCTCTTCCTGCCCTCCCTAATGCTAAAACTCTGGCGCAGGTGTTCATTGGGGAGATTGTGAGACTTCATGGGTTGCCTTCTGATGTGGTGTCAGATAGGGGGTCTCAGTTTGTGTCCAAGTTTTGGAGGGCATTTTGTTTACGTCGGGGGATGCAATTGTCATTTTCCTCGGCTTTTCATCCGCAGACCAATGGTCAGACAGAGCGTCTGAATCAAAGCCTAGAGACTTATCTTCGGTGTTTTGTCTCAGAGAACCAGGAGGACTGGTCTTCTTTCTTGCCTCTGGCAGAGTTCGCTCTTAACAACAGGCGGAGCGAGTCCACTGGTAAGTCCCCGTTTTTTGGGGCATATGGTTTTCATCCCCAGTTTTGTACATTCAATGGGGGGGGCCCTTCTGGGGTTCCTGAGGAGGAGCGTTTCTCGTCGTCACTTGCTTCAGTGTGGAGAGGTGTATTGAATAATCTGAGTGCTATGGGGAACCGTTATAAACGTATGGCTGATAGGAGGAGAGTTTCTGGTCCAGATCTTAATGTGAACGATCTGGTATGGTTGTCTACCAGGAATATAAAACTTAAAGTTCCCTCCTGGAAGCTGGGCCCCAGATTCATCGGGCCGTACAGGATCAGTTCCATAATTAATCCTGTGGCATTTCGTCTGGACCTCCCTCCTACGTTTAAAATTCATAATGTGTTCCACAAGTCATTACTTAAGAGGTACGTGGCACCAGTCATACCATCACCTCTACCTCCTCCTCCAGTGGTGGTCAATGGTAACTTGGAGTTTCAAGTGTCAAAGATCATTGACTCACGTCTGAATCGCCGGTCCCTTCAGTACTTGGTGCATTGGAAGGGGTATGGTCCAGAGGAGAGGACGTGGGTTCCTGCGTCTGACATTAACGCAGATCGTTTGGTGCGGACCTTCCACAGAACTCACCCGGGCAAACCTGGCCCTGAGGGTCCGGAGGCCCCTCGTAGAAGGGGGGGTACTGTCATGTGTGCATCGCCACGAAGATCGTCGCGGTTGCACATTCTGACTTCTCACAGCTGAGTTGCTGTTTCTTTGTGTTTGGCAGTTAGGGAGTTAATTCTGTCTGTGCTCAGTTCTGGGACTGGGTGCAGTTTTCTCCCGGCTGCAATTAATTATTTGTTGATTGGTTTCCTTTAAATCTCTGGTTGTCTGTGTTGGGAGTTGCCAGTGAAATTCTTCATGCAGACCACAGATAGGATTGTATCTGTATAGACTTAAGTTAAAGAGCTCCTTAGTTGTTTTAAGCTCACCTTACTTAGAGTTTAATATCCCAGATCATTTATGTTCCTTCTGTGTTTGAGTGTGTATGCAAGTCTGTGTTTTCTCCAGTCTGTCTTATATGTCTAATCTGTGTATTTAGCAGAGATCAGCCCATATCCCTTTGGTGGTAATCAGAATCCTTCTTAAGACTGATTACAGGGTTCAGGGACTGATAGGAGACTTGGACCTCTGAACCATTATCAGTACCTCCAAGGTGAGGGATTAGTTAGGACCCCAGTTTAGGGTCAGGTTAGACCCCCGGTCCTCCTCTTTCCTGTGACAGTGTATCAAGTCCTCAAGATTAACCCTGAGTTCAACGGATATCGTGTCAGGTAAATCTATTCTATATTTACATGCTGATGTTGCTAATCTATATGTTGTATACAGTGTTGTTCTTTTAAGAATAGTTTACTGACATCGTACACATATCATAAGACCGCGTGACACTATCCCCTATGTGGAAATATCTGCAGCGGTGAAGCTAGCGCCCGACTGGCCAGTGCACTAGCCAGGGCAGTTAGGTGACAGCGAGGGACGTGGTATCCTGACGGCGATGGGGGGGGGGGGGAGGGAGGTCCCACTTAGGGCGAAAGGGGAGTGCAGGGACAGGCTCAGGCTTGAGCTCAGGGGTGTCTCTTCCTTCATTTCCCTATTGGTAGGGCCTTCCTCCCCCCTTTACCATCACGTTGTTTTTGTGTTGTGCCATCCGCTGACCGACCACCCGTTGGGTCATGTCACATCGTGACAGTAGCTCTGAACAACGGTCAGGTACTGGGTGGAGCCGAGGGAAATACCCAGTGAGTGGGGTGGTGCTTAGAAGGTGTGCGAGTGACTGCAAGAACAATGTCACGCAAGCCACTGGAGATGCAGTGTTAACATTGCTAGAATCACACTGGAGGCGAGTATTGGTGTTATTATTTTACTGGGAGGTAGTAGAGGACAGAGGGATTGAGAAGGGGGTTGTCTGGGTTGTGGACAGCCCCTTTAAGAAGAGTTAAGAAATATAAGAAAAAAGCTGTGATAATCTGGGTCACAAAGATTTGACAATAAAAGTCGACTTTACGGTGTGTAAAAGACTGACAGTGAAATGTTAGCACACACAAAAAAAATGGAAATAGTTCCTTCAAAAAAATCTTAGGGGATTTCTAAGCACAAACCAACCTTTTAAGGGTACCCTGGCCAAAAAGGTTGAGAACCATTATTGTTTGCTATTTCATTGCTCTAAAGAGAGGATATAAGGTCACATCAATGTGAATGGTTTGAAGCAATGTAGGATGCCACATGAAAAACTGAAAATTGTAATCCGTTATGGCCCCCAAGTCACCACTATCAGTCACCCGGGATAGAGGCACTACATTTTACCTCCTCTCAGAGCTACTGTTGCTGAGATACCATAGATAAAGTAGCAGCAGCTGCAAGCAATAAGTGCTACTGTCATTCAATATTATCGTCATGATGGCTTCTCTCTCGCTGACCCCTGACAGAGATCATGGAGAAGCATCTGCAGAAGGAAAAGACAACTCACAATAAATGTGACTATAAAACATCTCAAGTTCCTGAGAACAGATCTTCCCCATAGTCTTTCTCCTATACTGACTAGTGGGAAAATAGATATTAGAGTGTTAGTGTGTCGAGTATGCCAACACATCCCACTGGTCAAGGTGGCAGAACTCAGTGAATCCTTTCCATACTGAGTTAAGGCTTTGAAGAATGCAAGTAGTGGGTCAGTTAAGTTTAAATATGCAGATTTGGCATTTGTATCAAGTGGATACTGTGAAATAAAAGACAGTGGGTATATTTATCAATATGGTTTAATTCTGATACAGTGCAAACTTAGACTAGACAGCTTAACATTTTCTAGATTTAAAATGATTTATTACATAGTGCCCCTAATTCCAAAGCACTGTATATGCAAAAAAAAAGTGTACTGTACTTAGCAATCATTTAGCAAAGTAGAAAACAAGTATAGCTATACATGGATAAATGATAGGTGCAATGGGAAGGAAGACCCTGCCCAAGAGGGCTTACAATGTACAAAGGAAGGATACAGTAGATGAGGGTAAAGGGTATGCCACACTAAACAGCGTCGCTAACGAGATCGCTAAAAACGTCACCATTTAGCGATCTCGTTAGTGACGCCGGTGTGTGTGGCATGTAGCAACGACGTGGCCCCTGCTGTGATCTCGTTCATCGTTCACATCGTTCTGGACCCTATTTTTATCGTTGGCGTCCCGCTGGTGAGCATATATCGCTGAGTGTGGCACCTTTTTGTTAGCGATGTGCGGTGTTTTTGTACCACCAAAGTCGTTAAGGAGATCGCTAACCGCGATAGCGTCCTTAACGACATCGCTAAATTAAAAAAAAAAAAAAAATCAAAAAAGTGCAATACAATAAAGTGTAGAAAAAATAATAATAATAATAAATAATATTACAAAAAATATATATAATACACTATATAAATATATACACCACTAATTGTGATCGCACCACTAAGTGCGGTTGGATGACCAACCAATAAAGTATAAAAAAAACACCCAAGTGTAAGAGAAAAATGGGGAACAAAGAACCACCAAGGCAGGTAAAGGTACAATAAATGTTTTATTTGAAAAAAATTACATAAACATTTGCACAAAAATAATGGTAATGTAATATAATTAAAATGATGTTAAAAAGGAGGCAAACACAAACCACCCTACAGTGCCTAATAACCGGGATATATATCCATATGACCAGGTAAGTATATAACACAACACAATAATAGTGCAAAAATTAATAAATGTGCTACAAAGCAAAACCAAAACCTAATATACTATAATAATGATATACATGTGCTAATCTAAATAATACTAAGGTGCCTGCAAGCAACGCACAACAGGGCACACGAATAATACTAAGTGTTATAACCAAATGTGTGACACCGCATAAAAAATATGTGCTGTGCTAGATGATAATACTCAAGTGCTTGCAACAAAAATTGTGCAAGACTAAGCACATAAAAATCAATAGTGCTTGATAAAACAAACACACATGTGTAAACTATACCTGGAAAATATCGGGAAGGCAGAGAGGGTGAATGGATCGCTACCTAGAACGCGCCCCGACGCGCGTTTCGGAAAATATTCCTTCGTCAGGGGGATGAAATATGTCTGAATCGCGGTCTATAAATAGTGCGGTCAATTAGGGAAATGGCGCCTGCGTGTTACAATAGGCGGCGCCATCATCATCGCAGACATCATAGATTGTAACACGTCATGTCCGGTCACGTGTAGATTACTGATTCATAGGTACTACGCCTGCGCTCAAACCATAGCGCAAACTAACAAGCGACGCATTCGTGGTCGCAGATCATTAACTACACTATATCCTGTCCGATCACATGGGCATTTTAAATTGCACCACAAATGTGATGCCTCTGGTTTGAGGGTATCGGGGATTGATATGCTCATCACCAATGCGAGAGGTGGGAATATGAGTAAAAGATTGGCACAGTTAGAGGCCAAGTGGATCTGGACTTTGAAGACAGTCTCTCCACTTGGCCTGAACGAGAGTCTCTCATATGCACCATTTTTATGATGTTTTTATACATTTGTATTTAATCATTTTTGTTTTTTTAGTTTCAGTTTCGCGGTATCAATTGGTTCTCATACCATCTTTTGATGAATTCGACTGTCCTATACGAGTCTTCTTTTGACAACATCTTGGAGGTCATTCAGAATTTTTTATCATCATCATACATCATTATGGATTTTGGATTTCATCTATGGATTTTCTATACGTGGCTGTCTGTGACAATCGTAGTTAAGCAAATTTGTGTATTCTATTTATATCATGTTTATTATGATGTAGTTTCAACATTGTGGTTTTGTCATTTAGTGTTTTGGTGTGGCAGCGCATGATGATTTTCTTGACGCGATGTGCCCATGGTGATGGAGTCTCTATGTACCTTACCTTTGGTGGGGTGCATGACTCCGGTTGCCATGTTGCCTTCGCTCGACTACATCATACATGCGCCCACTAGCACCTAACACAGCATATATATATATATATGTTTTTGTTTTTTTATCTATATACTGATATTATGTGCCACATCCATATCCTGTTGTGTATTTACAGGAAGTTCGGACACAATATCATGCAGTATAATGTTATATACTGCATAAGTGGCTTTATCTTACATGATTATCCATGTGTTGAAATGACATTTTTGGTTCTTTTTGGCATGCGCATGCGCTAGCATTGTGGTCCCACGTGATTGGACATGACTGTGTCAGTCAGTGAAGTTTGCGACCTGAGTGTGTCGCTTATTATTTTGTGCCCCGTTTGGAGCGCTGGCGCAGTATCTATGAGTCAGTCCCATGCGATCGGACTTGATATAGTGTAGTTTTATGTCTGCGACCACGAATGCGCCGCTTGGTATTGTGCGCTCTAGTTTGAGCGCTGGTACAGTACCTATGAGTCAATCTATACGTAACCGGACATGACGCGCTGCAACCTATGATGTTTGCGATGATGATGGCGCCGCTTGTTATAACATATAGGCGCCATTTCTTTAATTGACCCACGTGATTGAACATGATTTTGTGTAGTCAGTGAATTCTGCGACTTGAGTGCGCCGCCTGTCATTGTGCGCTCTGTTTGGAGCGCAGGCGCAGTATTTATGTCATATGAAAAAATAACCGTGTGCACAACCAAGAAGGTGCCAGAGTAGGTTCCCACACCGTATCTAATAGAAAATGAACTCGGCACTCAACTTTAGTATAGTGAGAATAAAGATTTTTATTCACAGTAGTAACACGAAACGTTTCGGTCCTATATCATGGACCTTCATCAGTCACTACATTTATAAAAAACAGAAGAAAAAAATTATATTAACAAAATAAAGTATGTACAATCAAAATTTGGTCAATAGTAAAGGTAGAGAGTAGTTGTATACAATGCTTCAGGAGATTTAGGGAGCAATCATAGGTCAGAGTTGTATCAGAGGTATCACAAAGGCAGAAAGAATATATATGGTGAGGACATACCAGATACTACTGGGAAGGGGGTTGATCCACATAGGGAAGAAAGAAAGGGCTGGATATAGCTGTAGGTGAAAATAAGATAAACGTAAGTGCCGATATTCTTTTATGTATAAGTAGATTTTGTGCCTATGCCTGTAGATGTGACATACCCTGTATTGGTGGGGTGAGATGAGGAAGAGGACAATGCCTCTATTGCACTAGTAACCTGTAGAAACAGCGCAAAACATAGACACCATAAATATCACAACTATCAATGTGATGGTGAAGCAGTGGAGCCGCTATACTTGTCTGTGACTGACCTGTTGTGAAGGAGTCCGGTAGTGAGGATAGGTCTCTGCATTGGACGCGGTGTCCACCGCTAGTCTGAGTGCAGAGAAAGCTAGAAAGCAGCATGTATATGAGAGGAAGAGGCGCGACTATAGTGTCAGTCAAACAGAGCATTAGACAGGAAGTGAGGTGGCAGGAAGTTAATGGACATGTGTTCCAAGTGAATACTAGGTAACCAGAGGCCGTCCCTACAGGTGGGAGGAGTAAAGGAGCAGCGTGCTGATGGAGATGTGCCCAACAGGATGACGTGGCAGCATTATAGTATTTAATACAAGCGGCTCTAAAGTGAATGAAAGAGAGGCATGTTAGTACAAGCATAAAGGAGTTTACAGCAATAAACATTGCGATCTTATACATTAGCTTAAAGCGATATACATAACAGGCTTGCAGCATCAGTATGCGTCAAAAGGGGCATAACAGTAATATGAGTACTGATTTAGTACATTATCATAAGACAGTATGGAAGACAAATCTGCAGGCAACAAGGACTAATTAATAAACACCTAACAGAGATCAAAGCAGCATGTGGTAAATGACAGGTGATGTGTAAACATCTGTATGCATCATTTATAAAGTAAAAGGGTGTCACAGCAAAATTCATATTGGTATAGTGCGTTATCAGAAGACAGTATGGGAAAATGGCAGCACGGATTATTAAATAAATAAACACCTGGCTGAGATCAACATATCATGTGGTATATGGCAAGTGATGTATAAAAAAGGGGGGGTGGGGGAATTATAGCCTCAGTGGTCATATGCAGAATTACATGAAGGAGAGTAAATCGTATTCACGATTAAGACCCTTAGGTGATAGAGTGTCTAGGGTGTGTATCCAATACGCCTCTCTCCTTTTCAATTGACGTATGCGGTCGCCTCCTCGTCGTGAATGTGGTATTTGTTCCAAAACTTGGTATTTTAATTGGGCTATGGTATGTCCCATTGTGATGAAGTGGTGTGGGATGGGGAGTAAGGTATTCTTACATCTTATGGTTGATTTGTGTTTTGAAATGCGTTGTTTTACAGGTTGACTAGTTTCCCCAACATATAATAACCCACAAGGACACTTAATCACGTATATCACAAAGGTCGTGTCGCAAGTAAAGAAACCACGGACTCTAAATGTTTTTCCCGTATATGGGTGATGGATGGTTTCTCCTCTGAGTACGTTATTACATTGAGTGCATCCCAGACATGGGAAAGTGCCCGTTCTTGGTTTTTTCAGGAATTGTTGTGTAGTTCCTGATTTTTTAGGGCCTAAGTCAGCTCTGATCAATGCATCCCTTAGGTTGGGTGCACGGCGGAAGCATGGGAGAAAAGGTCTAGAGAATTCTTTAATGTCCGGGTGCGCAGTCTGGAGGAGCGGCCAATGTTGGCGAATGGATTTGTGTAATATATACGCATAGGGGTGGTAATGGTGTACGAAAGCAATTCTGCCCCCCATATCTTGTTTATTGCGAGTGACCGTAGTTCTGGAACGATCCAGGACCCCTTGTGGATAGCCCCTCTCTCTAAATTTTGAATTCATTTCTGAGAGGCGGGTTTCCTGAGTGGTATGATCGGAGACGATCTTTTTGACCCGATAGAATTGGGATGTCGGAATGGATTTCTTCATGGCGACTGGATGGAAGCTATTAAAATGAAGTAAGCTGTTACGATCTGTCGGTTTGACATATAGATCAGTGGATAAACAGCCACTGGAATCCTTTATAATCACAGTGTCTAGGAAATTGATCCTGGAGTGGTCGTGTGAGATGGTAAAGCTGAGTCCGGGCCAAGAGCAATTCAGAAATTGATGAAAGAGTGCTAAGGACTCGAACGTGCCCCCCCATATGCAGAAGACATCGTCTATGTAACGTTTCCAGACAATGGCGTTGTTCTTGAATAGAGGGTTTGTGTAGATCAATGTCTCCTCAAAATGGGCCATGTAGCAATTTGCATATGGGGGTGCTACGTTCGAGCCCATCGCGGTCCCGCGTATCTGCAGGTAGAAATCATCCTGGAACATAAAGTAGTTGTGTTTAAGTACGATGGTTAACAGATCCAGACAGAGAGCGATCTCTGCTGGATTAAAGTCCGATTTTTCAAGTAAGCGTTGGACAGACCGTATACCGTTCTCATGAGGTATGGAAGTGTAGAGGTCTTTTACGTCAAATGTGACTAATAGGGAATTAGCTGGAACTTGATTGATGGAGCGGATCATGTCCAGAAACGCTCCAGTGTCCAAAATGAATGATTTGCTAGTTTTGATTAGAGGAGTGAAGATTTTTTCTAGATAAATTGCCAATGGTGAGAAAATGGAGTCCGAGGCGGCCACGATTGGCCTGCCAGGGGGTTGCTGGAGGTTCTTATGGATTTTGGGGAGTATGTAGAATACAGGGATGATCGGATTATGAGAGATTAGAAACTCATGAGTTTTACTGTCCAGGATGCCTGCATCACAATGTTGTCTTAGTGTGTCGCTAATGTGGGTCCGTATATCATTGGTGGGATCACGCGGTAATTTCTGATAAATAGTGATGTTGTCGAGTTGCCGGAGTGCCTCAGAGATGTAATATGAGCGGTCCATCACGACAATTGCACCCCCTTTATCCGCAGGTTTTATGATGATATTTTTATCATCTTGTAAGGATTTAAGGGCATGATGATCAGTAGCCGTGAGGTTATGTGGGTAGTGTAATTTGCCTTTTTCCATGTCAGATTTAAGACCATGGAAAGAGGAATAAATGAAATCAATAAAGGTCTCAAGAGCGTTCAATCCAGGGGGAGGTCTGAAGAGGCTCTTTGTTCTCAGGCCCAGAGTAGTGGCTGAGAGTCGTCCCGGTTCTCCCGGAGACTGTATAGGTCTAGGTGCGGGAGGTTGAGAAAAATACACCCGTAGTCGTAGGGAACGAAAAAACCTTTGAAGGTCCATTTCAAGTTCAAATGTCCTATATTTGTAAGAGGGGCAGAAGGAAAGTCCTTTTTGGAGGACATAATATTCTGCGATACTCAAAGTCCTGGATGAGATGTTAATGACGAGTGGGCACATACCTGGGAACGAGTTGTCCGTATTTGATTCAGATTGTCCCTTCGGTCTGTGCCCCCGTCTGGTCCTCTTCGTCTTGTTTGGCGTCTGCGTGGGCCTAAAAAAGGAATAGGAGCAGAAGAAAGGCCACCTCTGTCCTGTTCTGAGCCGGAGGTAAAGGCATCGGTTGAAGATCTTTGACCTGGACAATAGGAAGGTCGCCATGAAGAGGGTCTCTCTCGCCACTTGTAGACACGATTTAGGTTATAGTCCTCTAGATCTCGGGCAAATTTCTGGCGCTTGCGATCCTCTATGTCCTTTCTGTGTTGAATTATGTTGTTATTTATCTGTGATTTTAAGGAGGAGATTTCCTCTGGTGTCCCCGTGGAAGACAGTTGTGCCTCGATGGAGCCAACTTGCTCGGTGCTGGTAGCTATGGCCTTCTGCAAGTTCTCTACGGTTAAAAGCATGAGGTCGAAAGAGCACTTGTTAAGTATTTGTTCATATTTTTGACAATATTCAGTGGAGTCAGAGAAGAGGGTGGGACGAAGGGGTACTCGTAGGCCCCGTGGAATTCTCTGAACTCTAATATATTCAGTGAGAGTGGCACAGTGCAATTCTAGGTTTGTGCGGTGGCGTAATTCTCTCTCTAAATCGCGTCCACGGGTCTCCCGAGGGGGAGCCTTGAGGAAATCACTTGAAAGGGTGGTCTGAGCTAGGATGCTCGATGTCTCATCAGCATTATACGAAAAAGTGAGAGAGGATAGTGACATGACCAAAGATGGCGTCATCTTTGGTCATGTCACTATCCTCTCCCACCCTCTTCTCTGACTCCACTGAATATTGTCAAAAATATGAACAAATACTTAACAAGTGCTCTTTCGACCTCATGCTTTTAACCGTAGAGAACTTGCAGAAGGCCATAGCTACCAGCACCGAGCAAGTTGGCTCCATCGAGGCACAACTGTCTTCCACGGGGACACCAGAGGAAATCTCCTCCTTAAAATCACAGATAAATAACAACATAATTCAACACAGAAAGGACATAGAGGATCGCAAGCGCCAGAAATTTGCCCGAGATCTAGAGGACTATAACCTAAATCGTGTCTACAAGTGGCGAGAGAGACCCTCTTCATAGCGACCTTCCTATTGTCCAGGTCAAAGATCTTCAACCGATGCCTTTACCTCCGGCTCAGAACAGGACAGAGGTGGCCTTTCTTCTGCTCCTATTCCTTTTTTAGGCCCACGCAGACGCCAAACAAGACGAAGAGGACCAGACGGGGGCACAGACCGAAGGGACAATCTGAATCAAATACGGACAACTCGTTCCCAGGTATGTGCCCACTCGTCATTAACATCTCATCCAGGACTTTGAGTATCGCAGAATATTATGTCCTCCAAAAAGGACTTTCCTTCTGCCCCTCTTACAAATATAGGACATTTGAACTTGAAATGGACCTTCAAAGGTTTTTTCGTTCCCTACGACTACGGGTGTATTTTTCTCAACCTCCCGCACCTAGACCTATACAGTCTCCGGGAGAACCGGGACGACTCTCAGCCACTACTCTGGGCCTGAGAACAAAGAGCCTCTTCAGACCTCCCCCTGGATCGAACGCTCTTGAGACCTTTATTGATTTCATTTATTCCTCTTTCCATGGTCTTAAATCTGACATGGAAAAAGGCAAATTACACTACCCACATAACCTCACGGCTACTGATCATCATGCCCTTAAATCCTTACAAGATGATAAAAATATCATCATAAAACCTGCGGATAAAGGGGGTGCAATTGTCGTGATGGACCGCTCATATTACATCTCTGAGGCACTCCGGCAACTCGACAACATCACTATTTATCAGAAATTACCGCGTGATCCCACCAATGATATACGGACCCACATTAGCGACACACTAAGACAACATTGTGATGCAGGCATCCTGGACAGTAAAACTCATGAGTTTCTAATCTCTCATAATCCGATCATCCCTGTATTCTACATACTCCCCAAAATCCATAAGAACCTCCAGCAACCCCCTGGCAGGCCAATCGTGGCCGCCTCGGACTCCATTTTCTCACCATTGGCAATTTATCTAGAAAAAATCTTCACTCCTCTAATCAAAACTAGCAAATCATTCATTTTGGACACTGGAGCGTTTCTGGACATGATCCGCTCCATCAATCAAGTTCCAGCTAATTCCCTATTAGTCACATTTGACGTAAAAGACCTCTACACTTCCATACCTCATGAGAACGGTATACGGTCTGTCCAACGCTTACTTGAAAAATCGGACTTTAATCCAGCAGAGATCGCTCTCTGTCTGGATCTGTTAACCATCGTACTTAAACACAACTACTTTATGTTCCAGGATGATTTCTACCTGCAGATACGCGGGACCGCGATGGGCTCGAACGTAGCACCCCCATATGCAAATTGCTACATGGCCCATTTTGAGGAGACATTGATCTACACAAACCCTCTATTCAAGAACAACGCCATTGTCTGGAAACGTTACATAGACGATGTCTTCTGCATATGGGGGGGCACGTTCGAGTCCTTAGCACTCTTTCATCAATTTCTGAATTGCTCTTGGCCCGGACTCAGCTTTACCATCTCACACGACCACTCCAGGATCAATTTCCTAGACACTGTGATTATAAAGGATTCCAGTGGCTGTTTATCCACTGATCTATATGTCAAACCGACAGATCGTAACAGCTTACTTCATTTTAATAGCTTCCATCCAGTCGCCATGAAGAAATCCATTCCGACATCCCAATTCTATCGGGTCAAAAAGATCGTCTCCGATCATACCACTCAGGAAACCCGCCTCTCAGAAATGAATTCAAAATTTAGAGAGAGGGGCTATCCACAAGGGGTCCTGGATCGTTCCAGAACTACGGTCACTCGCAATAAACAAGATATGGGGGGCAGAATTGCTTTCGTACACCATTACCACCCCTATGCGTATATATTACACAAATCCATTCGCCAACATTGGCCGCTCCTCCAGACTGCGCACCCGGACATTAAAGAATTCTCTAGACCTTTTCTCCCATGCTTCCGCCGTGCACCCAACCTAAGGGATGCATTGATCAGAGCTGACTTAGGCCCTAAAAAATCAGGAACTACACAACAATTCCTGAAAAAACCAAGAACGGGCACTTTCCCATGTCTGGGATGCACTCAATGTAATAACGTACTCAGAGGAGAAACCATCCATCACCCATATACGGGAAAAACATTTAGAGTCCGTGGTTTCTTTACTTGCGACACGACCTTTGTGATATACGTGATTAAGTGTCCTTGTGGGTTATTATATGTTGGGGAAACTAGTCAACCTGTAAAACAACGCATTTCAAAACACAAATCAACCATAAGATGTAAGAATACCTTACTCCCCATCCCACACCACTTCATCACAATGGGACATACCATAGCCCAATTAAAATACCAAGTTTTGGAACAAATACCACATTCACGACGAGGAGGCGACCGCATACGTCAATTGAAAAGGAGAGAGGCGTATTGGATACACACCCTAGACACTCTATCACCTAAGGGTCTTAATCGTGAATACGATTTACTCTCCTTCATGTAATTCTGCATATGACCACTGAGGCTATAATTCCCCCACCCTCCCTTTTTTATACATCACTTGCCATAAACCACATGATATGTTGATCTCAGCCAGGTGTTTATTTATTTAATAATCCGTGCTCCCATTTTCCCATACTGTCTTCTGATAACGCACTATACCAATATGAATTTTGCTGTGACACCCTTTTACTTTATAAATGATGCATACAGATGTTTACACATCACCTGTCATTTACCACATGCTGCTTTGATCTCTGTTAGGTGGTTATTAATTAGTCCTTGTTGCCTGCAGATTTGTCTTCCATACTGTCTTATGATAATGTACTAAATCAGTACTCATATTACTGTTATGCCCCTTTTGACGCATACTGATGCTGCAAGCCTGTTATGTATATCGCTTTAAGCTAATGTATAAGATCGCAATATTTATTGCTGTAAACTCCTTTATGCTTGTACTAACATGCCTCTCTTTCATTCACTTTAGAGCCGCTTGTATTAAATACTATAATGCTGCCACGTCATCCTGTTGGGCACATCTCCATCAGCACGCCGCTCCTTTACTCCTCCCACCTGTAGGACGGCCTCTGGTTACCTAGTATTCACTTGGAACACATGTCCATTAACTTCCTGCCACCTCACTTCCTGTCTAATGCTCTGTTTGACTGACACTATAGTCGCGCCTCTTCCTCTCATATACATGCTGCTTTCTAGCTTTCTCTGCACTCAGACTAGCGGTGGACACCGCGTCCAATGCAGAGACCTATCCTCACTGCCGGACTCCTTCACAACAGGTCAGTCACAGACAAGTATAGCGGCTCCACCGCTTCACCATCACATTGATAGTTGTGATATTTATGGTATCTATGTTTTGCGCTGTTTCTACAGGTTACTAGTGCAAAAGAGGCATTGTCCTCTTCCTCATCTCACCCCACCAATACAGGGTATGTCACATCTACAGGCATAGGCACAAAATCTACTTATACATAAAAGAATATCGGCACTTACGTTTATCTTATTTTCACCTACAGCTATATCCAGCCCTTTCTTTCTTCCCTATGTGGATCAACCCCCTTCCCAGTAGTATCTGGTATGTCCTCACCATATATATTCTTTCTGCCTTTGTGATACCTCTGATACAACTCTGACCTATGATTGCTCCCTAAATCTCCTGAAGCATTGTATACAACTACTCTCTACCTTTACTATTGACCAAATTTTGATTGTACATACTTTATTTTGTTAATATAATTTTTTCTTCTGTTTTTTATAAATGTAGTGACTGATGAAGGTCCATGATATAGGACCGAAACGTTTCGTGTTACTACTGTGAATAAAAATCTTTATTCTCACTATACTAAAGTTGAGTGCCGAGTTCATTTTCTAGCAGTATTTATGTCAGTCCCATGTGATTGGACAGGATATAGTGTAGTTAATGATCTGCGACCACGAATGCGTCGCTTGTTAGTTTGCGCTATGGTTTGAGCGCAGGCGTAGTACCTATGAATCAGTAATCTACACGTGACCGGACATGACGTGTTACAATCTATGATGTCTGCGATGATGATGGCGCCGCCTATTGTAACACGCAGGCGCCATTTCCCTAATTGACCGCACTACTTATAGACCGCGATTCAGACATATTTCATCCCCCTGACGAAGGAATATTTTCCGAAACGCGCGTCGGGGCGCGTTCTAGGTAGCGATCCATTCACCCTCTCTGCCTTCCCGATATTTTCCAGGTATAGTTTACACATGTGTGTTTGTTTTATCAAGCACTATTGATTTTTATGTGCTTAGTCTTGCACAATTTTTGTTGCAAGCACTTGAGTATTATCATCTAGCACAGCACATATTTTTTATGCGGTGTCACACATTTGGTTATAACACTTAGTATTATTCGTGTGCCCTGTTGTGCGTTGCTTGCAGGCACCTTAGTATTATTTAGATTAGCACATGTATATCATTATTATAGTATATTAGGTTTTGGTTTTTGCTTTGTAGCACATTTATTAATTTTTGCACTATTATTGTGTTGTGTTATATACTTACCTGGTCATATGGATATATATCCCGGTTATTAGGCACTGTAGGGTGGTTTGTGTTTGCCTCCTTTTTAACATCATTTTAATTATATTACATTACCATTATTTTTGTGCAAATGTTTATGTAATTTTTTTCAAATAAAACATTTATTGTACCTTTACCTGCCTTGGTGGTTCTTTGTTCCCCATTTTTCTCTTACACTTGGGTGTTTTTTATATTTTTTTTTTGACATCGCTAAATTAGGCAGCTACTAGCGATATTATAACAATCACGCTAGCGATCTCATTAGTATGCGACTTTAACGAGATCGCTAGCGGGATTGTTTAGTGTGGCAGTACCTTAAGAGCTGCTACTATAATAGTGCAGTGGTAGTAGGGTTATTGCAAGTTATATGAGTTCTTGAAAGGTGGATATGTTTGAAGGCTTTAAAAGACAGGGAAAGACTAATCAATTGGGCTAAGCATGTGACAAATCTTGGAGATGGTTGTGTGAGGAGCAGAGAAGGAAGGATTGTGTGGAGCAGAGATTATGTGTGGGGAAGTAATGGGAAATTAGATCAGAGATATTTTTAGGTTACAGGTTATTGACAATCTTGGAAGTCATTGTTTGTATCTTGAACTGGATTCTTTGGACAGTGGAGAGTGATGCCGAGAGGCAGGAATGACAAAGAAAGGGGGAGGGAAGGCAGAACAGTAACACAGGGACAGGTGGATTAATTGGGTAGCTGAATTAAGGATGGTTTAAAGGGGTGAGAGAATGTTAAATGAGAAGCCACCAAGAAGGAAATTGCAGTAAGCTAGTCAGGAGATAAAGGCATGTGCCAGCATTTTTGTTGACACAAAAGTGAGAAAAGAGCAGATTCAAGAAATGTTTTAACATTTGAAGTTGCAAGAGGTGGTAAGTAGAATTGTGCAAAATGACCGGCATTATCCAAGGCCAGTGGCCACATTGGGTGTGCTTGGCTGCATGACCAGAACCTTGTGTATTAGTAGGCCTGTGTGTTGTGTTTTGGTAGCTGAGGAGAAAAAGCAAATATGGCAATACACCAGAGAGGCTGGAACCTATTAAATTGCAGTAACCTGAACTAACCACACAACTAGAGGTAGCCATGGAGTGTTCTTACGTTGATCCTAGACACCTCGTCACAGCCTGAGAGATAACTACACCTAAAGGCAGAAAGAGAAAAGCTATCTGCCCCGGAGCAGATCCCCAAAGAAAATAGGAAGCCCCCAAACATGTAATGGCGGTTAGACAAGAAGAAGCACGGACACAGACAGAAAATAGAATGAGCAAACGCTGGGGCCCAATCTGTCTAGACAGAAAAGTACAGGAAAGGATTCTCACTGCAATCCAAAAAAACCCCTAAAAAATACCAACTCTTCTGATTGCAAAAACACCTGAGATCACATGCTCTCTACCACCTAAATCAGATCTCTGGTGTAACAAAACTAAGCCGCAGCCACTGAAAAAACAGGAAAAAGCAAATGAACAAATAACAGTGGCTTCAGATAAACTGAGAGGAGCACAAGCCCCCGGAGGGAACCTGGCTGACCTCCACAGAAGTGCAGGGAACTATGCAAAAAGCAAGCACAAAAATAAAAGCAGAAAATATCTTATCTGATAGCAGAAGATGCAGGCAAGACTCAGCAAACGTCCAAATGAACCAGGAACCACAATTGAGACAAGAACAATTGATCACCGGCAACCATCATGGGAGGGAACCTCCCTTATATCAGACCAGTCAGTGATTCCAGATTGCCATTCCTCGCTGAAAGGTTCTGTACTGTCTGTAACCACCAGAGCCTCTGCTCAGAAACCATCTCTAGCACATTCATAACACCTGTGGCAACATCTTGGGGAAGTGACATTGTGCAAGAACTTCTAATCAGAAGAGAAGATGACAATAGGTGTCAGGAGGTACACAGAGCTCTATTTCAGGGGTCACAGGCTTCTGACATAGCTGCTGGACTCATGGTCCTGCAAATCTTTTTGCTGAACTCTAGTGGGAAGGGATTAAATGTGAAGTTTGTATGATGGAGCAGAGTGGTTAATTCGATTAATAAACATGGCGTATGTTTAACCTGTCTGGATGACCTTACATCAAATAATTGTTGGCTTACTTTATGACAAAAACTTGTGTCACAATTGTGGCCAATTTTTGACGCAATATTGCAAGCTATACCATACCCCTTTTCCTCTAAGTCAGACCTCTTTTCAGCAATATCATGTCCCGTCACACAAATGCCCTCATTCATGAAGATAAGCATTTTGTACACTAGTCTAGATATAAACTGTGCACCTAGAGTAAGACCTGCAAATTCAATTTGACAATTAATCATTCACTCTTCGAGCAGTCAAAGATCACCAACATACTAAAATCCACTTGCATTTATCACTATTGTGACAACCCCAATTATTTTGTAAAAATACCAAATGTTAAACAATTTCATGAAGCATAAATGTTTTGCAACTTTCCAAGCAGTTTTGCATCAGAATTCTGGTGAAAATGGCTAGATTAATCGGCCTCAAAGTGTCTAAGAAAACCCATAAATATGGTGTGTCACAATAGTTTATTTGTTGCGTGGCATTTTGTCTCACTCAGCTGCTCCCCGAGGTAGACACGGGAACACTTGGTATTAAAGTCTCTGGGTGGTTTATTGCTTCATAAACCACAAAGCAAATTAACACAAAAACAGCCATTCTGGCACAAATGAAAATAAAAAGTCCATACAAAAAGTCTTCCCCAGTGTGGCTCCAGCCTTCTGGGACACAACACACTTCAGCTTCCACCAGAGCTTGAGAGTGAAGACTTCCTACATCCAAACATGCATCAGAGGAAAAAAAACCGCAGTAGCTGGACATTTAACTCCCTCCAACTACAACCTTGAGTGGAGATATGGTGAGTAGGCATCCTGCCCATCTCTCACCTAATCACAAAAACCCAGAACCTTGTCATGGCTGATTAACCCCTTCAGCACATATGTTGGGGTTTCAGATTACGGAAGAAAGCAATCTTCATGATACATATCTCCCCTCACATACAGCGCCAGTGACCCTGTCACAGTTGCAAAACTCTGGGTCATTCTGCTTGATAAATCTCCATCACAGTCTGAAAATGCGTCTGGTGCTTTAGTAACACCAGCACAGTAAGAGGCTGGGGCGATCTCTGGGGAGAATGAAGGTTTTATTTCAATAGGTGCAGTTTTATACAGAAAAGTCCAGGTAAAAAACATCCCAAACACTCGATTCATTCACGTGAACCTGTCATGTCAAACTGCCCCCAGTATCTTGTCAGTGATGCAATGTACATCACCAACATTGTTTTCTTAAAGAAAAGCTGCCAGTAAATATGTGTAAAAATATTTTATATCATTCGTAGATTTTATCACATGCCTTTCGTTTCAGTCCTATTCAAAATCATTCACGCCCACCGCATTGTGATTGAATGCCGTGACTGGCCTGACATCACAGCAACGGCTTTGAAAATCCCGCGCTGCCGCTTGCCTGTCAGGTACCCGAGCATACCCACTGAATCTGGGTGTTCCTCCAAAGCTGGTTTTCACATGCGCATGCACTGTGGCGGCAAGCAGACAGTAGCGCGCATGCGTTCACAAACTATATGTGGCCACTGACTCGCAGCGGCTCCGAAGCATGCACACGTGAAAGGAAGCTGGGGACGTACACACAGATTCAGTGCGCATGCCTGGGGAGCTGATGGGCAGCGCTCAAGAGCGGGATTACTGAGGCTGCTGCAGTGACATCAGTCAATCACAATGCGGTGGGCGTGAATACTTTTGAACAGGACCATGACTGACCGACTGAAGCAGTAAAAAGTGCCACCCCATGACTGAAACGAGAGGCATGATATAAAGTTTTTTTTTTTTTATTTTTTACACACATATCTACAGGGATCTTTTATTTAAATTGCTTTCTCAGTGATGCACATTGCATAAGTAAAACGCAAAAAGGAAATCACAGGTTCTGTGCATTTTGTACATCAGTCTTAATGAAGGGTGTGCTGGAGTAAGATACCCACCCCACTTAAAGGGTTCATCCAGCCTCAGACTAAGTGTGCAGTCACATAGTGAAACCTCACACCACATGCACAGCGAGAATTCTCCGATCTCGACCCCAGAAGCAGCAGACGAGTGACCGAAAATGTGTTATTTGCGTACATGCGGCCACGTGCCAACTAGATAGTTGAGACCAGTCTCAACACATAGTGTACTGAGCGAGATCGGATAGTCTAGTCGGAATGTGGCCAGGAGTATGTGAATGTGGCACATGACTGCCCCCTCCTGGAATCCTCACAATGCGCATTGCACGATGTGAGTATTCACAAGTTTGCAGTCACATAGACTGTAGACTTGTGGCCTGAGGCTGGACAACCCCTTTAAGGAATTGGACACATCATGTCACTAGTCTGCGCCTCTGCCAGTAAGGGTATGTGCACACGTTGCAGATTTTGATGCGTTTCTGCAGCGGTTTTGGAGGCGCGGAATTGCCTCAAAGCCGCAGTGCGTTGTGCACACAATGTAAATCTATGGGAAATTTGAAAATGCTGTGCACACGCTGTGGAAACACGCGGAATAGCCGCGTTTTATTTTCCGCAGCATGTCAATTCTTTTTGCGAAACCGCAGCGTTTCTGCACCCATTGACTTGCATTGAGTCAGGCACTTCCGCAGCAAAACCGCAGGTCTAAAAAGATCTGCGGTTTTGCTGTGGATAAAACGGTGCAGATCGGGAGGAGGGAAGTGTGTGGGCGGTGACTGTGTGCGTGTATGTGTGGGTTCCTGGGGGGTCTGCAGGGGTTTCCGGGGCTGTGTGTGTACAGTCATGGCCAAAAGTTTTGAGAATGACACAAATATTATATTTTCACATGATCTGCTGCCATCTGGTTTTTATGTGTGTTTGACAGATGTTTTTATCACAGACAGAAATATAATAATTGCAAACATATGAGTAACAAAAGCTTATATTGACAGTTAGAATGAGTTAATGCAGCAAGTCAATATTTGCAGTGTTGACCCTTCTTCTTCAGGAACTCTGCAATTCTCCCTGGCATGCTCTCAATCAACTTCTGGACCAAATCCTGACTGATAGCAGTCCATTCTTTCACAATCAATGCTTTCATTTTGTCAGAATTTTTAGGTTTTTGTTTGTCCACCCGTCTCTTGATGATTGAGCACAAGTTCTCAATGGGATTAAGATCTGGGGAGTTTCCAGGCCATGGACCCAAAATCTCTATGTTTTGTTCCCTGAGCCATTTAGTTATCACCTTTGCTTTATGGCAAGGTGCTCCATCACGCTGGAAAAGGCATTGTTGATCGCCAAACTGCTCTTGGAGGGTAGGGAGAAGTTGCTCTTGGAGGACATTCTGGTACCATTCTTTATTCATGGCTGTGTTTTTAGGCAAGACTGTGAGAGAGACGATTCCCTTGGCTGAGAAGCAACCCCACACATGAATGGTTTCAGGATGCTTAACAGTTGGCATGAGACAAGACTGGTGGTAGAGCTCACCTTGTCTTCTCTGAATGAGGCGTTTTCCTGATGTCTCAAACAATCGAAAAGGGGATTCATCAGAGAAAATAACTTTACCCCAGTCCTCAGCAGTCCACTGCCTGTACCTTTTGCAGAATATCAGTCTGTCCATGATGTTTTTTCTGGAGAGAAGTGGCTTCTTTGCTGCCCTCCTTGAGACCAGGCCTTGCTCCAAGAGTCTCCGCCTCACAGTGCGTGCAGATGCACTCACACCTGCCTGCTGCCATTCCTGAGCAAGCTCTGCACTGCTGGTAGCCCGATCCCACAGCTGAAACACTTTTAAGAGACAGTCCTGGCGCTTGCTGGTCTTTCTTGGGCGCCCTGGAGCCTTTTTGGCAACAATGGAACCTCTCTCCTTGAAGTTCTTGATGATGCGATAGATTGTTGACTGAGGTGCAATCTTTCTAGCTGCGATACTTTTCCCTGTTAGGCCATTTTTGTGCATTGCAATCATGACTGTATGCAGGCATCGTCCGATGGGACTACAAGTCCCATCCGGCTATGCCTGCTACAGTGAGTGACACATTAGCCAATGATGGGACAGTAATAGTCCCATCATCCGGCTGTGTTGAATGTAAAAAAAACCCAAAAAATACAACACATAACATAGAGTACATACTTACCAATCACCTAATCCCCGACGACATTTCCTTTAATAAAAATAAAACAACTCATACTTACCTTTCCGCCGTAGTCCAGTTATTAACGAGTGTCCCACGACGATCTCCAGTGTAGAACACTGACATCGGGTGCTGTCAGTGGAGGTAATCCTCCACAGTGCATATCCCTCCTCCGCTGGGAGTGAGGTTACTTAAGTTCATTCTCTCACCGGCAATGCTGGGTGAGAAAATTCCCTGTATTGCCATAAAATGAGAGAATGAACTCCGGTAACCTCAGTGATGCACTGCAGGAGCCATTGTCTCCTGTCAGTTCATCACTGGGAGGCCCTATAGAGCAGTGACATCACCTGTCACTGTTCTATAGTGGAAATCGTCATGGGACACTCGTTATTAATTGGACTGTGCCGGACAGGAAGTATACGGTTGGTTTATTTTTTTACTTTTTATTATAGACCGAGGGTGTTGCTTGGATCTGGGCGTGGAATAAAAATATGAAAACTGTGTTATTTCATTAAAATACTTTATTCTTATGTTTTTTAACCCTTTCAAACTCTAAGATTAGTAATGGATAGGTGTCTTATCGACGACTCTCCATTATTAACCGGCCTTAATGTCACCTTACAATAGCAAGGTGACATTAACCCCTTATTACCCCATATCCCACCACTACAGGGGAGTGGGAAGAGAGGGGCTAAGTGCCGGAATTGGCGCATCGTACAGATGCACCAATTCTGGGGCGGCTGGGTGCTGGTATTTTTAGCCAGGGAGGGGCAAATAGCCATGGCCCCTTCCTAGGCTATGAATATCAGCCCACAGCTGTCTGCGTAGCCTTTCTGGCTATAAATTATAGGGGGACCCCACGTCATTTTTTTTGGGAGGTCCCCCTATTTCAATAGCCAGTAAAGGCTAGCTGCGGGCTGATATTCATAGCCTGGGAAGCTCCATGGGTATTAACCCCTTCCCAGCCTGCAAATATTGGCCCGAGCCGTCGGCTTTCCCCCTCTGGCGCAGAAAATTGCGCAGGAGCCCACGTCATTTTTTGCAGAAGGCACGCCACATCTGTGAATTTATCAGCTGGGCTTCACTATGCTCCGTCGCATCCACTTCAGCAGAGTTGGTTGAAAACGGAAAAAGTCACAATTTTTTGGCATAGCTTTTTGTTGCAGAAGAATATTGCGCCATGTTGCGGTGCTGTACTCCGGGAATGCCGTACCCCGGGAATTTTGTACCCAGGAAATGTTGTACCCCGGGAATGCTGTACCCCGGGAATGCTGTACCCCAGGATTGTTGCACACCGGGAATGCTGTATCCCGGAAATGTTGTACCCCGGGAATGTCATACCCCGGGAATGCTGTACCCTGGAAATGTCGTACTCCAGGAATGCTGTACCCCGGAAATCTTGTACCCCGGGAATGCTGTACCCTGGAAATGTTGTACTCCAGGAATGCTGTACCCTGGAAATGTACCCCAGGATTATTGTACCCCGGGAATGCTGTACCCTGGAAATGTTGTACTCCGGGAATGCTGTACCCTGGAAATGTACCCCAGGAATGTTGTACCCCGGGATTATTGTACCCCGGGAATGCTGTACCTTGGAAATGTTGTACTCCGGGAATGCTGTACCCTGGAAATGTTGTACCCCGGGATTGTTGTACCCTGGGATTGTTGTACCCCGGGAATGCTGTACCCTGGAATTGTTGTACCCCAGGGTTGTTGTACCCTGGGATTGTTGTACCCCGGGAATGCTGTACCCTGGGAATGTTATACTCCGGGAATGCTGTACCCTGGAAATGCTGTACCCCGGGAATGCTGTACCCTGGAAATGCTGTACCCGCGGAATGCTGTACCCTGGAAATGTTGTACCCCGGGAATGCTGTGCCCCGGGAATGTTGTGCCCGGGAATGTAGCACAAGCACCGTGGTGATTCGGCCCCACCTTATCCTACAGGCAGTGCGCTCCTCTCGCCGGTATCTGGCTGAGTAAAGTGCGGCTTCTCCACCTCCCTCATGAGGCCGGCAATGGCCCCACCCACAGGCGCACAGCGGCACTGCTCCACACTCCCCGTACTCCGGAGAGACAATGGGATTACTGACGCCGGCTATAAATAGAGCTGTTTAGCATTGCTGAGCCCGACTCCCTGGCCATGTCGCCGCCTTGATGACGTCACCCCGAAATCTCTGCCGCCTTTTGACCCGGTGCCCCAGCCAATGGGAGGAGCCGTTCCCATGGCAGTGGGCGTGACTGGTGAAGTCTGGGTGTGGCCGTTTTCCCTGGGAGATGCGGAAGTTGTGGCCCCCAGCAGTGAGGCGGGTGGACCGGAAGGCGGTGTGAGGAGCGGGGATGTCCGGCTAGGGTAGCGCGCTGTCCGGGAGTCCCGGAGTGTTACGGAGCTGAGGGAGCAGCCGAGACCGCGTCCTGTTCCAGCTATGAGTGAGTGCCGGGGCCGGGGAAAGTTCGGGTTGTAGTGGGGGAGGTGGTCCCCAGCCGGGCAGTGACAGGAGCGGTGTGGCAAATACGGTATGTCCCGTCACCTGCCCGCCGCTGACTGCTCTGCACACCTCCACAGTGTGGTTGCCTTGGTGATCTGGTATTGACTGACAGATGGGTGACATGAGAAGGCTGATGTCCTGGAATTGATGTGTACACAGTGACCACTTAGTGTTCTTCATACTGGTGACTCCTGTCCAGTATGGCATGGCACAAGTCTGTGCCCACTGTAATATAGGACCCCGGACCTGTAGATGCACCCCCTGTGTGGTCAGGTCATTAGGGTGACTAGTGAATGATCAGTGCCCTGCACTATGCCCAGCACAGTCTGTGCCCACTGTAATATAGGACCCCGGACCTGTAGATGCACCCCCTGTGTGGTCAGGTCATTAGGGTGACTAGTGAATGATCAGTGCCCTGCACTATGCCCAGCACAGTCTGTGCCCACTGTAATATAGGACCCCGGACCTGTAGATGTACCCCCTGTGTGGTCAGGTCATTAGGGTAACTAGTGAATGATCAGTGCCCTGCACTATGCCCAGCACAGTCTGTGCCCACTGTAATATAGGACCCCGGACCTGTAGTTGTACCCCTGTGTGGTCAGGTCATTAGGGTAACTAGTGAATGATCAGTGCCCTGCACTATGCCCAGCACAGTCTGTGCCCACTGTAATATAGGACCCCGGACCTGTAGTTGTACCCCCTGTGTGGTCAGGTCATTAGGGTGACTAGTGAATGATCAGTGCCCTGCACTATGCCCAGCACAGTCTGTGCCCACTGTAATATAGGACCCGGACCTGTAGTTGTACCCCTGTGTGGTCAGGTCATTAGGGTAACTAGTGAATGATCAGTGCCCTGCACTATGCCCAGCACGGTCTGTGCCCACTGTAATATAGGACCCCGGACCTGTAGTTGTACCCCCTGTGTGGTCAGGTCATTAGGGTGACTAGTGAATGATCAGTGCCCTGCACTATGCCCAGCACAGTCTGTGCCCACTGTAATATAGGACCCCGGACCTGTAGATGTACCCCCTGTGTGGTCAGGTCATTAGGGTAACTAGTGAATGATCAGTGCCCTGCACTATGCCCAGCACAGTCTGTGCCCACTGTAATATAGGACCCCGGACCTGTAGTTGTACCCCCTGTGTGGTCAGGTCATTAGGGTAACTAGTGAATGATCAGTGCCCTGCACTATGCCCAGCACAGTCTGTGCCCACTGTAATATAGGACAACGAACCTGTAGATGTACCCCCTGTGTGGTCAGATCATTAGGGTGACTAGTGAATGATCAGCGCCCTGCACTATGCCCAGCACAGTCTGTGCCCACTGTAATATAGAACCCCAGACCAGGTGTACCCCCTGTGTGGTCAGATCATTAGGGTGACTAGTGAATGATCAGCGCCCTGCACTATGCCCAGCACAGTCTGTGCCCACTGTAATATAGAACCCCGGACCTGTAGGTGTACCCCCTGTGTGGTCAGATCATTAGTTTCTGGTCTGGAGTTATTATGGTGCTGTACCTATACCTGAGACCATGGGAGTCGGTTCCTCCATAAACACTTTGACACTTGGTGTTTTCCACCTGCATCTTTCTTATTGCATAGAACTCTCTAGGTGACATCACCATGAAAGCATGGGACATAATGTATATTCACGAGTGTCTACTTGTCACCCTCCAGACATTGAAGAGGAAGCGAAGACATTCTAGAATTAGTCATTTCTCTCCAGAAATGAAGTCTTTGTACTGTAGAAAGAATGCAGGCTGTTTTATGTACTATGTAGGAACTGGTTTATCCTTCTCTTACATCAATGGGGGGCTCGCCCCTCATATTAGCCAGAAGAGCGTTAATCTCACTCTGGCTGACCTGAGCCAGACACTTATCACAATTCTGCCCATTTATATACCTGCTGCATTGTATGCCCATGGGATACCAGCTGCTCACCTGGATTGGGTTTACTGTAGATTATCCTGGATGTCTGGCTGCTGAAAACTCTTGTAAAAAGTTTTTTTTTATTTTTTTAAAGTAAAGGTATATTTACACTGGTCAAATAAAAATAGGTATCTAAGAACACTCGTATTCTTGTAATTGGTCTGTCTGAGCAGACTGCCAATTATCCAAAGAACAAACAAAACTAGTTTATCTGTTGAAATGATTTTTAAGCTTTAATAAAACCTTCTCAGCTGCACATCGCCTTGTGTAAACAGCACATTTGTTTCTGTGAACAGTGTTCTGTCTGCAAAGAATCTGTTCTCATTCATTTTCTGCTTATGGTCAGTCTATGAGATGACGGCTGCTCAGCTTCTCTGCACACCGGGGCGGCAATTGTTTAATATCACAAGTCGTCGGGTCTCGGTTTGCATTTACACTAGGCATTCGCAGCTGTTAAGTGTTGGTCGGCAGTTGTCTAATTGCCTGTCCAGGTAGGATGACCGTACTTTCATGTGCACTAAGTGATTATTCCAGGATCATAGAATATCGTTTACAGCACTTGCCCTGTTGACATCCCTTTTGCGAAAAACTGAGCAGTTCCCCCACCACTCCACTCCCCTTGGGTGCCATCCTAGTTTCTAGGATGATTCGAGTAGTACCTGGTCCTGCTGAGCTCTGAGCTGCAGCCACGTATACCCCCGACCTACCTGTAATGCCCGTTTGTTAATGGGTTTATGCTTCTACATACTTTGAGAAACAGCCTTTCAATTTAAACTAAAATTTCAGTTGCTGTTCTTAGTCCTAGCACCAAATTGATAATGTGCATCGTGTATTACTCAGCCGGTTGTATAGATGTGCTGTATACAATGATATCAGTGTTAACCCTTAGGAAGGGACTTTTTACCAGACCATACTCTGGTGCTTTTAGGAAAGAACATCTACGTGAATCTCATCCTAAGGCCACATTCAGTATTTTACATCAGTATTTGTAAGACTAAACCAGGAGATGAGCAATCAGAGAGAAAATATAATAGAAACAAGTCACCACTTCTGTATTTATCACCCACTCCTGGTTTGGGCTTACAGATACTGATGGGAAATACTGATCAAATACGTGTGAACATGCCCTTAGTCTCATCATTAGTTCAAATCCCACCAAGGACAACATCTGCAGGGAGTTTATGTTCTCCCCGTGTTTGCGTGGGTTTCCTCCGGGTTCCTCCAACACTCCAAAGACATACTTATAGGGAATTTAGATTGTGAGCCCCATCGGGGACAGTGATGATAATGTGTGCAAACTGTAAAACGCTGCGGAATATGTTAGCGCTATATAAAAATAAATATAAGGTGGCTAGAGAAAGAACAGCTGATGACTAGCAGGTTCTCAGGCTGGGGCAAGCCTTCTGAGACAGCTAGACAAATCTCAGGAGCTTGGTCACCAGGGTCTAGATATTTGTGAACAACTTGCCTGCCACAGTGTTTATTTTAGTGATATAGTGTGCTGTAATTGCAAAGCATAACCATCTAAAAGAAAACAATAACATTCACCCTCCATGGAAAGCACCTTTTATGTTTGTTTTACTAATAATAAGACTAACTGCCTTAGATGTATTTGACTGCAGGACTTCTTTGACTGTGCAATTGTAGGCAATGCAGAAACCATACCCACGTTGTATGGTGCCGCTTCCAGGTTATAAGAGTATTCCTCCGCTAATAAAAAGAACCTTCAGGAGCTCTACTGTGGTCTCAATGTCAGTGTTGTGTAGCCCAGGCCCTAGATAATATAGATATCTGTATACTTTGTTGCATTATATTGCACTTTAGGTTTCACTGTTGTGATCTGCTTTACTTCTATGTTGCGCTTGCATTATGTGCATATATAAAGTGATGTGATCTGCATCCTTACCCATAACCTATCCTCTAAATGTCCCTCTCTTTCAGGGCTGGGGGAGAGTTGGTGATGAGCCATATCTTTCCAATAAAGCTAAGGTAGAATGGTGTTCCTTTACACTGCACTCATCCCACTAATGGTCCTGTGTGTTGTGGTGTTGTGTTTTTGTTTTGCATCGCAGTGTATCATCACAACACGTCTCCTCATTCCACATAGTGATTGTGTTGTGGTGTGTGAAGCATCTGTCTGGTGACAACCAAGCATGGTCACAGAGCTTACTCAGAGCCCTGCGCGGGCGATGACATCCCGAAGACAAGTGAAGTTTTGTGTCCTCGTTGGAAATGGCCTTATTTTGAGTAATCTCAACAATAGGATGGCTGTATGCCTAGCTATGGTTAAATGTGAAGTAACCAGCGTCTGAGGATCTCAGTGTAACCATTTGAATGCCCTGTTCATGTGTGTGTTAGTTTTTGCTTCCTTGATTAAAGCTTAGTGATGTGCTGTGGAAAGGCGCCGTGCCAAAATGAATACGTTTGCACTGAAATGACTTCTGTTTATTTGCTCTGCTGTTATGCCAACATTGGAGAAGCGCTTATTACTCTGCATGTGCATTACAACATTTGACTCTTTCATAGCATGGAATGATCAGCGTTACTGTCTGTATCCAGTCTGTATCAGTCTTTTTGCCTGCAAGGCTTTAAGCCAGATTTAATACTTTTGCTTAAATCTTTGGGTTAAAGGGAATCTGTCAGCAGGATTTTACTCCCGAACGGTTTGCATGTAGTTCTTTCAAAGACAAGTCTAGCAATCGCTTACATGGCCAGTCTGTTCCTCTGCTACTGAGAAATCTATGTTTGAACTCATGTGCAAATTTCTATATTAATTAGAAGCTTCTGTTCCCTCCCAGCGCTGCCTGCCTCTTCCTGCTTGATCAGACTCCTTTGCCTGTAGTCTCACTACATAGAGGCTGTCAGTCAAGCAAGAGGTGGGGACGCTGGGTGGAGAATAGAGCTGGAGTGACAGAGGCTTCAGACCTAATATAGCTATTTTCATATCCATTCAAATGCCGATTTCTCGGTAATGGAAGAACAGACTGGCATGTAAAGGTAGCATTGGTTTTTTCTTTGAAAAAGCTACAGTACATGCACATACAGTTTGGAGTGTGAAATCCTGCTGACGTTTCCTTATATTTAAATAGATACAAATAATACACTGGCGCAAATAAAATTTGAGCAAACAAAATGGTGCATATATGACTGTAAAAGCGGTAAAGTATATGTATATAATATTCCACAGTGTAATAGTTAGTACCCTGTGGACCGACCTGAATATACAGTCATGGCCAAAAGTTTTGAGAATGACACAAATATTATATTTTCACATGATCTGCTGCCCTCTAGGGTTTTTATGTGTGTTTGACAGATGTTTTTTATCACAGATAGAAATATAACTGCAAACATATGAGTAACAAAAGCTTATATTGACAGTTAGAATGAGTTAATGCAGCAAGTCAATATTTGCAGTGTTGACCCTTCTTCTTCAGGACCTCTGCAATTCTCCCTGGCATGCTCTCAATCAACTTCTGGACCAAATCCTGACTGATAGCAGTTCATTCTTGCACAATCAATGCTTTTATTTTGTCAGAATTTTTAGGTTTTTGTTTGTCCACCCGTCTCTTGATGATTGACCACAAGTTCTCAATGGGATTAAGATCTGGGGAGTTTCCAGGCCATGGACCCAAAATCTCTATGTTTTGTTCCCTGAGCCATTTAGTTATCACCTTTGCTTTATGGCAAGGTGCTCCATCATGCTGGAAAAGGCATTGTTGATCGCCAAACTGCTCTTGGAGGGTTGGGAGAAGTTGCTCTTGGAGGACATTCTGGTACCATTCTTTATTCATGGCTGTGTTTTTAGGCAAGACTGTGAGAGAGCCGATTCCCTTGGCTGAGAAGCAACCCCACACATGAATGGTTTCAGGATGCTTAACAGTTGGCATGAGACAAGACTGGTGGTAGCGCTCACCTTGTCTTCTCCGAATGAGGCGTTTTCCTGATGTCCCAAACAATCGAAAAGGGGATTCATCAGAGAAAATAACTATACCCCAGTCCTCAGCAGTCCACTGACTGTACCTTTTGCAGAATATCAGTCTGTCCATGATGTTTTTTCTGGAGAGAAGTGGCTTCTTTGCTGCCCTCCTTGAGACCAGGCCTTGCTCCAAGAGTCTCCGCCTCACAGTGCGTGCAGATGCACTCACACCTGCCTGCTGCCATTCCTGAGCAAGCTCTGCACTGCTGGTAGCCCGATCCCGCAGCTGAAACACTTTTAAGAGACGGTCCTGGCGCTTGCTGGTCTTTCTTGGGCGCCCTGGAGCCTTTTTGGCAACAATGGAACCTCTCTCCTTGAAGTTCTTGATGATGCGATAGATTGTTGACTGAGGTGCAATCTTTCTAGCTGCGATACTCTTCCCTGTTAGGCCATTTTTGTGCATTGCAATGATGACTGCACGTGTTTCTTTAGAGATAACCATGGTTAACAGAAGAGAAACAATGATGCCAAGCACCAGCCTCCTTTTAAAGTGTCCAGTGGTGTCATTCTTACTTAATCATGACAGATTGATCTCCAGCCATGTCCTCATCAACCACCACACCTGTGTTAATGGAGAAATCACTGAAAAGAGGTTAGCTGGTCCTTTTAAGGCTGGGCTACAATGATGTTGAAATGTGTTTTGGGGGATAAAGTTCATTTTCTAGCCAAATATTGACTTTGCAAGTAATTGCTGTTAAGCTGATCACTCTTTATAACATTCTGGAGTATATGCAAATTGCCATTAGAAAAAGTGAAGCAGTAGACTTTGTAAAAATTAATATTTGTGTCATTCTCAAAACTTTTGGCCATGACTGTATGCTTGATGGAGGCTGCTGGGGAACTGTCAGTTTCTGTGCATGTACTGACTAAAAAGGAAAATAAAATAAAAACAAATAGACCCCTGCGCTTCCACAAATGCTCAAATTATAGTAATGGCACTGGAATAAGTACAATGCATAAAGAATCTGAAATGATGTTTCAAAAAAAGGGGAAGCTGAAACAATGTATGCTAAATGGAAAAACTTACTCAGATCATATGCATGGCGACACGTGTTGATGTGATGAAAGCCCAATTCCTCCTCTGAATAAATGAAAAGACGTGGGCAGCGTGGTGGTGTGCGAGGCTGACAGGTCGGCAATCAAGCAGGGGAGCGTCCTCCCTAAGAAGCAAGATGCCGCCTGAACCTCCGCTCGTGCCCGCGTCAGTCTAACACGGCGAGCTGTGGCCGAAGAACGCCATGGAAGGAATGGATAGATTGGAGGGGGAAATGAGAGGACGGGTGACGTCACCGCAGGACAGGGGCCGATAGGGCTCAATTCTATCCAACGCGTTTCGAAGGAATACAATCCTTCTTCATCAGGCCCTATCGGCCCCTGTCCTGCGGTGACGTCACCCGTCCTCTCATTTCCCCCTCCAATCTATCCATTCCTTCCACGGCGTTCTTCGGCCACAGCTCGCCGTGTTAGACTGACGCGGGCACGAGCGGCGGTTCAGGCGGCATCTTGCTTCTTAGGGAGGACGCTCCCTGCTTGATTGCCGACCTGTCAGCCTCGCACACCACCACGCTGCCCACGTCTTTTCATTTATTCAGAGGAGGAATTGGGCTTTCATCACATCAACACGTGTCGCCATGCATATGATCTGAGTAAGTTTTTCCATTTAGCATACATTGTTTCAGCTTCCCCTTTTTTTGAAACATCATTTCAGATTCTTTATGCATTGTACTTATTCCAGTTTCCTTATTTGATTTCTACATGTATCTGTAGCATACTGTCAGGCAAAAAGCGATAGTTGGGTTGCTCATTATTTATAGGCTCCGTGTTATATTGCAATGTTCCTCTATATTATAGCTAGTCTAAGGCCAAGGTCACAAGCGTCGATTCTCTCATGCGAAACTATCAGATCTATTATGTAAATGACACTCTGATCAAACTCTGATCGGCTGAAAGAATCATAGTACAAATGAGGTGAAGATGAGCAAGATTTCTCCATTGTGTGTTTGCGGAAATAAAACTGCACTCAATGTCATCTGAGTGCAGTGTGATGATTTCCATGCACTCATAGACTTCAGTGGGTGAGTACGATCCTGTGTGCACTGCCACATATAATAACATTGGGCCATGTGCTGTCTTGATATAACATTGGATAGTAGTCGTCCGGTGTATACGCATGCGTGAGTGATCCCTTAAAATGACTTGTGTTGCTTTGTGAAGTGTTTTTTCTGTATAAGGTTGGCTTCATGCAGTGTTTGCCATTTTTGTTCACTTCTTGTTGTTTGAACAGTTTATAACAAATTATTAAATTGTTTTTACATATTTGCATTTGTGGCTTTTTTCCCCTAATTTTTCCCCAGGATTCTCTATAGGATATAAAACAAAAAAACAAAGTGTTATTCCATAAAATGGATCAGAGTAGTTCATTCTCTTCCCCCATCCAAGACCATCGATTTGTTTGGAAAATCAGTCTTGTGAACTACCACACGAGCTACAATGACCCCATGGGCGCTTTGTGGTGCAGTGCGACTGAATATATGCCAGTCAGGAGGGGGTTTGTCACAGATCAGCAGTGGAGAGAAGGAAAAGTATCAAAGTTTTGTGCAGAGCAACCAATTGGAGAGGAAATAAATACCTGTGATGAGAGCAGGATACAGAGCCAACATTCAGCCTATATTACAGGGAGAGACTCTACAATAAATAAAAAATCTGAAGCTTTTGTTAGACCACAAACTGCAGATTCCCATGATCTTCAAATGAATGAAGATTGCAGGCTGAAGGCTCCCAAACACATGTAATGACAATTGAGTGATGAATGATGGTTTACACTACTGCACTATACACAAGTCTTTAAAATGAATACATATACTTTCTATGTACAGTGAAGGAAAATGTTCGATAAGCTTAACTTTATACACCCAAAGACAGTGCAAGAAATAACTGATCAAAGGCAAAAGCCTCTACGTAGTCAGTCCCTTGAAACTGATATTCAAATTAGGGTGAAGAATTATTGTAGGTCTGAAGCCTCGGTCACTCCAGCTCTTTTCCCCACTCAGCGCTGGCTCATTTTGCATGAAGTCATACAGCTTAGAGTCTATCAGTCAAGCAGGAGGATTCGGCACTGGGCACAAAATAGAGCTGGAGTGACACAGGCTTCAGATCTACATCCTACAGAGAAACAGACTGATATTGCTTGACTTGTCTTTGAAAGAGCCACAATAGCATATAAATGGTTTGGGATGTGTAATACTGCTGACAGTTAATAACATTTCACTTTAAAGGGAATCTAATAGGTAATCACTAAGGCCGGGATCACACATGCGAGTAAATCGGCCGGCACTCGCATGTGAAATCCCAGCTCTGGCGCCGGCTCTTGGGAGTGGAGTGCGCGGCTGCATATAAATACATGCAGCCGCTCGCTCCACTCCTGAGTGCCGGCGCCAGAGCTGGGATTTCACATGCGAGTGTCGGCCGATTTACTCGCATGTGTGATCCCGGCCTAACACTTAAAATAGTTTCTTCCATGTCAAAGGTGGCGATATCCTTTTAAATATTACAAAATAAAAAACATCAAAAATGCTGCCTGAGAATGATATAAGTCTATAAAATGCTGAAAAATAGTGCGTGTCTCCAAGTCCTAAGGTAAACTTGTCACATATAGGCAACGGCATTGACCTTTAGAAAAGTGCAGAGTGTGTATATGAGGAACCACTAGTGGTTAGTTATGCTGTGTGTGTGTGTGTGTATATATACACAACCAGTCACTCATGGGTAACATATCGTTGCTATAGATTTCACTTGTACTGCATGATTTGAGCCAGTTCTGATCTTGAAACATGAGTTTAATTTTTGGGATCACAATGCTGTGTATGAGGAACATGCCCTATGGGCAAACTATTAGTCAACTCACAGATTGCGTTTGTAGCTTCAGGTGAACGGGACAAGTGCAGAAACTTTTGCAACAAATCTTCCATGTGTGAATAAAACACACAGCAATCAAGGAGCCAGCAACATTAGCTTTGTAGGTTTCTAATTTAAACTGCAGTAAAACATTTATTGGATTTGTTCTTGTTTTGTAAAACAAATAAGTAGTAAATTATAAACACACGCACACTACACAAATGGCTGTACAATTATTTTTTAAAGTTTTAGGCATCTCTAGAGGAACGCTCTACTAACTGGGTACACCAGGCTCATCAGGTCTAACAGATATTTAATAAAGTATGTATTCATGTTGTAAACTTTATAGAGTAATTGCTGTACATTTTTAATCAAAGGACAGCTAATCTGGATTTCAGTACTGTGTCTCTCCCTTCACTGTCATCATAAATTTCCCATCTTAAAATCTATCAACGCAGAATGAGTGTTCAAACCAAGTACAGGCACTCAGTGCACCCTTGGTATGGCCAAACATTTTAAGTACACCTTCCCAACTATCTCCACCGTTCTGACTGTAAATCCAGAGTTGTCTATCAAAGAAAAAATGGGTTGGAGATAGAGGAAATCTAGTAGGTGGGAAGCTGCGCTTAAATTATTGACTACAGCATGCGTGCACAGAGTGCCTGTACGAGGTTAGAAGTCATTCTCTGCTGACAGTCCTTTTAAAGTGTACTACATGTGTATACATGTGAACTCTGCAGTGTGGGGAAATGAACTGAAACTTTCCCATGCTGCAGAGTTCACCTCTGGTCAGGCTGCGCAGCATCAGTGACATCAGCACTAGTCACTGATGCTGCCGCTGGCAGCTTCTCATTCATTACTCAGTGGTTTACAGCCGGGGAGGTCGCATTAGCACTACTCCCGATTTGTAAACTATTTAACCCTCAGATATGGATTGCTACGTGGGATTGACTGTACACCGGGACAGGTATGGTATATTGTTGTTTTTTTTATGTTTTATTTTTTACAGGAGCTCGAGGGCATCGTTTGGATTAGCAGAAGCATAAAGATGGCAAAAATGTGTGATCTGTTATTTCATTAAAATACTTTATTCTACGTGTGTGTGTTTATTTACCCCTTTACAAACTTCAGGATTAGTGATGGATAGGTGTCTTATTGACTCCTCTCCATTACTAAGCCAGGCTTAATGTCCCTTTACAATACAAAGGTGACATTAGCCACTTATTACCCCATATACCACCACTACAGGGCACTGGGAAGAGAGAGGCTAAGTGCCAGAATTGGTGCATCTTACAGATGCCTTTTCTGAAGAGGCTAGGGCCAGATGTTTTTAGCCCTGAGGGGAGAGGGGCAAGAACAATGGTCCCTTTCTAGGCTATTAATATCTGCCCTCATTCACTGGCTTTCCCTCTCTGGCGCGGGAGCCCATGCCAGTTTTTTCCGTGAATACATTCTTTTATTAAATACCTACAGCTCCCAAATTTTACACACATATACTACTAACATTAGTAGTCAGTGACATATAAATCAAACTGTTCTGCAATGGTTTACTGTATGTAAACCATGTCTCCTATCCTGTTGGCTTCTGCAATGATTTTATAGAAGCCGACAAATGAATTAACGGCTATTATGCTATCTCTCTATGAAATAAATATAAATATATGTATGTATATATATATATATATATATATATATATATATATATATATATACTAGATGGTGGCCCGATTCTAACGCATCGGGTATTCTAGAATGTGTACGTGGAGGCTGCTGCTGGGGTCTACGTGGAGGCCGCCGGTCGGGGTACTTCCGCTACGAGCAGCCGGGAGATGACCTGGCTGCGTCACCGCTGACCTCCATGCAGCAGGAGATGACTCGCGGCTACCGTCGGGAGATCAGCAGCTAGCGCCGCTAATCTCCCGACGGTGGCATGCGTGGTTCAAATCCTGCGCCAATTCGTGGCCGGACTACTCCTGTCGCTGATTGGTTGCGTCCGGCGTGTGCGACCAATCACGCGGGATTTCCATTACAGACAGACAGAATTACCGTAGACGATTATGTTTGGTCCCCTTCACCCCTATTAAACTCCCCTTCACCACTATTAAACTGCACACATACCAAAAAAAAAGCATTTATACTCCCTTTTCTTCCTTCTAGATATTTAGTGCTATGTGGTTGTATTATCAGGGCAGTATATTAGATATTTAGCGCTATGTGGTTGTATTATCAGGGCAGTATATTAGATATTTAGCACTATGTGGCGGTATTTCCAGGGCAGTATATTAGATATTTAGTGCTATGTTGCGGTATTATCAGGGCAGTATATTAGATATTAAACTGCACACATACCAAAAAAACACAAAACATTTATACTCACCTTTCTACCCTGTGCTCCAGCGCTGTCCCGTTATGCCGGAGGCCGAGGTAGGAGAGCGGCGCCGGAGTATGCGCATGCCCATACCGCGCTGTCTGGCGCCATATTGCTAAAGACACACTGCAAATGTTTCTTCAGTAAAATGGCACCGGATAGCGCTATGCGCATGCGCGATTCCGACACGCACTCCTGGTCTCCTGCCCCGGTCTTCGGCGAGAAGAGAAGTACCGCTCCGTCCAAAGCGCATACAATACGGCCCGTGGAAACTGACCCTGAGGAACACAAATCTTAATTCCAAGGCACAGGTGTGTGTCTTGGTGATCATGACATAGGCCCTGGCAGATAATCACATGGGATCATGCCTAGCTATCTGCAAAGTCTGATGTGGAGCACAGCAGAGTTTAGCAGATTGGTGTGAGGCAAGCAAACCGCGGATCTGGGACAGGTGTGTAACAACATTGGAATCACAATACTATAACTAATATAATAACAATGCGATATTAGAGGGTTGCTGTATGAGTTAAGTGTTGATGAAGAGTGTGCCAGGTAAGTATCTCTTGATACACTGTCATGAACATCACTATATTTTGCATCTTAATGTAATATTACAGATTCCGCATCACAAATCATGTACCTTGTTAAAACCTGATCTCCCAATAAAATATACTGTGTCAATTGTGTTTTCTATAATCCCCCTGCAGCTTTTAAGTCCTGATCACTGAACCAATAAATGACTTTTGTCCAAATGCATTCTGCTTCCCTGTCCATGTATATCAATCTTTTAAAAGTTCATTCTAACAAATGTAGGTTGACATCATATCTGATCTTGGGCATGCAACCATTGTCCCTCTGGCAAATTGTTGATGTCTTCTCTTCCCACTGGCCTGATGGAAACCTGTGACTGAGTGTGTTATAAGTAGAGTTGAGCGAATTTGTTCAGGTTCCCTCTTATTCAGCAAGTTATAGTGCTTACCAAATAAGCTGCAGAGGGAACCCGGCTCCCTGGATCGCGCCAGCTGATCAGCGCTGCAGCTGCATGTGTCGTGGCTGTGTCAGTCGCAGCACATGCATGGAGAGCCCAACAAACAGGCTGTGCCCAAAAATAAAAAAGTCAACTCGTCCCCAAAGAACATGCCCTCACGTAACTGTCGGCAGAAATATCGAAAAATTCTAGCTGTCTAAATATAGTGATGCATAAACATCGTGTTTGACAGCAGCCAAACATAAAAGCCGATATAAATCTGGTATCTCTGTATTCACACCGACCCAAAGAATAAAGTTGTCTTATCACTTATACATCATGAGGAGCGGCGTAAAAAAAATAAATAAAACCAATTCTTCACCTGCTGTTGATTTGCTCATTCTGCCTCCCAAAGATCGCAGGAAGGCTTGTTGAATATTTATCCTGAGTTCTTACACCGGGGTTTCCATGTAAATCTCTAAAATACGTGATAATGAGGCAGATAGAGGCACTGTGGACACTGTCCGGCCTTTGATACGGCTGTGTCTGTCTTTTTGGGCGTGCATGCAAGCACGATCTGCCACAGTTTTGTGTACTTCTGAAAATGGCACCGCTGAAGAAATTTTACCACTATGTGAAGCACAATGTCTCAGAATCGGTGGGATCCATGGAAACGTTCCAGAGTTATCACCTCATAAAGTGACAGTGGTCAGAATTGTAAAATTGGCCCGGTCATTAACATGCAATCCACTAAGCACCGCGCGGTTCTTAGTTACCCGATGTATACCCTAGATATCAGTTCCCAGCTTCTGCTGTACGCGCTGGGAGCTGGTATCCAATGTACACATCGGATAACTTAGCACCGCGCGGTGCTTAGTTACCCGATATGTACCTTGGATACCAGCTCCCAGCTTCTGTGGTACACGCTGGGAGGTCGCTAATCGTTTGTCTACCGCTGTCACACGCAGCGATGCGCGCTGGCCAGCGGGAGACCAACGATGACAAAATGGTCCAGGACATTCGAGGACGATCAGCGATACCCAGCAGGGGGGCTGGTCATCGCTGCGTGTCACACTAAGTGATATCACTGGGTAGGTCGCTGTTGCGTCACAAAATCTGTGACGCTTCAGCGATCTCGCTTAGTGTGACGGGGGATTTACACAAAGCATGTGGAAAGGATGAGCAGATAAAATAGACATAATGGGGGATGCAGGTATGTAATGTGTGATTGCTGAAAACTACATAGCAAGTTGAATTGTGCTCGTTTACTTGAATTTATTTACGTCCGTAATCCAAAGTTTTTTGCCCTCATAGTTTACATGTCTAGTGGCTAGCAGACAAGTTGTGTTGACCATAAACAATGGTTTTTATGCCAGAGTATAATATGACCACTAATACTAACTCTTGGATTGATCGGAAATAATTATTGCCCCATGTAAAAACTAGGGGGTCTTTCCGACTTCCAACATGTTGTTTATTTTTTGTTTTAATTAATGCACGGACCTTTACATAATTCTATAATAGCCTAATAAAGACAAGATTTTTTTTTTGTGTGCTGCTTTAAAATTTTCTCTGCTAAACAGCCAAACGTAACTCAAAAGATTCTAAGATGAGTGTGCTTCGTAAGCGATCTGGTAATGGCCTTCCGTTGTTGTTGCAGCCCTGCTCCTATTAAAGGGAACCTGTCACCGCCCCTGGGCGTTTTTAAGTTAAAGAGCCACCTTTAGCAGCACTAAGACAGCAGTCTGTGAAGGTGGCTCTTTTTTTGTGGTCCCCTGCAACGCTGAAATATGCTGTTTTAAAACTAGGTCCCCATACCTTAAATGTGTCCCTGAGGTATGGCCTCTTCCCCTGACTCATCCTCCCCCAGCCATCCATCAAGCCCTTCATCGTCACCGCGCCTCCTCCAGAGTAGTTTATCTTTTAGTTTCAGTTCTGTGGGGCGCCTGCGCTGTTGTAAATCCCTCGGGCATGCGCAGTGCGCGCTGCCCGGGAACTGGTAGAAGAGTATTGCGCCTGTGTCTTTCTCTTTCCCCAGATCCCTCCCCGCTGTGTGTTATCATGTATTCACACTGCGGGGAGGGATCTGGCGAAAGAGAAAGACGAATGAGGCAATAGTCTTCTGACAGTTCCCGGGCAGCGCGCACTGCGCATGCCCGAGGACTTTTACCACAGTGCAGGCGCCCCACAGAACCGAAACTAAAAGATAAACTACTCTGGAGGAGGCGCGGGTGACGATGAAGGGGCTTGATGGATGGCTGGGGGGAGGATGAGTCAGGGGAAGAGGCCATGCCTCAGGGACACGTTTAAGGTATGGGGACCTAGTTTTAAAACTGTATATTTCAGCGTTGCAGGGGACCAGAAATAAAAGGGCCACCTTCAGACTGCTGTCTTGGTGTTACTGAAGGTGGTTTTTTTTTTACTTAAAAACGCCCGGGGGGGTGGGGTGACAAGTTGCCTTTAACTTCATCACTTCAAAAGATGCGCTAAGGACCTGAGAACAGCCGTTCCACTCTTCCGACTCCATTCACTGTTTACATTTGGCCACCACCGTAGCTTTAAACCTTTGTTTGATGGGTTTGAAAGGTGAAGCACCTGCGCCAATCTGATATTGATGAGCTATCCTAAGACTAGGTCTGCAATGTAGTAAGCCCGAGAAACCTCTATAATAGGAAGATCAGTTCTACCATTCGAATAAGCACGGTAACGACGCCATGTAGCACCTTTTTGGCTCTGAGCGTCTGTGGCTTGGAGAATTGCATTATATGGGTAAATCTTTACTTGAATTTCCTGTTATGGCTCTGAATGTTTGTGATTAACTCAAGATCTTGCAATCGAAAGTGACGTGACTACAGAAAAAGGAAGGAACAGCAGATTGTAAAACTGAAACATGAAGTGATTATTCTGGCAGTGCTTGAGTAGTCTTCTGCGCTCAATTAGGGCGTTTTGTTATGTGTTATCCAAATGAATACTACGATCTGCTGAATAGGAACGTTCTGGTTCCTATGCGGTTGACAATTAGAAGAAAGCTCAATAAGGTTGTTTTAGGCCACATTCAGATGTGGATAATCTGGTGAAAAAGGAATGGAAATTGTAAGGGGAGTATTTCTCTCCGGATTGTAAAATACAGACACTATATGCTCATGTGAATAAGCCCTGATGTGTATGTTCAGCTTCAGCATTCATATAGATTGTGTTCCTAAAAATATTATAAGGCTTCTTGAAAATGCAGTTGATCTTGTAGTTGACTTCATACGTTTGTTCCTTGGGAATTAGCAGTCCCTGTAGATGACTGAAACTATTGATTGAGAGAGGACCTGTGTTAATGCCAAAGACTGACTGCTTGTGTTGGGGTTGTGGGCTAAACTGTACAGAACCACACTGTAGGTAGTGTTCGGCTTTCACGTCAAAGGAGAACATTCATGGTCCTTTCCAACCACAATTTCCATCTTTATATACACAATTCCTTAGTATAGTTGTGAAAAAGTCTTATATTTCTACGGCTCAACTGAAATGTAGAAGTGCTCAAAATAAAATGACTCTTCACCTAATTCCTAGCAAAAACGCTATTCAAGAGGATAGGACACCATATTCAGATTGGAATGCAACTTCCCGGACCACCACCAAGCTTTTTTTTTTTTCTTTTTTTTTGGGGGGGGGGGGGAGTGGGTTTTGCTAATTTTATATATTAATAAATGTGAATCACTATAGAATTTAGTCCTTTTTATTATTCTGGCATCGTCTCCGCAAGATAAATAGACATGCTGCGTTCTATAAAGACGCGCCGCATGTCCAGATTCGTGGGTGTGTCACCCGTGTTTTAGTACCCGTGTTTTAGTACGCATAGTGGAGACGGGATTTCTTAAAATCCCCTCCACTATGCTGTAACATCTGGACGCTTCGGATTAAACACTGCGGCTGTACACAGCGTCCAATCCGCAGCTAATCCTGATGTAATCTGGACCGTGGAAGCATACCCTAAGAGCAGTGCTGTCTCATAAACACTGCTGCGAGATGAGAGCTGTAGGTATAGGACTGTTTGCTCTGTTATACCCCCTCTTCCCCCACAATGACAGTGCTGTGAAAGAGGAGTTGTAAGAAGTGATGATTGTAGTGAACCTAGTGGCCAGTGTAAAATTTACAGATTTTTGGTGTGGGTGTGTGTGTGTGGTTTTGTTTTTTCCTTAACTTTTAATATAGATGGTATTATGGAGAAGTGGGTAAAAAGAAAACCTTAAACATAACATTATTTAAACATTAAGAAAATTTCTGATGACACATTCCCTTTAAAGGATGCAGAGTTGGTGTTTATTTGCTGTTTGATATGCGCTCGGGGTTTCTAATCTTGCCTGTTTACTATATTGGAAATGCTTTGATGCTTTTACTGGAGCTTGTAAAATACTCTGAACTTGTAACTTTTATATGCTTTGTTACTGATATTTGGGTGAAGGTGGATGTGGGAGAGTAGCAAAGAGATATTGAAGCTGCTGAGAGGTTTCTAGTGCAGGGGAAAATTACAAAAATGCTGGCTACAAGCATGTAAAGGAGTTGTTCCTCATGTACACTTATTCTGAAAAGTCTCCCAAAAAGTGCAGGATTTAATATTTGCAGTTTTCTTTTGTGACCTTTTTGCTTAGCTGCTTTTTTGATGCAAAATTCTTCAATGGCACATGCAGATTGATGAATTTCACGTAAAGTGTAAGATTTTTTTTTTTTTTCCTTTTACCTTTTTTTTTTTTTTTTTTTGGTTCTTTATTAGAGCAAGATGTTCCTTTTTACACTGCTGCACTTTACTTTTCAACTGTGCTAATAAAACCAGGCACATTTTTTGCTCCACTAAGGTGCTGGAGCACAACTGCACAAAAACTTTCGAAAGACTTTGAAAAATCACAAATTAATTGAGCTAAAATCACATCAATAATGCCAAGCTGAAAAACCGCAAAATAAAAAAAACCTAAAGCAGATGAAGTCAAGAAAAGCGCAAATTAAATAACAAAAAGCCACTATTAGTCACTATTTGAAAAAAATGTCACTCTAGTCATATTTGGCAATGATGTTTTTTTTTTTTTCTGCATAAAAGTACATAGATCTATTCTTAAAGGCAATCTATCACCGCCCCCAAGACATATATGACCTATTAATATGGGCATACAGGTAATAGAAATGTTACACAAGTCCTACCTGCATGCCTCATATTACCTCATATTAATAGTCTTGATGCTGAGAAATGTAATATTCTGTCTTTATGCTAATGATTTCTTCCAGGCTTTGGGGCTTGCGGTTCATGGAAGAAATCCATGCCTCCTCTCCTCATTATAAGGCCGGGGTCACACTTGAGAGTGCAATGAGAGTGTCTCGCATCAATACCCGGCACTGCCGCTGGCATTCGGATCGGCGCGTTCAGCTGCATAGAAATGCATGCAACCGCACGTGGCAGTGCCGGGTATTGAGGTGAGATACTTGCATTGCACTCGCAAGTGTAACCCCGGCCTAACACTTAACCCGTCCCGTCAGCCTCAGTTACAGCCCCGGAAGCCTGAGCCCTGCACTATCTCAGAAATCCATACCTCATCCTGCCTTCTGTGGGCGCTGCATTCAGGGATCTTCTGTGCAGGCGACTTCCGCACTAGTGACCTCTGGTGTGCGTGCCTATAAGGTGCTCTCCTCACTTCCTCCCTGCATAGTCATCTCCATGTACACATGGTTTCTAGGGAGGAAATGGGGAGAGCATATTGGTGCACATCGGAGGTCAGTGAGTCGCCTGCGCAGAAGATCCCTGAATGCAGCGCCCACAGAAGGGAGGATGAGGTATGGATTTCTAAAGGAAGTGCAGGGCGCAGGCGCAGAATTCCGGGGCCATAACCTGCGCTGATTGGAGGGGATAAGTATTACATTGAAGACAGGAGTCAGGGATTTCTTCCGCACACCCCACAGACTGGAAGAAATCATTAGCATAAAGAAAATATAACATCTCTCCACAACAAGACCATTAACATGAGGCATACAGGTAGGACTAGTGTAACATTTCTATTACCTGTATGCCCATATTAATAGGTCATATATGTCCCGGGGGTGACAGATAACCTTTAAAACATGTGGATTGTTTTGATATGTATTTGTGAAGTACATCTATCAGCCCTGGTAAACGAAGACTAAGGCGACTGCTTGAGCGTTCTGATCTGGATTGGTGGAGGATTAGAGATGAGTGTTTGTTCCAACTTCTTGAACCCCCACTGATTAGGGATTGATGGCATATCCTGAGAACCGATTTAACTGGGTTGAGCAGGTCGGCAGCCTGTGAAAGAAAAAAAAAACAACCTAAAAGCTCTACTCCACTTTTCTTTCTGCAGCGCTGAAGCCGTTCTGGCCTCTGTTTCCAATGGCCAGCATATTGCTGCTGCTGCAGTAAGGTATCGGAGCAGAGGCATGATGCTCGTGATCACTTCTGCCAATGATGGGCTGCAGCGGTTGATTAGATACGTAGATTGGGACACCACTGGTTTGCCAATAGAAAGAGGCGAGATCAAGTGGAATTTTTCTTTTATCAGAAGTTGGATACCCTTTAGTGCACCATGAATTGCCTTTTCTATGGGATAATATCTGCTGCCATTTACTCAGCAAGTGCTCAAATACTGTGTAAAGTAACTTTTCAGACAAAATAATTTTCAATGCAATATGAACATCTTCCCAAATGGACATCTACTATTCCCCATATTTATGTATCCTACCATACACATGACCTGTGTGAGGAAGCTGTCTGTATACATGAGAACTGCTGATTGACTCCCCACTGCTGAAAAATGGTAACTCCTTCTTCAAAAGGAATCTGGTTTACATTGCATTAACCTTAATGGCTGGCCCTTTAGTGGTGAAAGTATTGCTTCTGTCTTTGATCTGCTGATGTAATTATTAAATGTTGTATTTTTTTTCTCTGCTTGTAAAATCTTCAGATGAGATTTATAGAGATGACTAGATCATTCTTTTTCAAGTACTTTCCTTGTATGGGTGATACTGCTAGATCCTGTTCTTAAAAAATGAATAAATGTAAAATCCCATTAAGACTTTTCCCCCTCAGATGTGGTAGTCCCTCCTCACCCACTCCAGACCTCATTGTGTGTATTGATATTGACACAATGCCACAAGGGGATGCATGTAAAGGGTATGCCACACTAAACAACATCGCTAACGGGATCGCTAAAAAAGTCACTATTTAGCGATCCCGTTAGCGATGTTGTTGTGTGCGGCATGCAGCAACGACGTGGCCCCTGCTGTGATCTCGTCCGTCGTCCTGATCGTTCCGGACCCTATTCTGATCGTCGGCGTCCCGCTGGGTAAGTATATATCGCTGAGTGTGGCACCTTTTTTAGCGATTTAGCGGTACTTTTGTACCGCTAAAGTCGTTAAGGAGATCGCTAACCGCGATAGCGTCCTTAACGACATCGCTAAATGTGGCCGACACTAGCGATATTGTAAACGATCCCGCTAGCGATCTCATTAGTATGCGACGCTAACGAGATCGTTAGCGGGATCGTGTAGTGTGGCAGTACCTTAAAACACAAATGGACCTATAAATATTTGAACAGGAAAGGCTGGCCAGGCTTTTTAATCAGGATTTATAGCACATTACAAGCAATGTACGTGGTGTCTGATTGTTACTATTATTTTTTTTTCCACCCACAACATTTTAAATACTGATCAATTTCTTGGAAAGTCGATGGCCATTAATGAATTGCTTCCTAGAAGAGTGTTATATATTTAGAACATTGGATTGAATCCTTTCTAAAGGGTATGCCACACTAAACAACATCGCTAACGGGATTGCTAAAAAAAGTCACTATTTAGTGATCCCGTTAGCGATGTTGTTGTGTGCGGCATGCAGCAACGACGTGGCCCCTGCTGTGATCTCGTCCGTCGTCCTGATCGTTCCGGACCCTATTTTGATCGTCGGCGTCCCGCTGGGTAAGTATATATCGCTGAGTGTGGCACCTTTTTTGGCGATTTAGCGGTACTTTTGTACCGCTAAAGTCGTTAAGGAGATCGCTAACCGCGATAGCGTCCTTAACGACATCGCTAAATGTGGCCGACACTAGCGATATTGTAAACGATCCCGCTAGCGATCTCATTAGTATGCGACGCTAACGAGATCGTTAGCGGGATCGTGTAGTGTGGCAGTACCTTAATTCTAGTTGCCAAGTGGAAGTGATGTGGGCACTGTTATTGTTATTGTACCCCATACCGTGCTCATATACTAATTGGAGGAATATCTTGTCCTCAGTTTGCCAAGTTCACTGCAGCAGTATATCGCGTCCCCTTATGGCTCAAATATTGGCACAATGTTGGGACTTTTAATATCCTCTTGACATTTTATATTGAAATGGCCACTTGAATGTATTCCACGCTTTTGTTAATTTTTGATTTTTAAATCTGCAACATGTCAATTTATGTTGTAGAGTTAACTTTGTAATGCATATAATAATATCCATGTCAAATCTGCAGCAAAATCCACAATCACTCATGTACCGTAACGAATGAAGATTTTTCTGCTGTTATTGCAAACTTTCTGCTGAGTCTTTTACGCTTGCTAGGCGTCCTCTGCCCCCACTTCAGCTATGGTTTTATCATTATAAATCGTGATACCAAGATTGCTATTTAAAAACACATGGTTTGTTCTAAGAACATGACAAGAAATGCCATACACATCAACACAAAGTTGCGGGGTGCCAATGTCCTTGTCATGTCAGTCAGGGATTCTCCTGAATATCGCCACCCACAGCCTATTTCAACATATCAGCCTATGAAGGTTTGAATCACCGCAGAATCCTACCTACCCATATAAGTATGGGCTATCAGTCCAGGAGAGGAATAACATTAGGTTAGGTTCCCAGCAAAGAGGATCGCCTTGTCGTTGGCTGCTGGGCATACATGAATTGGCCAATTTATGCACTAGGTATCTTCGTTTGTTCCTATTTTCTAGTGCAGTAATGCAATTCCAGTTTCATGTATTTCATGTTTGGATGCTATAGTGTTAGGGTGCAACTTTATTTGTTAGGGATTTTCCTGAAGGCCCCTGTCTGCCAGGTTTGCCTATAGATGGACTTCAGAGGAAATGATCTAGTTTTACATTGCACTGCAATATCACAGTATTGCAGCATATTGCATAAATGATAAATAGATCACTGTGTAAAACACTTATTCATTCTGACATATAACCTTATGTTAATGGCAGACTGCAGTCATTATCATGTTAGTTGGTGATAGAATATAGGATTCATGTAATACTGCCATCAGATCAGCATGACCCTAAAGCCAAAAATATTCCATTTTTACTCTCTAAAATTAAAGCCAACGATAAGTTAAAACTGATATTGATATCACGAGTGAGTTACATAACGTGCATCTGTATTCAAGTATCGTGCGATGTACTGATGTCTTCCATTGTTTTCCAAGTTTTAATTGGCTGCTTTTCCAAGCTCAGCATTTTTTCCTTCCTAAGCTGCCATATTGATTTCCAAGGATGTAAGTAATATGCAAAGCAATTAAATTGGATGCGTTCTATGCATTTTCATCTGACATGACGTCAATGCCAGCAGATAGATAAGTTATTCTTGATTGTGGATCCATTCTTTCTTTTTGCATTGTAGTTAAGTTGATTTTCTAGAAGAATTCTGTTTTGGCATAATAGTTGTAAAGTAAACTTCTTCTAAGCCTTTAGAGCAACTTTGATTTTTATCTTTTTTTTTTTTTTCACTTCTGATGATCTGCAAGAGACTCCTCAGTCCATGCTAAGAAAGTCATATGGAACGTCCTGAAGGGTCTGCTGCTTTCCCTGCCCGAAAACAAGACATTTAGTCCTGCTAATAGTTATTGGCAACCCTTAATTTTTTTTCATAGACTGCACAATATCTTCATAAATAAATGGAAATGTAATACAATAATGAAACATTGTTTATTAACTTACATGTTGCAGTTTCAAAGAAGAAACAGAATAAACAGCATATGCAGCAATAAAGGCAACCCTAATTAATACTTGGTTGCACACTTTTGTCATTGACAGCCTCCAAATGTTTCTTGTATCCATCTATAGGCTTCTTGCACTTCTCAGCTGGTATTTTCTCCCACTCTTCCTTTGCAGTTTGTTCAATCTCTTGAATGTTTGCAGGGTTCTTTTTCCCAGTGGGAGGTTTCAACTCACTGCAAAGATTTTCAGTGAGATTGAGGTCAGGACTCATTGCTGTCCATTTTAACCCCTTAGTGACAGCCAATTTGCAGCTAAATGACCGGGCCAATTTTTACAATTCTGACCACTGTTACTTTATGAGGTTACAACTCTGGAACGCTTTAACGGATCCTGCTGATTCTGAGATTGTTTTTTAGTGACATATTGTATTAGTGGTAAATTTTTTTTATATGACTTGCGTTTATTTATGAAAACAACGGAAATATGGCGAAAATTTTGAAAATTTAGCAATTTTCAAACTTTAAATTTTTATGTCCTTAATCAGAGAGATATGTCACACAAATTTCTTAATAAATAACATTTTCCACATGTCTACTTTACATCAGCACAATTTTGGGAACAAAATTTTTTTTTTTTTGTTACAAAGTTATAAGGGTTAAAAGTTGACCAGCGATTTCTCATTTTTACAACACAATTTTTTTTTTTTTTTAGGGACCACATCACATTTGAAGTCACTTTGAGGGGTCTATATGATAGAAAATACCCAAAAGTGACACCATTCTAAAAACTGCACCCCTCAAGGTGCTCAAAACCACATTCAAGAAGTTATTAACCCTTTACGTGCTTCACAGGAACTGAAGCAATGTGGAAGGAAAAAATTAACATTTAACTTTTTTTGCAAAAATTTACTTCAGAACCAATTTTTTTTATTTTCACAAGTGTTAAAAGAAAAAACTAACCTCAAAATTTGTTGTGCAATCTCTCCTGAATACGCCGATACTCCATATTTGGTGGTAAACAACATTTTGGGCGCACGGCAGAGGTCTCAATGAAGGAGCGCCGTTTGACTTTTTCAACACAGAATTGGCTGGACGCCATGTCACGTTTGGAGAGCCGCTGATGTGCCTAAACAGTGGAAACCCCCAACAAGTGACCCCATTTTGGAAACTAGACCCCTTAAGGAACTTGTCTAGATGTGTTGTGAGCACTTTGAACCTCCAAGTGTTTCATAGAAGTTTATAACGTAGAGCCGTGAAAATAAAAAATCATTTTTTTCCTCAAAAATGATTTTTTAGCACGCTATTTTTTTATTTTCCCAAGGGTAACAGGAGAAATTGGACCCCAAAAGTTGTTGTGTAATTTTTCCTGAGTACGCCGATACCCCATATGTTGGGGTAAACCACTGTTTGGGCGCACGGCAGGGCTCGGAAGGGAGGGAGCGCCATTTGACTTTTTGAACGCCACGTCGTGTTTGGAGACCCCCTGATGTGCCTAAATAGTGGAAACCCCTCAATTCTAGCTTCAACCCTAACCCCAACACACCCCTAATCCTAACCCTAATTGTATCCCTAACCCTAATTGTATCCCTAACCCTAATTGTATCCCTAACCCTAATTGTATCCCTAACCCTAATTGTAACCCTAACCCTAATTGTAACCCTAACCCTAATGGAAACATGAAAATAAATACAATTTCTTTATTTTATTATATGTCCCTAACTAAGGGGGTGGTAAAGGGAGGGGGTTTATTCACTATTTTTTTTATTTTGATCACTGTGATAGGGTTTCACAGTGATCAAAATGTACTTTCACTGAATGAATGAATCTGCCAGAAGGCAGATTCGGCGGGCACACTGTGCATGCGCCCACCATTTTCTTTTACAGGAAGAAGACGCTGGGAGGCTCGGAGCTGCGGGAGGACAGTGGGGACATCTGGAGGTACGGGGGGGGGACTCGGGGACCCTATTTCTCTCCCCTCTGATGTGCGATCACATCAGAGGGGAGAGAAATTACATGCAGCTTATAGTGGCTTTTTTTTTTTCTTTTGCGATTGCCATTATATGTTAATAACGGCGATCGCAAAAGCGGGGGACCCCGGAGAAAATCCGACTCGGCGGACGCACTGCGCATGCGCCCACCATTTTCTTTGCACTTAGAAGATGCGGGCAGCTCCGGGTGCCACAGGAGGACAGAGGGGACACCGGGAGGCACGTCGGACAGATCGGGGACCCCATTTCTCTCCCCTCTGATGTGCGATCTCATCAGAGGAGAGAGAAATGAAATGGAGAATCGCGGCTTTTTTTGCGGTCGCCGTTATACGGTTAATAATGGCGATCGCAAAAGCGGGGTCGGTAAAAACCGACCCAAATCATGTTCTCTGGGGTCGCCGAGACCCCAGAGAAATTCCGACTCTGGGGGAGGCGCTATATACTTTTTTCACAGCGCTGTGAATTAACGGAGCTGTGGCTTAAGTACCCTTAACTACCGCCGTTAAAAGGCGTATCGGCGGTCTTTAAGGGGTTAAAACCGTCTTTACCATTCCTGTGTACTTGTGGATGTATGCTTTGGGTCATTGTCTTGCTGGAAGACCCATGATCTTCGCGACTCAAACCAAGTTTTCTTACATTGGGTAGGACATTTCGCTCTAAAATCTCAATTCTCTGATTTCACGATTCCTGTGATACGGTCAAGGCTTCCAGTACCAGACACGGCAAAGTAACCCCCCACAGCATTATGGATCATCCACCATACTTTACTGTTGGTAGGGTGTTCTTTTTCTTATCAGTTTCATTGCACAGTCTGTAAACACTGTTGCTTTGCATTGCCAAAAAGCTCTATTTTTGTTTTTCATTTGTCCACAGAACATTTTCCCAGAAAGATTGTGGTGTATCAAGGTACACTTTGGCAAAGATCAATCATTCCTTTTTTTTGTCTTCTCTTCAATAATGTTTTTTTTTTGGCCTTCGCCCATAAAGCTCTGCTTGGCTTAGGCTAAGTTCACACGTTGCGGAATTGCCGCGGAAATTTCCGCGGCAATCCCGCACTTCTCCCGCAGGAAATACGCACTTTTTTTTATGCTGATTCCCGCCAGAATAATAGCGTTTTGCAAGCGTAATTAGCTTGCAGAATGCTAGCGTTTTCCTAGCGATCTGTAGCATCGCTTGGAAAACTGATTGACAGGTTGGTCACACGAGTCAAACATAGTGTTTGACACATGTGACCAACTTTTTACTATTGATGCCGCCTATGCCGCATCAATAGTAAAAAGATCTAATGTAAAAATAATAAAAAAAATAATAAATAATGATATTCTCACCTTCCGGCGGCCCCCGCAGCCTTCCCGCCTTCAGCGAAGCTCCCGGCAACTCCCGGTCCCAGGAGTGCTTTGCGACAAATCACACCGATGACGTGGCATCTCGCGAGACCGCTATGCCATCTGGGTGATTCTCGCAAAGGACTCTTGGGACCGGAAGTTGCCGGGAGCGTCGCTGAAGGCGGGAAGGCTGCGGGGGCCGCGGGAAGGCTGCGGGGGCCGCCGGAAGGTGAGAATATCATTATTTTTTATTTTAATTATTGTTTTACCAGGGATATGGTACCCAGGGCCTGGAGGAGAGTCTCCTCTGCTCCAGACCCTGGGTACCATCCGCACATGAACCGCTTACATTGCGCATGGTGGGCACAGCCACATGCGGAAAGTAAGCGGTTCAATGCATTCCTATGGCGGCGGAATCACCGCGATTACGCTAAATTAATGAACATGTTGCTATTTTTTCCGCGAAGCGTTTTTTTCGCGGAAAAAAACGCAACATGTGGCCAAAACATGCGGAATCAATTAACATGTATAGGATGCTTAATGCTTGCGTTTTTATCGCGTTTTTACCGCGGAAAAACCGCGAAAAAAACGCAATTATTCCTGATCGTGTGCACTTAGCCTTAGTGTGCGGCGTATGATACTTGTTGAAACCATGACCTCAGACTGTCCCAGGTTGGCCTTCAGGTCTTTTGATGTTTGACGTGGTGTTTTTTCACCATAGGCACCTACCTTCAAAGACCTCTCTTGTCAAATTTCCTCTTTCCTCCCAAGTCCGTAGAGGTTCTAGACCAGGGGTGGGGAATCTTTTTTTTTTTTACTGCCAAGAGCCATTTGGATATTTATACCATCCTTCGGGGGCCGTACAAACTCCGCCCACACAGTACATCCTGACTCTGGCACTGGTGTCACGACGTAATCTTGCATTGCATGCCCTTCAGTCTTCAGTAGTGAACACGGTGTGTGTGTGCTCACAGAGCAAGAAGAAATTAATGAGCTAGTTGCAATCAAAATACAGCTCCCTGCCCAAGAATGCGGTGCCTGAGAATCTGCCCGCGGGCCGGATAAAAGGTCATCAAGGGCCGTAAATGGCCCTGGGGCCTGAGGTTCCCCACCCTGTTCTAGATGGTTCCATGCTTGGCAAACTTCCTAATAACAGTGTGCACTGTTGAAACTGGGAAACCAAGTATTTGGAGATGGCCTTATACCCTTTGGAAGTCCTGTTTGCTAATAATAGCAGTTCTGATGTCCTCGCACAGCTCCTTTGTTTTAACCATTCTGACAAAGGAACAAGGCCTACCATGTGGCTTTTTAAAACGCTGGAGTATTCATTCATTGGCTAATTCATGTCACATGGGCATTGACATTTAATCACAGGTGAATCTCAATGTGTTTCCATACTAAATTAATGTAAAGTGTGTCTATACCAGTGTCGCTGCAAGTTTTTCTATTTTTCCCTCCTATTGTGCTTTGTTTAAAATTGTTTACCACTTGTTGTTTTGTATTTAACATGAGTGCTATATACAAAAAACTGTTTCACTTGATTGATTTTCTTCAGGAGATATTCCGTTATATACGTTATGTACTTAGTGCCAATAATGATCTCAGGACTGTAATTACTGCCGTCTGATCCGGACTCTGCTCTATTGAGCATGTGCTGGTTGTCAATACTTGCGCTTGCTTTCCACGCTGGCCTCGCTGTCTTCCTTTCAATGCGCGATGACATTGCATTCCCTCGCCAGTTCGTGAAAATAAGAGTGATAACTTAGGGATGAACAGTGTAGTACATTGCCTATGAAGAGACCGAGATTGCAATGAGGCGGGAAAATATACTGGACATGCATTGGTACTGACAACCGACGCATGGCAAGGGATGTAAACCTACAGTTGATGTGAATTTTAAAGGTTTTTTTTTTTCTTAAATTAGAAATTAGCCATTAGATTTCAGACGAGCCTTTTAAAAACATTTCCCCGAACTTCCCTGCCAAATGTCCCTTTTTAAGCCTGCTATTATACCTACACACCGACTCTGGTTCGGGAACTGCTCACATCTGAACAGTCACCACCAGGTTTCGCAAACATTATGAAATCTCTTTGACCTAATGAGGCTGTTATAATTAATGAAAATGGGCTGCATGAAATGATTTAGAAAGGTTTCCACCTTATAATAAAATCTTGGAAGATATCAACAATATTGGGAGTAAGATCTTCAGGGGTGTTCCCTCCTCATCAGAGGATTCCTTGGTCATGATCTCTCAGGTGCTGTCATGGGTGAAAGGTAAAATGAATTAGTTACAGGTAACTTGATTTTGTTGAACCCCATGTCAGCACCTCTATTTTTCCCTCTAGCTTATGGTTGGTCGTGGTTCTCAATCTTCTCTTCTTACAATGAAGAATGGGCTTGAGTGAATACATAAATATAATAAGATTAATTATTATAATTTGGGTGACTCCTACTTGTCTTTTTGGAAACCACTGAAGGAGGAAGTGGGAGTTGACGTTTTATTTTGTGCTCTTGGTTTCCTGTCGTATGATTGTGAATGAGATCCCACTCTCGCAGGCACTGTCATGGGCTTCAGGAAAATGAAATTACCGCTAAAGTTATCATTTTTTTTCTTTTTTACCAGATACAGAAAAATGTTAAAAGTTGCCTGTGCTACAGTATGAAAACACTTCTAGGAGTGTGCGTCGTAGGCATAAAGCTCTACACGCAATTGTCTCCTATTTCTATTTGGGATCATGTAGTGGAAATCTGCGACGGAATAGAGTACAAGGCAAATTAATGGGATGTTGCAGAACCATGTTCACATACAGGAGAACATAACAGCCTGGATTTCTGTACCTGCTGCAGATCCTGAAATGTGTCATTTGTTCTGGATTTTACACTCTTTGCAGTGTAAGCTCTTTTCTGCTCCTTCTCCCTTGCTTTCTGTTGTAACATGTGAGCAGCATGTGTGATCTATAATGCATCTAACAGGTTTTCTGTGTAGACGCTGGGATGATGGTATTGATGAGCTAGAACTTTCTGCAGCGCTTCTCCTGCTGGTTTAGGACTCGATTAACGAGAAGCACAGAATTATTCGAAGTCTTAGTCTTTTACAAAGCAGAAAAAAAATCTTTGAAAATAGATCAGTCCATGGGTTTGTCACTGAGATGTACTTACCACCTCACTGGAGGCAGAAAAGGCAATAGATTGGCTTTTATTAAATGAATGAAGCCCTATGGAACATTTAAAGGCCATTCTTTAGCCACCGAATATCTATCAGTAATGTATGCTTTGTAAGTGTAGTAAAATATTTAACGGTGGCTGTCGTCGACTGTTTTGTGGCGCTGTTCAGATCTTTCTCTGACTGGCCGTAAGTCACTGCTAACTGTCGCAATCTTCATTTCTATAAGCCTATGAGAGCTGCTTTCTGAGACTCATAGACTTAGATTAAGAAGTGAGGCTGGCCAGTCATAACCCCGGTTACGTGGTGTAGGAGAGGAACGGAGCGATGGCAGCAGCAGAAGACTGTGATCTGTAGGTATTTTACATGTAATGTATATTACTGATACTTATCCAGTGGTAAAATGCAAAAAAAGTTCTACTTTTGTCAAAGTTTGTCAATTAAAAATAAAATAAATGAATTGGCGTCAGATGGCAATATACCATGTACTCGTATGCTTCAGTTACCAGGAGGGAACGGTCTGTATTTGCAAATCACCAGTGTGCTGTATGAACGGACCGACTAGCTGATATAATAGTTAAACCAGTCCTCTACTTTGTCAGTTCTGAAGCATAGTTAGTGGCACTGGCTTAACTATTAAAGGGACTCTGTCAGCACAGAATGACTGTTCAAACCAAGTACAGGCAGTCTTTGCATATCAAACATTTAAGTGCATGTTTCCATCTGTCTCCGGTCTCTTGCTCTATGAAGCCAGAGCTGTTAAAGAAAAGTTAGGGACGTGGCAATAGAAGGAAAATAAGCAAGTGAGAAGCTGCACTTAAACGATTGGCTACACCAGGGGCGCATAGTGCCTGTACTTGGTTTGAACTGTCATTCTCTGCTGTCAGCCCCTTTTAAGCATTCTTATATTGTAAAACGAGTCACATGGGAATGCGGCTTTTCTAATAGAGCAGGCTGATAAACAGGTCTGGTCGCATGACCCTCCCATCAGCAGCCATTGTATGGACAGAAGCGCAGGTCCATGTGTGAGGGAAGTTGACGACCTCTTTACGTGAGAATTGGTCAGTGAGCTTGATCTGACAGTTAACAGTAGCGTTTAGAACTGTTACCTGTCTTTTTGTTTTGCCACCTGACAACCTGGAATTTCACTTTATATTTTTTTTGCATTCGTTTATGTAAAGAACATGCATACAACTGTGAACATTTGGTTTTCTTTTGTGAGGCAAACAAATGGGACAAAATAACTAAATACTTTAAATATTCACCCTCACCCCCTCCTCTAACGTTAGTACTTTGTAGAGCCTCCTTTTGTGGCAGTTACATCTGCAAGTCACTTTGGATAAGTCTCTCTGAGCTTTACACATCTTTTCACTGGGATTTTTACTCATTCCTCAATGCAACAACTGCTCCAGCTCCTTCAAATTACCGTAGATGGTTTCCTCTCGTGAACCGCAATCTTCAAGCCTGACCACAGATTCTCAATTGGATTAAGGTCTTGGCCACTCCAAAACATTTACACGTTTCCCTTTAAACTGCTCGAGTGTTGCTTTAGCAGTATGCTTTGGGTCATTGTCTTGTTGGAAGGTAAACCTGCATCCCAGTCTCAAATCACTGACAAACAGGTTTTGCTCAAGAATATCCTTGTATTTTGCACCATCCCTTTTCCCCTCGACTCGGACCATTTTCCCTGTTCCTGCTGCCGAAAACCATTTGCACAGCCTGATGCTGCCACCACCATGTTTCACTGTGGGGATGGTGTTGTTGGAGTGATGAGCAGTATTGGTTTGGCGCCAGACATAGCCTTTATCTTGGAGGCCAAAAAGTTCAATTTTGGTCTCATCTGACCACAGCATCTTCCTCCATACACTTAGGGAGTCTCCCACATGTCTTTTGCCAAACTCAAACCGATCCTTTAAATTTTTTTGTGTACATAAAGGATTTTTTTCTGCCCACTCTTCCAGAAAAGCTGCCTCTATGGAGTGTACGGCTTATTCTGGTCGTGTGGACAAATGAAATTCCAGTCTCTGCTTGGGAACTCTGCACCTTCTTCAGGGCTACCATTTGGTCTCTGTCCTGACTCTCTGATTAATGCCCTCTTTGTCCAGGCTGAGAGTTTTGGTGGTCGGCCCTTTCTTGGCAGATTTGTTGTGGTACCATGTTCTTTCCATTTGATAATGATGGATTTGATGGTGTAAAGTTGTATTCCAATAAATATTTTATGTTCTAAATAGCTTTATTATTGTATCCTAATGGAGGTTATCACTTAAATATGAGCCATGTATGATGAGGGAGTCAGAGTAATGGAAATAGGAGTTGGAGGTTTGGCTAAGGCCTCTTTCACACTTCAGTCGTGCGATGTCAGTCAAAATCCATCAAAATGTGAAAAAAACGGATCCGCCATTTTTTTTGGCGGATCCGTTTTTTTCCCATTGACTTGCATTAGTGGCGGATTTTGACGGATGGTCGTCCGTTAGGTCCGTTTTTTGACGGATCCGCCAAAAAATTGGCGTCCGTCATTTCAGAAAAACGGCCAATGCAACGTTTTTTTTGGTCTGCCAAAATGGCGGACTACGGCGGATCCGCCGCATCCGCCATTTTGTATAATGGCCGCCTATGGGCGACGTATCCGCTGGCATCCGTTTTTGACGGAATCTGCCCGCGGATCCGTCGCCTCCATAGAAAATCATTGAAAATGCAGACAACACTGTCCGGGCTCTCTCTCTCTCTCTTCTCGGTCCGGACTTACATTTCCGGAACGAAATTTTCATCATTTCCGGGTGAACACTTCTTGGCGGATCCGTTACAAAACTCATCCGTTTTACATCCGTTTTTACACTTTTCTTACGGATCTGCCATTTTCACACTTGGGCGGACGTCACACAACGGAAGTGTGAAAGAGGCCTTACCGACTACACTGCCCTGGTGGGGGGATCACCAGAGATTGGAAATTATTATTATTTTTTTTTATAGCCCAACCCTGACTTGTACTGTTAAGCTTAGTCCTTGACTTGTTTGGAGTTCACCTTTGTCTTCATGGTGTTTGGTTAGTTGTGCCTCTTGCTCAGTGATGATGTAGCCTTTGTGGTATTTCAGAAAAGGTGTGTATGTATATACTGACAGACCCTTTCTCACTTTGATTGCACACAGGTGGGCTTCCTTTCACTAAGCATGTGACGTATGAAGGTAAATGCTTGCACCAGAAATTTTTATTTTTTTAAGGGGTGAATACATATGCCCATGCCAAAAAACTGTTTGTTTTGAGGAAAAAAAAACATTTCTTTAAAAGCGGTGTGCGTATAAGGAGAAACTTGACACTCCAGGGCAGCGACTTTTATTTATACATTTTTTTTTAAAGTGTATATTACTCCAAAACGCCACAATTTATCAGTCAAACATACGTGTTGAGGTTGCACAGCCGATGCCTGACACATGCTGCCTGATCCAACATGATATTAATAGCCTAGGAAGAAGCCATTGATATTGGCCCTCTCCCAGACTAAAAATAATAGCTCTGTCACCCCATAGGCTAACTGCCTGAGTTAGCACAGCTTATCTCTTCCTGCTTGCCCTGGTGCCATGGCAAGTGGGGTGATAGTGGGGGGATGTCATGTCAGGTGAAATCAAGCCCAGAGGTTAGTAATGGAGAGGCGTCTATAAGACACCCCCGTTACATACCCCATGTTGATATTGTAAAAAAAAAAAACAAAAAAAAACCACACACCCAGAAAAAAGTACTTTAACTGAAAGAATGACAGACTCCTTTAAACATTACTAACATCTTTGCCTAGTCCATGGTTCCCCAACTCCAGTCCTCAAGCCCCACCAACAGGTCATGTTTTCAGGATTTCCCTTGTATTGTACAGGTGATGCAATTATCACCTGGGCAATACTAAGGAAATCCTGAAAACATGACCTGTTGGTGGGCTTTGAGGACTGGAGTTGGGGAACCCCAGCCTAGTCCACTAATTCTGTAACAGAATTAAAATAATAACTATATTCTTACCTGTCCGACAAGAAGATAATCCATTTTTCCCACGACACGTCTAGCCCTGCTACATCTAGATGGCAGGCTGCATTGTTGAATGATGTGGCAATACAGCCTGCCATCCAGCAGAGACAACGGAGCTGTGCTTGCTCAACACCTCGTCAGTGAGGTGAAAGGAGTTCACTTCGAGATGCTGAACAAGCACGCAGCGGTCAGAGTCTCTGTTCGATGGCAGGCTGTATAGTTGCATCATGCAACAATGCAGCCTGCCATCTAGTTACAGCAGAGCTAGACGCGTTGTGGGACAAATGGATAATTATTATTACCTTATCGGCACACTGGTGAGGAATAGCGTTGTTTGTTTTAATTCTGTTACAGGAGACATTGGTTCAGAATCGCCTGATCTATCAATGTAAAAAAAGAATTACCGTATATACTCGCGTATAAGCCGAGATTTTTCAGTCCATTTTTTAAGGCTGAAAGTCCCCCTCTCGTCTTATATGCGAGTCCTATACCGGGGGTCGGCGGTCAATAAGTTTTCCCAGTTTTTTGTGGCAAAATTAGGGGGGTCGGCTTATACACGGGTCGGCTTATACATGAGTATATACGGTAACTCGATATCTAAACGGCATAATGAGAAAAAAGTTAAAAACTCCAGAATTAATTTTTTTTTGTCACCACATTTCCCGTTATTGCATTTTAATGCAATCAAAAGATCGTATCTGCAGCAAAATGGTATAGTTTAAAAACGTCAGTTCGACACGCAAAAAAATAAGCACTCACCCAACCCCAGATCACAATAAATAAAAACAGCTACTGGTATCGAAAAATGGCGCAATTTTTTTAATTTATTTTTTATAACAAACTTTGGATTTTTTTCCACCACTTAAAAAAGAACTTATACATGTTTTGTGTCTGTGAACTAGTAATTACCTGGAGAATCATAATGGCAGGTCAGTTTTGGCATTTAGTGAACATGGTAAAAAAAACAAAAAAACTGGAACTGCACTTTTTTTCCATTTTCACCACACTTGGAATTTTTTTTTCCCATTTTCAAGTACATAATACTGTATGTTAAAACCAATGGAGTTGTTCAAAAGTACAACTTGTCCCACAAAAAACAAGCCCTCACATGGCCATATTGACTAAAAAATAAAAAAAAAGTTATGATTATGGCTCTGGGAAGAAGGGGAGGGAACTGAAATATCCCTGGTCATTAAGGGGTTAAAGGACGCGGTGCCGGCATGAGGTATGGCCGCCTGGGGCCTCCGGCAAGATGGCCGCCGCATACTCTCGTTCAAACCTCGGCTTTGAGATCTTGTCCTGAGATCTAGGGAAGAGATCTCGTTGCCGAGATTTGAACGAGAGTATGCAGCGGCCATCTTGCCGGAGGCCCCAGGTGGCCATTCCTCATGCCGGCACCGCGTCGCAGCTGTGGGGGGGCTTTCCGGCTGGGACGAGATGCCGGCGGAGCCCCCCACGCAGCCCAGAGGCCCGCTTGCTGCCCGAACACCACCACCGCACTTTGGATCGGGACCGCCACCGGAGGCACCGGCACCGCGTCGCAGCTGCGGGGGGGCTTTCCGGCTGGGACGAGATGCCGGCGGAGCCCCCCACGCAGCCCAGAGGCCCGCTGCTGCCCGGACACCACCACCGCATCGCAGCCAAGTTGCATTGGGAGCGCCGCCGCCACTGAACTTTCCGGTATGTTGCGACCATAAGACGCACCCCTTTTTTCCCCCAAAATTTTGGGGAAAAAAGTGTCTTATGGTCCAAAAAATACGGTAACAACAATGGTCTGAGTGCTGTACCATGTTTCTCACATGGCACTCACCTGTATTCTGTGGTAGTCTGACTGCAGCCTGAGTGTCAGAATTGGCTCCGCTTATAGATGCGCCTTTTCTGCTGCGGCTGAGAGCTGATCTTTTTTAGTCTGGGAGAAGGCCAATATCCATGGTCTCTTCTTAGGTTATCAGCCCTCAGCTATCTGCCTCACCTTTGCTGGTTATGAAATATAGAGGAACCCTGCATTATTTTTTGCGAGAGGATCCCCCATTTTAATAGCCAGGAAAAGTTAAGTATACAGCTGTGACCTGTTATTAATAGCCTGCGAAGCTCCATGGGTATTACCCCATTCCCAGGCTATAAACATCTGCCCCCAGCTGTCTGCTTTTCTAAAATAATTTAGTATGAAAAATAAATGTACGGTAAACTACACAAGCACTGTACTAATTATACACGTGACTGACATCTTTATATCTCTTCTATTCTGTCAGTTCATGTTGTGATTTCACTGTACGCGACAGATGAATTACCGACTTTTCCAAGGACATCTGTGTGTAAAAATTGAACTGCTCTTGCATGGTCAGAGTGCCTTTTTTTTTTTTGTTCCCCTCTCATCCATTGACTTTGGGGAGGGGATACGAGGCCAATTTTTCTTTTTTCTTTTTCGTCGGATTGCATGCGTCCGTTTTCCACGCAGGCGAGTATGAGCCCTAAAGGAAAAAGTCTCCAAGGTGGACAATTCCTTTTTTTAGTAAACAAGTATAATGTCACTGGCTTTCCACAGTAAGAACACCAGCTCCGTCAGGTGTAAGAAATCTATGTAATAATGAATGCAGTTTATATTGTGAAATCTGCCCTCAGATTCACCTTAAAGTTGGAAGCTCCATGGTTATGAACAGCAGCTGTCTCTGGCTTTCATCGCTAGACGACATACAGGTTGCGCCTTTTAACAAAACCTAAGGAAATGCCTCCTGATCTGACTTGGTCTGTGGCGCTGACAGCCAGGTGTGTTGTATCTGTCATAGTCTGGTGTTAGCTTGTGGTTCCAGGTATGTGCTGCTGTGTAATGTATGGCTGCAGGGCTGCGCGATGCAGATAGCGCTGCATGAGATCCTACATCCTCCATAGCGTCTCATTGTGTAAAAGTTTCCCGGTGTTGGTGCTTTGCCATCTTCCTATTGTTGTGGTGCTCTTCTTATCTCTATGAAGCATTACAAGAGGTGATTATTCATGCTGCTCTACACTACTAGACTTTGAGGGCTGGATATGCTTTACTTGACTGTAATGAACGTAGCCGCATTCCCTGATCTAACCGTGCTCCGTGCATCTGCTGCGAGTCCTGAAGGCAGCCTTTAAGCTTTCCAAAGCATCTGGGGAAGCATCTCCGAGAAGGTATGATCTTCCTTTTTCTGCATTGCTGGAGTTCATAGCAGAGGAATACAATGAGCTCTAGCGATGAAACCTGTTGGCTTTATGTATGAGCAGCTGGCGTCTTGTCTCGCTAACTAGCAATGATTCAAGTCTTGCAGATTGTGAAAGAACTGGTCTCCCCATCGAGACGCAGAGCCGCCACAGCAAGGAAAGGTAGGCGCTTTGGAAAGTGTGATCCTCAGCCTTTTAAATCTCATGAGACTCTCAGCCTTTGAGATGTTCACATAAGCAGTGGTCAGTGATGGGACTACTTCTTTCATCACCCGCTTCTTCTTTTTTATTCCCATGTTAACCCCTTTTATACTGCTTTCTTCTACATCATAAAGGGCTTTGGTGACATTCTATAACAGAGGTCAAGCTGTAAAATGCCTACTGCCCTGATGTATGTCTGTAGGATTTGTTACTGACTTTATCAACTTATGCGAGGGTTCAGAATACAGATGTGCAGGTCTGTTGCCGCTTAGCTATTTGGATATATGTTAGCAGGTATTTGAAAATGCTCTGTAATGAAATTTTGGAAATGATTACAATTCAGAGAGAATGAACGTCAAAAGTGGAGAGATAATTAGGTCAGGCGTAATGCATAATAAATGGCCTTAATAATGTTTTTTTCCCATTATGCAAATACTTTTAAATTAGCATATTTTTTTCTTCTAAGAATCAGAATTGAGATATTTGTCTAATGGATTATTGGGAGAAGGAAATGCTAAAGCATGTGGTGTTAATGTAGCTATGATTGTATGCACACACTTCTTATTGTGGTGCTTGTATAATATGATACTATGTAGCCACACAATCAATACAGCAAGCCCCCCTGCAGCGATGTCGGTACTGCTGTTCGTGGAGGGTGACATGACCCCGGCTGCAGCGCTGGAACGATAGAGCTAAGTAACCATCGATTCTATTATCTACGGGACCCCTGCTTCATTAACCCTTGGTGAACAACCTCTTGAAAAGGTTTCAGTGTTAATTTTTTTTACAGCCAAAAGTCAAATGTACTTGCCCTCTGGCACTGCATCGTCTGATGCCAGTGCAGCAGAGCTCTGCCTGCCGATTGTTAACCTGTTAAATGTTGCTGTCAATCTCCGACAGCAACACATATAGTGCACAGCCTATGGGGTGTGCTGTTCTAATAACCCATCGGCTTCCCCATGATGTAATAATGGAGTACCGATGGGTTGCCATAATAGGTTTGCTAAAGACCCCCCCATCCCTTGTGCCTGTCATTATGGTACTCAAGTGAAAGCCAACCTGTGGCTGGTATTCCTAGTAGATCGTGATTTATCCTATATACAGCTATACTCCTTATGACAAAATACAGTAAGGCTAAGTGCACACGATCAGGAATAATTGCGGTTTTTTCGCGGTTTTTCCGCGGTTTTCCGCGGTAAAAACGCGATAAAAACGCAAGCATTAAGCATCCTATACATGTTAATTGATTCCGCATGTTTTGGCCACATGTTGCGTTTTTTTCCGCGGAAAAAATAGCAACATGTTCATTAATTTTGCGGAATGTAAGCGGTTCATGTGCGGTGGTACCCAGGGTCTGGAGGAGAGGAGACTCTCCTCCAGGCCCTGGGTACCATATCCCTGGTAAAACAATAATTAAAATAAAAAATAATGATATTCTCACCTTCCGGCGGCCCCCGCAGCCTTCCCGCGGCCCCCGCAGCCTTCCCGCCTTCAGCGATGCTCCCGGCAACTTCCGGTCCCAGGAGTGCTTTGCGAGAATCACCCAGATGGCATAGCGGTCTCGCGAGATGTACGTCATCGGTGTGATTTGTCGCAAAGCACTCCTGGGACCGGAGTTGCCGGGAGCGTCGCTGAAGGCGGGAAGGCTGCGGGGGCCGCGGGAAGGTGAGAATATCATTATTTATTATTTTTTTTATTATTTTTACATTAGATCTTTTTACTATTGATGCGACATAGGCGGCATCAATAGTAAAAAGTTGGTCACACGTGTCAAACACTATGTTTGACTCGTGTGACCAACCTGTCAATCAGTTTTCCAAGCGATGCTACAGATCGCTAGGAAAACGCTAGCATTCTGCAAGCTAATTACGCTTGCAAAACGCTATTATTCTGGCGGGAATCAGCATACAAAAAACGTGCGTATTTCCTGTGGGAGAAGTGCGGGATTGCCGCGGAAATTTCCGCGGCAATTCCGCAACGTGTGAACTTAGCCTAAAAGGTTTTTAAAAATGTGCAAAAAATAGTCACAACTTTCCCCTTGCCAATAGAAATAAAGCAATAAAAAGAAAAATGTGTGGTAACTGTCCGTAAAAGTCTGATCTGTCAAACTCTAAAATTAACTTGATTGGTAACAAAGAAAAAAAAACAGATCAAAACGTCAATAATTATGTCTCCGACTCCGCGATAGCTTGAATTAATGCAATAAGACTTTTTATCTACCCAAAATTGGTATAGATAAAAATGTCATGAAGAAACAATCCCTCACACAGGATCTCGATAAATAGCGACACAAAGGGATTTTTTTTTAACTTTGCGAATTTCCAATTTCTTTTTTCACTGCACTGAAGAATTTTATTTCCAAGTCATGTTTTACCATGAATGCTATAAATAAAATATGCAAATTGCCTCTTCAAACAAAGAGGACTTGTACTCTATAGCGCCACCTATTGGAAGTAGCGATTGGAAGTAGCGAAATAAAATAAAAATACAATTGCAGAATTGGGCTTGTTTTACGGCTATTGGAATTTCTTTTTTTTTCTCACTTTCCAGTAGTTCTACTTGAGATTTTAAATGACACCACACATTTTTAACAACTGTTCTGACAAAAACAAGCCCCCATATGTCTGACTGAAAATAAAAAAAAAATGATGACTTTTAGAAATGGCAAGGAATAAATGGAGGCACAAAAATAAAAAAATCACCCAGTCAGGAGCTGACAGAATTTTAACATATTTATGTGTCCGCGTGTCACACCTTCAGTGTGTGATTTTTGTTTTTCCTACCAGTGCTTCTCACAAAATTAGAATATCATCAAAAAGTTAAGTTATTTCAGTTCTTCAATACAAAAAGTGAAACTCGTATATTACCGTATTTTTCAGGCTAGGAGATGCACCAGACCACAAGACACACCTAGGTTTTAGAGGAGGAAATTAGGGAAAAAAAATTCAAGCAAAAAGTGTGCTCAATTCTGTACTTAATATCACCTATCCTGGTATATATGGTCCCCTCATCCCCATCCTGATTTGCATGGTCCCCCTCATCCCTATCCTGGCAAGAATGATCGGCCTCATCCCTGTCCAGGTATGCAGGGCCCCCATCTTGTCCTAGTATGCAGGGCCCAATCCTTAACCTGGTATGATTTTCCCTCATCCCATGCCTGGTATGCATGGTCCCATCCTAAACCTGGTATGATTTGGCCCTATCCCGGTCCTGGTATGCATGGTCCCATCCTTATCCTGGATTGATTGTCCCCCCAACCCCACCCTGGTATGCATAGCCCCCACCCTGGTATGCAAGGCCCCATCAGAAAACATTAAAAAACCTCAAAACATTACACTTACGTTTCCGGCGATTCCTCGCAGCATCCTGTTCCGACGCCAGCAATTGCTTTAAGCTTGTAAGCATCGCATAGCAGGGACGTCATATGCTGCTTGCAAGCCGAATGGCAGCTGCCGGAATACTCAATGCTCTGCACGCCAGGACTGTGTGTGCGCAAAGCAGTGAGGATTGCTCTCTAGCGAGCACAGTGTCAGCCGGAGCCTTCCTGCTGCTGCTTGCGGTCACGTGTGCCGATACTTAAGAGAAATGAATATTCATGGAATGGGGTGAATATTCATTCCTCAAGTATTGGCGCACGTGACCGCCGGCAGCAGCAGGAAGGCTCCGGCTGACATTGTGCTCGCTAGAGAGCAATGGATACGGTACTCACTGCTCTCTGTGCACACAGTCCCGGCATGCACAGCGTTGAGTATTCTGGCAGCTGCCCTTCGGCTTGCAAACAGCGCATGACATTAAGCAGCTGCTGGCATCGGAGCAGGACGCTGCGAGGGAACGCTGGGAAGGTAAGTGTAAGTGTTTTTTTTTTTTTTATGTTTTCTGATGGGGCCATGCGTATCAGGACCAGGATGGGGACCAATCATACCAGGATGCCATTAAAGAGAAATTACTATTCATTGCCCTCCACTCCCATGGGCGTGGAATGCAGGGAATGTTCATTTCACTTTAGCAGCAGGCCAAAACTGCTCCTCCACCTCCCCACCACAGCCCCGATATATCCGTACTGTAAGACACCCCCCCCCCCCCAAATGTGGAGGAAAAAAAGTTCATCTTATAGTCCGAAAGATACGGTATATAGTTATTACAGAGTGATGTATTTCAAGTGTTTATTTCTATTAATGTTGATGATTATGGCTTACAGCCAATGAAAATCCAAAAGTCATTATATCAGTAAATTAGATTGCTTTATAACACAAGCTTGAAAAATTATTTTAAAATCCGAAATGTTGGCCTACTGACATGTATGTTCAGTAAATGTACTCAATACTTGGTCGGGGCTCCTTTTGCATCAATTACTCCATCAATGCGGTGTGGCATGGAGGCGATCAGCCTGTGGCACTGCTGAGGTGTTATGGAAGCCCAGGTTGCTTTGATAGCAGCCTTCAGCTTGTCTGCATTGATGGGTCTGGTGTATATCATCTTCCTCTTGACAATACCCATAGATTCTCTATGGGGTAAAGGTCAGGCCAGTTTGCTGGCCAATGAAGCACAGTGATACTGTTCTATTTAAACCAGGTATTGGTAAAAACACAGTGGACCTACACCAGCAGATGACATTGCTCCCGAAATCATCACTGATTGTTGAAACTTCACACTAGACTTCAAGCAATTTGGATTGTGTGCCTCTCCACTCTTCCTCCAGAAGAGTGGAGCAAAATTTACTTTCATCTGAAAACAACACCTTGGACCACTGAGCAACAGTCCAGTTCTTTTTCTCCGTGGCCCAGGTAAGACGCTTCTGGCGTTGTCTATTGGCTTGACACAAGGAATGCATCACTTGTAGCCCATGTCCTGGATATGTCCATCACGACTCATATACATCAGCCCCTCCATACTTCCCTCTCCCATGTACAGTTCTCATGCACTCCTCACCTTCCTGAGAAACCTCAGCCCATCTTGCCCAAACATATCACAGAAAAAACCTACTTACAACTCCAACAACTACCTGCTCTTTATCTTCCTACTACTACTGATTTCAGGGGACATCTCCCCCAACCCTGGTCCATCCCCCAACCTCAAAACCTACACTACCTCATGTCGAAACCATAATAATCTTGTTAATATTACTTGCACTCCCTCATCTCCTTCTTTCAATTGTGCCCTCTGGAATCCACGGTCTGCATGCAACAAACTATCTTTCCTGCACAACTACTTTCTGAACAACTCTCTTCATCTGTTGGCCCTCACTGAAACCTGGATTCAGGATTCTGACACGGTCTCCCCTGCTGCCATTTCCTATGGTGGCTTACAGTTCTCCCATTCCCCGAGACCCACAAACAGACATGGTGGTGGAGTTGGCATACTCCTGTCCCCACAATGCACTTTCCAGGTCATCCCCCCAATTCCATCACTCTCATTCCCTTCTTTTGAGGTCCACACCATCAGGCTCTTCCGTCCCTTCTCCCTCAGAGTAGCGGTCATATATCGGCCCCCAGGCTCATCCACCCAGTTCCTTGACCACTTCTCAGCCTGGCTGCCGCACTTCATGTCCTCAGAACTACCAACCCTTATCCTTGGAGACTTCAACATCCCCATTAACAGTCCTACTTCCACATCTGCATCTCAGCTTCTATCACTAACCACTTCTCTAGGCCTCTCACAGCTTTCAACCTCTGAGACACACAAGGATGGCAACACCCTTGACCTGGTCTTTGTCCGCCTCTGTTCAATCTCCCACCTAAATAACTCACCGCTTCCACTGTCTGACCACAACATTCTCTCCTTCACGCTCACAAATCCTCCACCACCCCAGCGAACTCCTACCTACCACACATTCAGAAATCTACAAGCCATTAACCCCCAGACACTTTCAGACTCCCTACACTCTTCGCTGTCCCCAATCTCCTCTTTTTCTTGTCCTGATCTGGCTGTTCATCACTACAATGACACTCTTAGAAGCACCCTTGACCAAGTAGCACCGCTCACCCTCAGAACTTCCAAACACACAGTAAAACAGCCCTGGCTCACATCGCAAACTCACCTTCTCCAGCGATGCTCTAGGAGTGCTGAACGCCTATGGAGAAAAACCCGCACACCAGAAGACTTCATCCACTTTAAATTCATGTTAAGAACTTATAATGCAGCCCTTCACCTCGCTAAACAGACCTACTTCACCACCCTGATCTCCTCACTAGCCAAGAACCCCAAGAAACTTTTTGACACTTTTCACTCCCTCCTCAGGCCAAAAGCACAAGCCCCTGTCACAGACATTTGTGCTAACGACCTGGCCTCCCACTTTATAGAAAAAATAGATACTATCCGTCAGGAAATCTGCTCTCAACCACCAAGTGCTGTGACTCCCATCCCTCCCTGCATTTCCCCTGGCTCAATTTCCACATTTGATCCCATCACAGAAGAAGAAGTCTCCAGACTCCTCTTCCTCTCGTCCGACTACATGCACTACCGACCCCATCCCCTCACATCTCCTCCAGTCTCTGTCTCCTGTTGTCACAACTCACCTAACTACAATCTTCAATCTCTCACTCTCCTCTGGCATTTTCCCATCCTCCTTCAAACACTCCATCATTACTCCACTACTAAAGAAACCCGCTCTTGACCCTTCCTGCACAAACAACTACAGACCGGTCTCCAATCTCCCCTTCATCTCCAAACTTTTGGAGCGCCTAGTCTACTCCCGCCTCACCCGTTACCTCTCCACTCACTCCCTCCTAGACCCTTCACAGTCCGGCTTCCGACCCCTACATTCGACTGAAACTGCACTCATCAAAGTGACCAATGACCTTCTGACAGCAAAACGTAACGGCGACCACTCTCTGCTCATTCTACTCGACCTTTCTGCAGCTTTCGACACGGTTGACCACCGTCTCCTACTGTCTAGGCTCCAGTCACTAGGTATTAAGGACACTGTTCTCTCCTGGTTCTCCTCCTATCTTTCTGACCGCTCCTTCAGTGTTTCGTTCTCTGGCTCCACTTCATCTCCTCTTCCTCTCACTGTCGGTGTACCCCAGGGCTCAGTCCTTGGCCCCCTTCTCTTCTCTCTCTACACCGCCCCAATTGGACAGACCATCAGCAGATTTGGCTTTCAGTACCATCTTTATGCTGATGACACACAATTATACACGTCATCCCCCGACCTTTCCCCCGTTGTACTACAGAACGCCACCGATTGTCTGTCCGCAGTCTCCAACATCATGTCTGCTCTCTATCTGAAACTTAACCTCTCCAAAACTGAACTTCTTCTGCTCCCGCCGTCTACTAACCTCCCTAAATCTGACATTTCCCTCTCAGTGGGCGGCACCATAATAACACCCCGGCAGCAGGCTCGCTGTCTGGGTGTTATGTTTGACACCAATCTCTCCTTCACCTCCCATATACAATCTCTTGCCCGCTCTTGCCGCCTACACCTAAAGAACATCTCTAGAATCTGCCCTTTTCTCACCATGGAAACAACAAAAACCCTCACTGTAGCATTGATCCACTCCCGCCTGGACTACTGTAACGCTCTATTACTTGGCCTCCCCATTACTCGACTATCCCCTCTCCAGTCCATCCTTAATGCAGCAGCCAGGGTCATCCATCTGGCTAATCGGTACTCGGACGCGTCCGCTCTTCGCCAGTCCTTACACTAGCTGCCCATTCATTATAGGATCCAATTCAAAGTACTTGTTCTCACCCACAAAGCTCTCCACACTGCAGCACCCCCCTACACCTCCTCCCTCATTTCTATCTATCGGCCTAACCGACTGCTGCGCTCTGCAAACGACTTTCGACTAACCTCTGCACTAATCCGTACCTCCCACTCCCGACTCCAAGACTTCTCCCGCGCTGCGCCAATCCTCTGGAATGCTCTACCCCAAGAAATTAGGACTATCCACAATTTGCATGGTTTCAGGCGCTCCCTCAAAACACATCTGTTCAGAGCGGCCTATCACATTCACTAATCAAAGTCATTCTCTGTGTAAGTGTGTGTGTGTGTAGCCCATTCACTATCTCCATCCATCCCTCACTCCCTTAAGATGGCTGGACCATCATTGTAAATGCACCATTGTATATACACACCTGTACTTTGTATCTCCCCCACCTCATTGTAGATTGTAAGCTCTCACGAGCAGGGCCGTCTTATTTTGCTTTAATTACTGTATTGTTAACGTTGTTACTTATGACTTGTGTTTTGAAACTGTTAAACTGTAAAGCGCTGCGGAATATGATGGCGCTATATAAATAAAGATGATTATTATTATTATTATTATTATATGTCTGTGTGTGATGTCTCTTGAAGCAATGACCCCAGCAGCAGCCCACTCCTTGTGAACCTCCCCAAAATTTTTGAATGGCCTTTTCTTAACAATCCTTTCAAGGCTGCGGGTATCGCGGTTGCTTGTGCTCCTTTTTCTACCACCCTTTTTCCTTCCACTCAACTTTCCATTACTATGCTTGGATACAGCACTTTGTGAGTGGTCAGCTTCTTTAGCAATGACCTTTTGTGGCTTAAGGGGCCTTCACACATAGCGAGATCTATAGCGATATCGCTCAAGCGTCACCGATATTAGAATGCAACAGCGTTATCGCTAGCAATCTCGCTACATGTGAAATGTAGCGGTGACCGGCCCCCCGCTGGCTATCGCTGATCTTGCTCGAATGCGCTGGTCCATTTTTCCATCGTTGGCGTCCCGCTGGCCAGCACTAATCGCTGTGTTTGAAGCTTAAAAACGACGAGCGACCTCGTTAGCGACGCAGAGCTCAGCGACGCAGGCGTGACAAAGCCATGTTACAGGTCACGCCCCCTCTGCCCCTATTGGTGAGTACAGCGCTCCCAATGTGTGAAAATTGGGCGACACAACGCTGTAGCGCCTCCTTCCATTCTTTGTTCCTGTGGACTGTGGATGGTATTAACCGGTTTGCCTTCTGCGCTCCCGTGAGTCGCTATAGCGTTGATATTTTAACGGATTTCTCACCGCGGTTGCTTCAGCGTCCCTGTCTGAATCGCTAGTGCGCTGTTATTCGTGGAATCATTTTATTTATCAAAGGACTGCTCTGTCAGCAATGTATGTTTTCCAATTTTAACGAAAGTAGTGTTCCCTTTGTAGTTTTCATTGTACCGAAAGTAGCGTTGGGGGGACGTTGGGGGGCCAATCAGTGCTGGGGGCGTTGAAAGGGAAACGCTGAAGCACGCCCACAGAGGTCGGAATCTGTTACAATAAAGTAGTGTGACAAGGACTCAACGACCGACGAGGTCGTTATGCAAATCGCTGATCTGTCTTGCGTCGTTGAGGAGATCGGACTGTTTGAAAGCTAATTAGCGATCCTGTAACGACGCATCAGCGATCTTTGCCTGGTTGGATCGTTATCGTGATCGCTGGGGCGTCGCTATGTGTGAAGGGGCCTTTACCCTCCTTGTGGAGTGTCAGTCAGCAGTCTTCCCCATGATTGTGGAGCCTACTGAAACAGACTAAGGAACATTTTTAAACGCTTAGGAAGCGTTTTTAGGTGTTTTTTTGTTAAATATTATATTTTATTGAGATTAAGACTTTTTGGTTTTCATTGGCTGTAAGCCATAATCCTCAACATTAACAGAAATAAACACTTGAAATAGATCACTTCTTATGTAATGACTCTATATATGAGTTTCACTATTTGTATTGAAAAACTGAAATAAATTAACTTTTTTAATATTCTAATTTTGTGAGAAGCACCTGGATATTGAAAATTTTTTAAACCCCAATAGAATTTCAAGCTTCTTCAATCAACCAGTAAGTGAAAAGCAGATGGCAAAGTGATTGTCACTTACCCATTCATGTGAACAGGCGAGTTCTGTCCACGAGACATACTAAAATAGGACATGTGAATATGTCAGTGGAAAAACCTGATGGTATGCAAAACGCAAGCCCAGTGGTAAACCCTCTGGCTATGGGTGCTGTGATTAGATTTCATGTACTGTGAATCCAGATGCAGCAAACTGTGTTTAATTACGTATAGATATTTAACAGCAGAACATTATATATTATTACACATCAAAGTAGAATTATATGTTTTTGGAAGCCAAAATTGGGAATGGACCAACAAGGTATAATAACTTTCTTTACACTTCTGTGTTTGACTCAAACAAAGTTGAAGAGACTAGGAAAAATGGCATTATTTTGTAAAGCATTGTGGATTATGGAGAACACCTTTTATTAGTTACATTTGCTTCACGTGCAAGTCCACATTCACACGTTCAGTATTTGGTCAGTATTTTACATCAGTATTTATAAGCCAAAAGTTGGAGTGTAACAATTGGAGAAAAAATTATAGAAACACGTCACCACTTCTGTATTTTTCAACCACACCTGGTTTTGGCTTTCATCTCTTGTCTCAGGCAGACTCTGAAAATTTGTATACACTGAAGACAGATTTTTATCTGCAAATTGAGAATTTTGAGAATGTAAAATTTGTCCAGGAAGAAAGAGTGGATTTTTTGATAAAATATACATCAAAGTTGCTTATATTCTTGTGAACTATGATATTTATGTATTTGAAAAAACAAATGTAAACCGTTACATTGTAAAAGATTTTCCTTTTTGATTTTTGACCTTGTTCAGTGATGTAAAAAAAAAAATGGAGTGTCCCAAACTTGTTCTGAATTACGGTACATGGGTCGGGAGGAGAAGTCTTATATTTTGGGTGTAATGTAGGACACACAATATTGATTGACTAGAGAATGCCAGAATGACTTGGCTGATAAATGTTCCATTTTATCTCTCATTGACCTGTTTTCGCCTTGAGATCTGACGACTTGGTGAGGCCTATACTCTTTCAGTGAAACACTTGTTATTCCCATGGATGTCTGCGTAATGAAAGGGAAAAAAATACAGCGCTGGTTTTGTCAAATCCATTCCGATATTGCCTGGGCAATAAGGCAAAAATAAAATCCTGGGCGGTGAATTTCTCATATTTATAGTAGTTTGCTCCTTGTAATCTATCCAGTTTTTTGTAGTGCTTAGGACATTCTTCCTTTTTGTATTTCTGATAAAGCATTTTTGCCTCATTTGCGCTCAGAATGCAGTCAGCAGATTAGATATAGAAGACAGAAGTTCAGTTTCTGGACTGATAAAACGTAATTATCATCTGTTACACAATTACTAGAGATTTTATATAGGTAAGTATATTTGCTTTCATACAGGCAACCCGAGTAATACCTGCATTTAGAAGCTTCAGTGAGATTGAACCTTTTCTACGTTGTTATTTTGGAACAGATTTTGAGAAAGGCGTTTTCAAGAGGAACCAGACACTGAAAAGAAATGAAAACTATAATTAGAAATCGACTGGTGTGATTTTTAGAAAATGGCTTTGTTGATCTGTCTGTTTTAATCGCTCCGTGACTGTTTGCAGAACATGACATGCACATGGGCTGGGTATTGCTTTGTCCCCTGCAGCAAAGCCAGATTGAGTTGGTCTATTGGATTCGAGCCAGCGGGTCAGTATATTGGAAACATACAGGTATTGGGAAGATTGAGATTCCACAAGGCATCCAAGGAGGGCATGAATTATTGATTGGCTCACAGGCCATGATGTCGCTATTGAATAACTAATTCTGGCTGTATAATATCCTAGAGGCATTCACGACTCTAGTCTGCTAACTCTAATTTACACTGGGTACACTACGTAGTCTAGTTTCTTTATCGTTAGTCATCCCCATGTAATATAAACTTCAAAATTAGATTACAGACACACCCGGACTTTGCCAAACATGTAATTCTCCTTACCAAATATTCCTATGTGAGTGATAACTGAGATATAGATATATATATAGATCTCTATATATAGATCTCTCTCTCTCTCTCTCTCTCTCTATCTATCTATATATATATATATATATATTATATATATATATTTAGATAGAGAGAGATATATATATATATATATATATATATATATATATATATATATACAGTATATCTGTGTATATTTATCTATAGATATATATATATCTATAGATAGATACTCCAAATGAAGAAAAGGAAGTTTTACTATCATAAAATACTCATATTTTATTTAAACAATTATTTTAAAATACAAACAAATCCAAAAGTATAAACATATATGTGAATGGGGACTACAAATGCAATAGAATAAGCATAGCAAGCCTAAACAGGGTATAGAGGTATCAATAGGATAAATATGACAATATATATGAATTATTTGTTGCTGCTTAGAAATCAGCGTGCACACCTGCTTTATAGCGCAGCATACCAATTTTCATAAAAAATCAAATTCATACCTCCCAAAAATATCCAGCATATGATTGCAAAAATAGCAGCTCCTAAATACCATGTGGCCTAAGAAAAGTGCATAGTGCTTTAATAATGGCAATAGTATATCCATGGCAAAGCCTAAATATGTTTGTGCCAAAAGGTAGATAGCAAATGTATAAATCCTGCTGATTTGGGCCGCTATCAAATATCCATTGCTGGTGCTATGGTACCATAACTCAATGTAGGCTGCAGCACCCCTGACGCGCGTTTCGCTAGTAGCTTCTTCCAGAGAGCACGTCCCCTCTGGAAGAAGCTACTACGAAACGAGCGTCAGGAGTGCTGCAGCCTACATTGAGGTATGGTACCATAGCACCAGCAATGGATATTTGATAGCGGCCCAAATCAGCAAGGATTTATACATTTACTATCTATCTTTTGGCACAAACATATTTAGGCTTTGCCATGGATATACTATTGCCATTATGTGCACTATGCACTTTTCTAAGGCCACATGGTATTTAGGAGCTGCTATTTTTGCAATCATATGCTGGATATTTTTGGGAGGTATGAATTTGATTTTTTATGAAAAATTGGTATGCTGCGGTATATAGCAGGTGTGCACGCCGATTTCTAAGCAGCAACAAATAATTCATATATATTGTCATATTTATCCTATTGATACCTAATACCTGTTCAGGCTTGCTATGCTTAATCTATTGCATTTGTAGTCCCCATTCACATATATGTTTATACTTTGGTATTTGTTTTGTATTTTAAAATAATTGTTTAATAAAATATGAGTATTTTATGATAGTAAAACTTCCTTTTCTTCATTTGGAGTATATGTTTGGAGGTATCATTGATAGGCAGTCGCTTTATGTATGAATTCATCTATAGATAGATATACAGTGGTGGCCAAAAGTATTGGCACCCTGAAATTCTTTCAGATAATACTCAGCTTCTTCCTGAAAATGATTGCAAACACAAATTCTTTGGTATTATCTTCATTTAATTTGTTTTCAATGAAAAAACACAAAAATAATTGACCTAAAGCCAAATTGGTATCACGCTGTCTAATGATATGACTACAATGTCAGTAAACTATTTATACAGGAACCACACTCTATACAACATATTGTTTAGCAACATAAGAATGTAAGTATAAAATAGATTTACCTGACACAATATCAGCAGAACTTAGGGTTAATCTTGAGGACTAGATGTGCAGAGACGTTATCAGTTGAACTCAGGGTTAATCTTGAGGACTTGATGAGCTGTAACAGGAAAGAGGAGGATCGGGGTCTAACCTGACCCTACACTGGGTCCTAACTAATCCCTTACCTTGGAGGTACTGATAATGGTTCAGAGGTCCAAGTCTCCAGCCTAACCCTGTCTCCTATCAGACCCTGAACCCTGTAATCAGTCCTAAGAAGGATCCTGATTACCACCAAAGGGGTATGGGCTGATCTCAGCTAAATACACAGATTAGACATATAAGACAGACAGGATAGCACTCTCTTGCATACACACTCAAACACCGAAGGAACATAAATGGTCTGGGAAATAAACTCTAAGCAAGTTAAGCTTAAAAAACTAAGGAGCTCTCAACTAGAGTCTATACAGATTCATTCTATCTGTGGTCTGCATGAAGTGTTTCACTGGCAACTCCCAAAGCAGACAACCAGGAATTTAAAGGAAACCAATCAACAAATAATCAATTGCAGCCGGGGAGAAACTGCACCCAGTCCCAGCACCGAGCACAGACAGAATTAACTCCCTAGCTGCCAAACACAAAGAAACAGCAACTCAGCTGTGAGAAGTCAAAATGTGCAACCGCGACGATCTTCGCGGCAATGCACACATGACAGTACCCCCCCTTCTACGAGGGGCCTCCGGACCCTCAGGGCCAGGCCTGCCGGGTGAGTTCTGTGGAAGGTCCGAACCAAACGATCTGCGTTAACATCAGACGCAGGGACCCACGTCCTCTCCTCCGGACCATACCCCTTCCAATGCACCAAGTACTGAAGGGACCGGCGATTCAGGCGAGAGTCAATGATTTTTGATACTTGAAATTCCAAATTACCATTGACCAACACTGGAGGAGGAGGTAGAGGTGATGGTATGACTGGTGCCACATACCTTTTAAGTAATGACTTGTGGAACACATTATGAATTTTAAACGTAGAAGGGAGTTCCAGACGAAATGCCACAGGATTAATTATGGAACTGATCCTGTACGGCCCGATGAATCTGGACCCAGTTTCCAGGAGGGCACTTTAAGTTTTATATTCCTGGTAGACAACCATACCAGATCGTTCACATTCAGATCTGGACCAGAAACTCTCCTCCTATCAGCCATACGTTTGTAACGGTTCCCCATCGTACTCAAATTATTCAATACACCTCGCCACACAGAAGCAAGTGACGACGAGAAACGCTCCTCCTCAGGAACCCCAGAAGGACCCCCCCCATTGAAAGTACAAAACTGGGGATGAAAACATATGCCCCAAAAAA
>JARQOD010000004.1:308013758-308075746 GCA_033576555.1 Oophaga sylvatica | reverse complement strand
ACAAAAAGGGGAGCAGCGCATTTACAAGAGGAGAATGCAAAAGAATGATCAAACATAGCCAAGAGGTCATACACAGTAAAGGGCAAACGGGAAAAAGGGTCAGGAAAAAAACTCTTTAACAGGGACACAGCCAAAATTCAGAACCGACAACAAAACGAAAGAAAGGGAACCCAAAGCACGGCACAGGCAGGGTCAGCCCAACACTCCCCAAAAAGGGTTTTCATTTTTATAAACGACAAAGTTTGGGGCCCCCACATTTGAGGCTAAAAAAAGCCTCCCAGGCCCCAGAAAGACGCCAACCTTTTTGGGGACCCTGCGCCCCCCCGGGGCCCGAGAACCCAGTAACCCATGACAGATCCCTTCTTAATTCGTGTAATCCCCAGCACCTGAATTACCTGTGGCACCTAAGGGGTTTGGTTGGCAAAAACCCTAAATGAACTTGCCCCCATTTAACAGGGAAATTAAAGTTGAGTCAACCTTTTGTCCTTTTTTCCTTGTGTGTCCCAAAAGGGACCATGGGGGAAAAGAAAAAAGGGCCCAAAAAAAACTGTCTGAGGATTGGGGGAAACCAAATTGTGAGGAAGCATGGCAATTAAAAGGCTACAAGCCCATCTCCAAAGACCTGAATATTCCTGTGTCTTCCGTCCCCCTTTGTCATCAAGAATTTTAAAAGCCCAGGGACTGGGCTAACCCCCCCTAGATGTGGAAGGAAAAAAAAAAAATTGGGGGAGAGATTTCAACGCATGATTTGCGGGGTGGTGGAAAAAAGAACCTCGCTAACATTTCCAAAAAAGTTCAAGTGCCCTGCAGTCCGGGGTAAACAGTTCCAAACCCCTACTTTTCCCTGTCGTCTGGAAAGAAAAAGGGGGGTTTTATGGTAGGTTTTCCCGGAAAAACCCCATTCTTACCCCCAAAAATAAAAAAGTCCGGGGTGGGGTTTGCTAAAACTTACCCGGAAAGCCCCAAAGCCCTTTTTTGGAAAAAATGTTCTCTGTTCGATGAGACAAAAGTCGGCTTTTGGGGAAAAACCATTTTAAATGGGTGTACAGGAAAAAAAAAGAGGCATTTAAAGAAAAGAACCAAAGGGCCCCAAAAGTCAAACTGGCGGGGGGGTTCCCCGATGTTTTGGGGTTTTCTTTGCTGATCTGGCATGGACTGCTTGGAAACCGTTTTTGCAAAGGCCTTAAAGAAAATTGAAGAACCCACAAAAATTTTTTCGCATAATGTAGGGCCCAGTGTGAGAAAGCTGGGTCTACCTCAGAGGTCATGGGTCTTCCAGCAGGACAATGATCCAAAACAAACTTCCAAAAGCACTATAAAATGGTTTGAGAGAAAGCACTGGAGACTTCTAAGGTGGCCAGCAATGAGTCAAGACCTGAATCCCATAGAACACTTGTGGAGAGATCTCAAAATGGCAGTTTGGAGAAGGCACCCTTCAAATATCAGGGACCTGGAGCAGTTTGCCAAAGAAGAATGGTCTACAATTCCAGCAGAGCATTGTAAGAAACTCATTGATGGTTACCGGAAGCGGTTGTTCGCAGTTATTTTGGCTAAAGGTTGTTTAACCAAGTATTAGGCTGAGGGTGCCAATACTTTTGTCTGGCTAATTTTTGGAGTTTTGTGTGAAATGATCAAGGATTTGATTTTTGCTTCATTCTCTTTTGTGTTTTTTCCTTGCAAGCAAATTAAATGAAGATTAAAAATAGCAAATAATTTGTGATTGCAATCATTTTCAGTAAGACACTGAGTATTATCTGACAGAATTTCAGGGGTGCCAATACTTTTGGCCACCACTGTATATACAGTACAGACCAAAAGTTTGGACACCTCATTTAAAGATTTTTCTGTATTTTCATGACTACGAAAATTGTACATTCACACTGAAGGCATCAAAACTATGAATTAACACATGTGAAATTATATACTTAACAAAAAAGTGTGAAACAACTGAAAATATGTCTTATATTCTAGGTTCTTCAAAGTAGCCACCTTTTGCTTTGATTACTGCTTTGCACACTCTTGGCGTTCTCTTGATGAGCTTCAAGAGGTAGTCACGGGAATGGTTTTCACTTCACAGGTGTGCCCTGTCAGGTTTAATAAGTGGGATTTCTGGCCTTATAAATGGGGTTGGGACCATCAGTTGTGTTGTGCAGAAGTCTGGTGGATACACAGCTGATAGTCCTACTGAATAGACTATTAGAATTTGTATTATGGCAAGAAAAAAGCAGCTAAGTAAAGAAAAACGAGTGGCCATCATTACTTTAAGAAATGAAGGTCAGTCCGTCCGAACAATTGGGAAAACTTTGAAAGTGTCCCCAAGTGCAGTTGAAAAAACCATCAAGCGCTACAAAGAAACTGGCTCACATGAGGACCGCCCCAGGAAAGAAAGACCGAGTCACCTCTGCTTCTGAGGATAAGTTTACCCGAGTCACCAGCCTCAGAAATTGCAGGTTTACAGCAGCTCAGATTAGAGACCAGGTCAATGCCACACAGAGTTCTAGCAGCAGACACATCTCTACAACAACTGTTAAGAAGAGACTTTGTGCAGCAGGCCTTACAGGTAAAATAGCTGCTAAGGAAACCACTGCTAAGGACAGGCAACAAGCAGAAGAGACTTATGAACCAAAAAAGGAAATAGGGAACTAAATGTAAAGTCCCTAAGAAAGGGTTAATAATACAATACTAAATTTAACCACAAAAAGAGGGGTAATAGCGCAATTTATAAAGTTTATTCAAGCAAAAGGGTACAAAATGGACAGGGTATCAGGGAGACATACAAAAGTTAATAAAATGAATAGATGCTGCATGCCAATAAGGCTGCAGCAACAGAGAAACTAACGTCACCCGGCATGGTAATGTGTAGATTAAATAAATAGAACGGCGTTACATGGTAATAACACATTATAATCTAACAAGGAATATGGTGGATACGGCAAAAATATACCAAATAAGTAACAATCAGGTGCCAATATTACCTTGTGACATAGTCCTGACGAAGCCGAGTGCGGTGAAACGTGCGTCTGGGCTCGTTCACACGCCATCCCAGCATTGTATCTGCGGCATCTTACCATGTCACAAGGTAATATTAAGAAAGGCACATCCAGCCCATGAATGGCAGCGCTTCCCAGGACTCATATCCAAAGATGATATTTCATATTTTTTTATTTAATAAGTTAAAATGGAGGAGATACAACGCGTTTCGGATACAGTATATATCCTTCATCAGGTATCATAAAAACACAGTACAAATCCTAATAATATAAAATTCAGTAACACTTATATATAGTGGCAAACCTTTTATCCCAGTCTCAGACACTTGATTTAGGGAGTGGACCAAGTTCAGGAGCACACCCACCAACTTTGACAGCATAGATGCAAGAAGAAAAAAAAAAAAAAAAAGCATTCAAACTCTCTCTATAGAGAGAGTTTGAATGCTTTTTTTTTTTTTTTTCTTCTTGCATCTATGCTGTCAAAGTTGGTGGGTGTGCTCCTGAACTTGGTCCACTCCCTAAATCAAAAAAAAAAAAAAAAAAAAAAAAAGCATTCAAACTCTCTCTATAGAGAGTTTGAATGCTTTTTTTTTTTTTTTTTTTCCTTCTTGCATCTATGCTGTCAAAGTTGGTGGGTGTGCTCCTGAACTTGGTCCACTCCCTAAATCAAGTGTCTGAGACTGGGATAAAAGGTTTGCCACTATATATAAGTGTTACTGAATTTTATATTATTAGGATTTGTACTGTGTTTTTATGATACCTGATGAAGGATATATACTGTATCCGAAACGCGTTGTATCTCCTCCATTTTAACTTATTAAATAAAAAAATATGAAATATCATCTTTGGATGTGAGTCCTGGGAAGCGCTGCCATTCATGGGCTGGATGTGCCTTTCTTGATTTACTCATCCTGTGTGAGCCTGAATCTGGCTCTTTCACTTGGATCCACCTGAGGCAAGCTGCAAGCCCTGTCTATTGAAAAGTATCCCAGAAGGATTTTTGAGGATACACAATCTAAAGCCATATTAGTCTTCTATCAGGTGAGTGCATAAAATTGTGCACACTCTAAAGACTATAATATTGTTTTTACGCACTTAGGGCGCCGCGATTTGTCTATTCTTCTCTCCCAAACAGGGTTTTTTTTTTTTTTTTTGTATACAAGGTAATATTGGCACCTGATTGTTACTTATTTGGTATTTTTCTGCCATATCCACCATATTCCTTGTTAGATTATAATGTGTTACCATGTAACGCCGTTCTATTTATTTAATCTACACATTACCATGCCGGGTGACGTTAGTTTCTCTGTTGCTGCAGCCTTATTGGCATGCAGCATCTATTCATTTTATTAACTTTTGTATGTCTCCCTGATACCCTGTCCATTTTGTACCCTTTTGCTTGAATAAACTTTATAAATTGCGCTATTACCCCTCTTTTTGTGGTTAAATTTAGTATTGTATTATTAACCCTTTCTTAGGGACTTTACATTTAGTTCCCTATTTCCTTTTTTGGTTCATATGTTGTGGCTGAGGGCTGTGTCCCAGTTGGCCGCGGTGACTATTTTGTAGGTTTAGATAAGCAGAATAGACTTGTTTGGGCTAAAGAACACAAGGAATGTACATTAGACCAGTGGAAATCTGTGCTTTGGTCTAATGAGTCCAAATTTGAGATCTTTGGTTCCAACCACCGTGTCTTTGTGCGACGCAGAAAAGGTGAACGGATGGACTCTACATGCCTGGTTCCCACCGTGAAGCATGGAGGAGGAGGAGGTGTGATGGTGTGGGGGTGATTTGCTGGAGACACTGTTGGGGATTTATTCAAAATTTAAGGCATACTGAACAGGCATGGCTACCACAGCATCTTACAGTGGCATGCTATTCCATCCGGTTTGCGTCTAGTTGGACCATCATTTATTTTTCAACAGGACAATGACCCCAAACACACCTCCAGGCTGTGTAAGGGGTATTTGACCAAGAAGGAGAGTGATGGGGTGCTACGCCAGATGACCTGGCCTCCACAGTCACCAGACCTGAACCCAATCGAGATGGTTTGGGGTGAGCTGGACCGCAGAATGAAGGAAAAAGGGCCAACAAGTGCTAAGCATCTCTGGGAACTCCTTCAAGATTGTTGGAAGACCATTTCTGGTGACTACCTCTTGAAGCTCATCAAGAGAATGCCAAGAGTGTGCAAAGCAGTAATCAAAGCAAAAGGTGGCAACTTTGAAGAACCTAGAATATAAGACATATTTTCAGTTGTTTCACACTTTTTTGTTAAGTATATAATTCCACATGTGTTAATTCATAGCTTTGATGCCTTCAGTGTGAATGTACAATTTTCATAGTCATGAAAATACAGAAAAATCTTTAAATGAGAAGGTGTGTCCAAACTTTTGGTCTGTACTGGGTGTATATATATATATATATATATATATATATATATTTTATATATAATTATATATATATATATATATATATTTTTATCACTTTGAAATCATGTATCCTGAATCAGATACACATTACTCTAGATCAGTGTTTCTCAACTCCAGTCCTCAGGACCCACCAACAGGTCATGTTTTCAGGATTTCCTTAGTATTGCAAAGGTGATGGAATTAATGCTTGAGCAGGTGATAAAATTATCACCTGTGCAATACTAAGGAAATCCTGAAAACATGACCTGTTGGTGAGTCCTGAGGACTGGAGTTGAGAAACACTGCTCTAGATGGTAACAAATGAAACCACTAAGCAAGAGAATTTGTATGGGATAAATAATTCCCCCACACACACACTTTTCGTTTAAGGAGTCTTGGAAATATTTTCTCACTTCTGACATGCATAAAGTATCAATGTTTATATGTTGACACATCATGAAAATGTCACTCAGCAATTACACTTGTGTCTCTTCATGCAATCTTGCTTCCAAGTGTAAAGTTTTGTAAGCAATGTGTAAATGTTTGTAAACCGGCCTATAGAGTACATATCACTTACTACAGTGTCTTTAAAATGTGACAGTTTTGATGAGCACATAAACCTCGTTGAGATGCCAGTCATGGAGCCAAAAAAACAAAATCTTTTTTTTTTTTTTTTATTTATTTGCGTTCAGTCTTCGAAGCTATACGCTGGCCTTCACCCTCAGAGCATCAAATATTTAATACTCCTGGCTTCAAGTGCGTGTTTAATCCTGGTATCATCTAAAAGCCTAAAGACTGTCAGCACAGAATGACTGTTCAAACCAAGAACAGGTGCATCATGGCGGAGGCAATCATTTATATACCCCTTTTTATCGGCTTGTTTTCCCTCTATCTCCACCCCTCTTCTAACCAAGCAGGGGGAAGATGTTCAGTGGGTATGGAAAGTATTCAGACCTCTTTAAATAAATATTTTTATAAATTTGCTAAAAATTTCTACATTTGTTTTTTTTTTTTTTTTTTTTCAGTCAAGATGTGGTGCAGGGTGTACATTAATGAGAAAAAAAATGAACTTTTTTGAATTTACCAAATGGCTGCAATGAAACAACGAGTGAAAAATTTCAGGGGTCTGAATACTTTCCGTACCCACTGAATAATTGTTTGGCCTTGCCGTTAAGCACAGAGTGCCTGTACTTACTTTGAACAGTCATTCTGTGCTGACAGTCCCTATGAAGGAGTTGTGATCATGGTGCTTCCTGAGCACACGGCTTGCTGGGAGTAATGCACTCTTGGTTGACTATTTGGAGTTTTGACATGGCTGGGCCGCTGGTAAAAACTATGCGCTCAGAAGCAGCTTTTCTCTTACAGCATCTGAGGAGCACAGTGGCACAGAAGCTGGACCCAGCGAACAAGCTGTCCACCGGTTTCAGAGCAGCGCTACAAGTAATTAGTAAGGGATAAATTAAAAATCCATCCATTTTTGAGAATAGAGAGGATTTTTAATAAGAGGTAAATTTCAAGTTTGCTGGTTTTGTAGAAGCCCTTTGCAATTTTTAACCATTTATGATGATAAAACAATTTCTTTCAACTCTAAGTTTTAAAATGACAATTTGGAAACATTTAGGGTACGTGCACACGTTGCGGATTTCGATGAGTTTCCAAAGCTTTTTTGGATGCGCGGAATTGCATGAAATATGCAGTGTAGTGCACATCCAGTGTAATTCAATGTGAAATGAAGATTTGCTGTGCACATGCTGCAGAAAAATCTGCGCAGTTACCTTTCCGCAGCATGTCAATTCTTTTTGCGGATTCGCAGCAGCGTTTTCACTCTGGCATATTCTCTCTCTATTCTGCAGGAAAAACGTGAGCATTTGTACAAAAATATTTAGAGTTGAGAGTCCTCAGTGGTTGATACCTTTTAATGGCTAACTGAAAAGATGGTAACAAATTGCAAGCTTTCGAGACTACTCAGGTCTCTTCATCAGGCAAGGACTAATACAAAATCTGAAGAATCACATATTTATGCACAACACAATCACAAATATGTGATTCTTCAGATTTTGTATTAGTTTAGCCTGATGAAGAGACCTGAGTAGTCTCGAAAGCTTGCAATTTGTTACCATCTTTTCAGTTAGCCATTAAAAGGTATGAACCACTGTGGACTCTCAATTCTGAATATTTTTCTAGATACACATCTTTACTGTAGCATTTATACATGCGTTTTCTGCCAGGAGGTGCGGATTCTCTGCAGAAATTTCCGCAGGCTAATCTGCAATGTTGCGGATTGGGCTCAGGAATTTCCTGAGCAGATTCTGCATCTCTTGGCAGAATCCGCATGTAAAAATCAGCAAATTTTTTTGTGTGGATTCTATGCGGATTGTCAAGTGTTTGTACCCCTGCCGTTTCCTATAATGAAATGGGTGTAGAAACGCTACAGAATTTGCACAAAGAATTGACATGCTGCAGAAAATAAACAGCTGCGGATTCTGTGCGGAATTTTCGCAGCATGTGCACAGCTTTTTTTTTTCCATTGAATTACATTGGTTGGTGATACACTTGCGGATCCGCAACGTGTGCACACAGCCTAAATGTTGTGATGTATTATGCATAACTTTGGCAGTGAAAAGGTAAATTCGGCGATATCATCTGGACCACTTCGTTTCCCAATAGTCTTCCACTTAAAGGGTTACCCTCGCCATGGTCATCCATGGCTGAAGTGGGAATATTGATTTCTTTGCATTGGCTACAAAAGAGTGGGACTCCTGAAACAGTCAAGTAGGCCTTTCTACATAAATACAATAGCACAGAAGGCCGTAATGTTTTTGAGGGGTACTCGCTGTTTCATTATGCACTGCTTATTTAGCGCCATCATATTGTGCAGCGGTTTACAGACATTATCATCACTGTCCCCATTGGGGTTCACAATCTAAAGTCCCTATTAGCATGTCTTGGAGTGTGGTAGGAAACCGGAGAACCAGGAGGAAACCCACGCAAACACGGGGAGAACATACAAACTGCATGTAGATGTCCTTGGTGGCATATGAACCCAGGACCCCAGCGCTGCAAGACTGCAGTGCTAAGCACTGAGCCACCGTGCTGCCTAGCATAGAAACTTTGTGAAACACTGTGGTAGAGGAATACACACATTGAAGAATACATCTTATGTACCTCTCAATATAATGATATTTTGGATTCTTGTGTTCTGTACATGGTTACATACAAGTAACTGTGTTTCAAAAGAAACTTCCTTTGTTCTGTCTTAAATGAAGATGTTTGGTGACAAAGGATCACTTGTCTTATTATAAAAGAGCAGACTGTTCACAGTCTGGAACAATGCAATAGTTGGAATGGTTTTAAATGGGGAAACTCTTATATGTAGGATAAAGTTATTTACATGATCTCTAGAAATTCTGTTTCTTACAAGGCTGTGAAGTCTAAGCCGATTTTGGTGGAGTTGGTATAAAATGGACCAACTCTCAAAATATATAATACATTGGGTACAGTTGTACAATGCAGGATGTGCTGTAAATGTTTTCATAAGAATTTGGGAAAGGTATGAAATGTCCTATAAATGTCTGTCCTGTTCCTGATCTAAGGATCTCGGCTTTTAGCTGAGATGAATCTGTGCTGCTCTTTATGTACATGCTCAGTAGTGACCAGGGCTGGGGAGTCGGGAGTCAGGAAAATTGAGGAGTCGGAAGTTTGGCTTACCGACTCCACTGCCCTGGTTTCGTACCATAGATGCAAATTGTATGTGATCTTACAATTCACATGCAAACCTTTGGTCCCTCAGATCATCATCATGGAGTCGGTTTCTAACCGTTTGTGCAGACACATGCACATTTGTGGCCTGCTGGAGGTTATTTTGCAGGGCTCTGGCAGTGCTCCTCCTGTTCCTCCTTGCACAAAGGCGGAGGTAGCGGTCCAGCTGCTGGGTTGTTATGATTTGGTAGCTGAGGAGAGCAGGCAAAAAGAAAATACACCAGAGCAGTTGGAAACTATGAGATTGCAGTACCCTGACTAACCACCACAACTAGAGGCAGCCGTGGAGCGTTCCTACGTTGGTCCTAGACGCCTCGTCACAGCCTGAGAAACTAACTACACCTAAAGATAGAAAGAGGAAAGCTATCTGCCCCGGAGCAGATCCCCAAAGAACATAGAAAGCCCCCAAACATGTAATGGTGGTTAGACAAGAAGAAATACTGACACAGACAGAAAATAGTATGAGCAAACGTTGGGGCCCAAACTTACTAAATAGAAAAGGATAGGAAGGGCACTTACTGCAATCCCAAAAAACCCTGAAAAGCACCAACTCTACTAATTTCAAAAACACCTGAGATCACACGACCTCTACCACCTAAATTAGTTCTCTGGTGTAACCAAAAACAAAACAGCAGCCACTGAAAAAAAAACTGGAAAAAGCAAATGTACAAAACAGTGGCTGAACTGAACTGAGAGGCAAAAGCCCCCAGAGGGGACCCTGAAGGCCCCCACAGAAGTGCAGGACAAAATGCAAAAATCAAGCACAAAAACAAAAAGAAGAAAATGTCTTATCTGTTAGCAAGAGATTCAAACACGACACAGCAGGCTTCCAAGGAAACAGGAATCAAGGATTGAGACCAGAACAATTGATCACCGGCAACCCTGATGGGAAGGTGACTCCCTTATATAAGACCAGTCAGTAACACCTGATTCCCAATCCTCACAATCTTCACTGGACAGTCCAGTACCGTTTGTAACCACCAGAGGGAGCCTCCGCTCAGAACTAATTTCAAGCCTATTCACAACAGTACCCCCCTTGAGGAGGGGTCACCGAACCCTCACTTGAGCAACCAGGTCGGTCAGGATGAGTTCTATGATACGCACGGATGAGTCTCCTAGCATGGATGTCCGAAGCAAACACCCAAGAATTGTCTTCCTGACCATAACCTCTCCATTTAACCAAATACTGGAGTTTCCGTCTAGAAAAACGAGAATTCAATATTTTCTCAACCACATACTCCAGATTGCCCTCAACCAAAACAGGGTCAAGAGGCACAGTAGTAGGAACCACTGGCTCAGCAAACCTCTTCAACAAGGACTTGTGGAACACGTTATGGATCTTAAATGTCCCTGGAAGAAGCAAACGAAAAGAAACAGGGTTAAGAATCTCCATGATCTTATAAGGTCCAATGAACCTAGGCTTAAATTTAGGAGATGCCACTCTCATAGGAATATTTCTTGAGGACAACCAGACCAAGTCCCCCACTTTAAACCGAGGACCATCAGTCCTATGCCGGTTAGCAAACCGCTGGGCCCTCTCCTGAGAGAGGGACAACCTCTCCACTACCTGGTCCCAAATCTGTTGCATACGCTCCACAACAGAGTCAACACCCGGGCAGACAGAAGCCTCCGTCTGTCCAGAAGAAAATCGAGGGTGAAACCCAGAATTACAGAAAAATGGAGACATCAAAGTGGCAGAGCTAGCCCTATTATTAAGAGCAAACTCAGCCAAAGGCAAAAAAGAGACCCAGTCATCCTGATCAGCAGACACAAAGCATCTTAGATAAGTCTCCAATGTCTGGTTTGTTCTCTCAGTTTGACCATTGGTCTGAGGATGAAACGCTGAGGAGAAAGACAATTGAACACCAATTTTAGAACAAAAGGTCCTCCAAAATCTGGAAACAAACTGGACTCCTCTGTCAGACACAATGTTCTCAGGAATGCCGTGTAAAGGAACCACGTGCTGAAGGAACAAAGGCACCAATTCAGAGGAGGAAGGCAACTTAGGTAATGGCACAAGATGTATCATCTTGGAAAACCTATCGCAAATCACCCAGATGACGGTCATTCTCTGAGAAACAGGGAGGTCGGAAATGAAATCCATAGAGATATGGGTCCATGGTCTCTTGGGCACCGGTAATGGCATCAACAAACCACTAGAACGAGAGCAAGGCTTGGAGCGAGAGCAAGTCCCGCAGGACTGCACAAACTCCCTGACATCACGAGACAAGGTAGGCCACCAAAAGGACCGACCAACCAAGTCCCTGGTACCAAAAATTCTGGGATGACCGGCCAACGCGGAACAATGAATCTCAGACATTACACTCTTTTTCCACTGGTCCGGAACAAACAATTTCCCAACAGGGCAGCGCTCGGGCTTATCTTCCTGGCACCCCTCCAGAGCCAGTCTCAAATTGGGCGAGATGGCGGAAAGAACTACACCCTCTTTCAAAATAACAGAAGGATCAGATAACTCAGGACAGTCCGCCAGGAAACTCCTCGAGAGGGCATCCGCCTTAACATTTTTAGTGCCAGGAAGAAATGAAACCACAAAATTAAAACGTGTGAAAAACAAGGCCCACCTGGCCTGTCTAGGATTAAGTCGCTTGGCAGATTCCAGATAAACTAGATTCTTATGGTCAGTAAGGACCACCACCTGATGATTGGCTCCCTCCAGTCAATGTCTCCACTCTTCAAAAGCCCACTTCATGGCTAATAACTCCCGATTACCCACGTCATAATTACGTTCAGTGGGAGAAAATTTTCGAGAGAAAAAGGCACAAGGGTTACTTTTAGAGGTCTCTGGATCTCTTTGGGACAAAACGGCACCTGCCCCAATTTCAGAGGCATCAACCTCCACCTGAAATGGTAGAGAAACATCAGGCTGCCGTAGAACAGGAGCAGAAGTGAATCTCTGCTTAAGTTCCTGAAATGCAGAGACTGCCTCAGGAGGCCAATAACCACATCAGAACCCTTCTTGGTCAAATCAGTTAATGGTTTAACAATAACAGAGAAATTACCAATAAATTTACGATAAAAATTGGCAAAACCCAAGAATCTTTGAAGAGTCTTTAAAGAAGTAGGTTGGACCCAATCACAGCCTGAACTTTGACCGGGTCCATTTCAATAACAGATGGGGACAAAATGAAACCCAGAAATGAGATCCTCTGAACGCCAAAAAGACACTTTGATCCCTTCACATACAGAGCATTCTCTCTCAAAATCTGGAACACAGTCTGAACATGTTTTACATGAGAGTCCCAGTCATTGGAAAAAATCAAGATATCATCCAAATAAATAATCAGAAATTTATCCACAAAATCCCTGAAAATGTCATTCATGAAGGACTGGAAGACAGAAGGAGCATTAGTGAGCCCAAAGGGCATCACAAGGTACTCAAAATGCCCTTCAGGGGTATTAAATGCCGTCTTCCATTCATCCCCGTGCTTAATGCGAATAAGGTTATATGCTCCCCTGAGGTCAAGCTTGGTAAACCAAGTAGCGTTTTTCACCCTGGAAAACAGATCAGAGATCAAGGGTAACGGATATTGATATTTCACAGTAATATTGTTCAAGAGACGATAATCAATACACGGCCTTAATGAACCATTCTTTTTGGCCACAAAGAAAAAACCGGCACCTAAGGGTGAAGAGGATGGTCTGATATGACCCTTCTCCAATGACTCCTTGATATAAGACCGCATAGCGTCATGTTCAGGTACAGACAAGTTAAAAAGGCGACCTTTAGGGAATTTACTACCAGGCACTAATTCAATAGCGCAGTCATAGCTCCTATGGGGAGGTAAGGATGCAGATTTACTTTCGCTAAGCACATCAGAAAAATCAATCAAAAAGTCAGGAACATCCTGAGCCTGGGGGGAGGCAGAAAAAATAGGAGTGTTGGTATTAACACATTGACAGCCCCAACTGGTAACAGACACAGATTTCCAATCCAAAACAGGATTATGAGACTGTAACCAAGGGAAACCCAGTACGATAATGTCATGCAGATTATACAGAACCAAAAATTTGCAACTCTCCTGATGATCAGGTTCTACCCTCATTATCACCTGAGTAGAGAACTGAGGTTTATTCTCAGCCAAAGGGGTAGAATCGATCCCCAGTAGAGGAATAGACTTCCGTAGGGGTATCAAGGGAAACCCACAACGTTTAGCAAAATCAAAATCCATCAGGTTAATAGCTGCTCCAGAATCAACAAAAGCCTGAGCAGAAAATGAGGACAGAGAGCATATCAGAGTAACAGTTAACAAAAACTTAGTCTGAACGCTACCCAAGACAACTGAGCGAGCAAAACGTCTTCCCCGCTTAGGGCAGACAGAAATAGCATGAGAGGCATCACCACAGTAGAAACATAACCCATTGCGTTTTCGAAATTCATGACGCTGTGCCCCAGAAACCACTCTGTCACACTGCATGGATTCAGAAGCAGGTTCACAAGGCAACATTATTCCACGCATACCTTTCCGCTCACGCAAACGTCTGTCAATTTGAATCGCTAATGACATAGAATCATTGAGACCAGAGGGAACAGGGAATCCCACCATAACATCCTTTACACTATCTGACAGTCCCTTCCGAAAAAAAAGAGCTGCCAAAGCGTCATCATTCCATTTGGTCAGGACTGCCCAGCTACGGAATCTCTGACAGTATAACTCAGCGTCCTCAAGCCCCTGACTTAATGCCAACAAAGTTTTTTCAGGTTGATCAGTGACATTAGGCTCATCGTACAATAACCCCAAAGCCTGAAAAAACGCATCAACATCACTCAAAACAGGATCCCCAGGTGTCAGGGAAAAAGCCCAATCCTGAGGGTCGCCGTGCAGGAGAGAGATGACAATTTGAACCTGCTGCGCTGCGTTCCCTGAGGACTTAGATTTTAAGGCAAAAAACAATTTACAGTTATTTTTGAAATTCAGAAACTTAGCTCGATCCCCCAAAAACAAATCTGGCATGGGAATCCTAGGTTCCACAACAGGCAACCCAGCAAGATAGGTAGCAATACTCCGAACTTCAGTGGCAAGCTGATCCACACGGCCAGACAACTGTGCAAACTCCATTGAGAGAAAAAAAAAAAAATTCTCCTCAGCACCCAGAGATACAGAGGGAAAAAAAAATGCAACAAACAGAAAAAAAAAAATCTCTGACAACTGACAACTTTTTTCTTTCACAATATTTTTCCCTTCTGTGAGTACCATATAATTTTCAGTTTAGGGCCTGTGATACTGTTATGATTTGGTAGCTGAGGAGAGCAGGCACAAAGGAAATACACCAGAGCAGTTGAAAACTATGAGATTGCAGTACCCTGACTAACCACCACAACTAGAGGCAGCCGTGGAGCGTTCCTACGTTGGTCCTAGACGCCTCGTCACAGCCTGAGAAACTAACTACACCTAAAGATAGAAAGAGGAAAGCTATCTGCCCCGGAGCAGATCCCCAAAGAACATAGAAAGCCCCCAAACATGTAATGGCGGTTAGACAAGAAGAAATACTGACACAGACAGAAAATAGTATGAGCAAACGTTGGGGCCCAAACTTACTAAATAGAAAAGGATAGGAAGGGCACTTACTGCAATCCCAAAAAACCCTGAAAAGCACCAACTCTACTAATTTCAAAAACACCTGAGATCACACGACGTCTACCACCTAAATTAGTTCTCTGGTGTAACCAAAAACAAAACAGCAGCCACTGAAAAAAAAACTGGAAAAAGCAAATGTACAAAACAGTGGCTGAACTGAACTGAGAGGCAAAAGCCCCCAGAGGGGACCCTGAAGGCCCCCACAGAAGTGCAGGACAAAATGCAAAAATCAAGCACAAAAACAAAAAGAAGAAAATGTCTTATCTGTTAGCAAGAGATTCAAACACGACACAGCAGGCTTCCAAGGAAACAGGAATCAAGGATTGAGACCAGAACAATTGATCACCGGCAACCCTGATGGGAAGGTGACTCCCTTATATAAGACCAGTCAGTAACACCTGATTCCCAATCCTCACAATCTTCACTGGACAGTCCAATACCGTTTGTAACCACCAGAGGGAGCCTCCGCTCAGAACTCATTTCCAGCCTATTCACAACAGGTTGTTGCCCTCCTACAGCCCCTTCCACGTCTCTTGGTGTACTGGCCTGTCTCCTGATAGCGCCTCCAGCCTCTGGACACTACGCTGACAGACACAGCAAACCTTCTTACCAGAGCTCACATTTATGTGCCATCCTGGATGAGCTGCACTACCTGAGCTACTTGTATGGGTTGTAGAGTCCGTCTCATGCTACCATGAGTGTGAAAGCACAACCAACATTCAAAAGTGAGCAAAACATCAGCCAGAAAGCATTGGTTCTGAGATGTGGTCTGTGGTCCCCACCTGCAGAACCACTCCTTTATAGGTGGTGTCTTGCTAATTGCTTATCATTTGTACCTGTTGTCTATTCCATTTGCACAAAGCAGGAGAAATTGATTCATAATTTGTGTTGCTGTGTTACTGGAGAGGTAGATTTCACAGAAGTGTGATTGACTTGTAGTTAGATTGTGTTGTATTAGAGTACCCTTTGTTTTTTTGGGCAGTGTGTGTGTGTGTATATATGTGTATGAACTCTATAGCACCATTTGTTGGTAGTAGCGGTCCTACAAGTCACAATCAACCCTTTAAAGAATCTTGCATGATACGTGAGTCTCCCAATTCTCCCCCTGATCAGATATTGTCAGTTTATTCATTTCTGACTGTCGCTCAGGGGAAATATTGAAATAGGCCGCCACCAGAGATGTCTGGCAGCATGCTTGCCTAGCTAAGCACAGCATACAGTGATATTTTTCCTCCACATCAGTCAGTAAGAATAACTTGGCACCTATATCATGCAACGAATAATAAAAAAAAAAACAAAAAAAAACAAACATGTTCTCAATAAAAACGAAATATAGAGTAGGAATGATACCTCACTTATTAAATAATAAAAATTCAGACTAACGTGTGAGAGGGGCATCAGTGCTCACCGCGGAGTAAGACGCCGTCCTGCTTACCAGCTTATTAGAGCCTGGCACTGCCTGTTTTGCGCACTCCTATTTGAGCACTTTTTTTTCCAGGCCTGACTCATTTTTAGGTTTCTTTCACCAACTGTAACATTTCCAGTAAAAATCAGGGTTCAGTAAAGGTCGTTTCAAATCCTTCATCTTTTCTTCCTGTGAGTACTAAATGGTTCGTATTGTGTGGCTGAAATATCCAGCTCCAGTCTCTTTATTTCCGCTCACAAAGCATTAGGCATACATTTCTAGAATGTGCGTGTATTCTGATCTGGATCTCTGTGCTGCATCATTGCAAAATAAATTCAAGCTGAAGCTTAATAAGCGCTGTATTAAATATTTAACTTTTCACATGAACCATGCGTTTTAGCTGGAATAATTAGAAAAGATATTCCCCCCTGCTGATCCTTTGGGTTCCTCTACGTAATGTATTTTGTTCTGGGGGTAACGCACCATAGGCACAGTTGGTCCGTCTGATCACCTGGAACTTCGTGTACGCAGGCGGCAGAGCGACTCTTGTTACTGTGCAGATCTGGCAGTCCCATAGGCAGTGTATGGAGCGCTGGCGTGCATGTCCATAGCTTTACTTATTAAGGTCCTCTTCAGGTGGGTCCTAGTGATCACCGGTGGATTGTCCAGAGCTTGCTAAGTTGGTACTAAACCCTCTTTGTGGTATAAGATTTTACCCACATGAGAGCTACGGTAAAGGTCACTGCAGTTCCCTGCCTTGTGCATTCTTTCATTAAGCCATGTCTAAACGTGCTCAGCCCGACCCTTGGCCAGTATCTCCAAGGACTCGTGCAGACGAGCATATTTTTGGTCTGAGTGCGATCTGACAAAACATCGGATTGCCCCTGGATCAATGTTATTCTATACGGCTGTGCACATGTCAAGTTTTTTCTTAGACCGAGGCGGTCCAAGGAAAAAATTGCATTCCTGAGTTTGACCCGTACAAAACAATGAGTCCCTGGAAACCGTACTCGGATGACATCGGAGTGCAGTCTGATTTCCATGGACTGACAGAATAGAGAAGATGGAACCCTTTTTTTATTTTCCCCTCATCTTGTCATTCGTGAGAATCAGATCACACTATGAACAAACTATGATCAGTGTGATAAGTATAACTTGCCAGATTCTCTCGGTGACAGAATACATGGTCGTCTGCACCTGCCCTTATAGATGTAATGTAATGTTGATCCTAGTCAAACCAGTGAAGGTACAATAACTACTAATCACTAAAGATCTACTCACACTTAGGGCTAGTTCACACGATTAGTTATTTACTTGGCTTTTCTACCTGTTTTTGCCAACAAATAACTCAGTATTTTAGAGGACCAACAAAGTAAATGAGATTTCTGAAATCTAATGCACATGCTGATTTTTTCCTTGATCTTTTTTTTTTTTTTCCCCTCAAATCTGCAGTTTATCTGCAATGTTTTTGGAATTTTTCCTCATCCATTCAAATGAATGAAAAAAAAATGCAAATAATACAGTCCCTGACAGAAGTTATGTCGCTTATCCATGTTATGTAAATCAAAGCTTATAACCTGACGTTAAATTCATCCATTGGTTTTAGAAATTACTCTTTTGAAAGCTGAAACCCTCCCAAATTTGGTTTAGGTTAAGAAAATAAATTGGTATCAATGCTGAAATATTGATCATTTAATGAACACAGAATGGTCAGGTTTTGGCAAGACAAAAGTTTTGTCGCCCATAGAAAGTAATGTGATATTCAAACAAATAATTCTCTTAAAATACAAATATATGTTGGATAACATTGGTGAATTAAGTTGTGGTGCTATTAGTCATATTTAATATTTTGTGTGACTTCCATGAGCTTGAAGGACTGCATCCATGCGGTTCAACAATGATTCATACAATTTATTAATGAAGTCATCAGGAATAGCAAAGAATGTAGTCTTATATGCCTCCCAGAGTTCATCTAGATTCCTTGGTTTTGTCTTCCAAGCTTCCTCTTTCATCCTACCCCAAACATGCTCAATGATGTTCATGTCTGGTGACTGGGCTGACCAGTCATTGAGCACCTTGATCTTTTTTGCCTGGAGGAACTTTGTTCTAGAGATAGATGTATGTGATGGAGCACTATCCTGCTGCAGAATTTGACCCCTTTTATGATTTGGAATATGAGAGGTAGCTAATACGTCTTGATATTTTAGGCTATTGATATTGCCTTCCACCTTGCAAATGTTTTGCACACCTCATACTGAATTTAACCCCAGACCATGATCTTTCCACCACCAAATTTAACTGTTTTCTGGGTGTATTTTGGATCCATATGGGCTCCAGTAGGTCTCCTGCAGTATTTGCGGCGGCTGTGGTGTAATTCTACTGAAGATTCATCAGAGAAATCCACCTTCTGCCACTTTTCCAGCGTCCATCTGTTTAGCAGGCTGTGGGACTTTGCAAATGCCACACGTTTTTTTTATTTGCCTTTAGTTTAGTGCTGGCTTCTGGGCACTGAATCGACCATGGAGGAAATTTCAAGACCGAATCCTACAAAACTGTTCTAGTTGACACTGGGACTTGAGGTGACCAGGCCTGTTGGAGCTCTGCTGCAGTGGAAGAGGGGCTTGCTTTGGATTTTCTAACAAACAAACGTTCCTCCTGAGCAGTTGTCTTGCGGGGTCTGCCGGACCTGGGCTTGTCAAACCCATCTCCAGTCTCTTCAAATCTTTTTTTAATTCTTTGTACTTGACGCTGAGACACATTAAAGGTGCCAGCCACCTCTGCAGTGGATCTGGTCTTCAGCCTCTTGATAATCAAGGATTTGGTCGCAGGGTGGATTTTTGGCTTGTTGTCAGAGCTCAAGTTGCAGTTCAAGTGAAGGTCTGGGGTGCTGGGTTTCTTTTTATACACACCCACTAATTAACCGATCATTTACTGAGCACAGGTGAGGATGTACAGTCATGGCCAAAAGTTTTGAGAATGACACAAATATTAATTTTTACAAAGTCTACTGCTTCACTTTTTCTAAAGGCAATTTGCATATACTCCAGAATGTTATAGAGAGTGATCCGCTTAACAGCAATTACTTGCAAAGTCAATATTTGGCTAGAAAATGAACTTTATCCCCCAAAACACATTTCAGCATCATTGCAGCCTTGCCTTAAAAGGACCAGCTAACCTCTTTTCAGTGATTGCTCCATTAACACAGGTGTGGGTGTTGATGAGGACATGGCTGGAGATCAATTTGTCATGATTAAGTAAGAATGAGACCACTGGACACTTTAAAAGGAGGCTGGTGCTTGGCATCATTATTTCTCTTCTGTTAACCATGGTTATCTCTAATGAAACACGTGCAGTCATCATTGCAATGCACAAAAATGGCCTAACAGGGAAGAGTATCGCAGCTAGAAAGATTGCACCTCAGTCAACAATCTACCACATCATCAAGAACTTCAAGGAGAGAGGTTCCATTGTTGCCAAAAAGGCTCCAGGGCGCCAAGAAAGACCAGCTAGCGCCAGGACTGTCTCTTAAAAGTGTTTCAGCTGCGGGATCGGGCTACCAGCAGTGCAGAGCTTGCTCAGGAATGGCAGCAGGCAGGTGTGAGTGCATCTGCACGCACTGTGAGGCGGAGACTCTTGGAGCCAGGCCTGGTCTCAAGGAGGGCAGCAAAGAAGCCACTTCTCTCCAGAAAAAAACATCATGGACAGACTGATATTCTGCAAAAGGTACAGGCAGTGGACTGCTGACGACTGGGGTAAAGTTATTTTCTCTGATGAATCCCTTTTCGATTGTTTGGGACATCAGGAAAACGCCTCATTCGGAGAAGACAAGGTGAGCGCTACCACCAGTCTTGTCTCATGCCAACTGTTAAGCATCCTGAAATCATTCATGTGTGGGGTTGCTTCTCAGCCAAGGGAATCGGCTCTCTCACAGTCTTGCCTAAAAACACAGCCATGAATAAAGAATGGTACCAGAATGTCCTCCAAGAGCAACTTCTCCCAACCCTCCAAGAGCTGTTTGGTGATCAACAATGCCTTTTCCAGCATGATGGAGTACCTTGCCATAAAGCAAAGGTGATAACTAAATGGCTCAGGGAACAAAACATAGAGATTTTGGGTCCATGGCCTGGAAACTCCCCAGATCTTAATCCCATTGAGAACTTGTGGTCAATCATCAAGAGACAGGTGGACAAACAAAAACCTAAAAATTCTGACAAAATGAAAGCATTGATTGTGCAAGAATGGTCTGCTATCAGTCAGGATTTGGTCCAGAAGTTGATTGAGAGCATGCCAGGGAGAATTGCAGAGGTCCTGAAGAAGAAGGGTCAACACTGCAAATATTGACTTGCTGCATTAACTCATTCTAACTGTCAATATAAGCTTTTGTTACTCATATGTTTGCAATTATATTTCTGTCTGTGATAAAAACATCTGTCAAACACACACATAAAAACCAGAGGGCAGCAGATCATGTGAAAATATAATATTTGTGTCATTCTCAAAACTTTTGGCCATGACTGTAAACTAGGATTGGGTGCATTATATGACCAGGTGACAAAACTTTTGTCTTGCCAAAACCTGACCATTCTGTGTTCATTAAATGATCAATATTTCAGCATTGATGCCAATTTATTTTCTTAACCTAAACCAAATTTGGGAGGGTTTCAGCTTCCAAAAGAGTAATTTCTAAAACCAATGGATGAATTTAACGTCCGGTTATAAGCTTTGATTTACATAACATGGATAAGCGACATAACTTCTGTCAGGGACTGTAGTGTGTATTTTACCTATTGTGTTTCATGCCAACACTTTTTTTTCTGTGTTTTTTTTTTTTCTCTGCAGAAAAAAACTGCAGCAAATACTTAGGGATTGTGCACACATTGAGTATGTGGTGCAGAGTTGTCTGCATTATTTTTACATCTTTTGGCAGGAAAAACGCATTGACATACAGAATTGACAATACTGCAGGTATTGTGGCAAATCTGCACTGAAAAAAAAAAACGCTGTAAAAACGCAACGAGTGCACACAGCCCAGATTTAAATCTTCAAGTCACAAATAAGCGACCTGTGCATGAGACTCAGGGTATGTTCCCATGGTCAGTATCAGGCAGCGCTTTGGATGCAGCACTGTCCTCTCCTTCCAAAGCACTGTCGGCTTTTGATCGCATGTGATTCCGCATGTGTTCATTGAACCGTGCTAAATCACCAAGTCTGATCGTCTCTGCAAGATAAATAGACATGCTGTGGTCTGGAAAGACGTGCCGCATGTGCGTTTTCGCAGGGAAGATACGGATGTCGGTGCAATCCCATCCACTGTGCTGTAACATCTGGCCGCTACGGATTTACGAAGCGTCTAACCCGCAGCGTTTACTGACTGTGGGAACATACCCTCAGGATTCTCAGTCACTTTGGTGGCATCAAGAAACCCTTCAGGTTTTGTGACAAATCTGCATCGTGTACACGGGCACCAATTTTCTTTTTCTCAGTTCTCTGCTCAATCCTAGGAACAGAACAAAGAATGCGTGTAGATAGATATCTACAGAACAAACAATGTGTGTGTGGATAGATGTGTACAGAATGTTATATATATATATCTATATATCTAGATATATCTAGATATATATATATATATATATATATATATATAAAAGATATATATATATATATATATCTAGATACATATAGATATATAGATATATATATATCTATATATATATATATATATATATATATATATAGATATATATATATCTATATGTATGTGTGTGTGTGTGTGTGTATGTTATATATATATATATATATATATATATATATATATATATATATATATATATATATATATATATATATATATACACAGTGCAGACAAAAAGTTTGGACACACCTCATTCAAAGATTTTTCTGTATTTTCATGACTATGAAAATTGTACATTCACACTGAAGGCATCAAAACTATGAATTAACACATGTGGAATTATATACTTAACAAAAAAGTGTGAAACAACTGAAAATATGTCTTATATTCTATGTTCTTCAAAGTAGCCACCTTTTGCTTTGATGACTGCTTTTGCACACTCTTGGCATTCTCTTGATGAGCTTCAAGAGGTAGTCACCGGAAATGGTTTTCACTTCACAGGTATGCCCTGTCAGGTTTAATAAGTGTGATTTCTTGCCTTATAAATGGGGTTGGGACCATCAGTTGTGTTTTGCAGAAGTCTGGTGGATACACAGCTGATAGTCCTACTGAATAGACTGTTAGCTGCTTTTTTCTTGCCATAATACAAATTCTAAGTAAAGAAAAACGAGTGGCCTTCATTACTTTAAGAAATGTAGGTCAGTCAGTCCGAAAAAATTGCGAAAACTTTGAAAATGTCCCCAAGTGCAGTTGCAAAAATGATCAAGTGCTACAAAGAAACTGGCTCACATGAGGACCGCCCCAGGAAAGGAAGACCAAGAGTCACCTCTGCTTCTGAGGATAAGTTTATCCGAGTCACCAGCCTCAGAAATCGCAGGTTAATAGCAGCTCAGATTAGAGACCAGGTCAATACCACACAGAGTTCTAGCAGCAGACGCATCTCTACAACAACTGTTAAGAGGAGACTTTGTGCTGCAGGCCTTCATGGTAAAATAGCTGCTAGGAAACCACTGCTAACTAAGGACAGGCAACAAGCAGAAAATACTTGGTTGGGGTATAGAACACAAGGAATGGACATTACACCAGTGGAAATCTGTGCTTTGGTCTGATGAGTCCAAATTTGAGATCTTTGCTTCCAACCACTGTGTCTTTGTGCGATGCAGAAAAGGTGAACGGATGGACTCTACATGCCTGGTTCCCACCGTGACGCATGGAGGAAGAGGTGTGATGGTGTGGGGGTGCTTTGCTGGTGACACTGTTGGGGATTTATTCAAAATTGAAGGCATACTGAACCAGCATGGCTATCACAGCATCCTGCAGAGGCATGCTATTCCATCCGGTTTGCATTTAGTTGGACCATCGTTTATTTTTCAACAGGTCAATGACCCCAAGCACACCTCCAGGCTGTGTAAGGGCTATTTGACCGAGAAGGAGAGTGATGGGGTGCTACGCCAGATGACCTGGCCTCAACAGTCACCAGACCTGAACCCAATTAAGATGGTTTAGAGTGAGCTGGACCGCAGAGTGAAGGCAAAAGGGCCAACAAGTGCTAAGCATTTCTGGTAACTCCTTCAAGACTGTTGGAAGACCATTTCCGGTGACTACCTCTTGAAGCTCATCAAGAGAATGTCAAGAGTGTGCAAAGCAGTAATCAAAGCAAAAGGTGGCTACTTTGAAGAACCTAGAATATAAGACATATATTCAGTTGTTTCACACTTTTATGTTAAGTATATAATTCCACATGTGTTAGTTCATATTTTTGATGCCTTCAGTGTGAATGTACAATTTTCATAGTCATGAAAATACAGAAAAATCTTTAAATAAGTTGTGTTTTAACTTTTGGTCTGTACTGTGTGTGTGTGTGTGTGTGTGTGTGTGTGTATATATATATATATATATATATATATATATGTGTGTGTGTGTGTGTATATATATATATATATATATATATATATTCTATACCTTTTATATATCTATGTAATATGTGTAATAACAAAAAGTGTGTGGTACATACAGTGCCTACAAGTAGTATTCAACCCTGTGCAGATTTAAGGTGGTTGACACATGCGGAATTAACTTGGCATTGTGACATTTGTACTGTAGATCAGCTTGGAAGTGGGAAATGCACTGCAGCAAAAAAAATTTTTTAAATTTTTTTTTTTTAAAGTTAATTCAGATTGTCATTTATTATTCAACCCCTCAAACCACAAGACTTCTGTTTGGTCCCCCTAAAGTTTTAAGAAGTAGTTCAGGCACCAAGAATAATGAGCTTCACATGTGTGGATTAATGATCTCTTTTGCCAGCCTTTTCTGACTATTTAAGACCCTCCCCAAACTTGTGAACAGCACTCATACATGGTCAACATGGGAAAGACAAAGGAGCATTCCAAGGCCATCAGAGACCAGATCGTGGAGGGTCACAAGGCTGGCAAGGGGTACAAAACCCTTTCCAAGGAGTTGGGCCTACCTGTCTCCACTGTTGGGAGCATCATCCGTAAGTGGAAGGCTTATGGAACTACTGTTAGCCTTCCACGGCCTGGACAGCCTTTGAAAGTTTCCTCCCGTGCCGAGGCCAGGCTTGTCCGAAGAGTCAAGGCTAACCCAAGGACAACAAGGAAGGAGCTCCGGGAAGATCTCATGTCAGTGGGGACATTGGTTTCAGTCAATACCATAAGTAACGTACTCCACCGCAATGGTCTCCGTTCCAGACGATCCCGTAAGGTAACTTTACTTTCAAAGCGTCATGTCAAGGCTCGTCTACAGTTTGCTCATGATCACTTGGAGGACTCTGAGACAGACTGGTTCAAGGTTCTATGGTCTGATGAGACCAAGATCGAGATCTTTGGTGCCAACCACACACGTGACGTTTGGAGACTGGATGGCACTGCATACGACCCCAAGAATACCATCCCTACAGTCAAGCATGGTGGTGGCAGCATCATGCTGTGGGGCTGTTTCTCAGCCAAGGGGCCTGGCCATCTGGTCCGCATCCATGGGAGGATGGATAGCACGGCCTACCTGGAGATTTTGGCCAAGAACCTACGCTCCCCCATCAAGGATCTTAAGATGGGTCGTAATTTCATCTTCCAACAAGACAACGACCCAAAGCACACAGCCAAGAAAACCAAGGCCTGGTTCAAGAGGGAAAAAGTCAAGGTGTTGGAGTGGCCTAGTCAGTCTCCTGACCTTAACCCAATTGAAAACTTGTGGAAGGAGCTCAAGATTAAAGTCCACATGAGACACCCAAAGAACCTAGATAACTTGGAGAAGATCTGCATGGAGGAGTGGGCCAAGATAACTCCACAGACCTGTGCCGGCCTGATCAGGTCTTATAAAAGACGATTATTAGCTGTAATTGCAAACAAGGGTTATTCCACGAAATATTAAACATAGGGGTTGTATAATAATTGACCCACACTTTTATGTTTAAAATTTATTAAAATTCAACTGAGCAACATAACTTTTTGGTTTGTAAGATTTATGCTTCTGTTAATAAATCCTACTCTCGTTTGCAGTTTGAAGGCTCTAACTTATTTGCATCTTATCAAACCAGCTAAATCTGCAGGGGTTGAATACTACTTGTAGGCACTGTATACATTAATAAGAAGTACTAGGCCTGGGGTAGATAGATCTTCTTGGTTTTTCCACAGGTCAATGGTAAAGATGTTTTATCTCCCAGCAAACTCAGTAATGTGCCCTTATTATTCCAGTATACTTGAAGTTTAATTAAAAGGCAGCAGGGTGGATTGATTTAAATCACGCCAATTTAAATCAACGATTTAAATAATGATTTAAATCAAATGATGTTTTTCTATTTAAATCAGATCGATTTAAATCGTGATTTTAATCATGATTTAAATCACTGATTTAAATCAAAAATTTTTTATATAAATCACGATTAAAATCTAAAACTTTCAATCATTGTTCATTTAACTCCACACTTCTAGCTTGGTTTCACTTTCTGTAGCTTGGTTTCAGTTTCTTTTTCCATTCAGTTGACATGCCCAAACTTGTTGGATAGTCAGTCAGCAGTACTTGGCTGTAGTAACAATCAAATTTCAGAAGTGATCTGCGTGAGCCATGGCAGGTCGTAAGAGAGACCCTATTTGGGTTCATTTTGTTGAGATGCCAGCAGAGCTTGGAAAGAAAGGTGGGAGAGCAAAGTGCAAATACTGTCAAAAGGATATCCAAGGACTTGTTTGCCGTTTGAAATCACATTATGAAAACTGCAACCAGAAGGGCAATGAAGATGTTGATAGTGATACAATTAATGTCAATGAACCAAGGACCAAGCTAAGGACTAAGGACCAAGCATTAAAAGAAGAACACTATTTAGCCAATATCTTGCATCCCATCTACAGAGGGAAAAAACTATCTGAGGCGGAAATCAACTCTGCAATGTAGTGGCTCACCAATACTAACCATGACATTGTGGCAATTGTGCTGAAATTGAAGTGTGAATCTGCACCATTTCAAAAATACATGTTTGCAGATAACGTCGTTAATGAACTAAAACCACTGGACTGGTGGAAGTCGCAATCACTTGTTCTTCCAGCGAAGATAATAAATGTAGCTACTCAGCTACTGACTGCATCGGCTTCATCGGCAGGAGTAGAGAGATTGTTTTCTTCATTTGGTTTTGTGCACACAACAGTCCGAAACCGCTTAGGAACTGCTAAAGCAGGACAACTAGTTTTCCTATTAAAAGTCCTAAATAAACAGTAGGCTTAAAGGACTGATGTATTCACTGAAGATGTTTGCTTACTTCAAACGTTAGAGATAGGCTATTGTTAAAAAGTACTTACTCTCTATAGTTCAATTCTGATTGTTTAATAGTGCAAATAAAAATTATTAGGTTTCATAATCATCAACTGTTTTAATATTTTTATTTGTGTAAAATAATTTGATTTGCAAAAAGACAAAGTTTTGCTTGTGTACAACTTGATTAAAAAATCAGATTTAAATAAAAAAAATCCGATTTAAATAAAAAAAATCAGATTTAAATCAAAAAAATCCGATTTTTTTTTTTTTTATTTTTTTTTAAAAAATCATGATTTTTATCCACCCTGAAAGGCAGAGCGTTATATAAAGTAACTAAAAGTGGAAGGTAGAAGACTGTACTTTTTATTCCTCCCTCTTTCTCCCTCCCATTTTTTTGTTTTATATCACAATGCTTTAATTATTCTCTGTAAAAATGGTGCACTGCTTTCATTATCTCCAGGTGGCTATATTACCAGTTACTAATAGATAATGGGGGTGATGAAAGGGGACATTGATGCAAGACAAAAGTGAGCGAACTACACTGCTCAAAAAAATAAAGGTAACACTTAAACAACAGAATATAACTCCAAGTAAATAAAATTTTTGTGAAATCAAACTGTCCACTTAGGAAGCAACACTGATTGACAATCAATTTCACATGCTGCTGTGCAAATGGAATAGACAACAGATGGAAATTATTGGGAATTATCAAGACACACTCAATAAAGGAGTGGTTCTGCTAGTGGGGATCACAGACCACATCTCAGTACCAATGCTTTCTGGCTGATGTTTTGGTCACTTTTGAATGTTGGTTGTGCTTTCACACTCGTGGTAGCATGAGACGGACTCTACAACCCATACAAGTAGCTCAGGTAGTGCAGCTCATCCAGGATGGCACATCAATGTGAGCTGTGGTAAGAAGGTTTGCTGTGTCTGTCAGCGTAGTGTCCAGAGGCTGGAGGCGCTACAATAGACAGGCCAGTACACCCGGAGACGTGGAGGGGGGCCGTAGAAGGGCAACAACCCAGCAGCATGACCGCTACCTCTGCCTTTGTACAAGGAGGAACAGGAGGAGCACTGCCAGAGCCCGGCAAAATGACCTCCTGCAGGCCACAAATGTGCATGTGTCTGCACAGTTAGGCTAGTTTCACACTAGCGTTTCACTTACCTGCGTCGGTCTGCGCACGGCTGCCGCTAAGCTCCACCCCCGCCACGCCTCCTCCCGGCTGCTCCGCCTATGGGCGCATGACGCTGCATGCTACCTGCGTACCCTATCTTTAGCATTGGGTACGCAGGCCGTGCGCAGGTATGCATTTGCCTGCGCATGCATCCGTTTGACGGTGCTCCGAGCACACCAAAATGTAACACTGTGCGTTGGGCACAGGTCGGCGCACCGCCAAAAGGACGCATGCGCCAGCAAACGCATACCTGTGCACGGCCTGCGTACCCAATGCTAAAGATAGTGTACGCAGGTCGCATGCAGTGTCAAGCGCCCATAGACGGAGCGGCCGGGAGGAGTTGTGGCCGGGGCGGAGCTTAGCGGCGGCCGTGTGCAGACCGACGCAGGTCGGTGAAACGCTAGTGTGAAACTAGCCTTAGAAACCGACTCCATGAGCATGGTCTGAGTGCCCGATGTCCACAGATGGGGGTTGTGCTCACAGCCCAACACCGTGCAGGACGCTTGGCATTTGCCACAGAACACCAGGTTGGCAAACTCTGGCGCCCTGTGTTCTTCACAGATGAAAGCAGGTTCACACTGATCACATGTGACAGACGTGACAGAGTCTGGAGACCCCGTGGAGAGCGATCTACTGCCTGCAACATCCTTCAGCGTGACTGGTTTGGCAGTGGGTCAGTAATGGTGGTGGGGTGGCATTTCTTTGGAGGGCCGCACAGCCCTCCATGTGCTCGCCAGAGGTAGCCTGACTGCCATTAGGTACCGAGATGAGATCCTCAGACCTCTTGTGAGACCATATGCTGGTGCAGTTGGCCCTGGGTTCTTCCTAATGCAGGACAATGCCAGACCTCACCTGGCTGAAGTGTGCCAGCAGTTCCTGCAAGATGAAGGCATTGAAGCTATGGACTGGCCCGCCTGTTCCCCAGACCTGAATCCGTTGCACCTCAGACTCTAGGAGTTGGCGGATGCTTTAGTCCAGGTCTGGGAGGAGATCCCTCAGGAGACCATATGCCGCCTCATCAGGAGCATACCCAGGCGTTGTAGGGAGGTCATACAGGCACGTGGAGGCCACACACGATACTGAACATCATTTTGACTCGTTTTAAGGACATTATATTCCACTTAAATTTTGTGGGTGACTCCAAAACCAGGCCTCCATTGGTATTAATAAATTTGATTTCCATTGATTTATTTTTGTGTGATTTTGTTGTCAGCACATTCAACTTTGTACAGAAAAAAGTATTCAATGAGAATATTTCATTCATTCAGATCTAGGATGTGTTATTTGAGTGTTCCTTTTATTTTTTTGAGCAGTGTATAAATCTGTCATCAGTTTAAGAAATAAAGGGCACCGCCACCTAAAACTAAGCTTTAAAGGGATCCTGTCACCAAGTTTTACCAATATAACCTAGGGCTACCACCTTTCAGCCCTGTTACAGTATTCTAGACAGCTGTATATAAGTCTCCAAGCCGCCCTGCATAACAAAAAAAAAAAGAAGCTTTTATTATACTGTCCTACGGGGCGGTCCGGTCCGATGGGCATCGCTGGTCTTGGTCCGGTGCCTCCTTTCTTCTTGTGACGCCGTTTTGCTTCTCTGCTTCGTGTGAATGGCGCATCTTACGTCATCCAGTGTCCTCCATCTCACTCCTGTGCAGACGTACTTCTCTATGCCTTGCTAGCAGAGCAAGGTACTGTAGTGCACTTGCGTTGGCGCTCCTTTTTTTGGTCTTTCCCATCTCATGCGCAGAGCAGTGCTGCAAAAATGCTGAAATGATTGGCATGCTGCAGTTTAAAAAAAAAAAGCAGAAATCTCATGCCCACTATGCGTTAACAGATGCCTGCGGATCACCCTTAGAGACGGACATGTGGTGCATTTTTCCAGACTACAGTATGTCTATTTATCTTTTCGTCTCCATAAGATAAATTTTACCAATAGAAGGTATTGAATGTGATGAATCCACACGGTTCGGTTGAACACATATAGATTCACCTGCATTCAATAGACGGCAGCACTTTGGAGGCAGCGAACATAAACTGCGTCCAAAGCGCTGCCAATTCCGGATCGTAAGCACCTGGCCTAATGCCACAGATTACGGTATATACTCGAGTATAAGTCGACCCGAGTATAAGCCGACTCCCATAATTTTGCCACAAAAAACTGGGAAAACTTATCGACTCAAGTATAAGCCTAGGGTGGAAAATGAGATTATGCCCCATATGCAGCCCCATGTATTATGCCCCACAAGATGCTCGATGTATTGTGCCCCATATGCTGCCCCATGTATTATGCCCCACAAGATGCTCCATAGATTGTGCCCCATATGCTGCCCATGTATTGTGCCCCATAGATGCTCCATAGATTGTGCCCCCATAGATGCTCCATAGATTGTGCTCCTATAGATGCTCTATAGATTGTGCCCTCATAGATTATGCCCCATAGATGCTCCACAGATTATTCCCCCATAGATGCTCCACAGATTATGCCCCCCATAGATGCTCCATAGAATATACCCCCATAGATGCTCCTTAGATTATTCCCCCATAGATGCCCCATGTATTATGCCCCCATAGATGCTCCATAGATTATGCCCCCATAGATTATGCCCCATAGATGCTCCACAGATTATGCCCCATAGATGCTCCACAGATTATGCCCCCCATAGATGCTCCATAGAATATGCCCCCATAGATGCTCCTTAGATTATTCCCCCATAGATGCTCCATAGATTATGCCCCCATAGATGCTCCATAGATTATGCCCCCATAGATGCTCCATAGATTATGCCACCATAGATGCTCCATAGATTATGCCCCCATAGATGCTCCTTAGATTATGCCCCCATAGATGCTCCACAGATTATGCCCCCATAGATGCTCCACAGATTATGCCCCCATAGATGCTCCACAGATTATGCCCCCATAGATGCTCCACAGATTATGCCCCCATTGGTGCTCCACAGATTATGCCCCCATTGGTGCTCCACAGATTATGCCCCCATAGGTGCTCCACAGATTATGCCCCCATAGATGCTCCACAGATTATGCCCCCATTGGTGCTCCACAGATTATGCCCCCATAGATGCTCCACAGATTATGCCCCCATAGATGCTCCACAGATTATGCCCCATAGATGCTCCTTAGATTATGCCCCCATGGATGCTCCACAGATTATGCCCCCATAGATGCTCCACAGATTATGCCCCCATTGGTGCTCCACAGATTATGCCCCCATAGATGCTCCACAGATTATGCCCCATAGATGCTCCACAGATTATGCCCCCATTGGTGCTCCACAGATTATGCCCCCATAGATGCTCCTTAGATTATGCCCCCATAGATGCCCCATGTATTATGCCCCATAGATTTTGTAAGGACAAAAATGTCCACGAAGGATGGGAAATCTTGAAAAATGAGATTCTCAAAGCACAATTGTTAACAATTCCAAAAAGAGGGAAGAATGGGAAGCATTTAAGGAAACCAGGATGGATGAACACAGAACTTAAACACATGCTAAAAAGGAAGAAAGAAATGTTTATCAAATGGAAAGAGGGAGGCATATCTAAAGAAGAATATAATGCCGTCTGCAGAACCTGCAGGGCACAAATCAGATTATCTAAAGCTGACAATGAATTAAGGCTTGCAAGAGACGTCAAAAGCAACAAAAAAGGATTTTGGGGATACGTCAAAAGTAAAAGAAAATTCAAAGATGCTATAGGATTTTTACAGGATGAAAATGATGAAATGGTAAGACAGGATGTTGAGAAGGCTGAACTTTTAAATTCCTATTTTGCATCTGTTTTCTCGCAGAAAGGAAATGTAACATCAACTGATCTTCACTGTCCTATTAAAGGAATAGAAGAATCCAGGATATCTATAAGCAGAAAGACAGTGAGGAAACACTTAGCTAACCTAAATGAATTCAAGTCTCCAGGTCCAGATGAATTACACCCCAGAGTACTGAAGGAGATAGCAGAAGAAATTCTTGAACCACTGTCCATAATCTTTGAAAATTCTTGGAGAACAGGAGAAGTCCCAGAAGACTGGAGAAGAGCAAATGTTGTTCCTATCTTCAAAAAGGGGAAGAAGGTGGACCCAGGGAACTACAGGCCAGTGAGTCTGACTTCTATACCAGGAAAGATCTTTGAACAAATTATTAAAGAACATGTATGGAAGTACCTGGATAAGAATGAAGTGATTAAACAAAGTCAGCATGGGTTTGTAACTAATAAGTCTTGTCAGACTAACTTAATTTCCTTCTATGACAGAATCACTGACTGGGTGGATCAGGGAAATGCTGTAGATATAGTATATCTTGACTTCAGCAAAGCATTTGACAAAGTAGCTCACACAATCCTTATTGAAAAAATGACTAAGTATGGAATGAACAAGGCAACTGTTAGGTGGATTCATAACTGGCTTAGTGATCGGACCCAAAGAGTGGTCGTAAATGGCTGCACATCCAGTTGGAAGAATGTCTCAAGTGGGGTACCACAAGGCTCTGTTTTGGGCCCTGTATTGTTCAACATCTTTATCAATGATTTAGATTAAGGAATTGAGGGTAAACTGATCAAATTAGCTGATGACACAAAGCTAGGAGGGGTAGCTAATACTAGAGAAGAGAGAGAGAGGATTCAAAAAGATATAAATAAACTGGAGCAGTGGGCAGCAACTAATAGAATGGTTTTTAACAGGGAAAAATGCAAAGTACTACATTTGGGCAATAAAAATGAAAAAAACATATACAAAATGACTACTGACGTCCATCTGTGTGTATCAGATCTGGCAGCAGAGATCTGGGCTTGAGCTTTAGCTAGAGGCAGTCCCAGACTGTCTCCGGATATGTGTGTCATGGCGTTGGGCAGTGACCTGAGGCATGTTCACAAGGTGCATGCATAAGGCTCCCCGCGGAAACCTGGATCACTTCCACACCAGATACGGTAAGTGAACATGCCGCAGATTTGTTACTGAACTTTATTTTGTTTCAAAATCAATACACTTAGAAAAAAGTAGATGACATCTTATTCTGTCAGTGTGGATTCGCTTGTAGCATTTCTGGCATACATGATAAATGCATCATCAATATTGAGTCATGGCTAATCCCTTTAAAATTGGTTATCCCATGAAAACGATTCACGTGATAACCCCTTTTAAATGATTCGCTAAGACTCTTTAAAAGGAATCTGTCACCTCCTGGAACGTATATAACCTATTAACATGGGCGTACAGGTGATAAGTGTTACATTAGTCATACTTGTATGCCTCACATCTGTGGTCTTGTTGAAAGATCGTATTTTATTTCTTTACGCTAATGATTTCTTCCAAGTTCTGGAGCATGCGGTGCCTGGAAGAAATCTCTGCCTCCAGTCTTCATTTTCCTTCCACCCTGTTGCAGTGACCTCTGGCGTGCGCGATGATGCATACATGGGTGACAGGGACATCAGAAACTGTATGTCTGAGTCCCTTCGCCTGCATGTTTTGCGATTGTTAGCCACAAAACAGGCTGTGGTTGCCTGATGAACAGTTGCAAAAAATGTGGGCGCTGGGACTCGAATGTCACTTGAGCACCCTAGATATTCTGTGCATACCTGAGCACCCTTGGTAAACTCTAGTAACATGCACTTGCGCTCCTCACTATTAATTGGCCATGTTTTTTTTCTACTGTAAAATTCCTTTAATTATAGCATGTGTCATGCTAAACAGCTTTGTGTTTCCAGTGTGATGAGAAATGTAAGCCCGGATGCTAATGGTTCAGTTTTGTATATCCATGTACTAATTAAAACTTGGGATCGATGAGTGTGTCCCAGACAGTGCATGATGTTTCAGATGTCCGCTTTACTTCCACTTTGGAACGTCTGATTAGTTATTTTGGAACTTCCCCTAATTATGAATGAGTCAATTCGTCCTCATTTTGTAATGAATATGCGTGTTTTTACACCAACGCTTCCTCATACAGTCTTCCCATCAAATGAAGGGATCGTTAAGAATTGGGACCCAATTCATTTCCCATCAAAATTCTGGCCTAAAACTGCTTTACATGCCTAGAATGTTTTTGTAGTGGCACCAAAAATGCTACAAATGTTGGAGCTTATGTACCATCTCCGCCAAGTTTTTGTCAGCAAGGGTTCGATGGGAGGACGAACAATGCCAACAAATTCATCATAATTTACGCCACAAAAGTGGTATAAATGATGACAAATGTACTTCAGTCCCTGACTACAGTACTTACACTGGTTTACGGCAACTGGATGTTGCACAAAATTCCTAAACGGCACATCCATCTTAAAGGGAACCTGTCATGTGAAAAAAATGCCGTTAACCTGTAGGAAGCCGTGCGACCGCCACACTGACAGCCTGGATACGAGAGGAAATGAGCATTATTCCTCCCGGCAGCCTTCCTGGCCCTTCTCAGTACTAGTAAGTGGCAGCTGTAACCACATCCTGGCACGGACTAAAGCCACAGCTCTGTGACTGAAAGCCGGAGTCTCCTGGGAGGAATAAAGTTCATTTCTTCCTTGCAGCCGAGCTGTAAGTGAAGCGGCCGCCTGATGTTAGAATGCTAATAACCAGTGTATATGCTCAACTCCTACTTTTAGCTCATATCTGCATTCAGGAGATGACCTCTCACATTTTGTCCACACCGTATTGACTATAATGGAGCCCTTTTGGGTTTCTGTAGTGTCGATTTTATTGCCATAAAAAATAGTACAATATGTTTGTTCCATTTCTGTAAAAATGTAATTCTGTTTCTGGGGCTCCAACGCAGATGTGGACAGTCTTGTGTTTTCTTTCTGAGACTTCAGAGGATCTTTAGTATTTTTTTTTTATCTATTTGGTAGGATGCATGTACTTTTACCAGCAGACATACTGTACTCAAGGGGGTTGTCTGTGGGTAACTTGACTTAACTAATGCAGTTACAAAGGTGCAGACGCACTCAGTTTTGGACTGGGGTGCCAGGGGCCCACCAGTAACATTGACTTTGGTGGCCCACTTTTCACCTGCATACAAATATTACACTACCCTCATTCACAAATTTACCTCTGTCTCTATATAATAATAAACTGGGTAGTTTGATTAATGAATGATGAGATGCTACTGTTTTCTGTACAAAGTGAATCAAGTGAATTATGCCAAGTACAGCCGCTACAGTGGGGTTGGGGGTCCAGATCTGCACAGGGGCCCACCGAGGAATTCCCCTGTTACCTTGTGGGCCAGTCCGAGCCTGGCCACACTTTATAAATCTTGCTAACAGTCTCTTATGTACATAGATCTTTAGCAATATATCTAAATAAGCTAATTGTCTTTCCAGGCTTTCCTGTGTTAGCAGAACAGGGTGTTTTTTTCCCAGTTCCAACTCCACTCTTGTTCCTGGTATTGCAGCTCAGAATTTTTTAAATGAACGACCTTAGGCTGAAACTTATATTGCAGCATATCGACCACCATTAAATTGAAGCTTTACATGTAATTTTATCCCCCCTGTAGAGGTTTTTTTCGGTACAGTGCAGCATGGACATGGTCATTAACATGAGTTAGAAAGTGGACAACACATGGATGATAAGACAACATATGATAAAATATTTTAAAGATTTTTCCCAAAATTTACTCTTGTACATAAATGAGTAAATTTTTTTTTAATGTATTCTATTTTTAAATCTGCCCTGTTTTGCACTTATAATCCCCACCCACCCTTCCAGGGTCAGTTTTTACCATACAGTTGCCAATGGAACCATTATGTAGCTCCAGGGATCAATCATGGACAGTGCAATATCTAAGCTGGCAACCTGAGAGCGTAAGTGTGCTGTATCTAGAATGCCGCTCATACTGTGATAGATAAGGTCATGGAAAGGTGCTGAGCCTGCATTGCAGCTCATACCAGTAAGCAGTGAAGTTCCTGTGTACTGGTAACTAAGGGTACCGTCACACTCAGCGACACAGCAGCGATCCCGACAACGATACGACCTGGCAGGGATCGTTGCTGCGTCGCTATGTGGTCGCTGGTGAGATGCCAAACAGTCAGATCTTCCCAACGACGCAACAATCGACGACCCGTAGCGACCTGTGTAACGATGTGTCTCCTTTGTGTCTCAGTGCTGAGTCGCTAGCGAGGTCGTTGGTAAAAGGTGTCAAACACACCGATGCATGCTACCCAGCGGGATCTCAACGACCAAAGAAAGGTCCAGGCATTTCTGACACGACCAGCGATCTCACAGCAGGGGCCTGATCGCTGGTACGTGTCAAACTTAGCGAGATCGCTGCTGAGATTGCTGTTGCATCTCAAAATTTGTGACTCAGCAGCGATCTCGCTAGCGATCTCGCTTAGTGTGGCGGGGGCTTTAGACATACTGCAGTATGGGACCTTGTTTACAGTGATTGAGATTGAGCTGGCTGTGTTTAACTGCTACTGGGTTCATTGATGTGAAACTGCAAATGCCTTTAATGATGCATATAGCAGAGGATTATCTTCTGCTATGTGCATTAATAGAGCAGAAGACATCACTGACCTGTCGGCAGCAAGCAAAAAAATCACAACTCTGCACTGCCATTGTGGAGGATTTTGGATAATTGAGCTATGCTTTAACCAGCTAATGATGTAAAATCATCCATTCAGCTATACTGATATACAGGTCCTTCTCAAAAAATTAGCATATAGTGCTAAATTTCATTATTTTCCATAATGTAATGATTAAAATTAAACTTTCATATATTTTAGATTCATTACACACCAACTGAAATTTTTCAGGTCTTTTATTGTTTTAATACTGATGATTTTGGCATACAGCTCATGAAAACCCAAAAATCCTGTCTCAAAAAATTAGCATATCAAGAAAAGGTTCTCTAAACAAGCTATTACCCTAATCTTCTGAATCAACTAATTAACTCTAAACACATGCTAAAGATTCCTGAGGCTTTTAAAAACTCCCTGCCTGGTTCATTACTCAAAACTGCCATCATGGGTAAGACTGCCGACCTGACTGATGTCCAGAAGGCCATCATTGACACCCTCAAGCAAGAGGGTAAGACCCAGAAAGAAATTTCTGAACAATTAGGCTGTTCCCAGAGTGCTGTATCAAGGCACCTCAATGGGAAGTCTGTTGGAAGGAAACAATGTGGCAGAAAACGCTGTACAACGAGAAGAGGTGACCGGACCCTGAGGAAGATTGTGGAGAAGGACCGATTCCAGACCTTGGGGGACCTGCGGAAGCAGTGGACTGAGTCTGGAGTAGAAACATCCAGAGCCACCGTGCACAGGCGTGTGCAGGAAATGGGCTACAGGTGCCGCATTCCCCAGGTAAAGCCACTTTTGAACCATAAACAGCGGCAGAAGCGCCTGACCTGGGCTACAGAGAAGCAGCACTGGACTGTTGCTAAGTGGTCCCAAGTACTTTTTTCTGATGAAAGCAAATTTTGCATGTCATTCGGAAATCAAGGTGCCAGAGTCTGGAGGAAGACTGGGGAGAAGGAAATGCCAAAATGCCTGAAGTCCAGTGTCAAGTACCAACAGTCAGTGATGGTGTGGGGTGCCATGTCAGCTGCTGGTGTTGGTCAACTGTGTTTCATCAAGGGCAGGGTTAATGCAGCTAGCTATCAGGAGATTTTGGAGCACTTCATGCTTCCATCGGCTGAAATGCTTTATGGAGATGAAGATTTAATTTTTCAGCACGACCTGTGCCAAAACCACTGGTAAATGGTTTACTGACCATGGTATTACTGTGCTCAATTGGCCTGCCAACTCTCCTGACCTGAACCCCATAGAGAATCTGTGGGATATTGTGAAGAGAAAGTTGAGAGACGCAAGACCCAACACTCTGGATGAGCTTAAGGCCGCTATCGAAGCATCCTGGGTCTTCCATAACACCTCAGCAGTGCCACAGGCTGATTGCCTCCATGCCACGCCGCATTGAAGCAGTCATTTCTGCAAAAGGATTCCCGACCAAGTATTGAGTGCATAACTGAACATTATTATTTGATGGTTTTTTTTTTATTTTGTTTTAAACACTTTTATTTTATTGGACGGATGAAATATGCTAATTTTTTGAGACAGGATTTTTGGGTTTTCATGAGCTGTATGCCAAAATCATCAGTATTAAAACAATAAAAGACCTGAAAAATTTCAGTTGGTGTGTAATGAATCTAAAATATATGAAAGTTTAATTTTAATCATTACATTATGGAAAATAATGAAATTTAGCACTATATGCTAATTTTTTGAGAAGGACCTGTAGATGTCAGAAGATAAAATCAGTTAGGCTGGTGTTAAACTTGCAACTGCAATGCGAAAAACTCGCGCCTCAATACCCGACCCTGTCGGCGGCGGTTCGAACCGGAGCGTTCAGCTGCATAGAAGAAATACGCGAGATTTTCGCATTGCATTTGCAAGTGTGACATTGGCCTTAGGCAGGTACTCTACAGGTGGAGTTCAGAGAAGCATAAGGTGAATTCGTGAATTCTATAGTTAGATTTGCTTGACAATAACTCAGGTGTGGCTAGTGGGAGCCCACAGAAGAAAGGGGGAGGGGTCTGCAACACTGAGAAGATGATAGTGATGCTGGGAAATATGGTTGTAGCCAGTAATAGGAACACCCATTGAGCCATATGTAGCTAAATGCACAGAGGGGCAGATAAAGATGAAAAAAATCTATAGAGATACGAAAAAGAAATGTTATGTGTATTTAGTCTGCAAGTTTTATTAACAAGAAGTATTCATGTATACTGTGCTTTGTGAAATGTAATGAGATTCTTTGACTAACCTTTTTTTAAATACCTCTTTTAAAAAGTGATAGATGGCACTGGCTATTTATATCTGTTTGGTATTACACAAGCCATTCTTTTTAATGGGTATTCTCAGCTTCTCTTAAGCAGTTCAGAGCAATGAATTATTTTTAGTTTCCTTTTACTTCCTTTTTGGCTGGGCAGGTTCTCCTCTTTGAGTGACAACTGTTAAATAGAACTGTAGTGTTACTAGAGCTATAAAGCCCAGCACAAATTCTGCTATAACACGTTTAACGATCAGTGGTTTCAGTCGACACTGGTATCTCTGTAATTACATGTAGAGAAAACAAGGAATTTGAATACGCAAAGAACCATGATTAGATGACCTTCTTCGAAGGCTTATGAATTATAACTGCATCTCTTCAAAAGATGAAAGGGGGAGGGAGTTGAGTAGATGATTTCTATACAGCAGTTAATAGATGGAGAGAGATGACTGGGATGTTAAGAGTTAACTCCTTTCCTGTAATGTAGTTGCTACTCTTGGCCAGGCTCTAGAGGCCAGGCAGTATCAAAACAAGTTGTACACTATAAAGTATAAAATCTCTCATTGCAGGAGAATGACAGCAGATAGAAAAAGCAGGTTAAACTTGCTTTAACCCCTTTGAAATTTGACGTATATTTACATCAAAGATAGTGTCTCTGCCTTTGACTTGGGTGCCGACGCTGAGCCCGCATCTTTCTCCACACTTGGTGGCTGATTAAAAAGGAGACCCTGGCTGTTAAATTGTTAAATCCCGCTATCAATCACTGACAGCGGGATTTAACAAATTTCACCCATTTGCGCTCATCACGAGGTGCCGATTAGGTTGTCATGACAACCAGGAGTCTGCAAAAGGCCCTGTGTTGGTCATTGAGAATCTCCTGTGAACGCCAGCTCATGGCCGGCTTTATACCAGATTGTGATTTTTGCTATACATAGCAGTGCTTTATATAAGTGCTGAAGCAGTGCTATGTATAGGATAGGCGATTCGTCTCTTATACATAGAACTTAGTCAGGAAAAGTTGTGGGGGTAAAAAGTTTTTAAAAATCTGAAAAAAATAAACACAGGTATAAAATTACTGACCTTTTTGGCTCTTTGAAAACAAAACAAGCAAAAAAATATATACACATTTGGTATTTCTACGTTCCGAAATGTCCGATCCATCAAAATATATAAACAATTAATTCGGATAGTAAATGAAAAGGAAACTCCAGAATTAAGTTTTTTTGGCCTCCGCAACATTGCAATGAAATAAAGAGGGTTGATCAGTGGTATCAATAAAAACGTGAGTTCAAGCTGGAAAACATAAGCCCACTTCCAGCCCCAGATCCCAAAAAATTAAAACGTTACAGGTCTTGGAAAATGGTGACATAAGAGTTTTTTTTTATTTTTAACAAATTTTGGATTTTTTTTTTCACCACTTAAAGAAAATAAAAATAAAAAATACCCTATAAATGTTTGGGATCTGCATACTTGCAGTGACCTGGAAATAAACCCAAAAAACAATGGTGGAATTGCAATTTTGTTTGCTTTTTTTTTTTTTTTGCAATTTCACCATACTTGAATTTTTTTTCCCATCTTCCAGTACACTATATGGTAAAATTTGATGGTGTCATTCAAAAATACAACTCATCCCTCAAAAATAAGCCCTCATATGCCTATGGTGACAAAAAATAAAGTTATCACTCTTGGAAGAAGGGGAGGAAAACAATGAAGTCACAAAAAAACCCGGAAAATTGCAAAGTCATGAAGAGGTTAATTACTAATCATGAACATGAGCTGTTTAAGAACTTGAAAAAAACACCTTTTTAGTTAGCACCGTAATCAATAACCATGCAAATATGGCAAATAACTGTTTTTATGTACTGGTACAAGCAATTAAAAAAAAAATCCGATGTGATCGACAGACAATTGAGAATATATGTGACAGATGATTAGTGGCACAAGCTCTAAGCACTTCCATCCGCGGGGCTAGTGTGACCTTCGTCATTTTCTATCTGGTGTTTTGACTTTCTCGCTACGCCGTTTAGCTATCAGGTTAATCTTTTTTCTTTTTTTTATTGATCGATCAGGCAATTCTGATCGTGGCGATACCAAATATGTGTATGTTTGATTTTTTGTTATTGTTTTATTTTGAATGGGGCAAAAGGGGAGTGATTTGAACTTTCATATTTTTTTGTATTTGTAAAAACTTTTTTTTGTTTGGTCGCCATGACATTGTATTAAAATGCAATAATGGGCGATCAAAAGATTGTATCTGCACCAAAATGGTATTATTAAAAACGTCAGCTCGGCCTGCAAAAAAATAAACCTTCACCCAGCCCGAGATCACGAAAAATGGAGATGCTACTGGTATGGGAATGTGACACAATTTTTTTTTTAACAAACTGAGTTTTTTTTCACCACTTAGATAAAAAAGAGCCTAGACATGTTTGATGTCTGTGAACTTGCAATAACCTGGAGAATCATAACGACAGGTCAGTTTTAGCATTTAATGAACCTAGTAAAAAAGCAAAACAAAAAACAACTGTGGAATTGCACTTTTCTTGCAATTTCACCGCACTTTGAATTTTTTTCCTGTTTTCCAGGACACGTTATGTTAAAACCAATGGTGTCATTCAAAAGTACAAGTTGTCCCTCAAAAACAAGCCATCACACAGCCATATTGATGGAAACATAAAAAAGTTTTGGCTCTGGGAAGAAGGGGAGCAAAAAGAAAAACGCAAAATCAAAAATACCTCCAGTGATGAAGGGGTTAAAAACTTGAAATTATAGCCGAGCACAGTTGGAGCTTTTGCATTGGGCCCCATGAGCTTCAGGTTCCGCCACTGGCCATACGTATCTGTCATGTGACATGTTCACCATTGAGCCGGACGTGAGTGGTTGTATTTGGCGTCATTACTCACCTCTGTGCAGTATATGACATTGCTCACTTGAACTTTGTATGTGTTTTTGTTTTTTTACCGCTGTAAGATGCTTTGTACCTATAATATCAGAAATGCCTAATATTCAGACAGATTTTCTTGCACATTTTGACGTGAAGATCTCTTGTGGGGAGTGAATAGAACATTGAGTGCCCAATCAATTCCAACAATAGTAAAGTGCCGAGCCTGTGATCCAGCATTAGATATGTGCGGTAAAAAGGGAAAGGCTAGAGAAAACAGTCTGAAGTTTAGGCGTCCTGTCCACTTTGAAGTATGAAGACATTGTAAGATCTCTGCTGGTGTTCCGCCATCGCTTCCTGCTTTTTGCGCTGTGTATGTCAGTGTACGAGCTGACACTTTGCAGATTAGAAGCAAACAAATGATCTGTATTCAAACAAAGCAAAGAAAATGGAAGGGCACACTTGTTCTGTAGTCTCACTCTTTGCCTTTCATCCCCTCCAGATTCTTTCTTGGTGATATCCTGCAGGGACCTGGGTTGTTTTTGGACAAGTTATAAAAATATTTAGTATTTCCCATTGGGCAGAGGAAGCAGATTTTTTATTAAAAGCTTTGAAATACTATAACAATATTTGACTTTTTTTTTTTTCTTTTCTGTATTTACATCGCCCATCTCCGTAAACACATTTTTTGTGAAATGGTAACAAAATGCTAGGATAGGAAAAGGACGGATAAAAGTGATTGTCATTAGTGACCCCTGTTATCATTACTGTGTGCATTTTGCTCATACACTTTAGTTACCATTTAAAGGGGTTGTCCAGTCTAGGAAAACTGCAGTCGGTGTGCAATATGGAATTGGTACTCCGCATGCGGATCGGCATTTATGGGATTTACATGCTTTGTAGTCGGGTACCAACGAAACTCTCCTAGTTAAAGAGCTGCAGAGAATCTAGCCAGCACATGCTGCAGATGCGCAAATCATGTACACATGCCTGCCTATCTGCAGGGGAATCTTAACAGTGTGCGCATTGCATGCTGCCGCCATTTGACATCCTGTGCTCACATAGTGACTGCAGACGTCTATCCTCACACTGGGCAATGTCTTTAAGCAGCCAACCCTGTGTTTTGATGTACTGTTCTTTTCCTGCTACTAAAGCATTTTCTTAGTGACATACATATTTGGTAAATGTTGGCTGAACCTGTTGGTTTCAGTTGCATCAGCTAACTATTAGTGATGCGCTGGGCTGTGGAGTTGGAGTCGGTGTCGTGGAAATTGAGGAGTCGGAGGTTTGCCTTACTGACTCCACAGCCCTGGTGATGAGTGAACATGCTTGGATAAGGTGTTATCCGAGAGTCTTCGGTGTTCTTGAATAATATGTTCGAGTCCCTGCACCTGCATGTCTTGCGGATGTCCTAACAAACAGCCACAGGGACTCGAACATAGTTGGCGAGCACGCGAAGTCACTCGGTGAGCACCTAAGCATGCTTAGATAACACCTTATCCAAACATGTTCGCTCATCGCTACTGACCATCTATTGATGGTAGAAGTCGGAAAAAGAAGTAACAGGCAGGTGGGATATTAACATTTCAAATTCTTTGTCTATATGGAAGTAATCTCATCCGCTGCCTGAGTTTTCTTCCATTCATATTAAAAGAAATATACATTCTGCACAGACCATGTAGATGCATAGGAATAGCTGTCTGATGGCTGTGCATTAATTCGACTGTGATGTCATGTGTATGAGGACTTTAAGTTGAAAACTTTATTTTCCCCCTCTCTCTTCAATGTTTAGTCTTCCCCTTGTGAGAGTCCTTAGGAAGGACTTTGCTTATTAGTAGTCTGAAGAGTGATCATTGTGTTTGGCTTGTCTACATTTTCTTTTCTATTGATCAGCAGATAAACTTTCCCAGCATTGCTCTGCGCTCCCCTCCATTAATAAGCCTAGGGCACCAGACCCCTTTCAACCTGCTTTTTTCTCTTTATTGTCTTATGTGATTTAATTTAAAAAGTGAGAATGTTTAAGTGTTTGTGTCACTGACAAGGACAGCTCTTCAATATCGCCTTCCAGATCAGTTTGCTCTTAGCAACATTCTTGCTTGGCAATTTCTTTTAATATTCGGAATAGTAAATGATGGAATGGAGCAAGGTTTCTGTTCTGCTTTTCATGCAGTTTCAAGCCTGTACCTGAAAACGTCTTCCTTTTTTTTTTGTCCTTTTTGTTAGGCCCTTTATAACCCACTGCAGAAGTGTATACTTAGTGTGGAAATATTCTCCAAACACAGCATAAAAAAGTATGAAATACGAGAGTCATTCATTAAAGATTTCCCCTGACCCACTTACTGTGGACTGGGAGCAATGAAACTTGGCACAGTTATTAGTCCTTCTCTACATAGATGCCACCTAGGGACACACAGTTCTCCCATCTCTTTAAGCAACTGTAAACACCTCGCTTGTAGAAGTCGACAGTTTGCTTCAAAAGACACGTTGTGACTTTGGACATCAGAGTCTCATCATCTGAAAAATGCTTGTCCTTCAAAAATAACTTCATTGTTGTATAGAGGTGGGAGTCCGATGGTGCGAGGTCAGGTGAATAAGGGGGACGCGGTAGAATTTCAAAGCCACAAGAGAATGCTTCCATTTGGACAACATGTGAGTTGTGAACTGGTGCATTGTCACCTTTGGTGAGCATGCCACGTCTCTTGGTTTTGATGGTCTCCCGCAACTTTTGCAGCAGTGAAGCATAGTTTGCCCCAGTGATCATGGTACCCTTTGCTAGGAAATCCATCAATATTACTCCGCGCTGGTCCCAAGATATTGTGAACCTGACCTTGCCTGCCGAGAATTGGGCATGTGCCTTCTTTGGAGGCAGTGAGTCATGAAGCTTCCATTGCATCGACTGGACTTTAGTCTCGGGATCATAGTGATGGACGGAACTTTCATCCTGTGTGATTAGACTGTTGGAAAAGTCCTCCTGGTTTCCATGGCACATTGTCAATAGAGCCTAAGAGCATTCGACTCCTTCTTGCAACTGTAAAGCTGTGAGCAGCCTGGAAACCCAGGAAGCGGATACCTTATGCATGTGAGGATGGTCATGGATGATTTTTTTTCCATGGACCCCACACTAATCTTGAAATTTTGGGTTAGGTGGCGCATGGTTACGCATCGATTTTCCAAAATGGCAACCTCCACTTGATGGATGGTGTGTTCACCAATAGCAGAGTGGGGTCGCCCTGGAATTGGAGCTGTTTGCAACGAAGTCTGACCACATTTGAATTGATGATGCCAGTTCTTCACTACATCATATGATGGTGAATCATCACCATAAACCTCTTTGATCTCATCGAATGTCTCCTTTGGTGTGCGGCCTTTCAAGCAAAGGAACTTCTCCGTATTCAACTGGGTCCGTTATCAAACCACACACCACTTCAGCACCTGTAAAATCAAGACCTTTATCAGTTCTGAGTTGCAAATTGGCACGTAACCTATAGAGACTTATATCATTACACATGTGCAGTTTCAGCGTCCTGTGGTATAAAAGTGAGTCAGGGGAAATCTTTAATGAACACACCTCGTATCTTTTTTTTGCCTTGTTTGGGGTAGGTTATAGGGACTTTACACTGACACAATTTTGTAGTAGGCAGGTTTGAAATATGCCAATAATAAAGACTTAGATAGGGATAACGGAAGTCTCATTAACCCCTTCATCCCCAAGGGTGGTTTGCACATTAATGACCGGGCCAATTTTTACAATTCTGACCACTGTCTCTTTATGAGGTTATAACTCTGGAACGCTTCAACGGATCTTCGCGATTCTGAGATTGTTTTCTCGTGACATATTGTACTTCATGTTAGTGGTAAAATTTCTTCGATATACCTTGCGTTTATTTTTGAAAAAAAACGCAAATATGGCGAAAATTTTTAAAATTTTGCAATTTTCAAACTTTGAATTTTTTTTCCCTTAAAACAGAGAGATATGTCACACAAAATAGTTAAGAAATAACATTTCCCACATGTCTACTTTACATCAGCACAATTTTGGAACCAAAATTTTTTTTTGTTAGGAAATTGTAAGGGTTAAAAGTTGACCAGCAATTTCTCATTTTTACAACAAAATTTACAAAGCCATTTTTTTAGGGACCATCTCACATTTGAAGTCACTTTGAGGGGTCTATATGGCAGAAAATACCCAAAAGTGACACCATTCTAAAAACTGCACCCCTTGAGGTACTCAAAACCACATTCAAGAAGTTTATTAACCCTTCAGGTGCGTCACAGGAGCTGAAGCAACGTGGAAGGAAAAAATGAACATTTAACTTTTTAGTCACAAAAATTATCTTTTACAAACTTTTTTTTATTTTCACAAGGGTTAAAAGGAGAAAATGACAGATAAAGTTGTTGTGCAATTTCTCCTTAGTACGCCAATACCCCATATGTGGGGGAAAACCACTGTTTGGGCACACGGCAGAGCTCGTAAAGGAAGGAGCGCCGTTTGACTTTTTCAAACCAAAATTGGCTGGAATTGAGATTGGATGCCATGTCGCGTTTGGAGAGCCTCTGATGCGCCTAAACAGTGGAAACCCCCCACAAGTGACACCATTTTGGAAACTAGACCCCCTATGGAACTTATCTAGATCTGTTGTGAGCACTTTGAACCCCCAAGTGTTTCACAAAAGTTTATAATGCCTGGGTGTGAAAAAAAAACAAAAAAACAATTTTCCACAAAAATGATTTTTTAATCCCAAATTTTGGATTTTTCCCAAGGAAATTGGACCCCAAAGTTGTTGTCCAATTTGTCCTGAGTACGCTGATACCCCATATGTGGTGGGGGAACTGTTTGGACGCATTGCAGGGCTTGGAAAGGAAGTAACGTTTTGGAATGCAGACGTTGATGGGGGTCATGTTCCGTTTGCAGTGCCCCAGATGTGCCTAAACAGTGGAAAACCACCACAAGTGACCCCATTTTGGAAACTAGACCCCTAAGGAACTTATCTAGATCTGTGGTGAGCACTTTGAACCCCCAAGTGCTTCACACAAGTTTATAATGCCCGGGCATGAAAATAAAAAATCCTATTTTTTTTACCCACAAAAATTATCTTTTAGTCACAAATTTTTTATTTTTCCAAGGGTAACAGGAGAAATTGGACCACAAAAGTTGTTGTCCAATTTTTCCTGAGTACGCTGATACCCTACTGTTGGGGCGCATGGCAGAGCTCGGAATGGAAGGAGCATCATTTGACTTTTTCCAACCAAAATTGGCTGAAATTGAGATTGGACGCCATATTGCATTTGGAGAGCTCCTGCCTAAACAGTGGAAACCCCCCACAAATGACACCATTTTGGAAACTAGACCCCTCAAGGAACTTCTCTAGATGTGTGGTGAGCACTTTGAACCCAGAAGTGCTTCACAGAAGTTTATAACAGCTGTAAAAATAAAAAAATCTTTTTTTTTTTTTTTTTTTTTTTTTTTTTACAAAAATGATTTTTTTCGCTCCCAGTATTTTATTTTCACAAGGGAAACAGGAGAAATTGGACCCCAAAAGTTGTTCAATTTGTCCTGAGTACGCTGATACCCAATATGTGGGAGAAAACTACTGTATGGGCACACGTCGGGGCTCGGAAGGGAAGTAGTGACGTTTTGGATTGCAGACTTTGATGGAATGGTCTGCGGGCGTCATGTTGCATTTGGAGAGCCCCTGATGTGCTTAAACAGTGGAAACCCCCACAAGTGACCCCATTTTGGAAAATAGACCCACAATGAACTTATCTAGATGTGTGGTGAGCGCTATGAAGCCCCAAGTGCTTCACAGAAGTTTATAACGTACAGCCGTAAAAACAAAAATGATATTTTTGCCCCAATTTATTATTTTCCCAAGGGTAGCAGAAGAAATTGGACCCCAAGAGTTATTGTGCAATTTGTCCTGAGTATTCTGATACCCCATATGTGGGGGTAAACTACTGTGTGGGCGCATGGCAGAGCTCAGAAGTGAAGGAGCACCGTTTGACTTTTTCAACGCAGAATTGGCTGGAATTGAGATCAGACGCCATGTCACATTTGGAGAGCCCCTGATGTGCCTAAACAGTGGAAACCCCCAAATTCTAACTCCAACCCTAACCCCAACACACCCCTAACCCTAGTCCCAACCATAACCCTAACCACAAACCTAACCCTAACTTTAGCCCCTAACCTAACTTCAGCCGCAACCCTAACCTTAATGGGAAAATGGAAATAAATACATTTTTTTAATTTTATTATTTTTCCCTAACTAAGGGGTTGATAAAGGGGGGTTTGATTTACTATTTATAGCAGGTTTTTATGATTGGCAGCTGTCACGCTAAAAGATGCTTTTTATTGCAAAAAATAGTTTTTGCATCACCACATTTTGAGAGCTATAATTTTTGCATATTTTGGCCCACAGAGTCATGTGAGGCCTTATTTTTTGCGGTACGAGTTGACATTTTTATTGGTAACATTTTTGAACACGTGACATTTTTTAATCGCTTTTTATTTAGATTTTGGGGGGTTAGAATGAACAAAAATCAGCAATTCATGAATTTCTTTTAGGGGGGGGGCCTTTATACCATTCCGCGTGTGGTAAAATTGATAAAGCAGTTTTATTCTTCGGGTTAGTACGATTACGGCAATACCTCATTTATATCATTTTTTATGTTTTGGCGCTTTTATACAATTAAAACAATTTTATATAAAAAAATAATTATTTTTGCATCGCTTTATTCTGCGAGCTATAAATTTTTTATTTTTTCGCTGATGATGCTTTATGTCGGGACAAGATGACGTTTTCAGTGGTACCATGTTTATTTATATCGGTCTTTTTGATCGCGTGTTATTCCACTTTTTGTTCGGCAGTATGATGATAAAGCATTGATTTTTTTTTTTTTAAGGGTTCACTGAAGGGTTAACTAGTGGGACAGTTCTATAGGGCGGGTCGTTACAGACGCGGCGATGCGAAATAGGTGTACTTTTATTGTTTTGTATTTTTTATTTACATGAAGAAATTAATTGGGGAAAATTTTTAATTTATTTTTTTCCCTTTATTTTGGAATTTTTTTTACACATGTGATTTTCATTTTTTTAACTTTTTTACTTTGTCACAGGGTGGGACATCACTGTAGAAAGTCAGATCGCTGGTCTCACAGTGTGCACAGCACTCTGTGAGACCAGCGATCTCACAGGCACTGCTGCAGGCTTTCTCAGCACCTGCTCTCAGCAGGCACTGAGGAAGCCGCCTCCCTGCAGGACCCCGCGGCCATCCGGGATCTTGCAAGGAGGAAGGCCTCAGAACAGCGTGATCACATCGCGCTGTTCTGAGGGTCTCAGGAAGCATGCAGGGAGCCCCCTCCCTGCGCAATGGTTCCCTGTGCCCCTGGTATACCGCGATCATGTTTGATCGCGGTGTGCTAGGGGTTAATGTGCCGGTAATCAGCTGACACCCGGCCGCGATCGGCCACGCACCCCCGGGAGCGCGTCCAATCGCTGCGTTGTACGATCCCGTCCATGGTCAGATTGTCCCGGGTCACATGGACGGGATAGTACGTTCGATGGCAGAAAGTGGTTAAAGACAGTTAATTACAAAAGTGCATATACATAATAATGCAGTTCCTCAATAGTATAACCTGTCATTGTAGAATGCAAGATAGGTGATAGGAAATCCCAAATAAAGCAATAGAGGATAAAAAAAAATATCAAAAAATATTGTAAAGTTTATTAATCAAAGTATACAAGAGTGACAAAATATACTTGGGTATACCAACACCTAAGCTGGAAAAGATAAAGGGAATTGTGAGAAAAGGAAATATGAAGATAATTACATGCAATAACTAATCATATTCTGAAATGCAAAAATCAGTGTCTTTAAGCTTGCTTGAATCCAAATATATTGGGATCATGTGGGAAATGTTATTTAGTAAGTGTTTTGTGTGACATATTTCTCTGATTTAAGGGCATAAAAATTAAAAGTTTGAAAATTGCTAAATTTTCGCCATATTTCCATTTTTTCATAATTAAATGCAAGTCATATCGAAGAAATTTTACCACTAACATGAAATACAATATGTCACGAAAAAACGTTTTAGAATCAGCGGGATCCGTTAAAGCGTTTCAGAGTTATAACCTCATAAAGAGAGTGGTCAGAATTGTAAAAATTGGCCCGGTCATTAACATGCAAATTGGCTCTGTCACTAAGGGGTTAAAAAGTCCCAAATTCATCCGAATTGTCCATGCTGGTTGATAAATTTGCTACTTCTTTACAGTTTCTAGTGTGAAACCCTGTATCTATGGTGTTCTGCCCATGTATGATATATGCAATTTCTAGATACCCTTAAAACTCACCATCTTATTGGTCAAATACATGTATTTATGTCGTTAGATGCCCTTTAATGGATGAATACTGCAACAATTCTGTCACCCCATTTTTCGACCATCAGCTGTAGCCACCGCCATCAGGGGCTTATGAGGCTATACAGAAACTGTACATACCACATATAGGCAGAACAGATACTGATAAATCACCAATATGTCCAAACAAAAGGTATAAATATCAGATATCCCATAGAGGTTAAAGGGAATCTGTCACCCCATTTTTGGACCATCAGCTGTGGCCACCGCCATCAGGGGCTTATCTACAGCATTCTGTAATGCTGTAGATAAGCCCCCGATGTCACCTGAAAGAGAAGAAAAACGAGTTATATTATACTCGCCTTTAAGGCTACTTTCACACTTGGGTTTTTTTGCGCTGCGTTTTGAGCGCACATGAATCGCATTAAAAAAACACGTGCAAACGCTTGTAAACGCTGCGATATTTAGTCGCATCAGCATGCGCATTTCGACAAAAAAACGCAGCGTTTTTCTGCGATTTCATGCGTTTTTGCATGCGTTTGCGTTTTTTTTGGCGCATGGGTTGTCTATGTGTCACATTTCTATCATCTCTGTCTATCTATCTCTATCATCTCTGTCTCTATCATATATCATCTGTCTCTATCATCTCTGGCTCTATCATCTGTCTCTATCATCTCTGGCTCTATCATCTATCCTCTGGCTCTATCATCTCTGGCTCTATCATCTATCCTCTGGCTCTATCATCTCTGGCTCTATCATCTCTGGCTCTATCATCTTTGGCTCTATCATCTTTGGCTCTATCATCTATGGCTCTATCATGGTTTAAACAAGTGTTTAGACATTATTTACAGAAAAATCGCGTGCGTGCAAAAGTGCTGACGAGCGCAAAGCCATGCGCACGCCAGCGCCCCCATAGACTGCAATGTTATTTTTTGCGCATAGCATGCGCACATGTGCGCACGCGTTTTTTTAAAGCGGTTGGGCGAAAAAAAAAATGCAACATGTAGCGTCTAGCGCATATGGGCGCACACCGGGAAAATGTGCAGCGCACGACAAACGCACATGAATGCGTGCAAGCGCTAGACCCTGCGCCCGCCATGTTAAAGATAGGGAACATTGCGCATGCGTCCAATAGCGCACGATGCGCTGCGCAATAAAACACAAGTGTGAAAGTAGCCTTACCTCTATGGGATATCTGATACCTATACCTTTGTTTGGACATATTGTTGCGTTATCAGTATCTGTTCTGCCTATATGTGGTATGTACAGTTTCTGTATAGCCTCATTAAGTGACTGACCTCTGTGGTGCATTGTGTACCTATCTGGTGTCCTGGTTCACCATTTTTCGATTTGTTTATGGTATCCTGTTAAAACATTGTTCATTGGAGATGTGATTAATTTCCACTTGTCATAGCAATAGGGTGTTGTTTTAACATGGACCCCCCAATAGCTTAAATTATGTAGCTTTTAATCATGTTCTTTATTTGGTGTACTGTCTCTTAATGTATTCTTTATTGGTGATCCTCGCCATAGTTTGAACTCTCCCTTTTTTTTCTTTTTGTGATTCATAATGTTTGTTGGAGTACTTGGAGAGTTGATTTCTATATTTGTAGTGCCCACTGTTGTTGTTCTATATTTTATTCATGTTACAATCTTTTGTCAGTTTTGCCCCATTTTTATATTTTTTTTATTCTGGTGAATACAGTTAGATTGTGACCATTATATTCCTTCATTTCTTTAGTCGACAAAAACAACCTGCTGGGCAATGCATCCCTCTGCGCAATCATTTCCATTGTAGGTGTAATTCATGTATAAGCGATCCCCTGTGGTGCACTCAGTGAGACTATAGAGCCAAAACCACCCACACAATGTACTATGTATATTAGCACATAACTGACTAAATATAATATTTGTTCCCATGATTATATTAACTTTTCTTCTTTTCCATTAGCTGTACGTATTCCTGCTGTTCGGAGTCTAGTGTGAGTGCTCGAATTGTTAGTTATGCCGAATATCTGATACATGAGCTGAAGTAAAAAATGTGATTTTTCCTGTTTTTTCTTGTTAAAGGGAACCTGTCAATATGATTTTACTGCTGAAAGCAGCGGTGTAGCTGTATAGGTTATTGAACAACAATAAAAATTGTACTAGTCTTGTAGTGATCCAATGAGCCAACACTGAGAAATCAAGCTTTGATTCCACATGCAAATTACCATGTGTGGGGGAAGGGTGGGGCGAGTTTCCTCTTTCTGTTAGAATTTTGAAATCCCCCCCCCCCAACTTAAAGAATATCTTCACAACTGGAAGTCTCAGGCAGTAGATATTGTCATATTTCTTATCGCGATCTCACGATATCATCATCTTTCAGGCCCTTATTAAGTTGGAGGGGGTTATTACGGCCTTATAGTGATGTGAGTGAATGCATTCTGTTCGTTCCTTCACTACCAGCCGGAAATAGATCTACCATTATCGGATCAATGTAAACCCTGATATTTATTATTGGACACCGGAGAAGGTGTCTACAAAAGTTGCTTTGAGAGGAGGCTTATACCTGGGATTGCATTTCTCCTCTGTGTAAATGAAATCTGACTGTCTCTTTCCCAGCAAATCTCCCTGCTGTAATTACCTGGCCACTGCAGGGGGCTGCTACTTTGATGGAGATTGAAGCCAGATCTCTTTCCTTGCTTTTAGTTTTTTTCCCCTAACTCAGTTCTTTTCTATCTTCCCCATACGTTCAAAGTCTGTATGGATTTTACTTTTTTTCTGTATGACACTGTGCATCAGGGGGTGTGATGATGCACTCTGAACACATGGACATGCTCCCAATGCACTTTTAGGCAAATTTACTTCCAGCTTCAAGTCTCAATTGCTCAATGCTGGCACATTATATAGGGTGATGCAAAGGCTACTTTACCCAGAAAAATTGCTGTAACTTCTGAAAGACAGTTGACCGTACTGAAATTTGGTCTGTACATACTTTGGTTCATGAGAAGTGAGTGCAATCAACCTCAGTGACGAGAAACATCCTTTCGCCAAGTAGTCTCGCCGACTTTTCACCCCACCGGTCGTCTCCACTAGGAGACTTGCCGCACGCCTTTCTGGGCGTCAGTAGTTTGTGTGTGATGCTTGCATTTCACTTCTGCCGAATTTCTTCTTCTTTTGCTGACAATGTACACATAGATTTAGAGGAGCATGTTTTTATTGTGAAAACTTATTGGGAAACCTTTGTTAAATCGAATCTGTCACCCCATTTTTCGAATGTAAGCTGCGGCCACCGCCATCAGGGGCTTATCTACAGCATTTTGTAATGTACTTTGCTCAACCGGGTAGATAAAGTGCGCCTGCGCAGGAGCGTGACAGAAGCAAAGAGGAGGACGTCATCATCGCTAGAAGATGGGAGGCACCGGACCGCGACGCCCATCGGACCGCCCCACCGGGTGAGTATAATCTAACTCGTTTTTGTTATCTTCCAGGTGACATCGGGGGCTTATCTACAGCATTAGAGTGCTGTAGATAAGCCCCTGATGGCGGTGGATGCAGCTTATATACGAAAAATGAGGTGACAGATTCCCTTTAAAGAAGTGCCAGCGTGAGTTGCTAAAGAAGTTTAGAGGTCAAAATCCACTGTCCAAACTGTGTATTGAAGCCTTCTTTGACAGAGTAATATCCAAGGGACTTTGGTCATCAAGATCACCTGATTTAACACCACCAGAATTTTTTCTTTGGGGCCATATGAAAGGTCAGCAACAAGCCACGAACATTACAGGCACTCCGAGAGAACACACAGCGAGAAATTCAGGCTATGACCCCAGACATCCTGTGGAATACATTCTACAATATGGAAAGCGCCGACGTGCTTAAATCCGAATGGTGGACATTTTCAATACCTGTTTTAAAACCTCAGATTTTCATGAACCAAGGTACGTACAGACCAAATTTCAGTACGACAGATCGTCTCTTTTAGAAGTTATGGCTATTTTTCTGGGTAAAGTGAATTGACCTGTACTGAAAGACAACCATCATTTTTACGTTCCTGCGACCTATGAAGCCATACAACTACGTTGTTTCTGTACAAAATTGTCCTGGCAGGTTCACTTTAAAATCCAGGCTGGATAGATGGAATGCTTGGGTGCTGTTTAAACATAACCTGCTTACACAAGGCAGGGTGACATTAAATGGATTAGTCCTGCGCTTAGGAAGCCTTCTTTCTTTCAAGAGTATATATACAAATTGTCATGTACTCTGTCGCAGATCTGCTATCTATCCATTTGCTCTGTACATAGTGTGCTATGGTGAAGGGTCTGCTTGCCGAGTAAGGGTTTATTAGCACATGATTTTTGTTGCAGGTGGATTTATATCAGGTCTGTTCTGAAAACCTCCTGAAATTGCTCCCAGAGTTGTTCAGAAGAATGAATATATTCATTTCTATGTAAATGACGTTTTTTTCTTGTGTTAAGGCTTTTGAGCGTCTTAATCGTTTCAGATTTTAAAAAAAATACTGATCGGTTAAAAGAAGTGACCTGATTATTCCCCGTGGCATTCCTCATTAGAAACCAATTTCTCAGAATACGCTCTGGAGACTGAGTATTTTGTCAGCATTTTGCTTGCAAAAAAATTATTTTTTTTTTCATTGTTGAATGGTGTTTAAAAAGGAAAAAAGTTTGCAAAGCGCCAGTAAATACTATAAACAAGCTGGAAAACGCTAACAAAAGGTTTGTCAAAACATCTAAAAATTGCTCAGGAGATGACTAGAAAAAAAAGCTAAAAAAAAACCTCAAAATAAAGCAAAACACCTCTACATCTCCTGATGCAGTTTATGCTTTAACCTTTTGGATTCGCGAACATGAGGGAAAAAAACAAAGCGTTGAGAGCACTTTTTACCCTTAAAGCTACTTTTCTTACGCTGCTGCACGCCCATTAATAACTGTTAGGTGCGGGTTCATTATTGTTCATATGCAGCGTTTTTACTGTTTTTTTTTTTTTTTTCCTGCAGCCAAAACATGTTTCCTGGCCATAAAAACAACTTGTATTTTGAATGCAGATTTAAAGTGTTAACAAAAACTTGATTCCAGCTCACCCAGTTGCTCTATGCTCATCCACCTGGGGCTCAGACATCGGCCTCGCCCTGGCCTCTCATCAAGGACAATAGAAAAAATTGCAGTCTGGGTCAACAGGACTGGATTTTTCTCTTTTTATTTTTCAAAAGAAAATACAGTGCGTAAAGAAAATTTTCATGGTCGACACACATGACCCAGTTGACGCGTTTCAACTGCACTAGGCAGTCTTACTCATGACTCATAAATAAGACTGCTTAGTGCAGTCGAAACGCGTCGACCATGAAAATTTCAGTTACGACCTCCGTCTCCTTGCAGCAGTGACCCAATGACTAGACCGTACATCAATATTACAGTCAATCACTGAGCCTAGTGGCTCGTGTCTTCTATATAGGCTATATAGGTAGAACTGCTGAGCCCAGTGTTCGGCTGTAGTTGTGACATCACCACTGCAGCCAGTACATAGAGGCGGCATCTTCTTCCAGTAGACCTTTCAGAAAGACTGGCTTGCACAAACGTTAGTCTTGATTTTAGGTCCTTAAATTTTATATGGCCATCCGAAGATGCAATTTTCAACTTCTTCTGTTTTGCAAATTTCTTTGATCTAATCACAGTGTTGCATTATATAAACCATTTTGGTCATACCATAGAACAGTATTTCCCAAACCCTCAACACATCAGGTTTTCAGAATGTCCTTATTATTGCACATATGAGAGAACCCTGATGCCTTAATAATTCCATCACCGGAGCAATACTGAGAAAATCTTGAAACTGTGATGTGTTAGGGGCTGTGAGGAGTGGAGTCGGGGAAACGCTGCACTTAAAGGTACCACACCTTAATCCCTAGGAGTATCCCTATATCCTGTGAGACCACCATGAATAGTCGCAGTACCTTATTTCTGCACAGTACCCGGGAAAACTGCAGCCACAGTTGCCCCATCTACCTCACCTGCTTGGCACTGTACTACATTTTAATGAAGTACTAAGCAAAGTGTGACATATGGCGTACACTACATGTAGTGCGCCTCTTAGACACTTTCCGCACCTGTTTTTAGTGGAATTTAGGAAAAGTTTACAGTTAAATAGCCACCTGGTTGTATGTGCAAAAAGAAATGACATGTAGCTCATGTTCCTCACCATTTTTCTTAATGACTTTGGGTGTTGCACAGCAATTTAACATATGTAAGACCTCCACCTATGAGAATCGTACTTTTGCCACAAACGGTTCCATTCGTTGTTTACGGCTGTGTCATCGATGCTTTGTCGGAATATATCATACACTTATACTTTTGTACATGGAAAGTATAAACACTGATTTAATGAAATAGGACTTGGCACTGGAGCCTACCTAGCAGCACATCACCATTCCAGCACTGTCAGCCAGCTCTGTGGTTGGGGGCTGCTTCTGCTCCAAGGAGAAGGTCTGCTTTTAATGAGTGTGGATGTGACCTAACTAAATTAAACGCCTTCTGGCCTGACTTGTGTCCCGTTAGCTTGTTATAGTGGATCTGTGATGAATGTTTGACTCTACCTGTGAGCAGATTCAGTTCTAGTTTTCACTATTATTGATTCAGTTGCCTTGATGGCTGATAAGTGTGGAGGGAGGTCTAATTCCTTGATTTTATAGGATTTCATGCATGCATCCTTATGAAGGCGCATCATTCATAGTGGTTCTCTGTGATATTCTGATGGGTAAGATCAGTCCTGATGATATGGGGGCATTGTAGAGAGTTGATCTTGTGGATGTTTTTGCAGCCTTACAGTAGCAGCACCTCCCGAGGTGACATGTAGCCTACATAGTAATTCTACACATACTACATGGGGATTGATTGTACATCAGTAAGACATTCTCCACCATAAACAGCAGTTCTGAAGATATATTTTGGGGCATTGCTTTATGAAAAAGATTGCGTTCAAAGGCTGCAAATCTGAATTATCAGGACGCTATGAAAAATATTTAGAATTGAGAGTCCTCAGTGGTTGATACCTTTTAATGGCTAACTGAAAAGATGATAACAGGACGCTATGATGAGATGATATGAATGTAGTTTTCATGTGTCTGACAGTGTCAAAAGAAGAAATAAGCAGTCTAGTTAGGTGCATGAGTTTTGCTGCGCGCTGCAGTCTAATGTGCGGGGGTAAAAATAAATCTGTCCCTTTTTTGTTCTCTCACTACTAACCGGAAAGCTTGTGTGAGCCTTATTCCAGCAGACAGCTCATGTCATTGCGTTCTTTTTCACACTTTACATCGTACAATGGAAAGGCCTTAAATACACAATGGCAGGGATTTCCTGTTTTTGACTATTGTCTACTAAAAATGTATAATCGGAAGAATTGTATTCAAACGTTTTTTCTTTCCACACATCCTACCCAAGTATGGACGTGGCGGCATTGTTTTGTGGAATTCAGTCTTGGGCTACCTCCTGTTGATCAGTCTAAAATGTATTTCTGGTGCTTTGTAAAAAGGAACGTTCTTATTTTACAACAGGTTAATTTATACTGTATCTTGTATTCGGCTGAACATGGTCTAAACCTACCATTCATCTTTTAAAAATGACCTGCTAAACATTGGTTAGTAATGTCATGCCTTTGTTTTCTTGTCCCAGATTTCCAGGCTGCTTGTTTCTCTCTCTACCTGAAAAATGGCATCCTTGAACTATACTTCCCAGCATTTCTTTTTTTTCCTCACAATAAATGCTATTTCCTGTCTCCAGAAACTGAAAGCAGAAGTTAGAAAGATTTGGCCGTATTATTCTTCTATACTGTATATAGTGGCAACCTCTTCCGCAGTAGAGAAGAGACTTTAAGAAAAAAAAAAAGTGAATATTAGATTTTTTTTTTTTTTTTACATTGCAAGGTACACTTGGACTCCACTTAACTCTGGAACTAAAGGAATGCAGCACTTGTAAAGTGTAATATTTCCTATCATTATCTCTTTAAAGAGGACCTATCGCTTGCCATAAATTTGTAACTTTTTATTTGGCTCTCCTCAGTATGGCCCCCCTTTTTTCTGTATGTAAATTGGAGCTTTTTATCAAAGTGGGAGGCTTCTTGTTGACACCACTCAATTGACTAAAAGTCTAGATTTAAATATAAGGAATAGGGAGGCATACCGTTTTTTTCGGACTATAAGACGCATCGGACCATAAGACGCACCCCAAATTTTCAGAAGGAAAATAGGGAAAAAATTAATGCTTCAAATGGGGTTTCGTCTTACTGTCCAAATTCAGCTTACCGGGCGACATCGGCAGCGCTGGTAGAGTGTGGTCACAGTGGGTGTTCTGTGGTCTGGTGATGATATGACTCTCATCCCAGACAGGTGCGGCAGGTTCTGCGATGCTCATGGTGCGGGGGCTCCGCCAACATTTTGTGAAAGCCCGGAGCCCCTGTACATCCATGCTGCGATGTGGTGACCTGCGTGAAATTGGCCGCCGGGGGCAGCACATTCGCAGATTGAGATCTCGGTACAGAGATCTCGTCTCCCAAGATCTCAATCTGCACATGCGCTGCTTCCGGCCACCATTTTCCCAGAGGTCACCCATCACACCAATGGAAGTGCGGTGGCTCCGGGCTTTCACAGAATGTCGACGGAGCCCCCACACCACTGAGTACAGCTGAATACTGAAGCACCAGTCTGGGAAGGGAGTGTGATCATCACCCTGCAGCGTCAGACCACTTCAGAATCACCCGACTCCTGCTGCCGCCACACTACTGGTACGTATATTCCGACTATAAGACACACCCACATTTTCCCCAAAAAATTTTTGGGGAAAAAGTACGTCTTATTTTATAGTCCGAAAAATACAGCATCTTACGGGAACAAAAGAAAAACCATGCGAGCCAGATTCAGATCAGCAGCATTTATACCAGGTAAAGTAACACACTCCACAACATGGAATTGTAACACCAGGAAGGAAAAAAGTTGTGGAATTTTGTAAATCACAGGATGGATGGACATGTTAATCGTATGCAAATAGTAAATAGATCGAGGTGATTTGAACATTTTTGTTTCCATGTGTATGAGTGTCGCACGCAAAAATACACGCACTTGCATGCCTTGGCATGCTATAAGTGATGGTATAAACGGTTGTCTCAGGAAAGTTCTTTTACGCTAGATACATTTGGGCACGCAAATCATCAAGATCCACTGCTGTCAGCTCCCTTTTGTAATTGATGACCAATGAAGTCATAGATGGGAGACTAGTCTGGAGATGCTGCAGGACACGGAAGCATGTTAACGCCATGTAGGCTGCTCTTTTGCACAAGCAAACTGCTCTTGAGACACATTTTTGACAATAGACAGGTTCTCTTTAAATCCTGTCAAAAAGGTCTTAGGGTAGGTTTCCACGAGGCGTAATCCCTGCACTTTCGATACAGTGGAAACCCTGCTCCGCCCAAAGTGCCACCCCCTCTGTACGTGTGGTGATACCGCATGTGTTCAATGAATCACCTGCATCTTATTCATAGACTGGGTTATTTACGGTATCCGTCTCCGCAAGATAAATAGACATGCTGCGGTCTGGAAAGACGCGCCGCTTGTCCGGATACGGTAGGCCTCCTGCCTCCTCATAAAATCCCCTCCACTATGCTGTAACATCTGGACTCTGCGGCTGTACGCAGCGTCCAATCCGCAGCAAATACTGATGTATTAACGCCACGTGGAAACATACCCTTATAAAAATGTTGTAAAAGCCAGATGTCCTTCATGTAGCCTGGTCTTAAACACCTCAGATTTCATGAATAATACGTCTGTTTATAGTTTTTTTTTTTTTTTTTTTTTTTTTTAGTTTAAATGATACAACGTTCTGTCAAACCGGTCAGAACTTTGTTTTTTGCAACTCACTGGAGTCATACCACATGCAGACATGTTGAAAACCTGCATATATGCGATACTTGCGGTAGAATCCAATCGTTAGAGGGTGCTATGTGCAGCAGAAACCCGGGGCAAATCTACCACTGCTGAACATGATTTGAAACACTGCAATTGACATGAGGCTGTTTGGAGCTTATCATAGATTGAGGACCATCTATTGATACATGTGTCATGACTATGTCCTAAGGGAATATAATAATGTATGTTTTGCCCGTGGAATATCAGGAGGCTTTTGTAGTCCCTCATACTGTGCTTGGATTACTGAAATGTTGGCTGCTGAAGGTTAATATGTAGGCTGCTGGATCTGCATTCCCAACAATTCATCACAAAGGCATCTTTGTGTGATCCTCAATGCAGTGGTAATTGGTTCCCTAATTAAATTGCAGTTTTACATTGTTTCAGTTGTGCGCCTTACTACACGAGAAATACAAATTGCTATTTACAGCGCTGAGATCTTATATTTGTAGTTCTGCCAATATTAATAGTTTTGTTTCAGTATGCTATTATAGCAAAAACAAAAAAAAAACTGTTTTGTAAGGCCTTGGTTCTGCATCCACGTCAGTGTTTTGTGGCATCCTGACATGGGCAGTGTGAATTTACTCAGTGGGCACACATATGCCTGCATGCTGGGCGCTTCTTGTAATTGCTAGACCCCCACGACAGACATCATGTCATTGTGGTTACGATGTACATAATGACTTTGACTGGCGTCTAGTGAATCTTCAATGGCTTCATATTTATGGGGAATTCAAGTGTTTGCTAAATCAAACCTGTCAATTGTAGCCTGATGTATTTTTATGGGATTGGGGGGCGGGGGGGTAAAAACAAGCAAACAAACAAATTGCGCCCTCACTAATATTTTGTTTTGTGTGGTATTGTAGCTTTGCTTCATTCACTTAAAGGGAACCTGTCACCAGGTTTGATTGATATGAGATACGATCACCATCTTTCAGGGCTGCTGTACAGCATTTTATAAGGCTGTATATACAGTATGTGCGCAACATGACCTGCAAGACCAGAAATAGAGCTTTCATTATCCTTCCATGGGGGGCAGTCCAGTCCAAGGGATATCGCTGGTCTGGGTCCAGCACCTCCCATCTTCTTGCGATCGCCGCCCTCCTTTTTGCTTCATGTGGATGACTTGTCCCTATGTCATCCACGCAGTCTCCCAGCCTCGCGCTCCTGCGTAGGCGTACTCTTCTGCCGTGACTAGGGCAGAGTAAACTACAGCCGTGCACATGCGCCGGGGCTCCTTGATCTTTCAAGGCGCCTGCACACTGCAGTACTTCAACAGGGCAGAGAAGTACGCCTTCGCAGGAGCGCGATGCCGAGTGGCTGACGTAGGGATGCGTCATCCACATGAAGCAAGAAGGAGGGCGGCGATTGTAAGAATATGGGAGGACCCAGGTCAGCGAGTATAATAAAAGCTCTTTTTTTGTCTTGCAGGTTGGGTTGGGGGCAGGTATACAGCATTCTAGAATGCTGTATATGAGACTTGAATGGTGGTGGCCTTACCTCATATTGGCCAAACCTGCTTCTCTTTTTTAAGTGGGGCTGAGTTACATTAGCAGTCCCAACTCTTGATCAAGTGAGGCTCTGTTGCTGAACGTTTTGCCAAGGATAAGAAAAATATGGCTGTTTTCTAAGAACCAACTAGAATCAAAGCATATTTATATATCTATCCCCTTAACGACTGCCGATTCACCTTTTTAAGAGTACTCATTCCTCAGCGCCGCATTTTAACGGTGTTGAGAAATTAGTGTATAACCCCCCCCAGCGTCGGAAAATCTCTGGGGGTAGCTGAAACTCTGGAGAACATGATCAAGGCCGTTTTTTACGGTCCCTGTCACGTGATTCGGTGAATAACTGTGATCACAAAATAAAGTCTGATTTTTCAATTCATATCTCTCTCCTCTGATATGATCTAACATATGAGAGGAAAGAGATATGGGGTCCCTTGAGCTCTCCCCTATAACTCCACCATCCCTGGGCCATCCAGGGTTGTGTTAGGGTTGGGATTGGGGTCGGGGTGGGGTTAGAATTGGGGGTTTTCAAAAGTAAAAAAAGACGATATGACGGCTAGTGTTCAGCTCAAGTGCTTGCTACTCAAGTTTGCATCGGGTGCTCTGATATGCACCAAGTATCACAGATCCCCGCATTATTTTTTTGGGAGTGTCTTAAAGGGCACAAAATATTCGGGGCAGGAACTCGAGCATGTCACTCGAGCACCTGCGATACTCAGTGCATACCCGGGCACCCGATGCAAACTCAAGTAGCGAGCACTTGTGCTTAACACTAATGATGACTTATTCAATATGATGACCTAATATTATGAAATTCTGTG
>JARQOD010000004.1:307890071-308013658 GCA_033576555.1 Oophaga sylvatica | reverse complement strand
GGTGAGTCGCTTCTGGGGCAGAAGCTTAACCCCCTCACCCCCACAGCGCAGGACACTGAACGCTACCGCTAACGATCATTATAACGACGCATACTAATGCGATCGTTTTCTTGTGATCTTTTTAATGTCGCTAGTAGCTGCCACAGTGGGCGATCTCATTGACGACGCATAAGTGGTTAGCGATCCCCTTAGCGACTTTGGCGGTCATTGCGATGTACAAATCAGCGCAATTTTTTAGCGTTCTTGTTTAGTGTACAAAGGCAAAATAAGCATACCTTTGAGAGCACTGTCCTGCAGCTGTTACCTCATAAGAGGCACCTGGGGCTCGCACACCCTTTTCATTAAACAAGGGTTGTAGGGAGTCCGCGTCATTAACCCCTTCTTTGGGGTTGACCCTTTATTGGGGGACAGCTGGGGTAGCTCTCTCTTTAAGAGCTTTAACCCTTCAGCGTTCGTTTCTTCTTTAACAAACCACACTGTCCTAGTTACTGTCAGGTTTAACCTGCCATATACTGTGTGAGGACATGTCAGATCAGGGTCCAGGAGGTGCGGACCGTCTCCCAGATCCGCTACAGGATCAGTCTCGCATTTCTGACGCAGACCTCGACGGCGTCAGGCGCAGCGGTCAGAGGTTTTCAGTGATGTCAAAATGGAGGCACTCGCTCGTTCTATTGATGGCCTGTCTGACCTTCTAGGTTATTGGGTGTCAGCTAGATCCTCTTAGAGGAAGCGACACAGGCCGGTGCCTTCATTCCCGCGCAGCGACTCGGAGATCTCGGGCATGGAGGGTTTCCCTTTCAAGCTCAGATGGGGAGGTGTCCGATTCGGATAAGGAGGATCGGCAGGGACTCTCTGCTTCTCTTTTGGGTCGTACAGAGGCTTTTATTGGAAGCCATGAGGGAGGCATTACAGTTACCGGAGGAGGTAACTAGACGTCCTAGTAATTCGGCCCGGATGTTTTCAGGAGTCGCATAGGTCGCGATCACCATTACCACCCTAAACACGCCCGATCTCATCTGATCTCGGAAGCTAAGCAGGGTTGGGCCTGGTTAATACTTGGATGGGAGACCGCCTGGGAATTCCAGGAGCTGTAGGCTTAAAGGAACGCCTGTTCCAGATAAGTGTTTTCAGCTGTATCCGTGACGACGGAATTGATTGATAATTGGATTCCTTCTCCTGAAGTGGATGTCCTTTTATCCCAGATTAGCAAGTCCTCATTACTTCCTGTTAAAAGGGAAGGCGAGTTTGCAGAATCCGCTGGGCAGAAAAACGGCGAAATCCATCTACGAGGCCGTGGATCATGGATTCAGAGCATGTGTGCTTGTAAAGCTTCTCTAAGCTGGTTAGACCGTCTACGGACGGCGTGGCAAGATAGATCCCCTCTATCCGAGGTAGATGGGCTTTTTAAGTTGGAGGATGCAGCCCGATATGACAGTGATGCAGGTTTGGATACTGCGTCACTGCTGTCCAGGGCGCAATCCTAAGCAATCACAGTCAGGAGAGCACTGTGGCTTAGACAGTGGACCAGAGACGCGGTTTCCAAGCAAAGGATTGCTAAGGCAAAGGCAAAAGAAACGGCTTTACCACAGCAAAGAGCTGTGGCTTCTGCGTCTGGCAGGCATAGTGCCGGTAGTAGTCGGGTCCAGGGGACGGTTCGGTCAGCCCTCTTGGGGATCGGGGCGTCCCTCTTTTTCAGGAAAAAATAACGCTCAGAAATCCCGCACTCCCTGGAAACAGAGCTTCCGCCAAGACAAGCGGAAGCTGACAAAAAGCCCGCTAAGGCGGACTGACGCCAGGGCCTCAGTCGAGGGCTCTCGAGTGGGAGGTCGCCTGCTCCAATTCGAACCGATTTGGGCTTCCCGCGTGTCGGATGCCTGGGTGACGCGGGTTGTGTCGGCAGGCTACTTCATAGAGTTTCTTTCTCGACCCCCAAACAGTTTTTTGCCAATCCCGCATTCCGTCAGAGCCCGAGCTATTTGCCGCTCTACTGCGGGAGGTCGATTCCCTTCTACAGAAGGGTGTGGTGGTACCAGTTCCACCGGAGGACCGGGGAAGAGGGTTTTATTCCAACCTCTTTGTGGTCCCCAAAAAGGAGGACAAATTTCGTCCCATTCTGGATCTCAAAAGATTGAATCGGCATGTCCGCTCCCGGAAATTCCGCATGGAGTCACTTCGCTCCATTGTGGCGGCCTTGTCGCAGAACGATTTTTTTGGTGTCAATCGACAATCGCGACGCTTATTTGCATGTCCCCATCGTAAGGGCCCACCAACGCTTCCTTCGTTTTGCCATAGGCCAGGACCATTACCAGTTTGTGGCCCTGCCATTCGGGTTGGCCTCAGCACCCAGAGTTTTTACAAAAATTCTGGCTCCTCTCATGGCGATTCTGCGAAGACAGGGGGTTACGATTCTTCCCTATCTGGACGACCTTTTGATTGTGGCGTCCTCAAAGGAGGAGGCGGTGACGGCTCGCAATCTATCCCTTCAGCTCCTGGAGGACTTTGGGTGGCTGGTCAATTGGGAGAAGTCGTCTCTGGAACCGTCGCAGTCAATCCTGTTTTTTGGGAATGCATTTCGACACGGTACGAGCAGTGGTATCTCTGCCTCCAGACAAGTAAGCAAGTCTTCTTAGTCATGTACAGGTTATGAAGTCTGCGACAGCAATGTCCCTTCGAAGGTGTATGCGCCTTCTGGGTTTGATGGTGGCGTCAATGGAAGCAATTCCGTTTGCCCGGTTTCATTCCATGGCTCTCCAAATGTTCATCTTGAACCGTTGGGATCGATCGCAGTTTTCACTGGATTGCAGTGTCATCATCTCCCACAGGGTGAGAGAGTCTCTAGAATGGTGGTTACGTCCGGAAGCGTTATCCCTGGGGAAGTCCTTCCTTCCTCCGAGGTGGTCGATCATAACCACTGATGCTAGCCTGACGGGCTAGGGGGGTCTGGAACGATCTCTGGATTCAGGGAGTATGGTTGTTGGAAGAGTCTGTCCTGCCGATCAACATCCTGGAATTGAGGGCAATTTTCCTTTGCCTCCAACACTGGACGGTCCCTTTAAGCGGTCTACCAGTCCGAGTGCAGACAGACAACGCGACAGCGGTCGCGTATATCAACCATCAAGGTGGGACGAGGAGCTTCAGGCTCATGATGGAAGTGTCTCGAATTCTGGTATGGGCCGAGGCCAGAGTGCCAGCCATCTCTGCGATTCACATTCCAGGAGTTCAGAATATCACAGCGGACTTCCTCAGTCGCGAAAAGATGGATCCCGGAGAATGGAGTCTTCATCCGGAAATTTTTGCACTGCTGTGCTCCCGTTGGGGAACTCCCCAAGTGGATTTGATGGCATTCAGGTTCAATGCCAAGTTACCGACGTTCATGTCCAGGTACAAGGACCCGAAGGCTGTGGCGGTGGATGCTCTGGTGGCTCCTTGGGACCAAATTCGAGCTAATCTATGTGTTCCCGCCGATATCCTTACTTCCTCTGGTGTTGCGTCGGATCAGACTGGAGAGAGTCCCGGCTATGTTGATAGCCCCAGATTGGCCAAGGAGGACGTGGTTCTCGACACTGGTGTCGCTTTTGGCAGCGCCTCCACTCCCTCTTCGCCCGGACCTGTTAACCCAAGGGCCCGTTCGTCACCCGGACCTGAAGTCTCTGCGTTTGACGGCGTGGCTCTTGAGACCAAAATCTTGACCCGTCAAGGTTTTTCAGCCGAAGTCATTGCCACTCTGCGAGCTGCCAGAGGTCCGGCTACTACTAGGATTTATCACAAGACTTGGGAAGCCTTCTTTTCGTGGTGTTCGGGTTCTTCTAGGAACCCGAGGATTTTTTCCATTCCCAATTTGTTGGCCTTTTTGCAGTACGGGCTGGACAAGGGTTTGGCAGTTAGCACTCTGAAAGGACAGGTTTCTGTTCTGTCCTTGCTGTTTCGGAAGGCTATCGCCTCGCGTAGGGACGTACGTTCCTTTTTTTTCGCGGGGTAACCCGTCAATTTCCGCCGCGGAAGGCGCCTGTGTCTCCTTGGCGGCTCAATCTTATCTTGGAGGCTCTTCAACATGGGCCTTTTGAGCCTATGGACTCTGTTAATCTTTCCTTTCTCTCTTGGAAGGTTGCCTTCCTAGTGGCGGTCACTTCTTTGAGAAGGTTTTCTGAGTTGGCGGCTCTTTCTTGCTCGCCTCCTTTTCTGGAGTTTCACCCAGATCGCGTAGTGCTTCGCACACGGGGCGACTTTCTACCTAAAGTGGTGTCACAGTTTCATGTTAACCAGGATATTGTGTTGCCCTCGCTTTGTCCGGAGCCAAGGAATGCGAAGGAACGGGCCTTGCACACATTGGATTTGGTGCGGGCTTTGAAGTTCTATTTGTCTATTACTCAAAGTTTTCGGAAGTCGGATTCTCTGTTTGCGATTCCAGCAGGTCGTCGACGTGGGCAACGAGCTTCTAAGGATTCTATAGCTCGTTGGATTCGGTCGGCCATTTTAGAGGCTTACCGACTTAAGGGCGAACCTTGCCCGATTAAGATTCAAGCTCATTCCACAAGGGCTGTGGGTTCATCGTGGGCTTTTCATCAAGGAGCCTCGGCAGCTCAGCTCTGCCGGGCGGCGACCTGGCGCTCCGTCCACACATTTACGAAATTTTATAAGGTGGACGTCAGTGCTTCCGCTGATGCGGCCTTAGGACGTAGGGTCCTGCAGGCGGCTGTAGTTTAAAGTTCTTGTGAACTTGTATTTAGCGCTAGTTGCGCATTTATTTAGGTTGTTGGGTATCTGCCTCTTTTGGTTTTTTTGCCCACCCTTATTTTTGGACTGCTTTGGGACGTCCCACTAGTAATGACTGTGTCTCCCTTCCTTCATCTGCAGCTGAAACACGGATTTTGGTAAGAACTTACCTGTAAAATCCTTTTCAGCGAAGAAGGAAGGGAGACACACATCCCTCCCATGGCAGAAGTGTGTTGTTGTGTTTTCAGATGCGGCGTGACCCTTCTCTGATAGCGATTATCTGGGCTGAGGTCGGCGCGCTAAGGCTCTGTTCCAGCATTGCCAGCTCATCGCAGTGGTCAGGTTCAGTGAGTAGTACCTGGACTGTGTGGTTGTTTCGGCTATATGCATAACCTGTCTTCTTGTCTTTTCTCTGAAGTCCTTCAGAAGGGGTTATGTTGCTACGCTGGTGATATTTGCTCTTCCTTAAGCTTGGGTACGACTGGAGAGCTGGAGTAGGAGGAGCCCTATAAGCTGGAGGGGCCGGTCAACATTTTTTTAATCTGAGGTGTGTTTATCCTATGTGGGCTCCGCCTACCCACTAGTAATGACTGTGTCTCCCTTCCTTCTTCGCTGAAAAGGATTTTACAGGTAAGTTCTTACCAAAATCCGTGTTTTTCTAACATCTGCTCTATAAACTTCGCCTTATTATGCTGGCAGAGTTGGAGAAAGGTTACAGTGTTTGCTTTAAGGCCACATTGACATGTTCAGTATTTGTAAGCCAAAACCAGGAGTTGGTGAAAAATGCAGAAGTGATGCACATATTTTGTTATACTTGTTCCACCCCTGGTTTTGGCTTACAAATAGTGATGTAAAATACTGATCTTGTGCACTTGGCATAAGTAGTACACTCCAGAAAGAAAGTTGAAACAAACCATACTAAATGAGAATCTGCTACCCTTTTACAGCTCTACCTATCTGCGTAGTTTCTAGGATTCAAGAGGTAACGTTTCTCCTTGCCTAGAGTGACATGTCAAGCCTGACATGCCAAGGTGAGGAGACCTTTAAGCCGCAATGCATCTCTGGGAAATATGCAAATTGTTTGTTCAGAGAGGAAGAGGACTAGAACGCTAGTGCAACCTATTGGAAGTAGCAATCCTACAAGTCAATATCTACTCCCTACAAGCCTTGTCAGATGCCTTTCATTCAGCAAAACCAGATCTCGCATTTTGCACTGATGAGGGGCAGTACCCCGAGACAGTGTCTGCAAATTGAGATTTTGGTTTTGGCTTTTATCCTAAGTCATGTGACAAGGCTTATTAGAGAGTCGACATTGACTTTTAGGATTGCTGCTTCCTATAGGTGGCCCTAGAGTTCTTCCTCTCTGAAGAGACCATTTGCATAGTTTCTAGAGTAACACTGAGCTTTGAGATAAGCAATCATATTGGTTTTTCAGGAGGGCAGCTGTTTGACCTTCCGAGCCATGTGGCCATTTTAGATGTTTTGTGGATGAAACAACGATTCCTCTGCAAAATCAAGTGATTGATTACTAATCAATTTCAAGACCAATGCTGCTGCTTGCAGCTGATTCTGTCTGGGTCAAGATTTATTTTTTTTTTTTTTTGTCTTGACCCAACCCCCTCCTCATCCCTAATTAAAAAATCACCTATTTCAGTCCCGAGAATTCCAGAAGTCCTAAAACTCCAATTTAATCACTGGGATCCTTCACAATCCTTTTGAGTGTCCTGGTATATACAGCAGCCACGCCACTAGTGTACACACTCATACATTAGAAGTTGAGGTTTGAATGTTGAAGCACAGGCTATCTTTGTAAAGTAACTTTGTGTTTTTATCTTTTATTCTCTTGTGCAGGAGGTTGGATACTGTCAGGGCATGAGCCAGATAACTGCATTACTACTCATGTACATGAATGAAGAAGATGCGTTTTGGGCCCTTGTTAGACTGTTCTCTGGGTCTAAACATACACTTCATGGTAAGAGTCACTCACGTTCATTTCATATTCTCTCATTTAGAGTGATGTGGTATGTTCAATGCATGTTTGTTATACAGACATATATTTAACATACATACTTTCCATTTCTATTTTTTATAGGCTTTTTTGTCCCAGGTTTTCCAAAGTTATTGCGATTTCAGGAACATCATGATAAAATAATGAAGAAATATATGCCTAAACTTAAACAGCACTTTGTAAGTAAACTTTACAGGCAATATGGGCTGAATGGGTTACTGGAGGCATCAGATTGTACTAATGATATAAATTAAAGTTTTAATGGTCAGTAATATATGAAGGTAAGATGTCATTTGTGGGGTAAAATCTTTATCTTCAGAAATACATTCCTTCTACTGATTTTTATAGCTAAATGGCATTTCCCTTTCCATGTACTATCTATATAGAGTTTTTTGTACTCCGCAGTCTTCGGGTGACTTGAAGGGAAATCCGTCAGAATGATTCCCCTCGAATCTGTATATATGGTCATCTTTGTTTCTGAGCAATGATGTCGTCCACACCATTACTTATGTAGTCTGTTGCTCCTTGACTAAAATAAAAAAAAAAATCACTGTCACAGTTCATATACAAGTAAGGCTTAAGTGCTATGGGAGTGTCAAAGCACTGCCTAAGTTTCTGCCACTTTGGCTTTATTCCCTGCTTTGCCCCACCTTCCTTTGCTTGACTGACAGCTCACTGTCTTGACTACACCGTGTACGGGGCTGTCAGTCAAGCGGAGGAAGGTTGGGCTTTGCTGCAGGGGCTTAGGAAGTGCTCTGATGACACCCAGAGCACACTTTCATATGAATTTCAAACCAGTGATTTTTCAGTAACTGAGCAAGAGATTGCATAAGTATTTTTTGCAGCTTTCTGTGCTCTGCTGTATTGCAGCCCTGTCTGTCTGTGAGTTGGAAGCTGAGCGGAACCAGAAAATGTGTCTGTTAAAATCACACACAGCTCTGCAGTGAGATCAGGCGAGCAGGGAGCGGCCATCACACTGGTAACTCCCACTTCATGTAAAACAAGCTCTGGAGGCAAAGTTATTATCCAGTCAACATCCTTCCCACAGCCTGGAAGAGGTCATTTATATAAAGCCATAAAAGATGATTTCTCAATAACAAGACATCTGATATGAGGAGTACATACATTCTATAACCTGTATGCCCATATGAATAGTTTACATAGGTCAAATGTGGTGACAGATTTTCTTTTAAAAGATCGTGCTAAATATGCAAATCGGAGGGCGTAATTTTGCACCAACCCATTGGTCATGCCAACGGTGCCCTAAAGTACCCACATTTGTATATGGATAAATGAATTTACCTGCAACTAAGACTAAAATGTATATTACTGGTAAGGTTTCTATAGGGGCTAAGTCTCCTATATAAATGTTTAAGTAGAAGAATTTGCATTTTGGGGGTGATAGACTGCCTAGGGCAGTGATGGCGAACCTTTCTGAGACCGAGTGCCCAAACTGCAACCTAAAACCCAATTATTTATGACGAAGTGCCAACACGGCAATTTAAATTATCAATGTTCATATGCCCCATCATGACCACCTTCATGCAGAAATGTGCACCATCATGATCCCCTTGATGCAGAAATGTGCCCCATTATGATCCCCTTCATGCAGAAATGCCCCATCATGACCCCTTTATGCAGAAATGCCCCATCATGACCCCTTCATGCAGAAATATCCCCCATCATGATCCCCTTCATGTAGAAATATGCCCCATCATGATCCCCTTCATGTAGAAATATGCCCCATCATGATCCCCTTCATGTAGAAATATGCCCCATCATGATCCCCTTCATGTAGAAATATGCCCCATCATGATCCCCTTCATGTAGAAATATGCCCCATCATGATCCCCTTTATGTAGAAATATGCCCCATCATGATCCCCTTTATGTAGAAATATGCCCCATCATGACCACCTTCATGCAGAAATATGCCCAATCATGATCCCCTTCATGCAGAGATATGCCCAATCATGATCCCCTTCATGCAGAAATGTGCCCCATCATGATCCCCTTCATGCAGAGATATGCCCAATCATGATCCCCTTCATGCAAAAATGCCATCATGACCCCTTCATGCAGAAATGCCCCATCATGACACCTTCATGCAGAAATGCCCCATCATGACCCCTTCATGCAGAAATGCCCCATCATGACCCCTTCATGCAGAAATGATTGGTGGGGTTCTTATATTGACCCATCACTGGCCCTCTCCCCATCACAGGCCCTCTCCCAATCACCGCCATAACTCAGCACACACACACAGACACACACCACAGCGGTCACACACACACCACAGCAGACACACTCAGCACACACACACAGACACACCACAGCGGTCACACACACACCACAGCAGACACACTCAGCACACACACACACAGACATACACCACAGCGGTCACACACACCACAGCGACCACACTCAGCGCACACACACACACCACAGCAGCTTCACTGGCACAGTGGCCGCACTCACCTCTCCACGCGCCGGCAGCTTCCTTCCTCTCTCAATTCCTCTCACACATTGAGCGGCGCTGACGGTCGCGGCTGGATGACATCATCTTTCAGCTGCGCGGCCGCGCCGCTCAATGTGTGAGGCAGAAAGCTGCAGTCAGGGACCAAAGATGAGGCGAGGCCGCGTGCCAGCTGAGAGGGCTCTGCGTGCCCTCTCTGGCACGCGTGCCATAGGTTCGCCATCACTGGCCTAGGCGTTGTCCAATCTACTCATAAAAGTCTGCTCTTACTCTGTGACTGCACACTTCTAAATCCTGATGGCATGCAGTGCTTCGGCAAGGCATTTAGCCACGTGTATAACCTTTTATATGCTTATTATTTTAAGATTTGCACGACCTTGCCTGTATAATTTCTGTTCACTTATTTTTGGTATATAGACAGTGTGAGAATTGTCTGACATCCACTGATTCTGAAAGGGTATAATACAGGTTGATGAAAATAAGTATTTATTAAAATGCTTCCTGGACTAGGTATGAATGCCACAGTGATCGGTCTATTGTAATGTTAAGGTTGCGGTGACCTGAATTCAGCCATGACTTTACTTCCAGTTGTTTTGTTTTCCTGGAAATTCATAGAAGCTGTAAGTCTGAATAACTTTGAATTAATATGCCAGTCTGGCCTCAGTCAGACCTGCCAATATTGCTTTTGTTCCTCACATACAGGCCAATATACTGCTGACTGACCTGTAGGATAGCCTGTTGCAACTGAGCCTGGCAGCAGGTTGTTGTGTTGTTCATCGTGGGCTTCTGTTCTTGGTGTTAGTAGGATTCACATTAGTGAGGCTGACTTGAAATGGCTGCATTTTTTATGGTAATATATCACGATCAGTCATCAGGAATAGTATCATACAATATTCTGTGCACATAATGTAGAAAAATGTGGTTCTGCAAGTTTCATCCATTAATCAGTTGGCTTCATGGAAGAATAGCTGCACAGTGACGCCTCTCTTGTTCCAACATTGTGCACAAAGGTAGTGATCGTTGGGCGGAAACATCCCCAAAAAAGTCAGTTATCATAAAAGTACCCAAGTAGTTTATATGTGATGCATGGTGAGAAACAATAATGCCCAGAGTGTGTAAATATCGTCCGAAGCATCATATGGACTGCACTCTCATTGTGCTTTACATTGGTCTTTTTTTAAATATTTCAGTAAGAAATTCAAGAAGAATGTCTATTAAAATTGAATTTCACTATTAAATGCATCTTCAGACACGGTAAAATAGCTTTCAAATCTTTCCCTCGATGTCACATCAGTGTCACACTCTAAAGCCCAGTGCCAATGTCATGATTTACAGATAAAAAGCAAGACCTAAAGAAAAACTTTATTGTTGTGCTGATTTAACAATTTATTTAGGTTTTTATCAGTATTGTTGGTTCCCATTAACCCAAGTTGTTTTTTTTTTTTTTTAAATTTCCCAGGAAACTCAGGAACTCTATACAAGTCTTTATACCATGAAGTGGTTTTTCCAGTGCTTCCTAGATCGGGTAAATATGAAGTTTCTGTACACTTACAGCTTTTCTATTTTTCTTAATTAATTGTGATAAACAAAATTTGATTAATGAAATAGGAAATATCCAAATAGAGGAAAATGCAGGTACAACACTTATAACCGGATCAATTAAGAGATCTGCCGTTACATGTTGTCCCATTAGAAAGGAGCACTATCTTGTACCACCCGTTACTATATCTATCCAGAGACGTGAAAAAACCACCTTCTATAAAGTGTAAATGTGATAGTAAGGTTTGACCCCCCCGCTGAGCTAGGTGTCCTGTTACAGCTGCACAAAGGAAGGGAGTTTTATAATCCCATACCAAATAGGATACAAATGATTGACATGAAATTATATCTACAATATTATTCACTAAGGAGCACTGTCTTGTACCACCAGTTACTATATCTATCCAGAGATGTGACAAAAAACTTCTTACACAGTGTAAATATTTTAGCACCTCCATTTTGGGGTACCTCTGTATGAAAGGCTAGTCCCATTTCAACTACTTCCCCACCTGTACCACAAAATTATGTTTATGGCTTGGTTCCAGAAACTTGTTAATTTATGTTCTGCTTATGATAGCAATGCTCGGTTCTTCAGTGTCACTTAGTCTGATCGTGTCCTTTTGTAGAAAATGTTTGCACCAAATCTGGACTGTCCAGGATATTGATTATTTTCTTATTTAACAAGTTGCTACTAAAGGGTGCTTATGCGTTTTTTAAGTAAATATGAAAAATAAAAGCATTACAGATCAGAAACTAGCAGACCTATATAAAAAAATGGAAACCGAAAATGTACGGTAAATAACCATTGATAAAAATATATGATCTTTCTAAAAATTAAAAGCATAACCATTTTGTACCCAAAAGTTCATTCAACAGATACCCACATAGAAAAAATATTGGCCACCAAAACAAATTCTAATATAAATAACCAGGTGGCGCCTATAGAAAAGTTTAAAACTAATTGTATGTGGCCAAATATGTGGACAAAATAATTCAGACACTAAAGAAAGCACTATCGTGCAAACTAACTAACTTAATAGAAATACAGTTAGGTCCAGAAGTATTTGGACACACACAAGTTTTGGCATTTTAGCTGTTTTCCAAAACATATTTGAGGTACAGTTATATAATCAACTAGCTGTAGTACCCGGCTTGGGCCGGGTTAATGTACTTAACTGTGCCCTCATCAGGATAGCAACATAGAAGGACAAAGCTGTGGCTGCTACTATATATATATCCTCCCACATACAGGTGATGTGACTTACATCAGTCATTACACCAACATTGCCCAAGCATAGTAACTGAAATCCTATTACCTCACACAAGCTTTCTTATACTGACATGTCCTCTGTTGCCTATGTAACCAAACAGAGCTCATATTAATGACCTATGGCAAAATAGAAGCTGAGCTGTGATTGGTTGCTATAGGCAGCCTGATAAATCCCCAGCCAACAGAAAACATTCCCTCTGGCAGATATTACCTCACACATACAAATATATACAGCTCATGTGACTGACATTGTCTATTTCCTATATGGTCATATTAATCCTGTCGCAAAATAGAAGCTGAGCTGTGATTGGTTGCTATAGGCAGCCTGATAATTCTCCAGCCAACAGAAAACATTCCCCTCTGGCAGTATATATTACCTCACACATACAAATAATATACAGCTCATGTGACTGACATCTGTCTTATTTCCCTATATGGTCATATTAATGTCCTGTCGCAAAATAGAAGCTGAGCTGTGATTGGTTGCTATAGGCAGCCTGATAATTCTCCAGCCAACAGAAAACATTCCCCTCTGGCAGTATATATTACCTCACACATACAAATAATATACAGCTCATGTGACTGACATCTGTCTTATTTCCCTATATGGCAAATTTATAACAAATTGGTCTTGTAGTTTGGCTGGTTATTAATCAGATATTTATTTTTAAAAGATAAAAATACTAGACGTGTGTGTGTTTTTAATGCGCGCAATTTTGAACACGTGGGGTTAAAATGTCGACTCAAAACACAGCCTATGATGCTCCCGGGGTCGAGACGTGCGGGTGTGCAAAATTTCATGCCCGTAAATGCAGATTCCTATGCCGGACATACACACAAGCATTCAGCTTTCTCCCCATTATGTAGATAGGGCCAAAATTGTTTGGCGATTTGGAACGTGCGGGGGTTAAAATTTCCATTCAACACATAGCCTATGATGCTCCTGGGGTTGAGATGTGCGGGCATGCAAAATTTCATGCCCGTAAGTGCAACGGTGCAGATTCCTATCCCGGGCCAAAATTATTTGCCAATTTGGAATGGCGGGGTTAAAATTTCGACTCAAAACCTACCCTATGACGCTCCCGGGGTCGAGACGTGCGGGTGTGCAAAATTTTATGCCCGTAAATGCAGATTCCTATGCCGGACATACACACAAGCATTCAGCTTTCTCCCCATTATGTAGATAGGGCCAAAATTGTTTGGCGATTTGGAACGTGCGGGGGTTAAAATTTCCATTCAACACATAGCCTATGATGCTCCTGGGGTTGAGATGTGCGGGCATGCAAAATTTCATGCCCGTAAGTACAACGGTGCAGATTCCTATCCCGAGCCAAAATTATTTGCCAATTTGGAATGCGCGGGGTTAAAATTTCGACTCAAAACCTAGCCTATGACGCTCCCGGGGTCGAGACGTGCGGGTGTGCAAAATTTCATGCCCGTAAATGCAGATTCCTATGCCGGACATACACACAAGCATTCAGCTTTCTCCCCATTATGTAGATAGGGCCAAAATTGTTTGGCGATTTGGAACACGCGGGGTTAAAATTTCGATTCAAAACATAGCCTAGGACGCTTTCGGGGTCGAGACGTGCGGGCGTGCAAAATTTCATGCCCGTAAGTGCGACGGTGCGGATTCCAATCCCGGACAAACATACCCACATACATACACACATACATACATTCAGCTTTATATATTAGATATTGGCTTAAAGTGAAGACTGTCAACTTTAATTTGAGGTTATTCACATCCTAATTGGGGTAAGGGTTTAGGCATTGCTGCTCTTTAATATGTAGCTGACTCTTTTCAAAGGGACCAAAGTAATTTGAGAGCTATCAAAGCTTTTTAACCCCTTCCCAACCCATGACGCCGACGTTGGCGTCATGAAAACCTGTGCCATCCCGACCCATGACGCCACCGTCGGCATCATGCTATAAATCATGTTACTGCGGGTCGGGGGTCCGGGGGTCACTGAAAGGTCACCCGACCCGCAGTAACAGGACCCTTACTGCATTACCACAGGGGGGTTGGCTTAACCCCCACGTGGCCACGATCGCTCTGATTGGCTGTTAAAAGTGAAACTGCCAATCAGAGCGATTTGTAATATTTCACCAATGAAACTGGTGAAATATTACAATCCAGCAATGGCCGATGCTGCAATAGCATCTGCCATGGCTGGAGACCGCGATCAGACCCCCCCACACCATGTCACAGCGGTGATCGGCCGCCGCCAACGAAAGATGGCAGCGATCGGTCACCGCCGTCGCTGTCTGCTCCCCTGCTCCTGCGATCACCCCCCCCTCACCTTCTGATCCCCCCCCTCACCTTCCGACGTCCCCTACTCACCTCTCCCGGTCCACCGATGTCCTGGATCCGTCCCGGCGGCTGCCGGGATTCTTCATGGGCGCCGCCTTCTTGGAAAATGGCGGGCGCATGCGCAGTGCGCCCGCCGGCCGGCGCATGCGCAGTGCGCCCTCCATTGTAAAAAAAATTTATTTTGATCACTGTGATAAACTGTCACAGTGATCAAAATAAAAAAAAAAGTAAATGAACCCCCCCGTCATATGTAGGGACGGTGGATTTCGCTGCTGATCCGCGGCTGATTTCGCTGCTGATCCGCGGCTGATTTCGCTGCTGATCCGCGGCTGATTTCGCTGCTGATCCGCGGCTGATTTCGCTGCTGATCCGCGGCGGATTTCGCTGCTGATCCGCGGCGGATTTCGCTGCTGATCCGCTCCTGATTTCGCTGCGGATCCGCTCCTGATTTCGCTGCGGATCCGCTCCTGATTTCGCTGCGGATCCGCTCCTGATTTCGCTGCGGATCCGCTCCTGATTTCGCTGCGGAGCCGCGACTGATTTCGCTGCGGATCCGCGACTGATTTCGCTGCGGATCCGCGGCGGATTTCGCTGCGGATCCGCGGCGGATTTCGCTGCTGATCCGCGACTGATTTCGCTGCGGATCCGCGGCGGATTTCGCTGCTGATCCGCGGCGGATTTCGCTGCTGATCCGCGGCGGATTTCGCTGCTGATCCGCGGCTGATTTCGCTGCTGATCCGCGGCTGATTTCGCTGCTGATCCGCGGCGGATTTCGCTGCTGATTCCCTGCGGATTCGCTGCTGATCCGCGGCGGATTTCGCTGCTGATCCGCTGCTGATTTCGCTGCTGATCCGCGGCGGATTTTGCTGCTGATCCACGGCGGATTTTGCTGCTGATCCGCGGCCGATTTTGTCGCTGATCCGCGACTGATTATCTGCTGATTCATCTGCGCTAGCGGGTATAGCATAACGCGATCGCGTTATGCTATACTGTTACCAGCCGGTCAACGCTACGTGTTGAACGGGCTGGTAAAACGCAATATGAACCCAGCCTTAGGGTTAGAACTAGGGTTAGGGTTAGCATTAGGGTTAAGGTTAGAATTACGGTTAGGGTTGGAATTTGAGTTAGGGTTGGAATTAGGGTTAGGGTTGGAATTAGGGTTAGGCTTGTAGTTAGGTTTATGGTTAGAGTTGGGATTAGGGTTAGGGGTGTGTTGGGGTTAGGGTTATGATTAGGGTTTGTATTAGGGTTAGGTGTGTGTAGGGGTTAGGGTTGGGGTTAGGGGTGTGTTGGGGTTAGTGTTGGAGTTAGAATTGAGGGGTTTCCACTATTTAGGCACATCAGGGGGTCTCCATACGCGACATGACGCCACCATTGATTCCTGCAAATTTTGCATTCAAAAAGTCAAACAGTGCTCCCTTTATTCCAAGCCCCGACGTATGCCCAAACAGTGGTTTATCCCCACATATGAGGTATCAGCGTACTCGGGAAAAATTGCACAACAACTTTGGGGGTTCTAATTTCTCCTGTTAACATTGGGAAAAAAAATTGGGGACTAAAAATTATTTTTGTGGAAAAAAAATGATTTTATATTTTCACGGCTCTGCGTTATAAACTTCTGTGAAGGACTTGGAGATTCAAAGTGCTTATCACACATCTATAGGAGTTCCTTGGGGGATCTAGTTTCCAAAATGGGGTCACTTGTGGGGAGTTTCTACTGTTTAGGCACATCAGGGACTCTGCAAACGTAACATGACGCCCGAAGACCATTCCATCAAGTGGGCATTTCAAACGTCACTACTTCCCATCCGAGCCCCGACGTGTGCCCATACAGTAGTTTTCTCCCACATATGGGATATCAGCATACTCAGGACAAATTGGACAACAACTTTTGGGGTCTAATTTCTCATGTTACCCTTGGGAAAATAAAAAAATTGGGGACTAAAAGATCCTGATTGTGGAAAAAATATGATTTTTTTATTTTCATGCCCGGGCGTTATAAACTTCTGTGTAGCCCTTGGGGGTTCAAAGTGCTCACCACACATCTAGATAAGTTCTTTGCGGGGTCTAGTTTCCTAAATGGGGTCACTTGTGGGGAGTTTCTACTGTTTAGGCACATCAGGGGCTCTGCAAACGTAACAAGATGCCCGCAGACCATTCCATCAAGTCGGCATTTCAAAGCGTCACCACATCCCTTCCGAGCCCTGACGTGTGCCCAAACTGGACAACAACTTTTGGGGTCCAATTTCTCCTGTAACCATTGTGAAAATAAAAAATAGTGGGCTAAAAAATCATTTTTTGAGAAAAAAATTTTTTTATTTTCACGGCTCTGCGTTCTAAACTTCTGTGAAGCACCTGGAGGTTCAAAGTGCTCACTATGCATCTAGATAAGTTCCTTAGGGGGTCTAGTTTCCAAAATGGGGTCACTTGTGGGGGAGCTCCAATGTTTAGACACACAGGGACTCTCCAAATGCGACATGGCAACCGCTAAATATTCCAGCATATTTTCTATTCAAAAAGTCAAATGGCGCTCCTTCCCTTCTGAGCCCTGCCGTGCGCCCAAACAGTGGTTTATGACCACATATGAGGTATCTGTGTACTCAGGAGAAATTGCCCAACAAATTTTAGGATCCAATTTATACTGTTGCCCATGTGAAAATGAAAAAAACTGAGGCTAAAAGAAAATTTTTGTGAAAAAAAAGTACTTTCTTTTTTTTACGGATCAATTTGTGAAGCACCTGGGGGTTCAAAGTGCTCACTATGCATCTAGATTAGTTCCTTAGGGGGTCTAGTTTCCAAAATGGGGTCACTTGTGGGGGAGCTCCAATGTTTAGGCACACAGGGACTCTCCAAATGCGACATGGCAACCGCTAAATATTCCAGCATATTTTCTATTCAAAAAGTCAAATGGCGCTCCTTCTCTTCTGAGCCCTGCCGTGCGCCCAAACAGTGGTTTATGACCACATATGAGGTATCTGTGTACTCAGGAGAAATTGCCCAACAAATTTTAGGATCCAATTTATACTGTTGCCCATGTGAAAATGAAAAAAACTGAGGTTAAAAGAAAATTTTTGTGAAAAAAAAGTACTTTCTTTTTTTTACAGATCAATTTGTGAAGCACCTTGGAGTTCAAAGTGATCACTATGCATCTAGATAAGTTCCTTAGGAGGTCTAGTTTCCAAAATGGGGTCACTTGTGGGGGAGCTCCAATGTTTAGGCACACAGGGACTCTCCAAATGTGACATGGCAACCGCTAAATATTCCAGCATATTTTCTATTCAAAAAGTCAAATGGCGCTCCTTCCCTTCTGAGCCCTGCTGTGCGCCCATACAGTGGTTTATGACCACATATGAGGTATCTGTGTACTCAGGAGAAATTGCCCAACAAATTTTAGGATACATTTTATCCTGATGCCCATGTAAAAATGAAAAAATTGATTCTAAAAGAAAATTTTTGTTGGAAAAATTAAAATGTCCATTTTTTCCTTCCACGTTGCTTTAGTTCCTGTGAAGCACCTGAAGGGTTAATAATCTTCTTGAATGTAGTTTTCAGTAGCTTGAGGGTGCAGTTTTTATAAAGGTGTCACTTTTGGGTATTTTCTGCCATGTAGACCCCTCAAAGTGACTTCAAATGTGAGGTGGTCCCTAAAAAAAATGGTTTTGTAAATTTTGATGTAAAAAGGAGAAATCGCTGGTCAACTTTTAACCCTTATAACTTCCTAACAAAAAAAATGTTGTTCCCAAAATTGTGCTGATGTAAAGTAGACATGTGGGAAATGTTATTTATTAACTATTTTGTGACACATAACTCTCTGGTTTAACAGAATAAAAATTAAAAATTTGAAAATTACAAAATTTTCAGAATTTTCGCCAAATTTCCATTTTTTTCACAAATAAACGCAAAAATTATCGACCTAAATTTACCACTAACATGAAGCCCAATATGTCACGAAAAAACAATCTCAGAATCGCTAGGATCCGTTGAAGCGTTCCTGAGTTATTACCTCATAAAGGGACACTGGTCAGAATTGCAAAAAATGGCAAGGTCTTTAAGGTCAAAATAGGCTGGGTCATGAAGGGGTTAATGAACTGCATGGGCTAACTGGAAGAAGAAAGTTTGGAGAAGGCTTGGAATGGCTCATGATGTGAAGCATGCCACATCATCTGTAAAACCTGGTGGAGGCAGTGTGATGGCATGGCCGTGCATGGCTTCCAATGGCATTGGGTACTAGTGGTGATGATGTGACTGTAGACAGAAGCAGCCAGGTGAATTCTGAAATGTACAGGGCGATACTTTCTGCTAAAATTCAACCAAATGCAGCAAGGTTGATTGGTTGGTACTTCACATTACTGATGGACAATGAACCAAAACGTACTGCAAATGAAAGCCAGGAGGTTTTGTTTGTTTGTTTTTTTAAGGCAAAGAAGTGGAATATTCTACAATTTTAACAGGTCTAGATGTTTATTTCTCTAGCGTCTGAAAAGTCCTCTCTCCTATTAAAATGTGTAATCGCAATGGGGAACACTTCTGTTGACCAACCATTAGCGATATTGCATATCTATGGCCCACTTTAAAGATCCTTTCTCTCAAATGTAACCGATCTGGGTATTTTCCTCCCATGTCCTGTCATATACTAAGCCACACTCACATTTTTGTATATATTATTTTATTAATGTAACTTTGAACACAAGAGTTCTAATCAGCAGCATATTATTCAAAGCTACTTGAAATAAAGAAAAAATAGGTTCCTTTTTTCATGTATACATTTGTCTTTCCATTCATGGGGATTTCAAAAGCTTATTCATATGCAAAATTCTAATTATACCCTCCTGGAATTCACAAAAGATTGTAATGCTTGACTAGCAATAGGGCTTTGTTAGAAAGTGTACCTTCAAGGATACTCTCCTGCCCCATCTGACTTGCATCATGTAAAGACACAAGTGTACCTTGATGCAATTGCCAGGGCAACAGTGCAACACCCAGCAAAAATCATGCACAGGTTTTATTAATAGGAATAGGATCGTATATAGGATAGTTTTTGCATTGTTCACAAATTTCCACTAGTCCGTTTTATTCCTTTACAAAAAAAAGGCATCTATTTCCCTTCTAGTCATCCAGTTTTCCAGGTAAAAGTGGATAAAGATAAGTGGGCAAAATTCTGTATCCAGTAAACTTAAGAGTCCATCAGTGGCTCTACGGTCACGCAGTAAGAGGTGTATGAACTGATAGGCAATGTAGTCACACTGTTGTAGCGATAAGTCTGCAGTATACATCACTATAGAGAAATTACTGCTCAAGATACAAATTCAATATCACAGCCATGCTGACATGTATCACATCGGTAAGGACAACCTCAGGGGTTTTGGGACTAATGGTCATTGGCCTTTCTTGATGTTTTCCGTGGCACAACCCCCTTTTTGAATACAATATTGATGGCTAGCGTTAAAGAAGCACTCCTCCTATCAAAATTGTTTTTAACAGCTGACATGTGCCCGGAACAGCCGTGGGTGGAATCGTAATCCACCCACGGCTATTAACCCGTTAAATGCCGCTGTCAAACTCTCACAGCGGCATTTAGCATGTGATTCCGGAAATCTGCCCTTCGGTGACCCCCGTCATGTGATCGCGGGTCACCGATGGGTCGGCATGACAACCAGAGGTCTCCTGGAGACCTCTATGGTTGTCACTGCTGGATTGCTATGAGCGCCGCCCGGTGGTTGGCACTCATAGCAAGTGAGGTATCCTGGTACATACAGATGATCTGATCGTCTCCTGTATGTAGCAGGGCCGATCTGGTTATGGCAGCTTCTAGTCTCCCATGGAGACTATTGAAGCATGCCAAAAGTGGAAAAAAAGTTTTATAAAATATAAAAGTTCAAATCGCCCCCATTCAAAATAAAACAATTAAAAAAATCAAACATACACATATTTGGTATCGCCACATTCAGAATCGCCCGATCTATCAATAAAAAAAGGATTAACCTGATTGCTCAACGGCGTCGTGAGAAAAAAGTCAAAACGCCACAATTACGACGCAACATTATATTAAAATGCAATAACGGGTGGTCAAAAATCGTATCTGCACCAAAACGATATTAAAAACGTAATCTCGGCATGCAAAAAAATAAGCCCTCACCCAACCCGAGATCACTAAAAATGGAGACGTTACGGGTATCGGAAAATGCACAATTTTTTTTTAACAAAGTTTGGAATTTTTTTTTTCACCACATAAAAAAAGAACCTAGACATGTTTGATGTTTATGACCTTGTAATGACCTGGAGAATCATAATGGCATGTCAGTTTTAGCAGTTAGTGAACCTAGTAAAAAAGCAAAACAAAAAACTGTGGAATTGCACTTTTTTTGCAATTTCATCGCACTTGGAATTTTTTTCCCATTTTCCAGTACACGATATGTTAAAACCAATGGTGTCATTAAAAAGTACAATTTGTCCCGCAAAACAAGCCCTCACACGGCCATATTGACGAAAAAATAAAAAAGTTATGGCTCTGGGAAGAAGGGAAGCACAAACGAAATCGCAAAACCGAAAATACCTCCAGTCATCAAGGAGTTAATATATTGCAGTCATGATATTATATAGCACTGTGTACTTACAATTGCTCATTTTGTCTTTCTACCCAGCTAATTCTGTTTATCATTAGGTCTATGACATCATGTGATTAAAAACTGACTAGCTGAATCCTTCTAAGCTCTGTCTAGGAACAGGTCAATTTTCCCTGTAGGAGTCATGAGACACTCCAAAAGTCTCTGGAAGGGGGAAGGAGGGAGCAGCTGGGTCAGGATTTGAAGAGGGGGATGATAAATGCAGGGAAAAGAGACTTCCTGTTTCTACATAGAGCAGAGAAAAAATGATCTGGGTAGAAAGGCAAAATGAGCAATTGTAAGTACACAGTGCTATAGAATATGATGATTGCTATATATTAATAGGATAAAAACTTAATGGGAGTAGTTCTTTAAATTTGGCCATCAGTATCAGATTTAGAGGTCAAGTGATAACTCTAGACTACATGGCTCATAATCTGACTGAAGTGGCTGTAGCATGGCAGTAAATCTCTGTTTGCCAGTCACAGCTTTCTGTCATTTGATAATGACTGTACAGGTGTAGCTCACTTTAAGTGAGGGGGGGACGCTCTTATTTTTCTTTTTTTTTGTATCACTTTCACATTGCCTTTCTGCCCTTTCTTGCAGATTTGTAATTCTTATAGAATTTAAGTGATCATTAAGCCATGTTTGGGTATGAGTTGAATAAACCTTATAATATAATTTTTCACCTATATAGACTCCCTTCACTCTAAACCTGAGGATATGGGACATTTACGTACTTGAAGGTGACAGAGTTCTTACTACAATGTCCTACACAGTATTGAAGCTTCATAAAAGTAAGTAATTTTTCAATTTTAAACCATTTTGCAGTTGACGGCTTCACGTGTTACCTTGCTCAAAAGAGAAGTGTACAATGACACATTGAGGCCGGTTCATTAAGCTTTTATTACAAACAACTGGCGTTAATGCTTTGAAAAGTCTCAGTTTTTTTATGCAACTGGGAAGTGTGCACATTTTTATGACTTTTGGAATTCTCATGCCAGTTGGAATAAGTTTTTGCTGAAATGTGCGGAGCTGGAGAGGAGCTTGGGCGGGCTGGTAACGTCACCACGCCTGCTCGTCAGTTTCATCAAAAGCGCCAGCATTTTGTACACCAGTCCCTGACTGGAGTGGCATTTTTGGCTCTGTGCACGCGACTTAGAAGTGGCAAAATCATTAAATATCGTGCTAAAGAATTTGGCGCCTTCTACTCCAGCAAGACAGGCGTATTGTGACCATGCATGTCACGAATCTTGATGAATCTGGTCCTTATTTCCTTCAGTTCAGATATTATTAATAATATATCCTCGTTTCTTAGCTTATTATCACCTAGCACTCATCTTCTCTTTCTGTGGGCTGTTATTTAGCACGATTTTTGATGGTTTGGCATGTACCCGCTCTGTGCTCACTCTCCCTCAAGGAATCCAATAGTTAGCAGATTGCAGTTTCTTCCTGCCAATGCTGCTAGCCTGTAGAGGAGTGCGCTGACAACAGCTACTGAGCGAGACATCCAGAGTCACAATGTATTTATTTACTAGGTCCTGAATAGATGGATGTAGCAGATCCATTGCTGTTTCTATATTCTTCTGAAATTTAGATATTGAGGCTTAACATTAATGCAGATTTACCAGCCGTATACTTTTTTTCATATCAGTGGAAAAAGTGTATTTGGTGAACGGAAGGAAATAATATGCAAATATGTAAGAATATGCAAACTGCACGTAGATGTTATCCTTTGTTAGCTTCAAGTCAATGATCCAAGTGCAGCAAGGCAACTGTGCTAACCACTGAGCCATTGTGCTGCAATCAAACCACCAATGATAGTAGGGCAATTTGGTTATGCCACAAATCTTTCAGAAAGGGGTTCCAATAAAGCAAATTTACCGTATATACTCGAATATAAGCCGAGATTTTCAGCCCATTTTTTAGGGCTGAAAGTCCCCCTCTCGGCTTATATTCGAGTCATATACCAGGGGGTCGGCGGAGGAGGGGGAGCGCAGCTGTCCTGTACAGTCATGGCCAAAAGTTTTGAGAATGACACAAATATTATATTTTCACATGATCTGCTGCCCTCTGGTTTTTATGTGTGTTTGACAGATGTTTTTATCACAGACAGAAATATAATAATTGCAAACATATGAGTAACAAAAGCTTATATTGACAGTTAGAATGAGTTAATGCAACAAGTCAATATTTGCAGTGTTGACCCTTCTTCAGGACCTCTGCAATTCTCCCTGGCATGCTCTCAATCAACTTCTGGACCAAATCCTGACTGATAGCAGTCCATTCTTGCACAATCAATGCTTTCATTTTGTCAGAATTTTAGGTTTTTGTTTGTCCACCCGTCTCTTGATGATTGACCACAAGTTTTCAATGGGATTAAGACCCGGGGAGTTTCCAGGCCATGGACTCAAAATCTCTATGTTTTGTTCCCTGAGCCATTTAGTTATCACCTTTGCTTTATGGCAAGGTGCTCCATCATGCTGGAAAAGGCATTGTTGATCGCCAAACTGCTCTTGGAGGGTTGGGAGAAGTTGCTCTTGGAGGACATTCTGGTACCATTCTTTATTCATGGCTGTGTTTTTAGGCAAGACTGTGAGAGAGCGATTCCCTTGGCTGGAAAGCAACCCCACACATGAATGGTTTCAGGATGCTTAACAGTTGGCATGAGACAAGACTGGTGGTAGCGCTCACCTTGTCTTCTCCGAATGCGTTTTCCTGATGTCCCAAACAATCGAAAAGGGGATTCATCAGAGAAAATAACTTTACCCCAGTCCTCAGCAGTCCACTGCCTGTACCTTTTGCAGAATATCAGTCTGTCCATGATGTTTTTTCTGGAGAGAAGTGGCTTCTTTGCTGCCCTCCTTGAGACCAGGCCTTGCTCCAAGAGTCTGCGCCTCACAGTGCGTGCAGATGCACTCACACCTGCCTGCTGCGATTCCTGAGCAAGCTCTGCACTGCTGGTAGCCCGATCCCGCAGCTGAAACACTTTTAAGAGACCGTCCTGGCACTTGCTGGTCTTTCTTGGGCGCCCTGAAGCCTTTTTGGCAACAATGGAACCTCTCTCCTTGAAGTTCTTGATGATGCGATAGATTGTTAACTGAGGTGCAATCTTTCTAGCTGCGATACTCTTCCCTGTTAGGCCATTTTTGTGCATTGCAATGATGACTGCACGTGTTTCTTTAGAGATAACCATGGTTAACAGAAGAGAAACAGTGATGCCAAGCACCAGCCTCCTTTTAAAGTGTCCAGTGGTGTCATTCTTACTTAATCATGACAGATTGATCTCCAGCCATGTCCTCATCAACACCCACACCTGTGTTAATGGAGCAATCACTGAAAAGAGGTTAGCTGGTCCTTTTAAGGCAGGGCTGCAATGATGTTGAAATGTGTTTTGGGGAATAAAGTTCATTTTCTAGCCAAATATTGACTTTGCAAGTAATTGCTGTTAAGCTGATCACTCTTTATAACATTCTGGAGTATATGCAAATTGCCATTAGAAAAAGTGAAGCAGTAGACTTAATATTTGTGTCATTCTCAAAACTTTTGGCCATGACTGTATACTCACCCCTCCGCCGGCCCGGTCTCTGTAGCCCCTGCTCTTCTCCCACGGTCCCGGCGCCAGTATTCAGCCATCAGTGGTACCGCTCATTAAAGTCATGAATATGCACATATTCATGACTTTAATGAGCGGTAACACGTGACCGCTGAACACAGGCGCCGGGACCGTGGGAGAAGAGCAGGGCAGAGACGCGCCAGCGGAGGGGTAAGTATATGCGATATTTACCTGTCCCGTTTCGCTGTGTCCTCGGGTCCTCTTGCTGCGATGTTCAGGCAGAGGGCGCGATGACGTTGCTGTGCGCAGCGCCCTCTGCCTGATCATTCACTGCTGGAGGACCCGGAAGACGGCGGCGAGCAGCATTGACAGGTAAATGTCTCAGGTGCCGGGGCCCTGAGCGAGCGGTGACACCGGCACCTGTCCCCCATAGCGCGCCGGTGTCCCCGCTTGCTCAGGACACCGGCACCTGGCCCTCAGCGACGAGAGGTGAGTATGTCTTCTTCTTTTTTTTTTTCGGTTGCAGCAGCAATTGAGGCCTATACTATGGAGCATCTATGGGGGCATAATCTATGGGGGCATAATCTATGGGGGCATAATCTATGGGGGAATAATCTATGGGGGCATAATCTATGGGGGCATAATCTATGGATCATATATGGGGCGCAATCTATGGAGCATCTATGGGGGCATAATCTATGGATCATATATGGGGGCATAATCATATATGGAGGCACAATCTATGGAGCATCTATGGGGGCATAATCTATGGAGCATCTATGGGGCACAATCTATGGAGCATCTATGGGGGCATAATACATGGGCAGCATATAGGGCATAATCTCATTTTCCACCCTAGGCTTATACTCGAGTCAGTAAGTTTTCCCAGTTTTTTTGTGGCAAAATTAGGGGGTCGACTTATACTCGGGTCGGCTTATACTCGAGTATATACGGTAATTCTAAAATGCGTCTTTGTATTTTCACCTCATAGGAGTTTTCTGATACCCTATGCACCAGTTAGGTGATAAATACAGGTCCTTCTCAAAAAATTAGCATATAGTGCTAAATTTCATTATTTTCCATAATGTAATGATTTCAATTAAACTTTCATATATTTTAGATTCATTACACACCAACTGAAATTTGTCAGGTCTTTTATTGTTTTAATACTGATGATTTTGGCATACAACTCCTGATAACCCAAAAAACCTGTCTCAAAAAATTAGCATATCAAGAAAAGGTTCTCTAAACTACCTATTACCCTAATCTTCTGAATCAACTAATTAACTCTAAACACATGCAAAAGATTCCTGAGGCTTTTAAAAACTCCCTGCCTGGTTCATTACTCAAAACCCCCATCATGGATAAGACTAGCGACCTGACTGATGTCAAAAAGGCCATCATTGACACCCTCAAGCAAGAGGGTAAGACCCAGAAAGAAATTTCTCAACAAATAGGCTGTTCCCAGAGTGCTGTATCAAGGCACCTCAATGGGAAGTCTGTTGGAAGGAAACAATGTGGCAGAAAACGCTGTACAACGAGAAGAGGTGACCGGACCCTGAGGAAGATTGTGGAGAAGGACCGATTCCAGACCTTGGGGGACCTGAGGAAGCAGTGGACTGAGTCTGTTGTAGAAACATCCAGAGCCACCGTGCACAGGTGTGTGCAGGAAATGGGCTACAGGTGCCGCATTCCCCAGGTAAAGCCACTTTTGAACCATAAACAGCGGCAGAAGCGCCTGACCTGGGCTACAGAGAAGCAGCACTGGACTGTTGCTAAGTGGTCCCAAGTACTTTTTTCTGATGAAAGCAAATTTTGCATGTCATTCGGAAATCAAGGTGCCAGAGTCTGGAGGAAGACTGGGGAGAAGGAAATGCCAAAATGCCTGAAGTCCAGTGTCAAGTACCCACAGTCAGTGATGGTGTGGGGTGCCATGTCAGCTGCTGGTGTTGGTCCACTGTGTTTCATCAAGGGCAGGGTCAATGCAGCTAGCTATCAGGAGATTTTGGAGCACTTCATGCTTCCATCGGCTGAAATGCTTTATGGAGATGAAGATTTCATTTTTCAGCACGACCTGGCACCTGCTCACAGTGCCAAAACCACTGGTAAATGGTTTACTGACCATGGTATTACTGTGCTCAATTGGCCTGCCAACTCTCCTGACCTGAACCCCATAGAGAATCTGTGGGATATTGTGAAGAGAAAGTTGAGAGACGCAAGACCCAACACTCTGGATGAGCTTAAGGCCGCTATCGAAGCATCCTGGGCCTCCATAACACCTCAGCAGTGTCACAGGCTGATTGCCTCCATGCCACGCCGCATTGAAGCAGTCATTTCTGCAAAAGGATTCCCGACCAAGTATTGAGTGCATAACTGAACATTATTATTTGATGTTTTTTTTGTTTGTTTTAAAAAACACTTTTATTTTATTGGACGGTTGAAATATGCTAATTTTTTGAGACAGGTTTTTTGGGTTATCAGGAGTTGTATGCCAAAATCATCAGTATTAAAACAATAAAAGACCTGACAAATTTCAGTTGGTGTGTAATGAATCTAAAATATATGAAAGTTTAATTGTAATCATTACATTATGGAAAATAATGAAATTTAGCACTATATGCTAATTTTTTGAGAAGGACCTGTATATGATTGCAGGAAACCCATAAGTCACTAGAATGACGTCCTGACATCTCATTCTGGAGGAGTTATAAATGTAATAATAGTCGTATGTGTATAACTGCTCTATTCGTGCATGACATCAACGCCATTCACTTTCCTTCAGATCGGGACGCAAAGCCATATTTAACTATACCTGTAGGTGTACGTGGATTTCATGGGCCAATTATTTAAAGAAAAAATCACTTCGGCCTCAATCAGACTTAGTGTTTTGAACATATCCGATACGTATTTTATCTTTTTTTTTTTTTTTACGGATACAACTCTATTATAATAATTGGTGCTATTTACTTGTCCGTGTTTTTCGTGGACTGTGTGTTTGTGCCATACACATGGAGTTGTACCCTTTTTTTCTGGCAGCATTGATGAAAAGAGTCAATACAAGTCTATGGGTAGGTGAAAGCACGTACTGCACATAGATGACATCTATTTGCTATATGTATTTAAGACTACAAAGGATAGGAGAAGCTTTGTCTTTTTTTTTTTTTTTTTTTGCCTTTATACATCCGTAGTAAACACTGACACACGGACCCAAAACATTAGGAGAAATCTATAAATGGATCTTATAATAGAAGGCACTCCTAACTAAGTCTAAATCCTACACACAATTAGGAGTATGATGGCCAAGATCAATAAAAAAAATCTAATTTTATTAAATAACACACAAAACAACTAATACAAATATAGATTAAAAAGGAGATGTTAAAACAGAGGTGAACAACACACTGCGCACCTACTCAATAATCTAATTGCTACCAAGCAATGTATATCTGAACCATATCCCATTTAGTGTATAAAAATACATGTACACCAAAGTATTACAGCAATGGTAAATAAATCTCAAGATGGGATATGATTCATGTATACATGGTTTGCACCTACTCAATAAAATAATTACTACCACAGTGTGTAGCTCACCTCTGTTTCAACGTCTCCTGTTTAACCCTGCTGTTCTGTTCGCATTTGCTATACACTTGTACTGTTCCCGGGTCAATATGACCCGACCTATTAATTCTTGATTTTTAGCTACTCTAAGTGTTTTATTTGAATACTTTTTTCATTATTATACTGTATGTGAACATGGTTGATTATAAACAAATGAAAAATTTAAATTCAAACTTAATAATTTTTTTTTTTTCATAAAAAGGTTACACAGGCTTTTTACAATTATCTTTGATTGTTGGCATTCTGCACACAAATAACAAAGAAGCTTTACATTACTATTACTAAAACATGAAATTTAACTTTTTGAAAACAATATTTATAAATCAACAAATGAAAAATCATAAAAACTTCAACATTTTTAGAAAGAAAAAAGAAAAAACTGAACATGTTCATGCGTTTTTACACTGAACACAATAATAAGACACATGTCCTTTACACAGATATTTTGAACATCCAGCACATGTCAGATTAGTCTTATTGTCACAGGAAGATGGACAGAAGCTACATCTCTTCCTTTTTTTGCTGGTAGCTGTGCTGCTGGTAGCTGTGCTGATGGAGGCCGTGGATGTGGAGTCTCTTTCTTGAGCATGCTGGACACTTTTTACAATGGCTGTTGCTCTTCACTTTTGGGGTCACTTTTCTGCTCTCAATATATGGCCTAACCAGGGATTTTCCCAATTCCTCAAGAAATAATCTTCTTTTATGCAGCTTATCCCGGTTCCAATCGGGTCGATTTCTCTCCATAAGACAAATGCATTGTATGCAGAAACGTCCAGTATGTTATAAAATAAAATCATTGGCCACCGATTGGTTTTGCGTTTGCATGTATATGTTGATATTGCTTGGTCTAAAGTATCAACTGCTCCCTTTGTGGCATTATAATCCAAAATAATGTCAGGCTTTCTGTCTTCTCTATCACTTACGGCATTGTCATGGTGCATTGTGCTCATTAGAATTACCTGTTTGGTTTTTTTTGGAACATAAGAAGCAACAGTTGTATTTCCAGAAAAATAAAAAGTAGAACTGTACACCTCTCTCTGCTAAGGATACCTTGCGGTAGTTCAGGTTTGTTTTTTCTTATAGTACCCAGCATGGTAAGTTGTTTTTTCTTCAACATCTGGCCTAGTTGATAGGATGTAAAAAAGTTGTCACATGTGACATTTTGTCCTTTTAGTCCATGAGTCAAATCGAGAACAACACGCATACCCTGATTTTTTTCAGGTCTTTCACCAGGGGTTTTTCCTGTATACACTTGAACATTTAGAGCATATGAACTTTTGCTGTCGCAAAGTGTCCAGATCTTGATGCCGTATTTTGCTGGCTTACTTGGTATATATGGTCTGAATGGGCACCTACCTCGGAATGCCACCAGTTGCTCATCAACAGTTACATTTTCACCACTATTATACAATTTTGGTAGAATCTCTACCCATTGATTCCAAACATTTCTAATAGGTGCTAGTTTATCTTTAGCTCTTCTTTCCATTCTATCTGTTTTAGAATCAAACCGCAGTACTCTAGAAATTTCATGAAACCTTTCATGACACTTTGTAGCTCTAAATATGTGGCGACCGGTTTTGCAATTCCACAAACTTTTAGTTGATTCACCATAAGATTTGTATACTCCCACTAAAAGAAGTAAACCAATATAAGCATTTAGAGCTGTCACATCTAATTTTTTCCATTTATCACCATAAACTACTTGTCCCTCAATGTTTTTGACTAAATAAGTACTTGATTACTGATAACAGTGAAACCCCCAGCCTTTGAATGATAGACAACCAGTCTCCTCTCTCACAAACAGAAAATGGATAATACTAGATAATTACTTGCTTACTGATAAGAACAGTGAAACCACCACCATTTTGAGATGAAGTACACATAAAAAAACATAACTTTTGCAGTCAGAAATAATCAGAGACCTGTAGAACAGTATAAAATGCTATCGGGTCATATTGACCCGAACAGTACAAGTGTAACAATCAGCGTGTAGCAAAAAGTAAACAAAAAAAATATATAGAGCTCCACAAATGAGGAGAAGTCAAGATACCACTAGTTTCAAATCCTCATATAAAAAAATCTACAGGGTCTCAAAAAACAGTACAGCAGGGTTAATCTACATTTGTATTAGTTGTACTATGTTATTTAATAAAATTATATTTTTATTGATTTTGGCTATCCTACTACCTTACTGTATGTAGGATTTTGATCCAAAACATGGAATGATGCCAGTACATTTTTTCACGTATGTGTTTAAATACAGACGTGTGAATGAGGCCTTAGACTGATTGCGCTTGGTGAAAATAACTTTTCTGGTCTGCTCGGACAGCTTTGCCATTCAGCTCAAGGAACTGTGAACATAACTGGTCTTTTTAAGCTTCATAGCCACTATATTCATGGGCTAATGAAATTCCTGTGAGCACTGACAAGATTGTGAGCGGTCAGTCCAATTTCTAATTAATCACAGGTTAGTATGATCTTATTCTTTGTTTAAAACTGACCAGCGGATGCCATTGGTCATTTCCTGGCATTGTTTTAAATTTCATGTTTTTTTTTGCTCAGGTTTTTATTTAATTATTTTCTTGTCTTCCTTTTTTGTATCAAACATATTTTCAGTCACTAAACACTTACGAAGAAATATTGCTGGTAGTTGGGGCTTTGTCCCCTACCTTATGCTCCTCTCGGGTGACAAAAGCCTTTTTAAATTTTAAGCCTTCTAACTTTTAAAAATGACGTTGACATATGGTGAATATTCATTAAAAAATGATAAATTGATATCTGGAGGACTAAAATCCCATCAACACGACAGTATTCTTGCTTTTCAGCATCATACACCTCCTTATCTAGGATAGACCTGGTCATTGGTAATCAGTTTTTATTGCCGATGGTAGACAAGGTGGAATATCTCACAAGATGTTTTTCAGACCATTCCCCATTAACCCCTTACTGCCATCGGACGTACTATCCCGTCCATGGTACCTGGGCCCGTATGACCGGGGACGGGATAGTACGTCTCGGGCGATCGGACGCGGCCGGGTGTCAGCTGATTATCACAACTGACACCCATGACTGTGTGTCAGGAGCGGTCACGGACCGCTCCCGGCACATTAACCCCTTGCACACCGCGATCAAACATGATCGCGGTGTACTGGGGGCACAGGGGAGGATCGCGCAGGGTGGGGGCTCCCTGCGCGCCCCCCTGAGACCCCCAGAGCAGCGCGATGTGATCGCGCTGTTCTGAGGGCTTCCTCCCTCTCAGGACCCGGATCCAAGATGGCGCCGGGGTCCTGGAGGGAGGCGGCTACCTCAGTGCCTGCCGAGAGCAGGCACTGAGAAGCCTGCTGCACTGCCTGAGCGATCGCTGGTATGACAGTGCTGTGCACACTGTCACACCAGCGATCTGATAAAATACAGTGATGTCCCACCCTGGGACAAAGTAAAAAAGTTAAAAAAATAAAAATAAACATGTTTTAAAAAAAAATCCAAAATAAATATAAAAATATATATATATATTCCCCAATAAATTCACTTCTTCCTGTAAATAAAAAAAAAAGCAATAAAAGTACACATATTTGGTATCGCCGCGTCCGTAACGACCCCCCCTATAAAATTGTCCCACTAGTTAACCCCTTTAGTGAACCCCTTAAAAAAAAAAAAAAAAAAACGAAGCAAAAAATCAATGCTTTATCATCATACCGCCAAACAAAAAGTGGAATAACACGCGATCAAAAAGACCGGTATAAATAAACATGGTACCGCTGAAAACGTCATCTTGTCCCGCAAAAAACGAGCCGCCATACAGCATCATCAGCGAAAAAATAAAAAAGTTATAGCTCACAGAATAAAGCGATGCAAAAATAATTATTTTTTATATAAAATTGTTTTTATTCTATAAAAGCGCCAAAACATGAAAAAAGATATAAATGAGGTATCGCCGTAATCATACTGACCTGAAGAATAAAACTGCTTTATCAATTTTACCACACGCGGAACGGTATAAACGCCTCCCCCAAAAGAAACTCATGAATTGCTGATTTTTGTTCATTCTAACCTCCCAAAAATCGAAATAAAAAGCGATCAAAAAATGTCATGTGCCCGAAAATAGTACCAATAAAAACGTCAACTCGTCCCGCAAAAAATAAGACCTCACATGACTCTGTGGGCCAAAATATGCAAAAATTATAGCTCTCAAAATGTGATGATGCAAAAACTATTTTGCAATAAAAAGCGTCTTTTAGCGTGAAAGCTGCCAATCATAAAAACCCGCTATAAATAGTAAATCAAACCCCCCTTTATCACCCCCTTAGTAAGGGAAAAATAATAAAATTAAAAAAAAGTATTTATTTCCATTTTCCCATTAGGGTTAGGGTTAGGGTTGCGGCTAAAGTTAGGGTTAGGGTTGGCGCTAAAGTTAGGGTTAGGGTTGGGATTAGGGGTGTGTTAGGGTTAGGTTTGTGGTTAGGGTTGGGACTAGGGTTAGGGGTGTGTTGGGGTTAGGGTTGGAGTTAGAATTGGGGGTTTCCGCTGTTTAGGCACATCAGGGGCTCTCCAAATGTGACATGGCGTCTGATCTCAATTCCAGCCAATTCTGCGTTGAAAAAGTCAAACGGTGCTCCTTCACTTCTCAGCTCTGCCATGCGTCCAAACAGTAGTTTATCCCCACATATGGGGTATCAGCGTACTCTGGACCCCAAGAGTTATTGTGCAATTTGTCCTATTTCTTCTGTTACCCTTGGGAAAATAAAAAACTGGGGGCGAAAATATCATTTTTGTACAAAAAAAAAATATTTTTTTGTTTTTACGGCTGTACATTATAAACTTCTGTGAAGCACTTGGGGCTTCATAGCGCTCACCACACATCTAGATAAGTTCCTTGTGGGGTCTATTTTCCAAAATGGGGTCACTTGTTGGGGATTTCCACTGTTTAGGCGCATCAGGGGCTCTCCAAATGCGACATGACCCCCAGACCATTCCATCAAAGTCTGCAATCCAAAACGTCACTACTTCCCTTCTGAACCCCAACGTGTACCCATACAGTAGTTTTCTCCCACATATTGGATATCAGCGTACTCAGGACAAATTGGACAACAACTTTTGGGGTCCAATTTCTCCTGTTACCCTTGTAAAAATAAAATATTGGGGCAAAAAAATCATTTTTGCAAAAAAAAAAAAGGATTTTTTATTTTTACGGCTGTGCGTTATAAACTTCTGTGAAGCACTTCGGGGTTCAAAGTGCTCACCACACAATCTAGACAAGTTCCTTGTGGGGTCTATTTTCCAAAATGGGGTCACTTGTGGGGGGTTTCCACTGTTTAGGCGCATCAGGGGCTCTCCAAATGCGACATGACGCCCCCAGACCATTCCATCAAAGTCTGCAATCCAAAACGTCACTACTTCCCTTCCGAGCCCTGACGTGCGCCCATACAGTAGTTTTCTCCCACATATTGGGTATCAGCGTACTCAGGACAAATTGGACAACAACTTTTGGGTTCCAATTTCTTCTGTTACCCTTGTGAAAATAAAATATTGTGGGCGAAAAAATCATTTTTGTAAAAAAAAAAAAGATTTTTTATTTTACGGCTGTACGTTATAAACTTTAGTGAAACACCTGGGGGTTAAAAGTTCTCACCACACATCTAGATAAGTTCCTTGAGGGGTCTAGTTTCCAAAATGGTGTCATTTATGGGGGTTTCCACTGTTTAGGCAGATCAAGAGCTCTCCAAACACGACATGGCGTCCAGCCAATTCTGCGTTGAAAAAGTCAGACGGTGCTCCTTCCCTTCCAAACTCTGCCATGCACCCAAACAGTGGTTTACCCCCACATATGGGGTATCAGCGCACTCAGGACAAATTGCACAATAACTTTTGGAGTCTTGTTACCCTTGGAAAAATAAAAATTGGGGTGAAAAGATCATTTTTGTGGAAAAAATATGATTTTTAAATTTTACGGCTCTACGTTATAAACTTGTGTGAAGCACTTGGGGGTTCAAATTGCTCACCAAAGATCTAGAAAAGTTCCTTAGGGGGTCTAGTTTCCCAAATGGGGTCATTTGTGGGGGGTTTCCACTGTTTAGGCACATCAGGGGCTCTCCAAATGCAACATGGCATCCAATCTCAATTCCAGCCAATTTTGGTTGGAAAAAGTCAAATGGTGCTCCTTCCATTCCGAGCTCTGCCGTGCGCCCAAACAGTGGTTCCCCCCCACATATGGGGTATCAGCGTACTCAGGACAAATTGGACAACAACTTATGTGGTCCAATTTCTCCTGTTACCCTTGGGAAAATAAAAAATTAGTGACTAAAAGATAATTTTTGTGGGAAAAAAATAGGATTTTTTATTTTCATGCCCGGCATTATAAACTTGTGTGAAGTACTTGGGGGTTCAAAGTGCTCACCAAAGATCTAGATAAGTTCCTTAGGGGGTCTAGTTTCCAAAATGGGGTCACTTGTGGGGGGTTTCCACTGTTTAGGCTCATCTGGGGCACTGCAAACGGAACATGACCCCCATCAACGTCTGCATTCCAAAACGTTACTACTTCCTTTCCAAGCCCTGCCGTGCACCCAAACAGTTTCCACCTCCCCCACATATGGGGTATCAGCGTACTCAGGACAAATTGGACAACAACTTTTGGGGTCCAATTTCCTTGGGAAAATTCAAAAATTTGGGACTAAAAAATCATTTTTGTGGAAAATTGTTTTTTTTTTTTTTCACACCCAGGCATTATAAGCTTTTGTGAAACACTTGGGGGTTCAAAGTGCTCACAACAGATCTAGATAAGTACCTTAGGGGGTCTAGTTTCCAAAATGGTGTCACTTGTGGGGGTTTCCACTGTTTAGGCGCATCAGGGGCTCTCCAAACACGACATGGCGTCCAATCTCAATTCCCGCCAATTTTAGTTTGAAAAAGTCAAACGGCGCTCCTTCCCTTACGAGCTCTGCCGTGTGCCCAAACAGTGGTTTTCCCCCACATATTGGGTATTTGCGTACTCAGGAGAAATTGCATAACAACCTTATCTGTCCATTTTCTCCTTTTACCCTTGTGAAAATAAAAAAAAAGTTTGTAAAAGATCATTTTTGTGGCTAAAAAGTTAAATATTCATTTTTTCCTTCCACGTTGCTTTAGTTCCTCTGAAGCACCTGAAGGGTTAATAATCTTCTTGAATGTGGTTTTGAGTACCTTGAGGGGTGCAGTTTTTAGAATTTTGTCACTTTTGGGTATTTTCTGCCATATAGACCCCTCAAAGTGACTTCAAATGTGAGGTGGTCCCTAAAAAAATGGCTTTGTAAATTTTGTTGTAAAAATGAGAAATCACTGGTCAACTTTTAACCCTTATAATTTCCTAACAAAAAAAAAATTTTGGTTTCAAAATTGTGCTGATGTAAAGTAGACATGTGGGAAATGTTATTTCTTAACTATTTTGTGTGACATATCTCTCTGTTTTATGGGAAAAAAAATTCAAAGTTTGAAAATTGCAAAATTTTAAAAATTTTCGCCATATTTGCGTTTTTTTCAAAAATAAACGCAAGTTATATCGAAGAAATTTTACTTCTAACGTGAAGTACAATATGTCACGAGAAAACAGTCTCAGAATCGCGAAGATCCGTTGAAGCGTTCCAGAGTTATAACCTCATAAAGAGACAGTGGTCAGAATTGTAAAAATTGGCCCTGTCATTAACGTGCAAACCACCCTTGGGGGTGAAGGGGTTAAGGGTTGTTCTTAATATTCTTCCCCAATCTAATACATCGAGAGGACTATGGAAGCTCAACCCCTACTGGCTGGCAATATTGAAGGACAGAGAGGGATTAGCTAGGAAGTTGAAGGCCTCTTTTCAAGAGAATATTGGCTCAGCATTGCCCCTGATAGTTTGGGATACAATGAAGGCTTCTTTAAGAGGAGTTCTGATTAAAGAGATCTCTAGAATTAAAACTAAGAGTAGAGCCCGTACTATTGATCTTCAGCGGTGTGTCGATGAGGCAAAACAGCGGTTTATAAATTCCTCAACTCCGCTTCATAGAGATGAATGGGTGGGGGCACAAAGACTGCGGAACATAAAAGATTTTTATCACACAGAATTTTGTACAGAGGAGGAGGGTGCAAGGCATCTGTTGGCCACGGTCGCTAGAGCTCAGCAGGGATCTCCTATCATCCCTGCAATTAAGAAATCGGATGGGTCCACAGTTACCAGGTTGGAAAAAATTCTTAATGAGTTTCTCCTTTTCTATAAACAATTATATTCTTCTAAACTCTGTATGACATCAGATGCGATTGATAGGTATCTTGGCTCATTGCCTCTGCTACAGTTATCGGGGGAACAAAGGTTGGCATTGGATGCTCCTCTTACAGTGGAGGAACCTCTAACCTCATTTCAAGCTAGTAAGGCTCCGGGGATAGACGGGCTGCCGGCTGAATTGTATAAAGAGGCGGGTTCGATGTTGCCTAACTTGCTGGATGTCTTCCGGGAATCCCTTAGTGTGGGTTGCCTTCCTAAATCTGTGTCTGAAGTGGCGATAGTTTTGCTGCCTAAGCAGGGGAAGGATCCAACCCATACGGATTCCTATAGACCCATTTCCCTGTTGCAGGTTGATGTCAAGATTTTGGCCAAAGTGCATTCCATGAGACTCATAAAGGTCATTACTCACTTAGTTCATGGTGCCCAGACTTGCTTCATGCCTGCCAAATCTACTGCCATAAATTTGCGATGACGCTTCATTAATCTACAGTCACAGTCGCAGAATGTAGGGGGGAGGGCAGTACTCTTGCTCGATGCGGCAAAAGCTTTTGATAGCGTCAAGTAGGAGTACTTGTGGTCTGTATTGAGGGGCATGGGTTTCATTCCCATTTTTCTTTCCTGGGTCAAGCTTTTATACTGCAATCCATGTGCCAAAATTAAAATGAATGGTTGTACGTCAGAGGCTTTTGAGCTGTGTAGGGAACTAGGCAGGGCTTCCCCTTGTCCCCTTTGCTGTTCACAATGGCGATAGAACTCCTGGCTATTAAACTTCGAACTAGTGGGGAGATAAAGGGCTTTGTGCATTGGTCTGTGGAAGAAAGGGTGGCATTATATACAGATGACCCTTTGGTATATCTTTGGGATACAGAGGATTCATTGTTAAACGCTATATCTATGATTTTTTTTATTTTTTTTATATAGCACTAACATATTTCGCAGCGCTTTACAGATTGCACACATTATCGTTGCTGTCCCCGAAGGGGCTCACAATCTAGATTCCCTATCAGTATGTTTTTTTTTTTTGTTGTGTGGGAGGAAACCGGAGTACCCGGAGGAAACCCACGCAAACACGAGGAGAACATACAAACTCCTTGCAGATGTTGTCCTTGGTGGGATTGGACCCTAGGACTCCAGCGCTGCAAGGCTGCAGTGCTATCCACTGAGCCACCGTGCTGCCCTACTGAGCCACCGTTAACCAGTTTGGAGATATTTCGTGGCTTCGTATTAATTGGGAGAAATCTATGTTAATGCCAGTGGATGAACTTTCTCAAGCATGCAAAGTGAGTCAAAGAGACTTAAAGTGGGGAAGGAGTTTAAAAATGTGGGCATTCAAGTTTCAACAAATGTTAGATGGTGCATACCTCTGAATTTGGATCCGCTATACATGAAATTCCAAGCAAAAATCAACACTTGGTGTAAATTACCATTATCAGTAGTGGGTCGCACAAATTTGGTTAAAATGATTCTCAAGCCCCAGCTGTTATGTCATCCGTTACCTCTCCCCCCCCCCCCCCTCCCGGGGTGGATTCCTCTGAAAAACTAAATTTCAAGCTATGTTCAGAGAATTCATTTGAAAAAAAGGCATGGCTCGGATTAAATTGACACATTACAGAGTGGGAAGGAGGATGGGTTGGCTGCCCCTAACCTGTGGCTTTATTTTCTAGCCTCACAATTGTAACAGCTTAAACTGCTTCAGGGCTCTATAGCTTTCATTGTCCAGGGGTATACGGGGGAAACCCATTTATCTCATTTTTGGAAGCAAGTTATTTAGTGGAAAATAAGACGAAGCTCCCTACTCTAGTCCTTATGATTAAAACCTGGGAAAAAACGAAGCAGCTCCTTAATATTGATGGGTTTACTCTGTTACCTCTATATGGCAGAACCCAAGGTGGCTGGAAATATTCAGGATAGATGGCTTTAGCCTCTGGCGACAAGCAGGGATCCTATTTATAGATCAACTTCAGCTAAATGGAGTCTTTAAAATTTTTCAGCAGTTAAGAGATGAATTCCTGCTACCACAGAAGTACTTTTTTCAGTACCTTCAGTTGAGACACGCATGTCATATCCATTACTCCACTTAGAACCTTAATCGTTTATTGTTTTCTGTGGTTGAGAACCAGGGTTGTGTCGCTGGTGCAAATTCTGGATTTTATCAAATACTCCTTGCCCAGGTTATAGATAAGCATCTATTGAAGCTTAAAGAGAAATGGGAGCAGGATGTTGGAGTAATTGACAATGAGCAGTGGGATTCCCCAGCTGTCCACTAGTGAGGCACAAAGACTGTCACAGATGTATCTGCTGCATCGGGTATACAGGACTCCCAAGTTTCTGCATAAAATTGGGGTAAGAGAGGATGACTTGTGTCCGAGATGCGGTTCGGGCCTTGCCGATTTGCTGCATATGTTTTGGTCATGTGGTTCCATCGGGAATTTCTGGACCCAAGTGATAGACCACATAAACATGGTGTTTTAGGGTTATGATTCCTACACATCCTCTGGTTTGTGTCTTGGGTTTTGTGGATGGGGTTGCTGAAGGTGCAAACATAAGGTTGTCACTTAAAAGAACATTAAATCAAGCCAGGAAAACTATAGCAGCGCACTGGTTGGACAGGGCGCCACCTACGTTTAGGGAATTTATGGAAAAAATGAATCTAATGCTATGTCTGGAAGGAGTACCGTATATCACAAGAGGAGAGCCCTGCATAAATTCTGTAAAATAAGGGAGAAATGGAAAATTCACCAAGGCTTGGATATTGTGTCCTTACTTGGGGGTGCTGGGTAATATTATTACTTGTGTTGAGCGAGATATATCTGATGAAGGTCCTTGGAGTGATGCATATAAAATCTGTTTCCATAATGTCCTTCCTGTTTCAGGTGACAACTAAAGAACTTGGAGACTCGGGACTTATATTTCATAATGTTTATTTGCACACGAGTGCACAGATTGCCGTATTCAGCTTAAATATGTTTAACATAATGAGATACTTGCTAATTGCTTTGTGGTCCGGAACAAGGAGGAGTTGAGGAGGTTTGGTTGGGTGTTGTATTTTGTTGTATGTTGAAAAATTCAATAAAAATTTCTGATTTAAAAAAAAAAAAAAAAAGATACATTAATGTTTTAAGGGCACAATCAGTGATAGTTTGGGGAGCTATGTCATCTGCTGGTGTAGGTCCACTGTGTTTTATCAAGATCAAAGTCAGCGCAGCCGTCTACCAGGAAAATTTAGAGCACTTCATGCTTCCCTCTGCCGACAAGCTTTTTGGAGATGGAAATTTCATTCTCCAGCAGGACTTGGCACCTGTTCACACTGTCAAAAGTATCAATTCCTGGTTTATAAACAACAGTATCACTGATTGGCCAGCAAACTAGCCTGACCTTAACCCCATAGAGAATCTATGGGGTATTGTCAAGAGGAAGATGAGAGACACCAGACCCAATAATACAGATGAGCTGAAGGCTGCTATCAAAGTAACCTGGGCTTCCAGAACACCTCAGCAGTGCGACAGCCTGATCACCTCCATGCCACGCCGCATTGATGCAGTAATTGATGCCAATGGAGCCCCGACCAAGTACTGATTGTATTTACTAAACATACATTTCAGTAGGCGAACATTTCGGATTTTAAAATCATTTTTCAAGCTGGTGTAATAAATTATTCTAATTTACTGAGATAATGACTTTTGGGTTTTCATTGGCTGTAAGCCATAATCACCAACATTAACAGAAATAAACACTTGAAAGACATCACTCTGTTTGTAATGGCTCTAATATAATGAGTTTCACTTTTTGTATTGAAGAACTGAAATAAATTAACTTTTTGACAATATTCTATTTAGTGAGATGCACCCGTATGTATATTTAATGATCCATTGAGATCATGAAATGTATATGAATATTAGTAAATGCCCAGTAATGTGCATTACTATTCTTCCACTGTAAGTCATAGGTAGTTTTAGTTGAGCTATTATCAGCCTCTCAGGAAATCAGTTTATACAAGTGTGATCCCGGAGCCGCTGTGAAGTGAAATTACCATTTCTAATATAGTCAGAGAGAGACAATTGTGTGATGTATGTCAAGAACAAATGGTGCATTGCTCTCACTACTGAAATATGCATGCTCTTCCTATGCTGTAAAGGGGAAGATTACATGACAAAAAGCTGAAGCCCTAAGATGTGTTTATTCATGACTCTCGGAGGGTGTAGGCCATTTCATCTCCATGTAAAAAGCCCCATGTCTTCTGGGCATTGCCTAACCAATATTAAGGGACAGCGAGTACATTGATTATGACAGGTACATATGTGTGTAATGCCGTGAGCAATTTTCTTCAATGAAGTGTTATCCAGATCTGCACCATTGCTGCTTCATCAAAGGGAGTGATTATAGAAAAGTGATTTAATCAGAGCAAGTCCTCTTTATGCAATGTATTCTGTTGAGTAACTACTGAACTATAAAATGGTAATTTTCTGAGTTCTGTGCGCTGACCTGGTTAAGATTCCACAATGCGCTTGCTTTATCTTAAAATTGTCCATGATTCATTGTGAAGTGCCTGTCTTACTGGAAATCTGTCAGTAGGATCAACCCTCCTAATCCATCTATATCGGCATGTAGGACAAATGATACCTTGCTTGCTGCGATCTGATGTTTTATTCCGAGTTTTTCTGATATGTAAATGAGCTGTTAAGATCTATGGGCTGGACACAGATCTCCCTAAGAATCTGCCTCCAGAGCTTATTTTAAATGAAAGGAGCATTACCAGTGTGAGACATGCAATGACTGATAGTCTGCTCTCCTGAGCTACATGTCTCACTCTAATGCCCCCTTTCCTTTAAAATAAGCTGTTTCTTCTCATTAATGGAGCAGGCACTGTATGAAGGAGAGCTGCTGAGCTTCTTGAGCGAAGCAGCTCAAACCTAGCAGGACCTGTGCAGCAAGCGCAGCAGGAAAGCTGTTTGATGTTGCCGCAGAAAATGGCCAGGAGGTTAGCTGTGCTGGAGGCACGGTCAGTTCTATACGTCTCTCAGAAACTGCCTGCATTAGCCCCCTAACAGCCAGAGCAAATCTGGAAAAGCTGTTTGTGTTTGGAAAGCTGCAAGGAAGTAGTTGCTGCATCAACATAAAATCTCCCAACCTCCATTGTCATCAGCTAAAGTTTTTCAGTAACTCTGGTTCTCCTTTTGTCCATAAGGGTGAGTTTCCACGATCAGGAAACGCTGCGTGTTTGGCGCTGTGCGCTGGCGCAGCGCCAAACACGCAGCGTCCAGATGTTACAGCATAGTGGAGGGGATTTAAAGAAATCCCGTCTCCACTATGCGTAACAACACGCAGGTGGCAGACCTGCGTAAACGGACATGCGGCGCGTCTTTTCAGACCGCAGCATGTCCTAGCGTATTGCGGCGACGCTGCGTCACCGCAACGGAATTTAACACAGGGCTATGTAGCCCTGCGTTCTTTCCAGAGGTGTTCCGGAGGTGTCCTGAACACCTCCGGAAAGAACGCGCGTCAGAAATGGGGCGGGGCTTAGACGGAGCGGAATTTCCGCTCCGTCAAATGCTCTGTGTTTCCTGACGGTGGAAACACAGCCTAAAACGCTGCAGTGTTTCTCTCTCTCTGCCCTGGATTGACCGGTCTGTGCCCAGGTGTGCATATAGGCAGAGATCTGTCAGTTCAGGGTAGCCAGGGACCCGCCTGTCTCGGTAGTTTACAGCACAGCACGGCTCACCCTGGCGGCTATTAAAGTAGGTGTTTGTCTGAAGCCCTCAGCGTTTCAGAATCAAACATACCTGGCTGATTCAGCATGTATCACTATCAGGTGCTATTTAAATCATTAACACCAAAGCCAATTTTGACCTTGATAAAGCTGCATTTTTTAAACTAGATGGGTGTCACTTTGTGGTAAACTAATAACCTTAAAATGCTTCTTCCAATCAGTCATCCTGAACTGTTTTTTTGCATACATGTTACTACATTACAGTAGTAAATTAAGGTTGATAACATTTGCATTTATTTTGAAAAATATCTTAAATTAAGCAAAAATGTTTTGTATAATTTGCAATTTTCTTTCTTTGAAATTGTATGCCGATCTAACAGATGGTCATTAGAGTTGAGCGATGCTGCTCGATATCTAAAAATATCGGATCGGAATGGTATCGCCGTTATCACTAAATATCGGCGATATCCGATTCCGATACCGGAAGTCCCATGTAAGTCTATGGGAACAAAATATCGCAACTAAAAAAAAACCTTTATTTCCTTGTAAACACTAAATATACACACATAGAATACATATATATATATATATGTATATATATATATATATATATATATATATATATATATACATGTCATTGTGACATATATATACATATATGTATAGTTTATACACTTCTACATAGTAAAATAGCCTCTGATTCAATTGCCGTGTAAAGCCGGCTTCTGTGAAAAGACAGAAGCACCCGACATGAAATGACACTTGGTGTACATAGGGTTAACCATGTATTTTCATGTTGTTTGCTATCTGATTTGCACAAACAATTACATTAGTCTATGTGTGCAAAATTTCACACCTGTAGGGGTTAATTAAAGGTGTAAATTCGTTGTAAAAAAACGGACTTTTTTGCTACGAATTTACACCTTTAATTAACCCTACAGGTGTGAAATTTTGCACACATAGACTGATGTAATTGTTTGTGCAAATCAGATAGCAAAGGACATGAAAAGACATGGTTAACCCTATGTACACCAAGTGTCATTTCATGTCGGGTTCTGCATTTTCACAAAAGCCGGCAATTGAATTAGCGGCTATTATACTATGTAGAAGTGTATGAACTATAAATATATATATATGTATCACAAATTCAATGACATGTATATGTATATATATATATATATATATATATATATGAGGTGTAAAATTGTTTAAAAAAAATGCGTGGGCTCCCGCCCTATTATCGCAACCAGACAGACAAAGCCAGCGAATGGGGGCAGATAATAATAGCCAAGAGAGGGACCATTATTTTTGCCCCCCCCCCTGGCTACTAACATCTGCCCCCAGACACCCCAGAAAAGACAAATCTATAATTAGATTCGCCCTTTCTGGCACTTTGCCCGTCTATTCCCATTGCCCTGTAGCGGTGGCGAATGGGTTAATATGGGGTTAAAGCCACCTTGCAATTGAAAGGTGACCTTAAGCCAGGTTAATAATTGAGAGCTGTCAATTAGACAGCTATCAATTATTAATCCTATTGCATGAAATAAAAATAAAACACCCACACTTTAATTAAAAATAATTTTAATGAAATAAAGACACATGTTTTTGACCATCTTTTATTTGACTGCAAAAACCATTTCCTGTAATAAAAATAAAATAAAAAAGCAAAATTATTCTTACCTATCCCATGCACAGGTCCCACGGTGTAATCCTTCAGAAAGGGTTAATGTTTACTGCAGGGATCGCAGCTAATGCTGCAGCCTCACAGTAAACCCCCAAATGAATGAGTTCCTCTCCTGGCTGACAGGAGAGGAAGTGGAAAGCTTAATTGATTGCTTTCCACTTTCACTTCAGGTCAGCCAGGGACACAATCAGTGACGTCAGAGGGAACCGATTAACAAAAAATAGGGGTTCCCTTCGAAAAAAAAATGGCGTCGGGTCCCCCCTATTTTTGTTAACCAGCCTGATGAAGCAGACTGCTGAGCAGTGGCGTACCGTGAATGAAGCAGACCAAGCAGCTGCTATGGGGCCCGGACAGGTGAGGGGGCCCTCGACGGTCGGGTAGCTGTGCTGACACAGTACTACCAGGGGGTCGGCGAGGGAGGGGGAGCGCAGCTCTTCTATATACTCACCCCTCCTGGTGCGGTCTCTGCAGCCCCTGCTCTTCTCCCACGGTCTCCGACGCCTGTGTTCAGCGGTCAGGTGGTACTGCTCATTACAGTCATGAATACGCACATATTCATGACTTTAATGAGCTGTCCCGCGTGACCGCTGAACACTGGCGGCGGAGACCGTGGGAGAAGAGCAGGGGCTTCACAGACCGCGCCGGCGGAAGGGTGAGTATAAGGGATATTTACCTGTCCCGTTCCACCGTTGCTCGCGTCCTCTTGCTGCAATGTTCAGGTCAGAGGGCGCGATGACGTCGTTAGTGCGCGCCGCGCCCTCTGCCTCATCATTCACTGCTGGAGGACCCCGAAGACAGCGGCACTCAGCAGTGGAGAGAGGACAGGTAAATATCTCAGGTGCCGGGGCCCTGAGCGAGCGGTGACATCGGCACCTGGTGTCACCCCCTGCTCAGGACACCGGCACCTGGCCCCCAGCGACGAAAGGTGAGTATGTCTTTTTTTTTTTTTTTTTGGTTGCAGCAGCTGCGGCAGCATAAGGGCCTATACTATGGAGCATCTATGGGGCACAATCTATGGGGGCATAATAAATTTTTTTGTTTAATGTGTCCCCTCACTGTGTGCTGGCACTTTACATTTACAATGGCTCTGGGTTTTTTTTTTTTGGGGGGGGGGGGGGGCCCATTCAGACTTTTGCTATGGGGCCCCATGATTTCTATGTACGCCCCTGCTGCTGAGGCATGGTATTTAAGGCTGTTAAGGAGCCAATATCCATGGACCTTGCCAGCAGCGTCGGACTGGAGTACCTTGGGCCCACCAGAGAAAAAATATTCTTGGGGCCCACCATCATACTTCCCAACCTTTGAAGAAGGGAAAGAGGGACAAAGGCTGTGGCACGCTGTGCCTGCTGCAGCAAATTTTAGGCCATGCCACGTTGCACCACAGACTGTCCAGGAGTTGGTGGATGCTTTAGTCCAGGTGTGGGAGGAGATCCCTCAGGAGACCATCCGTCGCGCTCATCAGGAGCATGGCCAGAAGTTGTAGTGAGGTCATACAGCATACCTCCCAAATTTTGAAGACAGGAAAGAGGGTTAAAGGCTGCGGCGCGCGTAGGGCGTCTCTGCAAATTTTAGGCCACGCCCCGACCACACCCATTTAACAGCTAATCACACCCATATCCTGGCCCCAAGCGTACCCATTTAGCACTGCTGATCACACTGACTGGTAATGAGGGCACAGTGGCTGGTACTGAGGAAAAGAAAGAAAGAAAGCAGCGAGAGAGAAAGAACAAACAGAGAAAGAAAGAGAGGAAAGAAAGAAAAGAGAGAGAGAAAGAAAGAACAGAGAGAAAAAAGAACAGAGAGCGAGAAAGAAAGAACAGAGAGCGAGAAAGACTAGAGAGAGAAAGAAAGACTAGAGAGAGAGCCAGAGGCGTAGCTAGGGTTTTGGTTTAGTGGGGGCGAAACTTCTGAGTGGGCCCCTAATCAGAGAACCTCAGCAAATGACCGCACTGTTGCCAAAAATAATCTATATATAAAAAGACCAATATTGATATTACCGCCATATGGTCTGTGGTAAATAATACCAGTCCTACAGAACATATAATAGATTACAGCACAGGTACAGATAATGACTTACCGCTGATGTTCTTTCTCATGGAATTGTTCACTTTTCATTTCTTTTCCATCTGGCCCAGACCGACATGACGACTTCTCCAGCCAGGACTCGACTGCAGAGATTACAACAAAGACACATTTCACTTCTCATATTTTTAGCACTGTCTTGGTCACCAATTGGACTATTCTCAACCTGCACAAACTCCTCATCCTGCTGATACCCCAATACTGAGTCGCTGCTGCCATATGTGTCCCTATTTCTGCACCTGATACCCCAATACTGAGCCGCTGCTGCCATATGTGTCCCTATTACTGCACCTGATACCCCAATACTGAGCCGCTGCTGCCGTATGTGTCCCTATTACTGCACCTGATACCCCAATACTGAGCCGCTGCTGCCGTATGTGTCAATATTACTGCACGTGATACCCCAATACTGAGCTGCTGCTGCCGTATGTGTCCCTATTACTGCACGTGATACCCCAATACTGAGCTGCTGCTGCTGCCGTATGTGTCCCTATTACTGCACCTGCTGTGTGGTTCTGTGTGACCTCTAAATTTTAAAGCACCCCTCTAGAATATAGTAATGCCGGGTGCAAGTGCCCTAGAAAACAGTGACCAAATTTTGTCCCCTAGACTGTAATAATGCCCTGTGTGCCCCTTTGACAGTCACAGTAACCCGAGTTCCCCTATAACAATAAGTGTCCACTTTACATTTAATAATGTCCCAAGTCTCCCCCTGTACATCTCCCCTATACACAGAATAATGCCCCTCACTGGATATATACTGACCCCTTAATGTCCCCAAACTATTTAATGGGTCCAACACTGTATGATGGCCCCTAGATAGCATCCATACAGCATAATACACCAGATAGTCCTCAATATAGTATAATGCACCCCCATAGGCAGCCTCTATATTATAATAAACCCCCATAGGCAGAGTCTATAATATAATGCACCACCATAGGCAGCCGCTATATTATAATGCACCCCCATAGGCAGCCTCTGTAGTATAATGCATCCCCATAGGGAGTCTCTGTAGTATAATGCACCCCCCATATACAGCCTCTGTAGTATAATGCACCCCCATTAAAAAAAAAAAAAACAATACTCACCTCCCGGCTCCTGTGCTGCTCACTGTTCTCCCTCTCAGCGTCTGACAGCGGGCGCCGGCAGGTGATGTCATCGCGCCCGCTGTCAGACGCTGAGAGGGGGATTACGGGAGAGAAGGAGTTCTCGCTCCTTCTCTCTCTATGCGGTCAGCTGTATCGGCTGGATGCCGATACAGCTGACCCTCCGATGACGGGTGGGGGGCCCACTGCTGGCACCGGGCCCCCCCAACGCCTGTTCAGGCCCCATAGCTTCTGGGCGGCAGAGCAGGAAGATCGATTCTCCCTGCTCTGCCGCAGAATGTAACTGTATCGGCGTGCTGTGCACGCCGATACAGTTACTGTAGCGTAGCTCCGGGTGGGCCCCCTCAGAGCGCGGGGCCCGGGGCCACCGCCCCCTCTGCCCCGCGACCTATCCTTTCAAATCAGGGCCCACCACGCAGGAGCTGGGGCCCACCGGAGGTTTCTCCGGTGTCCCGGTGGCTCAGTCCGACCCTGCTTGCCAGCCTGATAATACCAGGCCACAGCAGTCTGCTTATCTTTGCTGGTTAACAAAAATAGGGGATCCCCTCGAAAAAAATTGGCGTGGGGTCCCCCCTATTTTTGTTAACCAGCCAGATGAAGCAGAACGCTGAGGCCTGGATTTTCAGGCTGTTAAGGATCCAATATCCATGGACCTTGCCAGCCTGATAATACCAGGCCACAGCAGTCTGCATATCTTGGCTGGTTAACAAAAATAGGGGATCCCCTCGAAAAAAAAACGGCGTAGGGGTCCCCCTATTTTTGTTAACCAGCCAAGTAAAATGCAGACTGCTGCGGCCTGGTATTAAAAGACTGTCAAGGCCCATGGATTTTGGCCCTCAACAGCCTGATAATACCAGGCTACAGCAGCCCCACATTTGGCGCATCAAAAGATGTGCCAATTGTGGCACTTTACCCGGCTCTTCCCACTGCCCTGTAGCGGTGGCAAGTGGGGTAATAAGGGGTTAATGTCACCGTTGATTGCATGGTGACAATAAGCCCGGTTAATAATGGATAGGCGTCAATAAGACACCGATCCATTATTAATCCCAAAGTTTTTAAATGTATAAAAAAAGACAAAGCAAGAAAAAAGTCTTTTAATGATATAAAAGAGACAACACAGTTTTCATTTCTTTTATTATACTCTCATTCCTGCGACGCCATCGATCTCCTGTAAAAAAAGGAAAAAAACAAACCAACAGTATACCACCTGTCCGACGCAGTCCATAGTAACGACAGTCCCACGACGATCCAGCTCTGCTACATCGCAATGACAGGCAGAGCCTGTCATCGCGACGCAGCACAGCTGATTACCTGCTTCCCCGGCGGTGACGTCATCGGACTGACTGCTTTACGGCCGGGATTACCCAGCAGTCACTGCAGTTATCGCGAGAAACTGCATGTGACCGCCGGGGAAAGATGATGGCGGCCATCAAGCAGTCCAGGCCGTGACCGCCGGAGATCTTCTGCCAGGTAAGTGCCGCTGACTCCTGACAGACCCGACCGACTGACAGTGACAGTGACAATTCCGATTCCGGTATCCGATAAGACGACAATATCGGAACTCGGAATCGAAAGTCCGATACAGCTAATATCGGCCGATACCCGATATTTGCAGTATCGTATCGCTCATCCCTAATGGTCATACTACAAAAAAATGGTGAAAAGAATAGTTTAATAAAGTTTAATACGAAGTTTTCAACAACTTTCAAAATCTATTTTTTTATGCGTTTTTAGTTTTAAAGTGACTTGAGGTTTTCCCTCTAAGTATTTAAAATTACATTCAAAAGATTGTTAACCCTTCAGGTGCTTCATAGCAATTACTGCAAACTAGAATGGAAAATTGAAAAATTAGATTCTTCGTACTAAAATGTTGCTTTAGACTCAAATTTTTCATTTTCACAAACTGAGAAAAAAATACACTCAAAAATTTGTCAGTCAGTTTCTTCTGAAATCAACGATTTCACATATGCGGTTACAATCTGTTTGGGTAAATGGCATGTCTCAGAAGGGAGGGTGTGCCATTTGACTTTTGTAATACAAATTTTGCTGAAATGTTGTGAACACCATGTCGCACTTGCAGATCATTTGAGGTGCCAAAATAGTACAATCTCTCCATACTCCAAGAAATTACACCCATCAAGGCATCCATCCAGTGCTGTAGTGGCCATTTTGAACCCAAATGTGCTTCACAAAGGGTTTATAACATTGGGCTGTGAAAATGAAATTACTTATTAATGCTTTTATTCCCAAATTTTTCTTTTTACTGTTTGTTCATATGGCAAGTCTTGGAAGGAAAGAAACACTATTTTGGCTTTTGAAACTCAAATTTGACAGGAATAATTTGTGGATGCCACTTGCAGAGTCCCTGTGGCACTAGAACACTAGATAAACCTCAAAGTAACCTTTCAAAACTACCCATTCCTCAGAGAATTTGTCAGTGAACATAATGCGTATTTTTACCCATAAGTTTCACCATTTTTTTTTTTTTAATCAATGGCCTGTATGAAAAAGAAAAATGTTGCCTTTATTACAATAAGTATGTGTAGCTTAAAATGTTTAATAAAAAGTGCCCTGTAATACGCTATTTGTCACAAGAGCAGCAGTATTCTATATCTGGTCTGTTTGGGCATACAGCAGGGCTCACAAGAGGTGGACCGCCATTTGGCTGCTGTGGCACATATTTTCTTGGAGTATGTTGTGGGCATTTTTTTTTTCCATTACACTCAGGAAATACATGTACGGGTTATTAATTTGACCCCACTGGTGTATTCCTGAAATTAACGTGCAGTGGATGTTACATAATGAAAATTACAAATGTGTCATGTTGTTGTCTAATTTATAGTGCCCAGCTCATGCTTCTGGAGACCTCCACGCATAAATTATTATTTTTACCGTATATACTCGAGTATAAGCCGACCCCCCTAATTTTGCCACAAAAAACTGGGAAAACTTATCGACTCGTATAAGCCTAGGGTGGAAAATGAGATTATGCCCCATACGCAGTCCCATGTATTATGCCCCCACAAGATGCTCTATGTATTGTGCCCCATATGCTGCCCCATGTATTATGCCCCACAAGATGCTCCATAGATTGTGCCCCATATGCTGCCCATGTATTATGCCCCCATAGATGCTCCATAGATTATGCCCCCATAGATGCTCCATAGATTATGCCCCCATAGATGCTCCATAGATTCTCCATAGATTATGCCCCCATAGATTATGCACCTATAGATGCTCCATAGATGCCCCATAGTATAGGTCCCTTATGCTGCCGCAGCTGCTGCGACCAAAATGAAAAAAAGACATACTCTCCTCTCGTCGCTGGGGACCAGGTGCCGGTGTCCTGAGCAGGCGGGGACACCGGCGCTCTATAGGGGACATGTGCCGGTGTCACCGCTCGCTCAGGGCCCCGGCACCTGAGCGATTTACCTGTTACTGGGTCCACCGCTGAGCGCCGCTGTCTTCCGGGTCCTCCAGCAGTGAATGCTCAGGCAGAGGGCGCGGCGCGCACAAACTACGTCATCGCGCCCTCTGCCTGAACATTCACAGCTAGAGAGGACACCGCAGCGAGCAGCGGTGGAACGGGGACAGGTAAATATCACATATACTCACCCCTCCGCCGGTGCGTCTCTGCAGCCCCTGCTCTTCTCCCGCGGTCTCCGGCGCCAGTGTTAAGCGGTCACGTGGTACCGCTCATTAAAGTCATGAATATGTGCATATTCATGACTTTAATGAGCGGTACCACCTGACCGCTGAACACAGGCGCCGGAGACCGTGGGAGAAGAGCAGGGGGCTGCAGAGACGCGCCGGCGGAGGGGTGAGTATATAGCACAGCTGCGCTCCGCCGACCCCCTGGTATATGACTCGAGTATAAGCCGAGAGGGGAACTTTCAGCCCTAAAAAAGGGGCTGAAAATCTCGGCTTATACTCGACTATATATGGTATTTATTTATATAGCGCCATTAATTCCATGGTGCTGTACATGAGAAGGGGTTACATGCAAAGTTGTAAATTTGTTTACTGTAAACGATATCTATAATGACAGACTGGTACAGAGGGGAGAGGACCCTGTCCTTGCAGACTTTCATTTTACGTGATAATGGGGAAGAAACAGAAGGTCAGGGGTGCGGCAGCTCTGGTTGTGTTGGCGAGGCGGCAGCTCTGGTTGTGTTGGCGAGGCGGCAGCTCTGGTGGTGTTGGTTGCGGGGCGGCAGCTCTGGTGGTGTTGGTTGTGGGCGGCAGCTCTAGTGGTGGCGGTGCAGCAGCTCTGGTGGTGGCGGCGGGGCGGCAGCTCGGGTGGTGGTGGCGAGGCGGCAGAATGGTTATTGCAGGCCGTAGGCTTTCCTGAAGAGATGGGTTTTTAATTGTTAAATGGGCTGTCTAGGACTTAACAGTTGATGACCTATCTCAACACAAGATCAGTGGGTGTCTGACACATCCATCAGATCTGAAAACTGGTCCGGCAGCAGCCAGAACTAAGCGATGTACGAGCAGAACACAGCAGCACTCCGTTAATTGCTTATTGGTCGCTGCATAGAGCTGCGCTTCAGTGGGAGCTAAAGCGCATGACTTGATATCGGCCATTAAGCAATGTACAGGACTTTTATGTTCTGCTCATACATCGCTTTGTTCATACTCATGTATTGAAGCTGTCACTGGTTGACCTTGAGGTAATTGCTTGGCATACTATGGCAACCATTGGAACCCCACAGGGTGCCAATAGGATTAATGGGCATCTGTCAGGATCACCTTTCTTAAACTGTCTATATGAGCATGCAGGCCATAGAAAGATGAATAAACTGATACCTTCATATCTGTGAAAGGCTGTCTTTTTGCAGAGGAATACACATTTTTCTTAATATGTAAATGAGCTATCAATATCTATAGGACGAACACAGATCAGCATAAGAATCTGCCTCCTGAGCTTATTTAAAATTAAAGTATAGTGTGAGGCATGTAGATCAGGAGAGCAGACTGTCAGTCATTACACGTCTCACTCTGGTATCTTGCCCACCTATCATTTAAAATAAGCTCTGAATTCAGATTCTCAGGGAGATCGGTGTTCAGTCGATAGATCTTAACAGCTCATTTACATATTAAGCAAAATGTGTATCTCTCTGAAATTAGATTTCTGATCAGATGTAAAAGATATATAATTTTATTCAGTTTCCTATTACCGGCATACCCATATATATAGACGTCAGATTCTCTTCAAAGAAACACTCTTTTATCTTAACCCCTTTCTGCCATCAGACGTACTATTCCATCCATGTGCCCTGGGACTTAAGTCCCAAGGACAGAATAGTACGTCATACCGGTCAGGGGTGGGGGGGAGAGCGCAGCTGATCGCGACCGGGTGTCAGCTGATTATCACAGCTGACACCCGGCACTAAGTGCCAGGAGACGTCACGGACGTACTCATGAGAAATTGCACAACTTTATCTGTCCATTTTCTCCTTTTACCCTTGTGAAAATAAAAAAAATTGTTTGTAAAAGATCATTTTTGTGATTAAAAATGTAAATGTTCATTTTTTCCTTCCACGTTGCTTCAACTCCTATGAAGCACCTGAAGGGTTAATAAAGTTCTTGAATGTGATTTTGAGTACCTTAAGGGGTACATTTTTTTAGAATGGTGTCACTTTTGGGTCTTTTCTGCCATACAGACCCCTCAAAGTGACTTCAAATGTTATGTGGTCCCTTAAAAAAATGGTTTTGTAATTTTTGTTGAAAAAAATGAGAAACTGCTGGTCAACTTTTAACCCTCATAAATTCCTAACAAAAAAAAATTTTGGTTCTAAAATTGTGCTGATGTAAAGTAGACATGCGGGAAATGTTATTTAGTAACTATTTTGTGTGACATCTGATTTCAGGGAATAAAAATTCAAAGTTTGAAAATTGCAAAATTTTCGCCATATTTCATTTTTTTCAAAAATAAACGCAAGTTATATCAAAGAAATGTTACCACTATCATGAAGTACAATATGTCACGAGAAAACAGTCTCAGAATCATGAAAATCCGTTGAAGCGTTCCAGAGTTATAATCTCATAAAGAGACAGTGGTCAGAATTGTAAAAATTGGCCTGGTCATTAACGTGCAAACCGCCCGTGGGGGTTAAGAGGTTAATATAATACAATCATCATACTGTACAGCACAGTGTACTTACAATTGCTCATTTTCCCTTCTACCTGGCTAATTATTCTCTTTTCCATTTGGTCTATGACATTATGTGATTAAAAACCGACTAGTTGAATCCTTCTAAGCTCTATGTAAAAACAGGAGGTCAATTTTCATTGTATGAGTCATAAATCACTGCAAAACTCACTGATAGGGGAGAGGAGGCAGCAGCTGGAACAGGAGTTGAAGAGGGGATGATAAATACAGGGACAAGAGACTTCCTGTTTCTACTTAGAGCAGGGAAAAGAGATTTAGCTGGGTGGAAAGGCAAAATGAGCAATTGTAAGTACACAGTGCTATATAATATTAAACCTTTTCTGACATCAGACTTAATATTCGTTCATGCGACCTGGGCCAATTTGACCATGAACTGAATATTACGTCTAAGTGATCGGCTGCGCTCACGGGGGATCGCTGCCGGGTGTCTGCTGATTCTGACAGTGGACACCCGGCGCTAGGTGCCAGGAGACGTCACAGACCGCTCCCGGCACTAACCCCCGAAATACTGCGATCAAACAAGATCGCAGCATTCCAGAAGCCTGCACAGGGGCTGGCAGACCCTCTGCCTTTGGATTGGAGACCCCGCGGCTCACCAGAGCTAGGAAACTTGCTGGTCATGCGCAGTGCATGATCAGCAAGTCTCCCTGTCAGTGCAGCGCTGACAGCTTCTATGGCATGCAGATGGTGCTTCATCTGAATGCTATAGAAGTGATCAGCCTGCAAAAAATGATTGTCCAATAGTGGGACTAAGTAAAAAAAAATTAGGAAAAAGTGATACATTTTTTTTTAAATAATTGTAAAAATATTTTTTAAAAAAAATAATAAAATATATATTATATCACTAAATAAATATTTGAATGAAAAAAATATAAACAATAAAAGTACACATATTTGGTATTGCCGCGTCCGCAACGACCCGACCTATAAAACTGTCCAACTAGTTAACCCCTTTAGTGAACACCATAAAGCATTGTTTTTTGCTTTTTTTTATCATCATACCGCTGAACAAAAAGTGGAATAACACGCGATCAAAAAGACGGATTGACGTAAACATGGTACTACTGAAAATGTCATCTTGTCCTGCAAAAAAAACGAGCCGCCATACAGCTCCATCAGCGGAAAAATAAAAAAGCTATAGCTCTCAGAATAAAGTGATGCAAAAACAATTTTTTCTATAAAATTGTTTTCATTATATAAAACCGCCAAAACATTAAAAAATATAAATGAGGTATCTCTGTAATCGTACTGACCCGAAGAATAAAACTGCCTTATACATTTTACCACACACAGAATGGTATAAAACCACCCCAAAAAAGAAATTCATGAATTGCTTGTTTTTGCTCATTTTGTCTACCAAAAATCAGAATAGACAACAATCAAAAAATTTCATGTGCCCGAAAATTGTACTAGTAAAAATGTCAGCTCATCCCACAAAAAACAAGACCTCACATGAAAGTATGGAAAAAATATACCGTAGCTTTCAAAATGTCGTGATGCAAAAACTATTTTTTTTGCAATAAAAAGCGTCTTTTAGCATCTGTGACAGTTGACAAACATAAAAACCCCGCTATGAGGCCTATTTCACACGTCCTGATAATTCCGGTACCGGAGATGTCAGTGTCCGTGTTTGTAATATGTGTGGCATGTGTGTGCCGCATCAGTATCACACGAACGGGCGCCAGGGAAGAAGTGTTGCAGTAAGTGCTGTTCCCCGGCGCTGGGTGCTGAACACGGCTCTCATCATTCTCCCCTGCTCTGCCGGCAATCGACGCGAGCAGGGGAGAATGATGAGAGTTTAATTTAAGTGATAAGAGACAGCAGGCGACAGCTGATGGGATTATTACTCCCATCAGCCTACCCCTGCTGCTGTTAATGACAGTGACGGCAGGAGCAGCTGATGGGGGTATTCATCAGCCGCAGCCTGCGCTATATAATGCAAAAAACGGCATTCCCCTGTATTTTCTATTACCAGCTGGAGGCTGGAATCCTCATCTGTCAGCTTTAGCAGGGTTGGTTATCAGGAATAGAGGGGTCCCCACGCTGTTTTTTTAAATTATTTTAAAAAAAAATTTTCAAAAAACTAAGTGAGGTCTCCCCTATATTTACAACCAGCCTTACAAAAGCTCACAGCTGGGGGCTGTTATTCTCAGGCTGGTAAGGGCCCATTGATATAGGCCTCCCAGCCTAAAAATAGAAGCTGCGGCTTCCCAGAAAAGGCTTATTTATTAGATTCACCTATTTTGGCACTTTTCCTGGCTCTTCCCACTTTCCCTGTAGCGGTGGCAAGTGGGGTAATATTTGTGGGTTGATGTCACATTTCTATCGCCAGGTGACAACAAGCCCACAGCTTAGCAATAGAGAAGCGTCTATAAGACACCTATCCATTACTAATCCTATAGTTGTATTGTAAATAAACATAGCCAGAATAAAGTCCTTTAATTGACAAAATGACACAGACACCTTTAATATTCTCAATTAAACCACACTTGGAACCTCACCTTTTCCACTGAAGCCCTCGATCTCCTGTTATAAAAGTAAAAAAACCAAGCAACAATATACCATACCTGTCCGTCGTTCTGTCCCATGCCGTAATCCATGTCTGGGGGATATATGGGAGATACTTAGATTTCAACCTGGACGGTGCCAAGATGCGACCGTCCACGCTGAGAACCACTGGTGAGTGAACTGCTGGGAATGCAGCGTCAGTAATCGGTTGGTGACGTCATAGAGGTTACCTCCAGTCAAAAGGCTCTGTTCCCAGCCGGGCTGAGCTGCGGTGAGATCCGGGGTGACTTATAAAATTCAAATACCAGGAAACAGTAGATTAGTTTCAAAAAGGGGGCACTTGTTGGGCATTGCCACTGTTAATGCACATCAGTGGCTCTCCAAACGCGACATGACGCCCCCAGACCATTCCATCAAAGTCTGCATTCCAAAACGTCACTACTTCCATTCCAAGCCCCGACGTGTGCCCATACAGTAGTTTTCTCCCACTTATGGGGTCCAATTTCTACTGTTACCCTTGGGAAAATCAAAAATTGGGGACTAAAATATCATTTTTGTTGAAAAAAAAATATGATTTTTTTATTTTCACGGCCGTGGTTTATAAACTTAAGTGAAACACTTGGAGGTTCAAAGTTCTCACCAGACCTAGATAAGTTCCTTAGGTGGTCTAGTTTCCAAAATGGGGTCACTTGTGGGGGCTTTTCACTGGCTAGGCACATCAGAGGCTCTCCAAATGCGACATGGCGTCTGTTCTCAATTCCAGCCAATTTTGCATTGAAAAAGTCAAATGGTGCTCCTTCCCTTCCGAGCTCTGCCATGCGCTCAAACAGTGGTTTACCTGCACATATGGGGTATCCGCGTACTCAGGACATATTGCACAATAACTTTTGGGATCCAATTTCTCCTGTTTACCCTTGGTAAAATAAAAAAAAAGGTGGATCTGAAGTAAATTTTTTGTGAAAAAAGTTAAATGTTCATTTTTTTTTTTTTTTTTTTTAAACATTCCAAAAATTCCTGTGAAGCACCAGAAGGGTTAATAAACTTATTGAATGTGGTTTTGAGCACCTTGAGGGGTGCAGTTTTTAGAATGGTGTCACTTTTGGGTATTTTCTATCATATAGACCCCTCAAAGTGACTTCAAATGTGATGTGGTCCCTAAAAAAAAATGGTGTTGTAAAAATGAGAAATCGCTGTTCAACTTTTAACCCTTATAACTTCCTAGCAAAAAAAAAAATTTTGGTTCCAAAATTGTGCTGATGTAAAGTAGACATGTGGAAAAATTTACTTATTAAGTATTTTGTGTGACATACCTCTGTGATTTAAGGGCATGAAAATTCAAATTTGGAAAATTGCGAAATTTTCTAAAAAATTTCCATCTTTTTCACAAATAAACTAAAGTCATATCAAAGAAATTTTACCACTATCATGAAGTACAATATGTCACGAGAAAACAATGTCAGAATCACCGGGATCCATGGAAGCGTTCCAGAGGTTACCTCATAAAGGGACAGTGGTCAGAATTGTAAAAATTGGCCCGGTCATTACCATGCAAACCACCATTGGGGGTTAAGGGGTTAAGAGAATAAAAACTATGATGGAAATGCTTCTTTAAGGAAAAAGCACTGTCCCTCAACTAACCAGCAAGATTGTAATATCAATATTAAAACTATGCAAGAGGTTAAACGGCTGTAATTGGTGCTACCACCAATTGTAGCCATTAAAACACATGAGAAAATGCGATCAAACTAGTCCAATGCGTAATAAAAACATACTTTATTGTACAAAATACAAAAACACTTGGTAATACAAAAATGAGGACAGGATAACAAGAATAAAGGGAGAAATGGCGTCTCCAAGGCTTGGGTGGTTACCTAGGTAACTCTCTGAGCTTGACGCTGGGGCCACGCTGTGGTGTGAGTCACTGGGACGGCGGATTCGTCACTTCCGGTCGCGGCTCTGCCACTTCCGGTATGACGATATTTAAAGTCCTTCTGTATTATCCACGCTGTGCCCCGAAGAAGGAGTTTCCTCCGAAACGCGCGTCGGGCCGGGATATCGATCGCTGTGTTAGTCCCTGCTCCCCTGACACCATCAGGTATACTAGCCGCTTGAATATGCTCCTATTATATACATGCGATATTGCACATCATGTGCTACATGCATAAAAGCACTAATCCTGATGTATAGTATGTCTGATATACCTTGTAACCTAGTGGTTGTTGCTCCCAAAGCCTGATTGTTTTATATAAATGCCGGCTATTATATTTGATTATCTATATCGGTGCAATGGGTATTACTTCCAACCATTAGTTAATAATAATGCGATGTCCAGGGTGTAGCCATATTTTGATATATGTCTATATAATTATTTAGATACTTACTACTATTTTTGGGACTGTTCCTTTGATCCATCCCCCTTTTTTCCATATTGGTTGGATTGCGATGCAGGAGTTTGTACCCATTTCTCCCTTTAGGCCGGCGTCACACTGGCGACAGAATCGGACGACTGCAATGCAATGAAAAATCGTATTGCAGTCTGCCCTATGTTAATCTATGGAGCAGCTCCCAGTATCAGATTTTTTGTGGTCCGTTTTAAACGTCCGTGTGCAATCGCAGCATGCTGCGATTGTCACCGATTGTGGGTCGACTATCGCCAATGCAAGTCTATGGGAGCGATGAAAAATGTGATTACAAACGGACCACACGTGTGACTTGCGATGAAATCGCATTGGTGTCCTTTAGAAAAGCCGGCAATTCATCCCCGGCTATACTGTAAAATCACACTGACAGCTTTAATAAAGAATAGAAAGAATAGATATACACACATAGAATACATATATATATATATATATATGTAATTGTGACATGTATATATATATATATATATATATTTATATTATAGCTCTCAATTATTAACCTGCCTTAAGGTCACCTTTCAATACTAAGGTGACATTAAGGTGAGATTATTAACCCATTCGCCACCGCTACAGGGCAATGGGAATAGACGGGCAAAGTGCCAGAAAGGGCGAATCTAATTATAGATTTGCCCTTTCTGGGGTGTTTGGGGGCAGATGTTAGTAGCCAGGGGGGGCACCAAAAAAATGTACCCTCCCTAGGCTGTTATTATCTGCCCCCACTCGCTTGCTTTGTCTGTCTGGTGGAGAAAATACAGCGGGAGCCCACCTTTTTTTTTTCAACGAATTTACACCTTTAATTAACCCCTACATGTCTGAAATACACTCATGTAATTGTAAGTTCTAAACCAATATCAAAATACAGGAAATGACATGGTTAACTGTGTGGAAACAATGTATCATTTCATGTCGGCTTCTGTGATTTCACAAAAGCCGGCAATTGAATTAGCGGCTATAACAGTATGTAGAAGTCTAGGAACTATAAATATATGTATATATACATGTCACAATGACATGTGTATGTATATATATATATAATATATATATATATATGTGTGTTCTATGTGTATATATCTATTCTTTTTTTTGTGATTGAAATACTATTCTTTTGGATCCATTATATGTCAGTTTTGCAAGCCTGCGAGAAATTCTCGCAAGTCGGATGAAAATCGGATGTTACAAGGTACACACACATGCGACTAAATCACATCTTTGAAGGAAAATCGGATGCCAGAAGGATGTGTGATGTTTGCATTTTGATCAGACAATCGACCGTCTAAAACGGACCGATTTTTTGTGGTTGTGTGTGACGCCGGCCTTATTCTTGTTATCCTGTCCTCATTTTTGTATTACCAAGTGTTTTTGTATTTTGTACAATAAAGTATGTTTTTATTACGCATTGGACTAGTTTGATCGCATTTTTTGAGTTTTTCTCATGTGTTTGTTTGGTCTGTTTTTGCGATAGTCCCAATTTTTTCATCCTATGTACATCAGCTATTACTGTGAGCATTATGTCTCTATAGTCAAAATGTATATATATAAATGCTGATTCTGCTGTTTGGCGGTTTAATTCAATTGTAGCCATTGCAGAAGGTTGTCAGCTATGATATACTGATGACACCATCAGCTAATGAAGCCTGCTCTGCTTCTGAGCCATAGTGATAATCATGCTGTAACATGTACAGCGATAAGCAGGAATGTTGTACATGTAAATCGGATGTTGGGAAGGGGTAAAATCTATTCTACTTTTGCAGGTGAACCTGCATTTTACAATGTAGTGGTATGTGATCAGTCCGTAGGCAAGTTTTTAGCTTTATTTTCATCTATTCTTGAAATGGGTCTTATTCATTCACTTTGAACAGTTTAGTTTGTTCTCCATAGAATAAATTGTGGCTAAAAAGCACCTGCATAATTCAGAGTCTTTATAAATGGTTAAAAGAGCTCACACTAAATTACCCATAATTATCTCAAAGACACTCTTGTGTTTGATGAAATATGCAGCCTTTCTATTCTCATTTTATTATAAGCCTAAACTGCTTTGCCAGTATTTTATATTCTATCTCAAATGAGGAGTAAGAAAATTGCAACTTTGGGCTTTAACTATCCAGAATTGAATATGCATATTACCTTTGCAAGATCAATAAAGCAGGAACTCTACCGGACACAGACTAAGGAAGAGAATATTCGCCCAAGGTTATGTGCAATCCCTGCTTAGCTGTTTCTTTGTGTATGTATGTGTATATGCACTCCTCAAAAAAATAAGGGGAACACTCAAATAACACATCCTAGATCTAAATGAATGAAATATTCTCATTGAATACTTTGTTGTGTACAAAGTTGAATGTGCTGTCAACATAATCACACAAAAATCATCAATGGAAATCAAATTTTTGAACCAATGGAGGCCTGGATTTGGAGAGACCCCCAAAATTAAAGTGGAAACAAGTCAAAATAATGCTCAGTATTGTGTGTGGCCTTCACGTGCCTGTATGACCTCCCTACAACGCTTGGGCATGCTCCTGATGAGGTTGCGGATATTCTCCTGAGGGATCTCCTCCTAGACCTGGACTAAAGCATCCTCCAACTCCTGGACAGTCTGTGGTGTAATGTGACGTTGGTGCATGGAGCGAGACGTGCTGTCCCAGGTGTGCTCAATCGGATTCAGGTCTGGGGAACGGGCAAGCCAGTCCATAGCTTTAGTGCCTTCATCTTGCAGGAACTGCTGACACACTCCAGCCACATGAGGTCTGGCATTGTCCTAAATTAGGAGGAACCCAGGGCCAACCGCAAGAGTATATGGTCTCACAAGGGGTCTAAGGATCTCATCTCGGTACCTAATGGCAGTCAGGCTACTTCTGGCGAGCACATGAAGGGTCGTGTGGCCCCTCCAAAGAAATGCCACCCCACACCATTACTGACCCACTGCCAAACCGGTCATGCTGAAGGATGTTGCAGGCAACAGATCCTTCTCCTTGGCATCTCCAGACTGTCACGTCTGTCACATGTGCTGAGTGTGAACCTCCTGCCTGCATATATACTAAGTAAGACTCCATAAAGAGTACAGGTAATTAAACAGGAAAGCAGTTTTTTAAGGTCCATATGACAAAGGGATATGTACCCATAGATGAAGAAGTGAAGAGGTCTCCTTTGTCCACAGGAAGCATATCCTGAGTTGAAATGGAAACTTTACATCTGCAGTCAAGTCAGTTCATTGCCGATGGGAAGTTATGAATATTGTGGTTTGTATAAATCAAATATTGGTAGGACGTACATTTTCAACTTCAGGACTAACCGAGGAAGAATATGCATATTTTTCATAACACTGACACATGCTCATAAGCCCCAAATCCATAGTAGAAAGATTGCCATGTTTCCTACCTAAAAAGGAAAGCTAAAATCCCCATAAAAATATGGCGGCAATATCCAACGCCTCTAATCGTCAGGAGTGAAGATATCATAAATATTGGGAATATCATAATTTTTGGAAACTGAAGCCACATTCCATGACCAGCCTTGTTGTGAATCATCATGGTGAGGTAGGGTGGGTATAAATTTAGGTGCTGATTAAAGGACAGGGCGAATTATGATCTGTTCCATGCAGAGAGATGCATATCATTCTATGCATGATTCTCATTTACTGGATGTTTCCAATTGAAGTGCTAAGCTGAGCTATCTCTGTGACCAGTGTAGTAGGTTTCTTTAACCGTTTATTTTATGTAATTGTATGTGCTGTATTGTTTTGTCCCCTTTGCAAAATCTTTTGTATAGTTTTTATAAATACTGCCTAGCGTTCTGGATTAAATATAAAATGTAATAGTTCTGTTCCTTTTGCCAGAGTCAGTGACCACACGAGTTAGTGAACGCGTAGTCGAGGTAGTCGATTCCAGTGCTTCTAAAATGTCGTTCAATATGCCAAGTTGGTTAAAAATGGAATTTGACACTGTCCAACATTGAAACCTAATGAGTAAATTAGGGTCCATAGAATTTGTAAATTAAGGTTTATAAGTTGATTGAAAACTGGCTAAATGAGCACTTTGGTGAGTTTTGGTGAGGACTGGAACTGTTAGGCCGACTGTATTTCTATGCAGAAGCACACTCCGGTCCGAGTGTCGGTGGTAGCGCCGGGTGTTGATGCGAGAGACTCGCATGAGAATCGTGTGAGTTTCTCGCAAGTGTGACATCAGCCTTACTCTAAATGTCCACTGGTTATAAGTGGTGTACCCCAAGGTTCAGTGCTCAGCTGGAATATGCAGTTCAGTTCTGGGCCTTAGTTTACTAGAAAGTATTCTCTGGAGCTGCTATAAAACATACAAAGAGCCACAAAACTGATAACAGCAGAAGTCTAAGGGGGGGGAACATGATTAACTTGTACAACCCCTTCAAAAGGTAATGGGGCACTCCTCCTGCCTCTGAATGGAAGTTTCATCTCCATAGTACAAGAGCCTTCTTTATTCCACAGATTAATAGTACTTATGATAAAGAAATCATCTACCTCAGCATCTGGTCACGATGAGAACAGTTGATGGTTTAAAAAAAACACCTCGTTGCTGCTTTTTTTTTTTTTTTTTTTTTTTAAAGTCCTGTAGAGCAACAATTGGAATCAGGGAAGAAAGATTAGCTCTTGTGGGTCAGACTGGATCATGCACTGTGGCTGTATATATACTACTTTCCCATCCCACGGTTGGACTTGATGGACATTTGGTATTTTTCAATAACTTACTACCACTCCTTTAGGAGCTTCAGAGTTGAGTCCTAGTTAATTGGTGTTTTTCCCTCTATACATCACCTATCACACAAACTTAGATCAGGTGTAGGGAACCTCCAGCCTGCTGGCTGCATTCGGCCTCCAATGACAATTTCTGCGGCTCCCTGGCAGTTTCCAGTGCTTGGGCAGGTAGTTGTGTTTTGCTGGCTGACGGTCTTTTAACCCCCCACTTGTACAGTCATTGCCAAAAGTTTTGAGAATGACACAAATATTAATTTTTACAAAGTCTACTGCTTCACTTTTTCTAATGGCAATTTGCATATACTCCAGAATGTTATAAAGAGTGATCAGCTTAACAGCAATTACTTGCAAAGTCAATATTTGGCTAGAAAATGAACTTTATCCCCCAAAACACATTTCAACATCATTGCAGCCCTGCCTTAAAAGGACCAGCTAACCTCTTTCAGTGATTTCTCCATTAACACAGGTGTGGGTGTTGATGTGGACATGGCTGGAGATCAATCTGTCATGATTAAGTAAGAATGACACCACTGGACACTTTAAAAGGAGGCTGGTGCTTGGCATCATTGTTTCTCTTCTGTTAACCATGGTTATCTCTAAAGAAATTCGTGCAGTCATCATTGCAATGCACAAAAATGGCCTAACAGGGAAGAGTATCGCAGCTAGAAAGATTGCAGCTCAGTCAACAATCTATCGCATCATCAAGAACTTCAAGGAGAGAGGTTCCATTGTTGCCAAAAAGACTCCAGGGTGCCCAAGAAAGACCAGCAAGCGCCAGGACCGTCTCTTAAAAGTGTTTCAGCTGCGGGATCGGGCTACCAGCAGTGCAGAGCTTGCTCAGGAATTGCAGCAGGCAGGTGTGAGTGCATCTGCACGCACTGTGAGGCGGAGACTCTTGGAGCAAGGCCTGGTCTCAAGAAGGGCAGCAAAGAAGCCACTTCTCTCCAGAAAAAACATCATGGACAGACTGATATTCTGCAAAAGGTACAGGCAGTGGACTGCTGAGGACTGGGGTAAAGTTATTTTCTCTGATGAATCCCTTTTTCGATTGTTTGGGACATCAGGAAAACGCATCATTCGGAGAAGACAAGGTGAGCGCTACCACCAGTCTTGTCTCATGCAAACTGTTAAGCATCCTGAAACCATTCATGTGTGGGGTTGCTTCTCAGCCAAGGGAATCGGCTCTCTCACAGTCTTGCCTAAAAACACAGCCATGAATAAAGAATGGTACCAGAATGTCCTCCAAGAGCAACTTCTCCCAACCCTCCAAGAGCAGTTTGGCGATCAACAATGTCTTTTCCAGCATGATGGAGCACCTTGCCATAAAGCAAAGGTGATAACTAAATGGCTCAGGGAACAAAACATAGAGATTTTGGGTCCATGGCCTGGAAACTCCCCAGATCTTAATCCCATTGAGAACTTGTGGTCAATCATCAAGAGACGGGTGGACAAACAAAAACCTAAAAATTCTGACAAAATGAATACAGTAAAGATGTATATCTTCGTACCGTGTTAGCCAGTAGATAGAAAAATATTTAGAGTTGAGAGTCCTCAGTGGTTGATACCTTTTAATGGCTAACTGAAAAGATGGTAACAAATTGCAAGCTTTCGAGACTACTCAGGTCTCTTCATCAGGCTGAACTAATACAAAATCTGAAGAATCACATATTTATACACAAAAACACAGAAAAAATGCAATAGGTAAGACAAGTGACGTGAAGCAGAATAGTCATTATGGCAGAGGAATGAGCATAAATATTGGAACAATCTTAATGCTGGAATGAACCTGTCACATGGTTTTATGGCCTATTACATCAATTAAGGAATTTACTCCAAATACCCTGTGAAAACATCACAAAACATTACCAGACCCCAATCAGAGGGTAATAAAACTTGAGTCTCTCCTTATCTATGAATTGTTCCAATATTTATGCTCATTCCTCTGCCATAATGACTATTCTGCTTCACGTCACTTGTCTTACCTATTGCATTTTTTCTGTGTTTTTGTGTATAAATATGTGATTCTTCAGATTTTGTATTAGTTCAGCCTGATGAAGAGACCTGAGTAGTCTCGAAAGCTTGCAATTTGTTACCATCTTTTCAGTTAGCCATTAAAAGGTATCAACCACTGAGGACTCTCAACTCTAAATATTTTTCTGACAAAATGAAAGCATTGATTGTGCAAGAATGGACTGCTATCAGTCAGGATTTGGTCCAGAAGTTGATTGAGAGCATGCCAGGGAGAATTGCAGAGGTCCTGAAGAAGAAGGGTCAACACTGCAAATATTGACTTGCTGCATTAACTAATTCTAACTGTCAATATAAGCTTTTGTTACTCATATGTTTGCAATTATATTTCTGTCTGTGATAAAAACATCTGTCAAACACACATAAAAACCAGAGGGCAGCAGATCATGTGAAAATATAATATTTGTGTCATTCTCAAAACTTTTGGCCATGACTACTGTGAGCACACTCGCGCAGCGTTCACTACTGAACACTGCATGCGCATACATTGAAGGATTGCCTCCAGCCCTCCCCAGTGATGCCTGTGCCCTCCCCAGTGATGTCTGTGCCCCCTCCAGCCCTCCCCTGTGATATCTATGCGTCACAAAGCTTATTATCACAAAGTTAAGAGAAGCAGATCCAGCCATCACATTAATTGTTTGACCAAATATAGCAGGATAATTTTCAAGTTGATAATCTTGTGGGCTTCCCAATGATAGAATTTTCCAAATGGCCCTTGGCAGAAAAAAATTTCCCCAACCCTGTGTTAGCTCTGTACTTCACTCCCTATATTCATATATACACCCACACGTTCTTTCCGTCTGAACTTCAAAATTATCTCCAGGATCCACCCTTCTCGTATTGCAGTAAGCTGCTATTGTTTTGAATTATCCTCGTCTTGATTCATCTAAGTCGTATGTAATGTGTTTTTCTCTAAAATTAGCAGCTCATATTTCTGATCAATCACTGTCAATGCATCTACATTGTGCCAGACACTGCACTGGTTGCCCATCTACTATAGAATACAACTTAAAGTTAGCAATCAAACCCACAAAGCGCTCCACCGTTTTGGACCTCCCAGTATTTCCTCATTTGTATTTGCCACCTTATTCTGTCTCTTCTTTCTGCCAAAGATTTATGACTATCCTGTTTCTCAATCTGAATATCCCTTTCTCATCTCCAAAACTCTCCTCAAGCTGCACCAGTTCTCTGAACTGGACTACTCCAGACATTACGGTTCATTCCCAATCTCGATAGTTTTAAATCTGTCCTAACACACACCTTTTTAGGCATTCTTATCACATTTACCATTTACTAATCTACCTTTTAGTTTTCTCCTTTTTACATTACTCCTTCAAACTTGATCCATTCATTCCGCAGGATTCCCCACATCCCATACCTTTTAATGTAGAAATGCACTTGATATTTTTGCATTTACCGATAATAGATGGTTTTGTTTTTTTTTTGTAATAAACGTTGGTGGACCCATTTGCAAAACATGCATAGTCAATCTCGATCACTCCTTTTTCCTCATAGATTGTAAGTGCTGCCCTACGGGGTCATTGCTCCCCTTTATAATGTCGGATATACTGTAGATAGGTAAACGGGTAAATGATTCTTTTGTTGTTGTTTTGGTTTTATTTTGTGCATTAATGGGCTGATTTTTATTTTATTAAAACCCTGCGTAAGGTTACAGTGAATTCCCCACAGACCATACCTTATTTGTTAACCATGTTAATGCTTCCTGTCTGGTTATTATTATGACTTTCATTTTGTGTCTGCTGAGTTTTTATGTTTTTTCTTTGAATGGCCTCACAATCAACACTTGGATGCATTCACAATGCGTTCTCTACAAGCTGGGATGTGCCAGCCATCATTAGTATGCTCTCCATAAAGCCATACGTTTTTAATGAAGTTTTATAATTTAGCACAGCGTTTTTCACACTATAGTTGTTCCCAGTTTAATTATTCATAAATAAGTAAATGCTAATAACCCAAAAGCCATAATGATGCTTTTATAGCTATTGGAACTTGTTATGTGATGAAGTAATTTTCTCTTCTTCTCTTTACCTGCTCGTTTTGTTATTAAGTAACCTCATTGTGTTTTTCTTTAGAATACTTAATGAAGCTGACTATGGAAGATCTCATCGAGTTCCTACAGGAGAGCCTTGCTAAGAATTTCGGTTATGAAGATGACTATGTGATTGAACAACTGCAACTCTCAATGACGGAGTTAAGACGAGCAAAGCTCGACCTTCCTCCTCCAGGTAAGAAACTTTACAAGTCTTTGTAGTCTAGGTCTAGAGTGAAAGTAGAGATTCGCTCACCTTTGCACTTAGATGCACGTGGGTTTTCTATAGATATTTTTCTCTTTTAGTTTATAGGGGTTCTCTGGTCTACTTTTAAACTTGACAGGGGGAAGAAGGGGGGGGGGAAGACAAACTCGCCCCTGGAATCCGCTCCCGTGCCATTCTGACAGTCTCAGACGGACTATAATCTATGAAGTTCCAATTATCAGTCGCCTCGGTGGCGTCTGTAGTCGGATCTCTAGTTGTCATGACGTCATTGCTTCTTGTACGGGGAGCAAATTCCAGGGGTGGGTGTACCAGTGAACCCCTTTTTAAGCCTCATAATGCTCATTCCTACTTTATGGAATAAACTTTATTTCTACTATTATGGCCTAATGCAAAGATGCCAAGCTTTATCTTTAAGATATCTTCCAGTATTACATAATAATTTAAATGCTAAAAAAAAAGGAAAATTACCGGATATTTTGCACTTCCACTCCTAAAGGACTGGTCTCAAAGAGAAACAAGGGAAATTAAGAAATGCTTTCCCATTCTGGTGTGGCCAGACAGCTTCCACTTGAGCAGTTTTTGACGCAGTTTGCTCCAAAGAAATACCGTATCCAGCAAAAGGCATATAATTCATTGCGTTTATTATCTCCCTTTTCTTTTGCGTCCTCTCCTGATTTTGGCTCAGAAAACTGCATAAAAAACTGAATTTGTGATTCTAGCCTTATTGACCAAGCGGCTCTTCACACAGCTGCTGCTCCAGAGAACTGGCTGCTGTTGAGGATGATAAAAATAAAATTAATATTTCAAGCTTTCACTCACTGAGCCCATGGTGACGGCGTGATTTGCCTCCACTGTAACTGTATAGCTAAGGGTTTGCCTTCACACACAGAAATGTTTAGTAATGTGCTCTATTTTTGACTCCTGAAAGCTTTTGAAAGTGGATGGTTTAGCAGGAAAAAGTTCTGCAGAACATACTGCTAGATAGCTTTTTACAATTATCTACCGTGGGAACAGACAATTGGACAGGCTAAAATCCAACATGCCCGATTCTTTGTGGCCCAGAAAGGGAACAGTCAAGCAGCGCCATTCTCACAATTATCTAGCATGTATGACCAGCTTGTGGTGCCTTTTTCAGTGACGATAATTTAGACATTTCCAAGATATTTTTACGTGTTTTTCACTCACATAAGCTAAGAAGAGTCTCTTACTGTACAAAAACTAACTATTGCTCCAATGTTCAGAGTTGTTAACCAAGTCTGCAGCCCTGTTATATATTAAGGTATCTCTTCATACTAACGGCACTGATGAATGCAATTGTTCAAATCTCTACAGCTGTGACCCTCCATTTTGTAGCGTTTCTCATGAATAATTTTGTCAAACTTCCTTAGCAATTGTGATATGACAATTGCATTACAGGAGCAACCTACATACTTCATGCTGTAGTCTATGGGCCCATGTTATTATTGTATTGCCGCCTTTTTTTAGTAGTGTTTATAGTGTATTGCTCATTATTTACTTTTCTTCACCAAATTCATCTTTCCTTGTGCACCTTTTTTGATGTCTGTTTTATTTTTGTTTTTTTTTTTTAATTTGCCTCTGTGGACTGAGTTTGTGGTTTCCAGATGTTTTAGCTTGCTTTATCATTTGTAACTTTTAAAAAAGGTGCAAAACTTGTTGCAAATCTTCTCCAGTCCTCCCCCTGGAGTGATTTTCTTTTGTTCGCCTGAATTTTTGAGCAATTTTTTTAACACTTTGAAAAAGATGCAACATTTTGCTCTAAAAGTCACAAAAATGGTTAAATACAGAAAAGACCATTTTTGATCTTGTGCAAACCAGGGCTGTGGAGTTGGTAAGCCAAACCACCGACCCAGACTCCTCAATTTCCCTGACTTCTGACTCCGACTCCACAGCACTGCCCCCTACTGAGCATGTACATAAAGTGCAGCACAGATTTGTCTCTACTAAAAGCCGATATCCTTAGATCAGGAACAGAGCAAAGATTTATAGGACATTTCATAACTTTCCCAAATTCTTATGAAAAAAATACAGCACATCCTGCATTGTACTACTGTACCCAATAATAGCTTACAAGTGTCCCAGGGGGTGACAGATTCTCTTTAACTGCCTAAATGTCTCTTAGGCAGTTAAAGGGAATCTGTCACCCCCTGGGACACTTGTAAGCTATTACTATGGGCATACAGGTGATAGAATTATTAAAATAGTCCTACCTATAAGCCTCATAGCTGCAATCTTGTTGGTGCGAAATAGACTTTTAATCTTTCATGTTACTTAGTTCTGCCAGGCTGTGGGGCATGCGGTGCCTGGAAGAAAACTGCCTCTGGTGTTAATTTGCGTACCATCCCCTCCCATGCACATCACCGTGCCATGTGACGTGCAGTTGTGGTGACTGTATCCTACACCCTGCACTCGCTCGATTATGCGTACTTTTTCTGCCCTTCTATGAGCAGTGTCTTTACCGTTCTTCAGTTCAGGCGCCAGCGAATCACTGCTACTTCAGTAGAATAATGATGCCAATTCTCATAGCAGGACGAAAAGGTAAGTATAATTGCGGAATTCCGACGCCACAACTGCAGGTCACATGGCACTCTGATGTGCATGAAGAGGGGTGGTACGCAGATTCACACCCAAGGCAGAGTTTTTCTCCCAGGCACTGCAGGCTCCGGATCCTGGCAGAACTAATTAACATAAAAGATTAACTCTATCTCTCACCAACAAGACATTATTGTTAAACTAGCCCTACCTGTATGCTTCATAGCTGCTATCACCTGTATGCCCATAGTAATAGCTTAAAAGCGTCCCAGGGGGGTGACAGATTCTCTTTAATCTGTAAGGGGGCTCACCTCTCTGCAAATGATTTTCATTGAGCCACAGCCATCCTTTGTAACCTGTGTAATAGGATTCCTGTTAGTTTTCAAGGCCAGGCTAATGCAATACAAAACAAAAATGTTGTTAGTTTATCATAGAATCAAAACAATCACATGAAGTTCTAATTTCAAAATTACTAAAGGCAATTAAAGGGGTTGTCCACTACTCCACAACCCCTTCTCAAGCACTGTCCTCCCTCCATCCCAGTAAAATAATACATATACTCTCCTCCAGTGCTGGCGTCATTCCTGCAGTGTTTGCTCTGGCTCTCCTGCAGGGATCGTGTGACAATCAGCAGCTGCCTCACTGCTCCCGCCTCCTTCGGGTGGAATTGACACCTGGAGGATATCCGAGCTGGGACTGCTCTCAGTCTCTGGATGCCTGTTGTGTTCGAAAGGAGGAGTCATTGAAGTAGCTGCTGATTAGCTGTAGGGAAATTGTTATGTGAGCTCTGAGAGAGCCAGTGCTGAAAAAGCTGGAATGACGCTGGCATTTTTATTATTGTTGTTTATTGCGCCATTTATTACTTGGCACTTTACATGTGAAAGGGGTATACATTAAGAAAAAGTATAATAATCCTGAACATTACAAGTTACCGACTGCTACAGTAGGAGAGAGGACCCTGCCTGCAATGGCTTACAGCCTACAAGAGATGGGTGAGGATTAGTGATGAGCGAACGTGCTCGGATAACATGTTCGAGTCCCTGCAGCTGCATGGTTTGCGGCTGTTAGACAATCCCCGCTTGTGTTGCAGCTATCTAACAGCTGCATATCATGCAGCTGCGGGGACGTGAACATATTATCCGAGCACGCCTGAGATACTTGGATAAAACCAGAGCATGCGCAGATAAAACGTTATCTGAGCACATTCGCTCATTACTAGTGAGGATATTAGTGGTAAGTATAGATGTTGCTACATTTCTCCCTCCTCCCCCAGTAAAAGAATGATTGAGTAGAGGTTGTCTAAAAATAAACTTAGCAAGGGTTGTCCACTATTACATTATTTTTTTTTTGGTCTGTATTTGATTTTGTCTAGTCTCTGTTAATACATCTGTATGAAGGTCACTGATTACTTTTAGAGCCCAAAAATTGAGATAATTAGATATTTTAGATGGTTTTTCTAACCTGCGCCTGAACTCGGGGGTGCCAGAGATGCAGCTTACCCAAGGTTAAAAAATATATACGTTCTCCAAAATAAAACAAAAATGAAACGCAATATAATCAATAGTGTCATGTGATGGGTCCCAGTGGTTATGTGCTGTGCTTGCTACCATCAGGGCTCTGTGATGGCCATAGTAAGTAACTGATTATTATAAAACTGCTAGCACATAAGCACTGCAGCCACAGAATATTGGGGGACGTGATTTGCAACAAAAAAGGTTGACACTCAATTTGCACTTCAAATGTATCTTTTCTCAAAGACAGCCTAAAAGGAAGATGAAACGTATTGGACTTGAAGTGACATATATTCTCTAATTTTTTTTTAATGGGTAATTTTATGCTTTTCATACTGCTTAGCTTTTAGCTGTTCATCAATAGAAGAATGGATCTGTTTTCAAAGTCCCCTTTTCAGTTTGCCGATTTAGATCATAAACATTTAGATTAGTGTAAGTGTCACTTAGGACCCATGTAGATGAGCTGATTGTGACTGCTAATCGAGCACTTTGCTCATTCATTTGAATTAGAGCTAAGGTTTTATCTGAAACACGTAGGGAAATTCTTTAAAGCCACCACTACAGTTTTTTGTTTTTTTTTGCAACGCTGTAGTGGTGCTTCTGCCCCTGGTCTTATGCTCCCCTTCTGGCATATTTATCCCCTTCTGGCTATCATCGGGGGCCTCATCCTGGACATGGGGAGGCTATCATCTGGGGCCTCATCCTGAACATGGGGGTGGTTATCATCAGGGCCTCATCCTGGACATGCGGGAGGCTATCATCGAGGGCCTTATCCTGGAGATGGGGAGGCTATCATCGGGGGCGCCATCCTGGACATGGGGGGAGGCTATCAGCCGGAGCCCCATCCTGGACATGGGGGAGGCTATCATCGGGGGCCTCATCCTGGACATGGGGGGAGGCTATCATCAGGGGCCTCATCCTGGACATGGGGGGAGGCTATCATCGGGGGCCTCATCCTGGACATGGGGGAGGCTATCAGCCGGAGCCTCATCCTGGACATGGGGGGAGGCTATCATCGGGGGCTTCATCCTGGACATGGGGGAGACCATCATCGGGGGCTTCATCCTGGACATGGGGGAGGCTATCATCGGGGGCCTCATCCTGGACATGGGGGGAGGCTATCATCGGGGGCCTCATCCTGGACATGGGGGAGGCTATCATCGGGGCCTCATCCTGGACATGGGGGGAGGCTATCATCGAGGGCCTCATCCTGGACATGGGGGAGGCTATCATCGGGGCCTCATCCTGGACATGGGGGGAGGCTATCATCAGGGGCCTCATCCTGGACATGGGGGGAGGCTATCATCGGGGGCCTCATCCTGGACATGGGGGGAGGCTATCAGCCGGAGCCTCATCCTGGACATAGGGGAAGGCTATCATCGGGGGCCTCATCCTGGACATGGGGGAGATTATCATCGGGGGCCTCATCCTGTACATGGGGGAGGCTTTCATCGGGTGCCTCATCCTGGACATGGGGGGAGGCTATCATCGGGGCCTCATCCTGGACATGGGGGGAAGCTATCATCGGGGGCCTCATCCTGGACATGAGAGGACGCTAACATCCGGAGCCTCATCCTGGACTTGGGGGGAGGCTATCATCGGGGGCCTCATCCTGGACATGGGGGGAGGCTGTGGGGTGCTCAAACGATATATAGAGGATGTCAGCATACTTAATTCTGCTCAATATTAAGTGATGCAATTATATAATTATTATAATGATATTAAAATTGAGAAGAATTAATTTCAGCCTATTGGTTCAGCCCTCAACAACAGTCATTGTGTCTCGTGGCCCCTCGGGTAAATTTAACTGCCCACCCCTGCTCTAGAGTGTACAAGAAATTAGTTAGGAGTAGACTTGAGAATTGGGAGTGCTATCTCACTTGAACATAATGTCTTGCTACAAAAATCCATCCAAAATGATGTTAACATGAAAATAAAAATAACAGAGCAAACCTTTACCCTTTATGAAACATTTAAGTCTTGTTTCCTTCCCACCTGGGATGCAGAATGTAGGCTACAATAGACTGGTTTTGAAGTGGCCTAAAACGTGTTCTCCTGACACTCGCTGCTCTGTAACTCCCAGAATCGTTCTTGTGTTGTACAGAGCGGTAGAAATCTATTTTCACACTTTCTGCTCTAGTTGTAGGCGTTTTGTGATCTACTACCTTATTCCCATTGCAGCCTTCGCATCGAGGTAGAAGAGGCTTTGATTTCACTTGCAATTTTCAGCACATTATTTTCCGTTATAATGACTGCTAAACGCTGCAGCAGGGTGTCAATTTTTTATCACTGCTAAAAGCAGGTGCTTTCTTGTGACATTTAACTAAAAAAAAGCAATGGCTGCCCTTTCTTTAGACTTAATCCATGCTGTGATGGTTAAGGGAACATTCATGCTTGTTAAGTCTCCCCCATGCATCTAGATAGATAGAGATAGATATGTGCATATGTATTTCTATGTATATATGTTTGTGAATGTGTGTATATGTATATATGTAGTTATAGAGATTTTACATTACTATGTTAATGTATGTATATAGTGTACTCGCACACATTTGCGTTAAAGCTGTTGCGAAATGTAGCAGGAAATCGGTGCATGTATTTCTTTTAACCCATTGTATTCCTACTGTTGAAAGTATAAATAATAAGTGTACACATTGCACTAGGATATCTTACAGCAAATTCATGAATGATATATAAACCTTAATTAAAAATAAACGCTTCATTTGGTGTCAATTCTTACCTTAATAAATCCTTTAAATGTAAAGATTTTGGGTTTTTTGTTGACGAAATGTTGATTTTCCAGAGCAGAGGATGCAGTCTTAAATTTCAGCTGTACTGACTAGGCTGTAATTAATAAAGATGATGATTCCTCGCCGGAAATAGCTTCAATGTATACTGACTGAATAGTGCTAAGTAGTATTGCCACTAGGGGGCGGTATGCAACCATAAGATGAAGGGATAAAATGTATTTATCAATCTCCTGTGAAACATATATATGTAATACAAAATGTGTGTATGTATGTATGTATATATGTGTGTATGTATGTATATATATATGTGTGTGTGTGTAATATATATATATATATATATATATAACGTGTGTGTATTATATATAAATTTATTACAAAAAAAAACTATCAGAAGCTTCCAAACACATGACATCATTATATAGGCAGTCCAGAATTGTTTAAATGCATAGTAATCTTGGTGTATGTAAACTTTTGACTTTGCAGTAAGTCATAAAAATACCTTAAAACATTCTCTGTGTCCCATTAGTCTGGCATTTGGTAAATATTAATAATTATGGTAATCCTAATTGACATGAAATGGGAAAGGTAAACCTCTCACTATATATAAAAAAAAATCTACATGTTTTTCTCAATATCTGACATGAAATCAGAATAAATTCTGATTTCATGTCAGATATTGAGAAAAACATGTAGATTTTTTTTTTTTTTTATATAGTGTATCTAAACTTCTGATTTCACCTGTATTTGAGAATGGTCGCTGCACTGTCTACAGTAGGGAGCTCAAGCATGTCTCATACCTTCCTACTTGTCAAGTTAAATGGACAATATTCTTTGCTGCCAATGACAACTTTGCATGCTCTGTTGCAGACCTGGGGTAACTCTTTAAAGAGGACCTATCGCCACATTTTTCATGTTGAGCTAGACACATAATGTAATGGTGACTGCGCAATAATGGAACGTTTTTTTTTTTTTTTTATTTTTTTAAATCCACCTCCTTCTTTGCAGAGATGTTAACAAAGTATTTGACTCCCAATCAGTTAATTTTCGTTACGTCCAAGTGGGTGTTATCAGATTTCACTAGAAGAATTTACTTCTGTATGATCCTGACCAATCATAAGCAGGCGCAGGCATCATTATTCCGTAGAAAGAACACAACCCACCGTTCCTTAGAGCAGGTTACTCAGTGAGATGTAATGAATGATACAGCTCTGATCTCCTGGTCTAACCTGGTTCCTGAGTCAGTGTGGGGTAGGGGCAGTACAGCAGAACTGACAGTGCTATGAAAGGAAGAGAACTAATAGAAGAGGTTGTAATGTATCTCTTCTAAACTCAGCAGTGCTGCCTCTTGCCCCCAACACGGACTCATGTAGGAGGTTAGACCGGAAAGTCAGAGCTGTCTGACATTCTAAATCTCACACACTGAGAAACCTTCCCCTACCCGTGGTGGGATCATTTTCTTCTTTGAGTGGCGTTGCCTGCTTATGATTGGGCAATGAGAGGAAAAAATACACTCTCCCAGTGAAAACGATCAGGTAACACCTTTCAACATGAAAAATTTGGTGAAAGGTCTACTTCAAGAGATCAATTGTACTTGTTCTAAAGTGTGTTGGCCAGGACACAGCGGTTGATCATAGATTGTGAGGCAAGGAGGTCTTGGTTTCTTTTATATTTTCTCTGGGCTTATGAAGCTAACCATTAAGAACTTGATGTTCTTTAACAGATTTCTTTGTGTAGTAAATATACTAAATTATTTATGCTGTGGAACCCCTTTGAATATTTTATGTAACACTGCTAGTTAAAATTTCTTTCTTTGTGCGTTTCACCTACACACTTGCTGGATTTGTGAGCTCAGGTGTTAAATCTGACTTCACCTGGTATTTAAATTCCAAAATCAGCATAAACCATGAAAAGTGGGAGGCAAGCTTAAGCTAAACTCCTGAAAGAACTGCAGGAGTGACATTATTAACAAAGGGGACATACATTTAAATACCAAGCAAGACAAAGATGGATTATATTAAAAGGCTTTGTTTTATAAGAGTGCTACTGGCTTTGCTTTTTTTGCCCCCCCCCCTTCGTTTTAACAAATTATTTCTCGAAGAAAGAATGTACTGAATAATTAACATTCCAGAGAAAATGAACCCAGCTACGTAGAACTTGGATCACTGCATCTATATGCGCTTAAGTAATTCTGTAGTAAAGAGTGAAGCGAATGGCATCATATGTACCCTACAAAAATTAGGTCTTGATATGTTGTACATATAAAGAAAATCTCAAGCAACACTGCCATGATCAATGTCTTCTACGTAGAAAGGTTTATAATTCAAATAAAACCGAATCCGTTTATCGTCCTTTTCAGAATTTTAAGAGAATAAATCATTGTACAACTAGATTATGTAGGTTTTTGTACTTTTGTATAGTTGAGTAGATTTAGAATTACAATAACTACCTGGAAATGTTCACTTGCCAGGAGTCAACCTGGATTTTTTTTTTTTTTAGAAATTACCGTATATACTCGAGTATAAGCTGAGATTTTCAGCCCATTTTTTAGGGCTGAAAGTCCCCCTCTCTGCTTATACTCGAGTCATATACCGGGAGGTCGGCGGGGAGCGCAGCTGTCTAATATACTCATCCCCTCCTGGCGCGGTCTCTGCAGCCCCTGCTCTTCTCCCATGGTCTTCGGCGCCTGTGTTCAGCCTTCAGTGGTACCGCTCATTAAAGTCATGAATATGCACATATTCATGACTTTAATGAGCGGTACCACGTGACTGCTGAAGTTAGGCATAGCGCCGGATACCGTGGGAGAAGAGCAGGGGCTGCAGAGACCGCGCCAGGAGGGGGTGAGTATATTTCATATTCACCTGTCCCCATTCCACCGCTGCGTGCTGCTGTGTCCTCGCGTCCTCTAGCTGTGAATGTTCAGGTCAGAGGGCGCGATGACGTGTTTAGTGCACGCCGCGCCCTCTGCCTGAGCATTCACTGCCAGGGGACCCGAAGACAGCGGTGCTCAGCGGTGGAACGGGGACAGGTGAATATTGCAGGTACCGGCACCTGTCCACCAAAGCGCGCCGGTGTCCCCGCCTGCTCAGGACACCAGCACCTGGCCCCCTGCGACGAGAGGCGAGTATGTCATTTTTTTTTTTTTTTTTAGTTGCAGCAGCGGCAGCATAAGGGACCTATACTATGGGGCATAATCTATGGAGCATATGTGGCATAATCTGTGGAGCATATGGGGCATAATCTGTGGAGCATATGGGGCATAATCTGTGGAACATATGGGGCATAATCTGTTGAACATATGGGGCATAATCTGTGGAACATATGGGGCATAATCTGTGGAGCATATGGGGCATAATCTGTGGAGCATATGGAGCATAATCTGTGGAGCATATGGGGCATAATCTGTGGAGCATATGGGGCATAATCTGTGGAGCATATGGGGCATAATCTGTGGAGCATATGGGCATAATACATGGGGCAGCATATGGGGCATAATACATGGGGCAGCATATGGGGCATAATCTATGGAGCATCATATGGGGGCATAATCCATGGGCAGCATATGGGGCACAATCTATGGAGCATCATATGGGGGCATAATACATGGGGCAGCATAGGGGGCACAATACATGGGCAGCATATGGGGCATAATACATGGGGCAGCATATGGGGCACAATACATGGGCAACATATGGGGCACAATACATGGGCAGCATATGGGGCATAATATATGGGGCACAATACATGGGCAGCATATGGGGCATAATCTATGGAGCATCTTGTGAGGCATAATACATGGGGCAGCATATGGGGCATAATCTATGGAGCATCTTGTGAGGCATAATACATGGGCAGCATATGGGGCATAATCTATGGGGCAGCATATGGAGCGTAATCTATGGAGCAGCATATGGGGCTCCTGATTCAATATGGCTATTCAAAAACATTTAACCTACTTTAATTTTACTTTTATTGGTATCTATTTTTAATTTTGAAATTTACCAGTAGCTGCCTCATTTTCCACCCTAGGCTTATACTCGAGTCGATAAGTTTTCCCAGTTTTTCGTGGCAAAATTAGGGGGGTCAGCTTATACTCGAGTATATACTGTATATATTATAGTTTTGATTTTGGTTTGACTTGCATAAATACAAGGTTTTGATCTGAGACTAGGGTAGGCTTGAATTATTGCTAAATTCTTGTTTTGTTTTATTTTCATCAAAATGACGACAAAGCAAGCTTTTCCCTCTTGATAGTGAAAACAAAAAGTGATTGATTTGTACAAGACTTTTCACAAGTGGGACTACTGGGTAAAATTGTGTTTTACATAGTTTACAGATGTTGAGCAGCATCCTTTGTATATTATACTCGCACACACGCACCCTGTTTTGTCTTTTGTACTGTTAATCTGGAAGTATCAATGTTCTTTCCTTCATCTTTTATTTTACTAAACTACAATGAAAACAAGCTGAGTAACTAGCAAATGCTGTTAAGATCTTTAAGGGAGTCCTCTGGAAGGATGCGAGGGAAATAAAGCAAATCTAATTATAAATAGATTCTTAAAAGCCTCTTATTATCAAATCATCACTCCCATACTCAAGGAGGAGCCTGGAGAAGCATTTATTTATTTATTTTAAAGTATATACAGATACTCATTATGCAAACTAGGGGGCAGGTCAGTGAGGGATCAGTGACCTGTCTGTATTATGAATATCTAATCAGAGCACCACTTACACCAGCCCCGCCTTAGGGCATGAGAATCTCATTAACACAAAACTGAAAATAAAGATTAAAGAACAGATTTCATCAACCCAGGTATCCTGTTAATCAGTATAACGGCGACGACCTGACACTATCTGTAGATTACTGTGCACAATCCTGCTGACAGGTTCCCTTTAAAATGCCCACATTTTTATATAGAAAGCTTTATAACCTTTTATTCCTAATTTTATTGCTTTTTTTGTATTCATATTTTCTTGCTTTTATATTATAGGCAAAGATGATGAACAGCCTAAGAAAACTCTTGGTCTAATTCCTTCTGAACCTGCTCAAATACTTGCAAATCATGTAATGAATGGACAAAAGAGTACCAACAGGCTTCCAAACCAAGTTAAACCTGAAAAAGTTAATTCTCCAAGTAAAGCACCGCAAGCTTCCCCAATTGAGAAGAGTAGAAACAATTCGATTGATAAGTCAACATTGAAATCCATAAAGAGAGAATCTGGAGAATATCGTACTGAACAGTTTAAGACAAATGGACACAATAGAAAATTTCCTCAGCCTGTTACTCCAACTCAGGACAAAGTTAAGTACTATGACCATGCTGCCGCCAACCAAAACTCAAATGCAACATCCAGTTCATCAAAGGGAATCGCTCCTAAATGGAATTTGCCATCAGAATCCAAAAATAAAGAACTTCTATTAAAACACATGAGTGATGTAAGGGGCAATCCCCCAGAATATAGAGTTTCAGGTCAGACGGAATCTCTGGGTTTAGCAGTGAAGCAGAAAAATAGAGTGTTTGATGCCGGAGGTAAGAGAGGATCCAATACATCGCAGTATGATAATGTTTCTGGGGGTGAAAATGAGATTGACGATCATGTTGAAGATTCCAGACATCAGTCAGATTTGTCTGACAAAAATGTGATGTATTTCAATAGCACTTCATCACAGATTCCGTCAAAAGGATCCAGTCCACCAAGAGCAACTGACAGTAATTCAGCTTTTGGTTTGCAACCACGCTCTCCCGGACGTTCAACACCATTTCAGGGTACTGGTGATGGATACAAACAACCACCACCGTCTTACAGCAGCCCACCACTGTATCAAAACAATGCAAAATACTCAATGAGTAGACTAAATAGTGAACACCATTCACCAACCCGGATTGGTCCATCGAATAGGTCCTATGATCACAGTTTTGATTTTCCCTCAGATAAAATTCCTATGAACTCTACTGGTAGGCAAAACCCAGTAACCTCGCCTTCTAACAGAATTGAAGTTCTACCTGCAGAAGAGCATGCTACTCTACACTTAGGTAATTTTAATCAGAGAGAAAACCACAGATATATTGTTATTCCACCTATAGATTATCAAGTGGACCACACTTTCGGACCTGAAGTGTCTTTTGGGACATTTGGACAACCATTAAACCGGGAGGCATCTAGAAGTTACTTGTCCAATTTGCAGAAATCCCCAGGCTCTTACCAGCCCTCTAGCCCAGTGACCAATTTTTCTTCTGTATCTGTTAATAGTCCAGTGAGGCTAAGGACTTCACCTCACAATGAGCAAGTAACTCCGCCACGGTATCTACATTCAAAACCTGGAGCACCGCACTTTCGAAATCACCGTGATGGACTGATAATGCATGAGTCTGTTATGCTGTGAACCGTTAATACTCATGGTTTCACAGTGGAGTTAGGTTGCTTTGTCTTCACAAGCAACATTTCAAGCATGAACTTATTGTGAGTCTCTTAAAATTGTCTGGAATGAGACAATATACCATAGCATACATGGAAGCATTCAGTAAAGTTGGTGTAGACTTACCAACTATGTGTTACTTAGAATGTTCTATATGTAGCCTTTTCTGTACATATTTGTCCTGAGATATTTATTAATTCTTTAGCTACGTAACTTTAGTGCCTCAATAATGGATTTAATTCAAGAAATTATTTAAAAGACTTAAGTAATGCGACCAATGATTATGGTGAAATTTATGAAAGTATTCTCTTTATCTAAGAATACATTTGGGGGTTAATCCCAGGATATTACGAACTTTGGAAATCTGTTACCTCTCTACAGTTAAGGCATTACTTTCTACAGTACATCTGTATACAGTTTTAGCAAAGAGTCAATTAAGATGTGCCTACTACTTGTGTTAGACTTATCAAATGTTTTGATATGCCTCAGACTAATGAAAGTTTTAATGTAAACTCCATGTCAGTTCTTCGACATTCTTCTGTTGAGATATTGGAGATCTGCGTTAGCGAGGGTTATTGTGTTCCTGCAGACAGTACATGAAAGTATTATAACGCCTAATGCATGGGATGGCTAACAATAACCAGGCCCTGCAGTCTTTTAATGATGGTTCTGTACTTGGGAAAAACTTTTCTCAGCGCTTCAACAGTGAGCATAAGCTGCTATAGATTCTGCCTAGGTTGTATTAGGCTTAATGGTGTGTCTTCCAACAACTCCAGCCTACTCGCGCTGTAAAATGCTTTATTGTATCCATTTGACACTATGCACTTTACCGATATTGATTTTGAAAGTGCTGTACCAGCTGTGAGATGTAGGTGTTGAGTGCATCCCATGCAAAACAAAAGCTAATGCAATAAGGTCAGAATGTCCAATTTAAAGTCACAGAAATCCCATATGATCGTTGACAGAATTCAAAGCAGTTTTGGGAAATGTACTCAAAACAAGCTTCCTTAATGGTGAGTTTAGATTATATGCGTATGGAAGATGGTAAAACGCTGCATTTGTATTGCTGCAATTAGATCTAGTTTTATTGGTTTGTTTTAAACTTTCAGGTATGTTCCCGCTTAGCAAAAATGCATGATATTTCACTGCGTGGTCTGAAAATGTGATGTCTTACAGTACCAGCATTTTGATTGAGATTTTAAGGAATCTCATGCACACTCTGGCAAAAATATCATATCGGCAGCATACATTGACCAATTTATGCTGTGGAGGTCATTGCATATAAATGATCACATGCAGCCTTTTCACCATGATGTCAGCAGTGGTAAATACCATTGCTGATATTCCTTCTGATATATCCACAGCAGACATCCTATATGGGAACGTACCCTTAGGGGTTTTTCCCATAACCAAAATGTATCCACTATCCATAGAATAGGTGGTAAGTGTTCAAGTGCTCACAAATAATGGGATCCCCGATTCCCTTGTATTGAGTGAGGTTGAGCATGCGCATTGCTGCTCCATTCAAAGTCTACAAGACTGTGCAGACTACAGCGTTTGACTATCTTAGGCAGTGCCATGAAAATGGAGTGGTGGACTCGCATGTGCACCACTGCATTACGTATATAGGGTACTCAAGGACCCTGGTTCTTAACAGTAAAGGTACTGTCACACTAAACGAGATCGCTAATGAGTCAGCGATTTTATGACGCAGTAGCGATCTCGTTAGCGACGCAGCTGTGTGTGACATGTAGCAGCGATGTGGCCCCTGCTGAGATGTTGCTGATCGCTCATGAACGTTCTGAGCCGTTTTTTGGTCGTTGGTGTCCCGCTGGTGAGCCTGAATCACTGAGTGTGACACCCTTTATGAACGACTTCACCAGCGTCGCAGGTGGGACTAGGTTTTCCCAACGACCGCAGAGGTCGTTATACAGATCGCTGATGAGTTGTGTTTGGAATCACAGATCGCTGATGAGTTGTGTTTGGAATCTAACTAGCGATCGCACCAGCTATCTCGCCAGGTCGTGTCGTCGTGATCGCTGGTGCGATCGCTAAGTGTGACAGTGTCTTAAGAGTCCTATCGACCAGATCCCCACAGATAATACAGTTTTGAATATGATGAAAAAACTTTAATTTTTCTTTTTTTTCTAGGCAAGACAGCATAGTATTTGTGATGCAGAGATGTGAGGTTTGTATACGAAGTATAGTATATAGACAGCTGGTCAGTCACAGGTGACATCTCTACGCTGCTGCTGCTGCAGTCTTGAGTGTTGTGCCTTTTTGGTCACATACCTCTTTTCCATCTATGATGATCCACGAGGCATTTAGTGCATATTCCTCTTAACATTACTGAGGTATTGCATTTTCTTTCCCCAGATGCATAACACTTGCAATATTGCCATCATCTCTATGAAGCTAAATAAAAATGTCTGTATTTGTAGCAATATCCCCTCTAATTGCACCCCTTTGTGTAAGGACATAACACCTTGCGATCACTGAATAGGTAAACATTCCATAGTTGATATCTCTCTGCGTGTTCATTTTTTCATACATGCTTTCAGATGAATCTCTCCCCGCCTTCAGTAATCATGCACTCTGTTTTATCAGCCTGTGTCTTTCACTGTGTGCCTTGGCTTTTAATGGCTTAATGCGTGCCGTTTTATCATTACACTATCACACCTTTTACGAAGCAATGCATTGTGTGCCGAAATGACACTAATAGGTAAGAGAAGGCAAATCAATTTGAATTGTCTGCTTTATTTCCAAGTGCTGGGCTCGAGTGGGTTTTTCACCTACTTCTGATTGACACATTTTTCTTTGATTTCTTTTTTTTTCCCGCTTTCTTTACCTGTTCCAGAAGAAGAGTATAATTTTAGTCATTTCAGTTTTCGCTTGGCAGCGTCATAAACCAGAGTAGTACTGCACCACGGCATGTTTCTTTGCAGGGAACACACAATACCTTAATTACATAGAAGTGTTAATGTTTGTTTTTCAGATTCTGTAGTATTTAAGTTGGATCAGAAAAGTTGTGTTTTTTTATTTCTTCAAGTTTTAAGGTACAGTTGTAATAAATTTTTAGGAAAAAAGGAAACTAGTTAGATGTGTGCAGTAATAACGTCAGCAATGAGTGGTCTGCGTGTACGGTCTATCATGGCAGTAAGGCTGCGTGCCCACAATGAGTGTTTTCACTGCGTCTAAAACACATTGTCTTACAATTTTAGTGCTTTTCCGTGGCGGAAACGCAACAAAGCATGTAATTCACACGACACTATCAAGAAAGTTTTGTCAAAGCCAAACATGACATACAACAAAAGATGAAAAATAGCAGCATTAAAAATGCATGTGAAAAGCACTTAAAAAATAAAACCGCTAACATAATTTACTTAATAGGTGCAGAACATCCGCAACATCAAAAGCTTATTGTGGGAATTACCGTATTTTTCGGACTATAAGACGCACCGGACCATAAGACGCACCCCAAATTTTCAGAAGGAAAACGGAAAAAAAAATAATGTGTCAAATGGGGGTCCGTCTTACAGTCCGAAGTGCTCTGTGTTGCAGGGGTGCTCTGTGGGGTGGCTGTGCTGTGTGGGGTGGCTGTGCTCTGTGGGTGGCTGTGCTGTGGTGGCTTCTCTGTGGGGTGGCTGTGCTCTGTGGGGTGGCTGTGCTATGTGGGGTCGCTGTGCTCTGTGGGGTCGCTGTGCAACATATGGTACTCACATCCCATAGCGGTGGTCCCAATGCAGCCTCCTGTGCTCTGTGGTGTCTGGCCAGCAGCGGGGCTCTGTGCTGCGTGGGGGGCTCCGCCGGCATTTCCCTCTTAGCCGGACAGCCCCCCGCAGCTCCGCTGCTGCGGCCTCCTGATACATGGCCGCCAGCGGCCTCCGGTGGCGGTCCCGACGAAGTCTTCCGTGCGGTGGTTCCGGGGCAGCAGCCGGCTCTGTGCTGCAGGGGGGCTCCGCCGGCATTTCGGTCTTAGCCGGAAAGCCCCCTGCAGCTCCGCTCTCTCCTGCATCTCGGTGGCGTCCTCAAACATGGCCGCCAGGGGACTCCGGTAAGATGGCCGCCAAATCTCATTCAAGTCTCGGCAACGAGATCTCGGGAGAAGAGATCTCGTTGCCGAGATTTGGCGGCCATCTTACCGGAGTCCCCTGGGGGCCATGTTTGAGGACGCCACCGAGATGCAGGAGAGAGCGGAGCTGCGGGGGGCTTTCCGGCTAAGACCGAAATGCCGGCGGAGCCCCCCTGCAGCACAGAGCCGGCTGCTTCCCCGGAACCACCGCACGGAAGACTTCGTCGGGACCGCCACCGGAGGCCGCTGGCGGCCATGTATCAGGAGGCCGCAGCAGCGGAGCTGCGGGGGGCTGTCCGGCTAAGAGGGAAATGCCGGCGGAGCCCCCCACGCAGCACAGAGCCCCGCTGCTGGCCAGACACCACAGGAAGGCTGCCGCCGTCACCGGGACCGCCGCCACCGGGACCGCCGCCGGATTTTTTGGTATGTTGGGACCATAAGGCGCACCCCCATTTTCCCCCAAATTTTGGGGGGAAAAAAGTGCATCTTATGGTCCAAAAAATACGGTAGCCTTAAGGTTTAAACAGCTAGCTGAGCACTACATCCCAAGAAATGATAAAACTATATATTTTTTTTTGTGATCATTGTTAGTTGTCTGTGTTTTATTTCCAGAAATACAGAAATTAATTCTAATACAATGTACATGTAAATGTGACTGTAATAATACTCATGTCCTAATTGCAGACCTATGATTCCTAATCAAGCTGTACAACATACTGTGCTGTGCTGGTAACACTGCTCCTTAAAAATGCCAGCGATGGTAAATATTGTAGATTTAATGTATAAATATATACACACTATTTTCATATGTCATTCGCTACAGTTTTTAACTGTTTTTAATGTGACTGTATTTTTAATATGTTAAAGATTAATATTATTAAGTACCTACAGACTGTGTCTCTTATTTGCTAACTTTACGTTTTCTTGTTCAAATTTGGTTATGGCAGAAAATGGTGCTCCAAAAGTGACACAAAACCTTGCTTCAATTTCCAGGCCGTCTGCAGACTTGCGTATGAGAAATTGTCAAAATTTGTTCCAGAATAATAGATTTTTTTTTTCTAATTTTCATCCTTGTGTCTGTTTTCTTCGTCATTAAGTGATCAGTTTTCATCTACATTAAAAAGTGTACAAGTTCAATACAGTTTCCCAAGTTTACAATATGAAATTACCTCTTCTGAGAGAAAGAGGACTTGAACTCTAGAGCCAACTATAGAAATGAGCTATCTTACAAGTCCATGTCGACCCTTTAACAAGTCTTGCAATATAACTTGGGAAAAAGTCAAATAGGTGGCACTAGAGTTCAAGTCCTCTTCCTCTCTGAAGAGACAATTTGCATATTTAATTTTCTAGGAGAGCATGCAAGGCGTTTTTTTTTTTTTTTTCTTTTGCACGCACACTTGAGTCTCATTTGACACTTGGGAGGAAACCATGCATATTATAATGTATTTATAGTCTCACAGATGGTCAGATTGAGAAAAAAAAAATTCATTAACCTACTCGCCATCGTGGATACCGGCATGATATGGGGCCCGTGAATTGGGGGGTTGCCCATAGATGTAAACCCCTTCCCACCCGTGCTTTAAACTGTTTGAAATACTTACCTTTCCTACTTCCACACTGGCTGCAGGTCCTTTCTCTTCAGCGTCTTTTGACTCTGACGTCTCAGGGCAGAGAGCATGATGATGTTACTACAGCGCGCCCTGTGTGCTGAGCAGTGCAGAGGGTCAGAAGAGGCTGAAGACACTGGAGCTGAGTAGACTGGGAATGAGGAGAGGTAAGTATTTTGATTATTTATGTTTGCAGCATTCAATGGAGCTCATTCTCTATGGAGCTATGGGAGGGCTCGGATAACATGTTCGAGTACCCGCGGATACATAATTTGCAGCTGTTAGCCTCAACACGTGGTGAATGCCTAACAATCGCAGCAATTAGTAGGCATGCAGAGGGGGAGCCCCTCTTCTTTCCGACGTCATCGCGAGGTGTCGATCATTGCCATGGTAACCCAGTATAGTCATGACGACCTCCCGGTCACCAGAGCTAGCAAACTTGCTACACTACACTGTGCCAATAGCCAACACCGCAAAAGAAAAAAAAAAAAAAGGAAAAAAACTATGCTTTATCATAATACCGCCCAACAAATTGGAGTAAAACGTGATCAAAAAGATGAATGTAAATTAAAAATGGTATAACTGAAAACATCATATTGTCCTGCAGAAACAAGCCACCATACAGCTCCATCAGCAGCAAAATAAAAGTTATAGCTCTCAGAATAAAGTGATGCAAAAATAATTATTTTTTCTATAAAATAGTTTTTATTGTCCTAAAGACGTCATGTGTCTGAAAATGGTACCAACAAAAACGTCAATTGGTCCCGCAAAAAACAAGCCCTCACCTGTCGGCCGAAATATGGAAAAAATTATATCTTTCAAAATATGGCGATGCAAAAGCTATTTGTTTTAAAAAAAAAAGCATCTTTTAGTGTGTAACAGCAGTCAAACATAAAAAAAATAAATTAAAAAAAAAAATAAATATTGCTGTAATCGCACTGACCAGAAACATAAATCCATCTAACTACCTATACCGCACAATAAACGGCATTAAAATAAATAAAAACAATTCTTCACCTGCTGTTTTGTTAATTCTGCCTCACAAAGATTGCAGTAAGTCTCGGCTCACATTTATCCTGCGCTCTGAGCTGAGCGCTTGCACCGTGGTTTCTGTGTAAATCTCTGAATTATGTGATTCAGAAGGAACCACTGGGGGAAGATTCCTATGACACATATGGAGACACTGTGGACGCCGTCTGACCTGTGATCCGGCGGTGTCCACCTTTTAAGGCGTGCATAAAAACGCGGTCTGCCACAGATTTTTGCACTTCTAGAAAAAAAGGACATCGCTGAACAGACTTATATTTGCTGCCTCATTATAGTAGGAAAAATGTTAAAAAAGTCTTTACTACAGGATTGGCAACAACAGCACAACAGAAATGGATGCCCACACTAATTAAAATGCAGAGCAATGTGACCGCAAAAATGATTAAAATGGTAGAGCCCAGACAATCAAAGGATAGCATATAATATATGTGCTTGCATAGATCTAGAAAAATATAATTGAATTTAAATATGTTTAAAGATGAAGACAAATGCCTGTTTAAGGTAAAAAGGGGAGGGGGAGTAACTTGGATGTCAGATTCTTATATACATATTTCAAACCCAAGAGTGAAAATAAGTGCATGCAACAGCATAGATGCCATAAAAATATGTAAAGTAATGGCGGTTTGTGCCAGGAATGTAAAAGATGGCAAAAATGGGGAAGCGATGCATGCAAGTAAATGTTTGGGGTATTACAGTGGGTATGGAAAGTATTCAGACCCCTTTAAATTTTTCACTTTCATTGCAGCCATTTGGTAAATTCAAAAAAGTTAATTTTTTTTCTCATTAATGTACGCTCTGCACCCCATCTTGACTGAAAAAAACAGAAATGTAGAAATTTTTGCAAATTTATTAAAAAGAAAAACTGAAATATCACATGGTCATAAGTATTCAGACCCCTTGCTCAGTATTGAGTAGAAGCACCCTTTTGGGCTAGTACAGCCATAAGTCTTCTTGGGAATGATGCAACAAGTTTTTCACACCTGGATTTGGGGAACCTCTGCCACTCTTCCTTGCAGAACCTCTCCAGTCCCGTCAGGTTTGATGGTGAAGTTCTTTCCAGAGATGCTCAATTGGGTTTAGGGCTCTGACTGGGACAGTCAAGAATGGTCACAAAGTTGTTCTGAAGTCACTCCTTTGTTATTTTAGCTGTGTGCTTAGGGTCATTGTCTTGTTGGAAGGTGAACCTTCGGCCAAGTCTGAGGTCCAGAGCACCCTGGAAGAGGTTTTTATCCAGGATATCTCGGTACTTGGCTGCATTCATGTTTCCTTCAATTGCAACCAGTCGTCCTGTCCCTGCAGCTGAAAAACACACCAATAGCATGATGCTGCCACCACCATGTTTCACTGTTGGGATTGTATTGGGCAGGTGATGAGCAGAGCCTGTTTTTTTTCCACACATACCGCTTAGAATTATCACCAAAATGTTCTATCTTCGTCTCATCAGACCAGAGAATCTTATTTCTCATAGTCTGGGAGTCCTTCGTTTGTTTTTCAGCAAACTCTATGCGGACTTTCATATATCTGGCACTGAGGAGAGGCTTCTGTTGGGACACTCTGCCAATAAATGCCCAACTGGTGTAGGGCTGCAGTGATAGTTGACTTTGTGGAACTTTCTCCCATCTCCCTACTGCATTTGTGGGTCTCAGCCACAGTGATCTTGGAGTTCTTCTTTACCACTCTCACCAAGGCTCTTCTTCCACGATTGCTCAGTTTGGCTGGACGGCCAGGTCTAGTAAGACTTCTGGTGGTCCCAAACTTCTTCCATTTAAGAATTATGGAGGCCACTGTGCTTTGAGTGCTGCAGAAATTCCTAAGAAACCTTGAGTATTGCAGAAATTCTTTTGTAACCTTGGCCAGATCTGTGCCTTGCAATAATTCTGTCTCTGAGCTCCTTGGCCAGTTCCTTTGACCTCATGATTGTCATTTGGTCTGATATGCACTGTGAGCTGTGAGGTCTTATATAGACAGGTGTGTGCCTTTAGAAATCAAGTCCTATCAGTTTAAGTAAACACAGCTGGACTCCAATGAAGGAGTAGAACCATCTCAAGGAGGATCACAAGGAAATGGAAAGCATGTGACTTAAATATGAGTGTCTGAGGAAAGGGCCTGAATACTTATGACCATGTGATATTTTAGTTTTTCTTTTTTAATAAATTTGCAAAAATTTCTATGTTTTTTTCAGACAAGATAGGGTGCAGAGTGTACATTAATGAGAAAAAATTGAACTTTTTTGAATTTACGAAATGGCTGCAATGTATTAAAGAGTGAAAAATTTAAAGGGTCTGAATACTTTCTGTACCCATTGTATATACAGGTGCTTCTCACAAAATTAGAATATCATCAAAAAGTTCATTATTTCCGTTCTTCAATACAAAAAGTGAAACTCCTATATTATTTAGAGTCATTACAGAGTGATCTATTTCACGTGTTTATTTCTGTTCAAGTTGATTATGGCTTACAGCCAATGAAAACCCAAAAGTCATTATCTCAGTAAATTAGAATACTTTATAACACCAGCTTGAAAATGATTTTAAAATCCAAAATGTTGGCCTACTGAAATGTATGTTCAGTAAATGCACTCAATACTTGGTCGGGGCTTCTTTTGCCTCAATTACTGCATCAATGCGGCATGGCATGAAGGCGCGATCAGCCTGTGGCACTGCTGAGGTGTTATGGAAGCCCAAATTGCTTTGAAAGCAGCATTCGGCTCGTCTGCATTGTTGGGTCTGGTGTCTCATCTTCTTCTTGAATGGGGTTAAGGTCAGGCAAGTTTGCTGGCCAGTCAAGCACAGTCATACTGTTGTTTTTAAACCAGGTATTGGTACTTTTGGCAGTGTGGACAGGTGCCAAGTCCTGCTGGAGAATGACATTTCCTTGTCCAAAAAGCTTGTCAGCAGAGAGAAGCATGAAGTGCTCTAAAATTTCCTTGTAGCCTTCTGCGCTGATTTTGGTCTTGATAAAACACAGTGGACCAACACCAGGAGATGACATAGCTCCCCAAACCATCACTGATTGTGGAAACTTCACACTAGACCTCAAGCAACTTTGATTTTGGCATCTCCACTCTTCCTCCGGACTCTGGGATCTTGATCTCCAAATGAAATGCAAAATTTACTTTCATATGAAGGCACATCAGGGGCTTTTCAAATGCAACATGGCGTCTTCTAATTATTCCAGCAAATTTTACATTTGAAAAGTCAAATGGTGCTCCTTCTCTTCCAATTGCTGCTGTGCGCCCAGTGTTTTTTTTCCCCCACTTATGAGGTATCAGCATACTCAGGAGAAATTGCAAAACACATTTTGGGGTCCAGTTTTTTTCCTGTTACCCATGCAAAAGTAAAAGAATTTGGGTCTAAAATAAAATTTTTGTGAAAAAAAAAATAAAATAGATTTTTTTTATTCCCACAATCCAAAATTTTCCATGAAAAACCTGAAGGGTTAGTAAACTTTTTGAATGTGATTTTGAGCACAATCTTCAGAATGTTGTCACTTTTGGGTATTTTCTGTCATATAGACCCCTCAAAGTCACTTCAACTGTGATGCGGTTTCTAAAAAACTGGTTTTGCAAATTTTGTTGTAAAAATGAGAAATCACTGGTCAACTTTTAACCTTTATGTCTTTCTAACAAAAAAAACTTTCATCAATTTTGCTGATGTAAAGTCAACATGTGGGAAATGTTATTTATTAACTATTTTGTGTGACATAACTCTGATTTAAGGGCATAAAAATTAAAAGTTTGCATATTGCAAAATATTTGCTAAATTTCCATTTTTCTCACAAACATAAGTCATATTGAAGAAATGTGACCACTATTATGGTGGTCAGTGGTTAGCATTGCAGCGCTGGGTCCTGGGTTCAAATCCTACCAAGGACAACATCTGCAAAGAATTTATGTTCTCCCCGTGTTTGCATAGGTTTTCTCCTGGTACTCCGACTTTTTTTCCACACTCCAAAGACATACGGATAGGGAATTTCGATTGAGAGCCCCATTGGGGACAGCAATGATAATGTATGTAAAGTGCTGTGGAATATAATAGCGCTGTATAAGCAAAGCATACTAAATAAATAATAAGCATTCCAGGGTTATTACCTCATAAAGTGACATTGGTCAGAATTGTAGAATTTGGCCTGGTTATGAAGGTGCAGACTTTGGGTGGTAAAGGGGTTTATTCAGGCGGTACTGTCTCCATCCCAGCAATGTACTCACGGGGAGCCAACAGGATGTCTTGACAGCCTGAGGGATGTGCCTGTCTTCTAATCTCTTCTATAACGTCCAGCCTGTGGTTAAGCATCATAGGAGACTATCATTTTTACTATACCCAACAATAGTGTGGTATTACTGAATACAGTAGCTTGCAAAAGTATTCACCCCATTGGCTTTTTACCTATTTTGTTACATTACAACCTGTGTTTAAATATTTTTGTGATCCGAATTGTGTGTGATGCATCAGCGCTAAATAGTTGATAAAGTGAAGCGAGAAAATATAAGCTTAAATTAAATGTATCTTTTCAAATAACTAAAAATTGGCATGTGCGTATGTATTCACCGCTTTTGCTATGAAACCCCTAAATTTTCTTGGGCAAGCAATTATCTTCATAAGTCATATTCTTAGCTAAAAGAAGTCCATCTGTGTGCAATCTGGTCTGTCAGTATATACACACCTTTTATGAAGGGCTACAGAGGCTGCAACAACATTAAGCAAGAGTCACCACTAACTAAACACCATGAAGAACAAGGAAATCTCAACAACTTTGTCCCTGGCTTTTTTTGGAGAAGTAAAAGACAGTGTTGGGTTATAAAAATATATCCAATCTCTGATCAACCCCCGGAGCACCATCAAATCCATTATCATCAATTGGAAAGAACATGGTAGCAAAATAAACCTGTCAAGAGAGGGCTGCTTACCAAGGAGGGCATTAATCAGAGCTGCCGCACATAGACCAAAGGTAACTCTGAAGGAGCTGCAGAGTTCCCAAGCAGAGACTGGAGCATCTGTCCACACAACCACAATAAGCTGTACATTCCTTGGACGTGGCCTTTATGGAAGAGTGGGTAGTAAAAAAGCCTTTATTTTAGGCACAAAAATTGTAAGGCTCATTTTGACTTTCCCAAAAGACATTGTAACGCTGGTATTGTCTGTACTTTGTTTTCCAGCGTTACTCTGCATGTCTTTGCTTTAACCCTTTTGCTCCTTTCCCCCTAACCAGTTGGGATACTGTTGTCTGTTACCTGTATGGATGCTGCTCAGTTCCCAGCTCTGCTGCGTAGCCGTACTTGCGTGAGTGTCTCCGCTGCGTTGCATGATCACCCGCATGTGCGGTCCCTGACTTGCTGTAGAGACCATCTGTAGGTTGCAAAGTCCTCTGCAGTGGTGCATGACTTGCTACGTGTGTGGCAGCGGCTACTGTCGGGCGCCTGGCCTGCTGTGGGGACCATCCGTGGGTTGCAGAGTCCTCTGCACTGTGCATGACTTGCTACGTGTGTGGCGGCGGCCACGGTCGGGTGTTCCTCTGTGATGAGTTGTCTGGCTCTGCATAGGGGGCGCGGCCCACACCTGTCCTGCTTTTATGAGGATTGGGTGTGTACTAGAATTACTGCTCCAGCCTATTGCTGTGAAGCAGCTCATATATAAAGTTCCCCAGCCCTGAGGGGCGTTGCCAGAGCTTCACATTGAATCTGCATTGAGTTCCTGAACCTAGCCGTATGTGGTTGTGTGTTCAGCTCCTGCTCTGAGTTCGATCAGCTCTGGAGAGCTGATTCCCCTTGTCCTGTCTTGTGTTTCTGCCTGGGGCTGAGTACCCAGATCGCTGTTCCTGGAGGCTGCATATCCAGGCCTGTTCCTGCTGTGTCTTGTTTCCTGAATCCCTGATCCTGGATCTAACCCGGTACCTGAATGTCTGAACTGTGTCTTGTGTTTCCGCCTATGCTGGGGGCTGATTACCGAGATCGCCATTCCTGGAGGCTGTATATCCAGGCCTGTTCCTGCTGTGTCTTGTTTCCTGAATCCCTGATCCTGGACCTAACCCGTACCTGAATGTCTGAACTGTGTCTTGTGTTTCCGCCTATGCTGGGGGCTGATTACCCAGATCGCCGTTCCTGGAGGCTGTATATCCAGGCCTGTTCCTGCTGTGTCTAATTACCTGAACCCCTGATCCTGGATCGCATCCTGTACCTGACTGTCTGAACTGTGTCCTCTGTGTTATGTTCCTGAAATCCTGCTGTGTCCTGAACCCTGTGCCATTGACTGTGAATCCTTGCTATATAACCTGAGTTCATCTTGGAAGGAGGAGTCCGGTGTGTGCTGAGTTTCTGTTACTCTGTGCTCAGCTTCTGTGCAATTCCCGGCCAGCTCCCGTTGAGCCTGGCGGGGCTTGCACCAGACCGCTGGGGTTCCTTTTCAGATCGATACTAGATGTCCGGAGTCCGAGGACCGTGTCCTCCCTGATGACCACTCCCTGATGTCCGATGACCACTTCCAGATGTCCGGATCCTATCCTTCTCTGCCTGATGTCCGGAGCTTGCCGATCGTTGCCAGATGTCCGGAGCCTGCCGATCGTTGCCAGATGTCCGGAGTCCGATACCAGTGTTCCTGATGTTCCAGTCCGTGTTCCTGACTCCCTGAGATCCAATCCGTGTTCCTGATGTTCCAGTCCGTGTTCCTGACTCCCTGAGATCCAATTCGTGTTCCTGATGTCCTGTCTGTGTTCCTGTGTCCCTGAGATCCAATCCATGTTCCTGATGTCCTGTCCGTGTTCCTGATGTCCTGTCCGTGTTCCTGTGTCCCTGAGATCCAGTCCGTGTTCCTGATGTTCCGATGTCCTGCCGGTTCCTCCTTGGTCTACCCTGTGATGACGTCTGTCCTGGGTCGGTGTCTGATGTTCTCCTGCTGAGCCTGTGCTACGCCTGAGGCCTGAGAGTGAGGCCATACTAGTATGCCCGTGCCAGATGATCCTGGACTGCATCTACCCGTGATGACCCCGCCATCGTCTGAAGTCTGTCTGAGGTCGGTGTCTAATGTTCTCCTGCTGAGCCTGTGCTACGCCTGAGGCCTGAGAGAGAGGCCGCCCAAGTATGCCCGTGCCAGATAACCCTGGACTGCATCTACCCGTGATGTCCTCCTGCACTCGTCTGTGATCCTGAGTCATGTACCTTCCCTGATGTGCGGAATCGGGAGCCCGGTCTTATGTTCTGTTATGTACTGTGTGTTTCTTTAAGTAAACTTTATGTTTCTTCATACCTGAAGTTGTGCGGTGTTGTCTAGTCCTGCAGGTCGCCATCTTGCCCACATGCTCAGCTGCCACGGATCCCGGTCGCTGCCCTTCCCTAGTCCGGGCAGGCCCGGGTCTCCCTCCGTGGTCCAGTGGGTCCACATTCTCTTACCATCTGGGACGTATGCCTCACGTCGTCGTGGACTGGCGGCGTGGGAGCATTGGCTAGTTAGGCAAGCTATGCCATGTCCCAACGCCCCGCAGCCGTGGGAAGCGTTACAGACATGAGAGACTCCCCAAATGTATGGAAGAAGATGCTGAGGTCAGATGAGACCAAAATTAATCCCAAACCAACACGTCTCATCACCCAAGAACACCATCACCACAGTGAAACATGTAGGTGGCAGCATCATGCTGAGGGGATGTTTTTCGGCAGCAGGGACAGGGAGAATGGTCCGATCTGAGGGTAAGATGGATGGTGCAAAAAATGGATATACTTGAGCAAAACCTGGTTGTCAGTGTTTTCAGACTGGGACGTAGGTTCACCTTCCAACAAAACAATGACCCAAAGCATACTGCTAAAGCATCACTCGAGTGGTTTAAGGGAAAACGTGTAAATGTTTTGGGGGTGGTCTAGTCAAGGCCCAGACCTTAATAGAATTGAGAATCTGTGGTCAGACTTGAAGATTGCTGATTACCAACGGAAACCATCTAAATCGAAGGAGCTGGAACAGTTTTGCCTAGAGGAATGGGCAAAAAAGCCAGTGGTATGATAGTTATCTAAAGCGACTTGCAGCTGTAATTACGGCAAAAGGAGGCTCTACAAAGTACGGACTTTCGGGGGTGCATAGTTATGCACACTGATATTTTCAGTTATTTTGTTATTTGTGTCACGGCAAAAAGAAAACCAAATGTTTACAGTTGTAGGCATGTTCTTTACATGAAATGATGCAAACCCTAAAAAAACAAACAATTTCCAGGATGTGACTTAGCAAAACCCGAAAAATGCCAAGGGGTGAATACTTTTTGCAAGCCAAATAACTTTCATACATCCATAATCTTTTCATTACTAACAAACTTTCCTTCCTCGCCATCACCAAAACATGGCTTTTCTGACACCACCTCTCCTGCTGCACTTTCGTATGATGGATTCCACCTTTCCCTCATCCTCACTCCAGCAGCAAGCATGGCAGAGGAGTTGGTATTCTCCTGTCTGATAACTGCTCCTTCACCAAAATCCCACTGACACCCTTCATTATTCTTCCTTCTTTCGAGATGCACTGTGCGCATCTACTCCCCCCCCCTCCAAACTCCAACTGTCATTTACTGCCCCCAGGGCCTGCCACCACATTCTTTGATCACTTAACCCCCTGACTACTTCATTTCCTTTACACTGACATCCCTACTATCATCATGTGCAACTTCAACATCCCCATTAACACTTCACACTTAGCTATCTCTAAGATTCTGTCTGTCACTTCCTCCATCGACCTCTCTCAACTGTCTTCCGCAGCCACTCACAAAGATGTCCACACACTAGACCTCATTTTCACCCACCTCTGTTCCCTATCTAACCTCTTCCTTTTTCTGACCATAATCAACTTTCATTTTCTTCCCTCTCCTCTCCTGTTCAACAATCTCTACTCCACAAACTTGCACACCCTTGCAGAAATCTCAAACACCTTGACCTATACTCACTCTCTGAATCCCATCTCCCTTTTACAGTGTTACACTCGGTCCCCATGCTGGCTCTGCACTCCGTCCTGGTCACTCACCTTCTGCTCTTCAATTTGTCCCTTTGCAGCAGCCTGTGCACGGGCTGGGGTCTCCTGCTCCCTCTGCTTCCCAGCGTCCTGCTTCCTCCTCCAGTTCCTGGCACGCTGCCAGCAGGCCTCCAGGAAGAATGCTTAGGACGTGAGGCCGCCCTCACCGTCTCTCTTAAAGGGACCGCGTGCATTTTTTGAAAATGTCAATCAACCAATGGCAGCGCACTGATTACTATATCTGGCCACTCCACCATAGGGGGAGTGCCGGAGCAACGTGTTTCTACCATTGCTACATCCGGTTCTGACTCTGATTTGTCTGCGCTGCGTTAGCAGTCTCTGTGCTTCGCTCATTCTATTTGTCTCCACAGATCAGTGGTATCCTGTATCCAGCTATCCCTGACAAACTCTGCTATCACACGTGCAAGTGTCATCCCGTTCCGCCATCAGCCATCCGTATCCGTGGTCTGTGACAAGGTTACTGGAGCCAGCCTGCTACCATCTACCCGGAACCAGAACCTTCCTCACCTGCGTCTACCACTCCACGGTTTCTTATATCATATCTGTTACCCCCTTTTGGTCCCTCTGGGACAGCTGCCACGTGTCCGGGTCTAACTAGAGGTAGCACCTGTATCCTCCGGGTATTCCATTCTGGTCCTGTTCGAGGGGCCTTACTACGGGTACCCGGGTCTCACTAGTTACGCCCCCTTCGAAGCCCCCCGGACCGCGGTCTCGCGGTTCCACTTCTAAAATAAAAGACGAATGTGAACTTCAAAATCTCTGCCTCCGCTTCCATTCGTTACATACAGACATAAGTTCCTTACACAATGCAGATGCTGCTGCCTTTTATTTTATAACACCACAACAGCTTCAGCTCTTGAATTGGTCGCCCCCTCACTCTTACCAAACTCGCACATTCAACAGGCAGCCCTCGCACACCAGCCTGATCAAATAACTGAGGCGGGCTTCCAGGCTTGCGGAGTGGAGATGGAAATGAACACTTCATTGCAATCAAACCATCCCTTCTTTTAAGTCCAAGCTCGACTGCAGCAAAACAAACATACTTCTCATTTCCTCTCTATAGGTACTGCCACACTAAACAATCCCGCTAGCGATCACGATAACGACGCATACTAATGAGATCGCTAGCGGGATTGTTTCTATATCGCTAAATGCGGCCACATTTAGCGATATAGTTAACGACGCTATCGCCGTTAGCGATCTTCTTAACGACTTTAGCGGTACAAAAGTACCGCTAAATCGCTAAGAAAAGGTGCCACACAGTGATTAGATACTTACCCAGCGGGAGCGCCGACGAGAAAATAGGGTCCGGAACGATTCCAGCGACGAGCGAGATCACAGCAGGAAGCTCGTCGCTGGAAGCTGCCGCACTGAACAATATCGCTAACGGGATCGCTAAATAGTGACGTTTTTTAGCGATCCCGTTAGCGATATTGTTTAGTGTGGCATACCCTTATCTCGCAACCCTTTTAAAGACTATTCAACACTTTCAACTCTTTCTTTTGTCCTCCAGCTCCTCCTCCCTCCTCTCAGCTGAAGAATATACTTCATTCTTCAAGCAGAAGATTGATAACATCAGAGAAAGCTTTGGCCTACAGCCCCCACAGCCCTTCCTCATAAGTACTCAACCCGTCTCCTCCAAAACCAGCTTCTCCACCATTACAGAATCTCAACTTTGCTCATTACTCTCCAAATCAAATCTCACCACCTGTGAACTTGTCCCAATCCTGTCTCACTTCATCCCAAACCTCACCACAGTCTTCATCCCAACCCTATCCCATCTCTTCAACCTGTCACTAACAACTGGTGTCTTCCCCTCATGCTTCAAACATGCCTCAATCACACCTATCATCAAAAAGAAGCCCTCCCTTAACTCATCCACTCTGTCTAGCTAACGCTCCTATTGACTTCTCTCCTATGCCTCAAAACTACTGGAACAACACATCCATTTTGAACTGTCCCACCTCTCCTCCCGCTCCATCTTCGACTGCTTACAATCTGGCTTTATCATCTTTTCACCATCTCACTCAACACCCCTATCCATCAGATTCAATGGCTGCTCACTCTCCCCCAGGTCCACAAGCTCACTGCCTCTGGGTAACCCTTGACTCTGATTTCTCCTTCAAACCACACATCCAAGTCATTTCCACTTACTGCCAACTCCAACTCAAAAATATCTCCCAGATCCGCACATTCCTCAACCAGGAATTGGCAAAAACACTAGTGCATACCCTCATCTTCCGCCTTGACCACTGTAACCTGCTGTGTGGCCTCCCCATAACACTCTCGCACTACTCCAATCTGTGTTAAACTCAACTGCCCGACTAATCCACCTATCCCCATGTTATTCTCCGGCCTCTCCTCTGTCAATCCCTTCACTGGCTCTCCACTGCCCAGAGACTCCGGTTCAAAAGCCTAACCTTGGCATGAAAAGCCATCCACAACCTGTTTCCTCCATACATTTGTGACCTAGACTCCTGGTATATACCTGCACGCAACCTCCGATCCTCACAAGATTTCCTTTTCTACTTCCCTTTTATCCCCTCTTCCCACAATCACATACAAGATTTTTCCCGTGCATCCCCCCTACTCTGGAACTCTCTACTCCAACAAATCAGATTTTCCTACCGTGGAAACTTTCAAACAGAACCTGAAGACCTACCTCTGCTGGCAAGCCTGCAACCTGCACTAACCCTCTTTCCACCATACCGCTGCACGACCAGCTCTTCCCTCACCTACTGTATCTTCACTCATCCCTTGTAGATTGTGAGCTCTCATGGGCAGGGTCCTCTCTCCTCCTGTACCAGTTGGTGACTTGTTTTGTTCAAGATTATTGTACTTGTTTTTTGTTATGTATATCCATTTTCACATGTAAAGTGCCATGGAATAAATGGCGCTATAATAAATAATATAAAAGTGATCAATTTAGCAATTTCACCTCACTTAGATTTTTATTTTTATAATTCTCCAGTACATCATATGATGGATGGTACAAGTCCCACAAAATAGCAAGCCCTTTTATGGCTTTTTTTCGACTGAAAAATAAAAAGTTTTGGCTACTGGAAAAGGGGAGGAAAAAATGAAAGCACTAAAAATTGTCTTGTCCTTAAGGGGTTAATAGAGGCACAAAAGGAGACCAACATGTTGCTAAACTAGAAATTGGGAAAGTATTGTGCACCATATCACTTCATTGAAAAAATACTCAACTGAGCCTTACCAATGGCTGGGGACTCACCCTCTGAGGAGCACTGACTTAAGGGTATGCCACACTAAACAGCGTCGCTAACGAGATCGCTAAAATACGTCACTATTTAGCGATCTCGTTCGTGACGCTAACGTGTGTGGCATGTAGCAACGACGTGGCCCCTGCTGTGATCTCGCTGATCGTTCACTAGAGTTCTGGACCGTATTTTTATCGTTGGCGTCCCGCTGGTGAGCCTATATCGCTGTGTCTGGCACCTTTTGTGAGCGATGTGCGCTGTTTTTTACATCGCAATGACCGTTAAAGTCGTTAATGAGATCGCTAACCGCTTTTGAGTCGTTAACGAGATCACTAAGTGTGGCAGCTACTAGCGACATTAAAACGATCACAAAAACGATCTCATTAGCTTGCGTCGTTATTGAGATCGCTAACGAGATCACTAAGTGTGGCAGTACCTTTAGGCCATCTAATTCCACTGTGCAACACAAAAGTCACTCTCCTAAATTGCTGAGCCATCTCCTGTCTTTTTTTTTCTGCTCTGCCATGAGCTGCAAGAGATTTTACAGCTAACTTTTAATTCCTGCTGGCCTCACAAAGAAACTCTACAAATCTATTGGACATTTGTTATGTCTATACTGTTGCACTGGAGAATGGCATGGAATAGATTCACAGGAATCATTATTTATTTTTATACTCCTACTCAATGCACAACAAACTTCTTTCGTCACAACTTACTTCTTAAACTCTCACTTAAGCATGCCTCTACCACACCAACTCTTCTTTCATACCTCTGTATGTGGGGGATTTAGCCGACAACTATCATCGCGCCCCTAAACAACTTACATAGGAATCCCTAGGTATGTGCATGCGGTTGCGTGTTTTACCTTCAGGATATGGTCTGGCACAATTTGTGTGGCACCGGACCCCTTTACCTTCCTGTTGAAGAAAACAGGTTTTGCAAAAATAGTCATTTACTGAACAATGACAGAGGTTTGTGCACACCGGTTTTGGATGGCAGCATATTACTTGTGAGTAGAGTTGAGCGAAACAGGTCGGTTAGATTTATAAGTACCCGACTTTTGGCAAAGTCGGGTTTCGCCGAGCGAAACCCGACCATAGCGTGAAGTCGGCCATGTGTTCGGCCAAACGAACGCCAAAGTCGGTTTACCCATAATGCTTGCAGGCGCCTTTTTTCAGCCAATGACCAAGGACATACTCTGTGGGCAACGAGATGACATGGGCAGCATCCACTACCATCTTAGAAATGGGCATTGCAGTGATTGGCTTGCTTTGGGGGGCGTCATAGTGTCTATAAAAGCACTGAACGCCGACCGCCATTTTACTTCTGCCGATCTTAACAGTAGGGAGAGGTTGCTTGCTGTTTATCAGTAGGGAGAGAGGGCTGGAAAGAGAAGGTCTTATGTGCTTGTGCTGATAGCAATTGTGCTGTACAGTTAGTGTGCAGTGACGGGAGGATTTTCTTGTGTGCAGCAGCGCTGGTTATTAGGCTGTATTGCTGTGTGTACACTGCTGTGCAGACTGCTTTTTACACAGCACTAATACTTTTATTCTTTTTTTCTGCACAGTTACCGAGAGTTAATTTTTTCCCACACCGTGTACGCTCCTCACACACTACTGTGATACCAGCCGGTAGCCGGTACAATGACAAATACATGCTGACTATCTGTGTGTGACTCCGAAAATATACACAGAGATTGAAATTTTCCCCTATACCGTATACAGCTGTCCGCTTCTGATACACTACCGTATATCTGCTCTTTGTATTACGGTCAAATCCATGCTGGATGAGCGTCTGTGTGACTCCGGAAATATATACGGAGATTTCAATTTTCCCCTACACTGTATACAGCTGGTATCTTCTGATACAGTACCTTTTTTCTGCCTTTTGTATTACGGTCAAATCCATACAGAGAGCGTCTGTATGTGACTCCGGAAATATATACGGAGATTTAAATTTTCCCCTACACTGCATACAGCTGTACGCTTCTAATACAGTACCGTATATCTGCTTTTAAAGCCGGAGCATCAGGAACAGGTTTTGGCTTACATTGCCGAAACAACCTCCAGCTCTATCACATCCTCTACTGAAGTTTCAAAAACTGCAAGCACTGAGTCGTCAGTGCAGGCTCCTGGTCTTTCTGCCTTTTGTATTACATTCAAATCCATACTGAGAGCGTCTGTGTGACCCTGGAAATATATACGGATATTTAAATTTTCCCCTACACTGTATACAGCTGGTATCTTCTGATACAGTACCGTTTTCCTGCCTTTTGTATTACGGTCCAATCCATACTGAGAGAGCGTCTGTGTGTGACTCCAGAATATATACGGATACTTAAATTTTCCCCTTCACCGTATACAGCTGGTATCTTCTGATACCGTACCATTTTTCTGCCTTTTGTATTACGGTCAAATCCATACTGAGAGAGCGTCTGTGTGTGACTCCGGAAATATATGCGGAGATTTATATTTTCCCCTTCACCGTATACAGCTGGTATCTTCTGATACAGTACCGGTTTTCTGCCTTTTGTATTATGGTCAAATCCATACTGAGTGAGCGTCTGTGTGTGACTCCGGAAATATATACGGAGATTTCAATTTTCCCCTGCACTGTATACAGCTGGTATCTTCTGATACAGTACCTTTTTCTGCCTTTTGTATTACCGTCAAATCCATACTGAGAGAGCGTCTGTGTGACTTCGGAAATATACACGGAGATTTAAATTTTCCGATACACTGTATACAGCTGGTATTTTCTGATACAGTACCTTTTATATACCTTTTGTATTACGGTCAAATCCATACTGAGAGAGCGTCTGTGTGTGACTCCGGAAATATATACGGAGATTTCAATTTTCCCCTACACTGTATACAGCTGGTATCTTCTGATACAGTACCTTTTTTCTGCTTTTTGTATTATGGTCAAATCCATGAGAGAGCGTCTGTGTGTGACTCCGGAAATATATACGGAGATTTCAATTTTCCCCTACACTGTATACAGCTGGTATCTTCTGATACAGTACCGTTTTTCTGCCTTTTGTATTACGGTCAAATCCATACTGAGTGAGCGTCTGTGTTTGACTCCGGAAATATATACGGAGATTTAAATTTTCCCCTACACTGTATCCACTACACTGCTTCTGATACAGTACCATATATCTGCTGGTATTTTTGGTACATTTTCCCAAACATAAGGAAGTATGGTGGAAGAGGCCGCGGACGTGGGCGGGGGGCCAGCTGGTACTGATGGTGGTGGTGGTGCATCTGCTGGTAGTGCCAAAAGCACAATAGCACCTAAGGCAGGAGGTGTTGAGCCTGCGTCATCGTCTGGTTCCAGAAGGCCTGGAAGGCTCCTTTTTCTGGGAGTAGGTAAACTGCTTTTAAAGCCGGAGCATCAGGAACAGGTTTTGGCTTACATTGCCGAAACAGCCTCCAGCTCTATCGCCTCCTCTTCTGAAGTTTCAAAAACTGCAAGCACTGAGTCGTAAGTGCAGGCTCCTGGTCAGTAACGACACCTTTCCTTGTGTCCTTCAACCCCAACAAAAGTGAAGGATGCGGCAGGCCACACTTCAGATTACTCCCTGGAGCTCTTTTCACATACCATGCCTGGGTTATCAAGTGAAATCCTGAATTCCCCAGTCCAAGATGAATATGACATGGAGTGCACTGATGCACAGCCACTGCTATATGATTCTGCTGGTACATTCACCCAGAGCACTGCATTGCCCTCGCAGTCTACTGAGCCAGATTCTGACCCTGATGAAACTCAGGTGCCCCTTCCCGCATACTCTACCACCTTACACGGTGACACAGAGGAAGGTGCAGATGAAATTGAAGAGGAGGTGATGGATGACCCAGTTGTTGACCCTAATTGGCATCCATTGGGGGAAGAGGGTGCCGCTGGCAATAGCTCAGAAGAGGAGGAGGATCCGCAGCAGGCCATTGACATTGCAGCTGCGGTTATCTGGCAGCCCTGTAGCAGTCCAAAAAGTGATAAAAAAAGAAAGTTGCAGGACAGCTTGGCCAGATGGTCAAATTAGCACAGTGTGCAAGCCCTGAAAATGTATCCCATAGTAGGAAGGGTGCAGTGTGGCACTTTTTTGACCAAAATCCTATTGATGAGGCAAAGGTTACCTGTAAGAAGTGCGGAAGGACCTTTTGCTGAGGGAAAAATCTACAAAATTTGAATACCAGTTACATGCTTAGACATTTAAACACCATGCACTTGCAAGCGTGGACGGACTACAAAACCTCAGGTAGCACATGTGCACCTGCTCTGACACCACTAGCAAGAAATGTTGAGGTATCATCGCAAGGCCAAAGCAGTCAGGGAATCACAATGTTTTTCCAACGAAAGACTGAATCTAGGCCATCACCACCATCACCAACCCCCTCTCAGTCCGCCATGTCCACCGCTTTTCCCCATACGCAGCTCTCAAGTCCACCTCACCCTAGCAGACTCTCTGAGTAGGACAAGAAAGTACTCAACCTCTCATCCACGTACATTGGCTTTGAACGCCTACATTGCCAAACTGATCTCATTAGAGATAATGCCCATCCGTTTGGTTGAAAGCGCACCGTTCCGAGAGCTCATGGCCTACACTGTCCCACGCTATGACCTACCCAGTCGGCACCTCTCTTTTCTAGAAAAGCCATCGCTGCCCTCCACCTGCATGTGAAAGACCGCATTGTCCATGCACTCAAACAATCAGTGAGTGGAAAGGTGCACCTCACAACAGATGCATGGGCCAATAGGCATGGCCAGTGCCGTTACGTGTCCATCACTGCGCACTGGGTTAATGTGGTGGATGCAGGGTCCACAGGGGACAGCTGCGGTGGGACAGTGCTACCTAGCCCACGGTATAGGCAACAGTTGGCTGTAGGTGCTCGACCCTCCTCCAGAAGCGAAATCTCGTCGACAGCGCAGTCGTGCGAACACTCCATCCGCAGCTGCCAGTGTTGCACACGAGGTGTCCCACTCGAACAGCTAGTGGTTAGCGTCAGCAGGCTGTTTTAAAGATGTCTTTGGGTGACAACAGACACACCACGGAGGTACTGGCCGACTACTTGCAGCGAGAAACTGAGTCATGGCTGGGCAATCTACATCTTGAGCCAGGCAAGGTAGTCTGTGATAACGGCCATCATTTTGTGGCGGCCATAGCCCTGGCAAAACTCAGACACATACCTTGCCTGGCTCACCCCTTGAACTTGGTGGTGCAGTGCTTCATAAATAATTATCCGGAGTTACCAGTCCTGCTCCATAAGGTGCGAAGACTGTGCTCGCACATCCATCGCTCGCCCGTAGACTCCAGTCGTATGCAGAGGCTGCAGCGATCGCTCCACCTCCCCAAGCACTGCCTAATCATAGATGTTGCAACAAGGTGGAACTCCACCATGCACATGGTTGAGAGGCTGTGCGAACAGAGGCAGGCTGTAATACATTTGGGGGAGGATACACGGGCAGGCAGTTTGAGGGCAGACATCGAGTTGTTGGGTGTGCAGTGGTCAAAGCTGAAAGACCTCTGTAAAGTCCTTCAGTGTTTTAAGGAATGCACACGACTGGTAAGCGCAGACGATGCCATCATAAGCATGAGCATCCCACTTATGCGTCTGCTCATGCAAACTTTAACGCACATTAAAGATCAGGCTTCTGCAGTGGAGGAGGGAGAGGAGGAGGGAAGCCTTGATGACAGTCAGGCATTGTCTGCTCAGGGAACTGTCCTGGACGAGTTGGAGGAGGAGGATGAGGGGGATGATTATTTTGGGGAGGAGGATGCTTCTCTGGGGGGCAAGAGAAAATGTTGCCTTGCCAAGGTCAGGTACAGGGTTTGTGCGTGACTGGAGAGATGTGGATTTGGCAGAAAGTGCTCCTCCACCCACCACTGGCAGTGCATCATTGACACCTGGAACATTGGCCCACATGTCTGATTGTCTTGCGGATCCTAAAAAGGGATCCCCGCATTGCCAAAATTATGAAGGATGATGACTACTGGTTGGCCAGCATCCTCGATCCACGCTATAAAGGCAAATTACAGAACATCATGCCACAGGAGAACCTAGAGCTAATATTGGCCAACAAACAAGCAACTCTGGTAAACCGTTTGTTAGAGGCATTTCCAGCACACAGCAGCGGTGCAGGTTCTACCACGAGCTGTACTGGGCCAAATGGAAGAGGTGTTCGTGGTGCACACAGCCGAAGTGGCGTTGGAGACGGGTTTCATGACCATGTTGTGAACTGATTTCTCGAGTACCGCTCACGCGACTGTTAATACTGAATCGATTGCAACAGACATGAGACAGCAGTTGTCGGCTATGGTTCAAAATTACCTCTCCCCTATCGATGTTCTCCCTCACAGGTCATTCCCCTTTGACTACAGGGCCTGTAAACTGGACACCTGGCCTGAATTTGCACAATATGCCTTACAGGAGCTCGTTTGCCCTGCTGTTAGTGTGCTATCAGATTGAGTGTTCAGTGCTGCTGGATCAATCCTGACAGAAAGAAGGACCCGGCTGTCGGCCCAAAATGTTGGTGATCTCACCTTCTTTAAAATGAATCATGCCTGGGTTTCAAAGGATTTTGTCCCACCTTCCCCTGATGACACATAGGTTGCCAGCAAAATGGCTCGCTTGGTCCTCTTCCTCCGACTTCTCCAATTCCTCCATTTGCAGCTGCTGAACGTCCAGCCTACACCTCAACATGTCAGTTTTTCCACCTCCCTAACTGGGCTGTACCCCCCCAGGGCCGCCGTCAGCACCTGGCGCACCCCGGCAATTGTCGGGGCCCTGAGCAGGTGGGGGGGCCCACTCGCCGTCAGAGACACCGGTGTACTATGAGGGGCCCTGTGCTACTGCCGGCGCCCACGAGTGGAGCCCCCCCTGCTTGCTCAGGGTCCCAGTACTTGCAATACTTACCTCTCCCTGCTCCACCGCTGTGACGTCTTCCTCGTTTCCTGACAGTGATATTCAGGTCAGAAAGAGTGATGATGTCACGTCTGTGCGCCCTCTGCCTGAACAGTCACAGTGCAGATAGCTGGAAGATGGCGACGCTGAGGAGTCCAGAGTAGAACAGTGCCCAGCCAGGAGAGGTATTTCTTTTTTTGTTTAGAGCAATATATGGGGAGCATTATACACTGGAGAATTATATATGGGGCCCATCATACACTTGAGCATCATAGATAGGGCCCATTATACACTCGAGCATTATATATGGGGCACATCATACAGTGGAGCATTATAAATGGGGCCCATCATACACTGGAGCATCATATACGGAGCCCATTATACACTTTTTTGGAAGTGCATTTGAGCAGCAGGGTGGTTTGCTGTTAAAGGAGAAAAAAAATCTCTCTTTAAAACTTCTGCTTCAGCGAGTGTGAGCGAGCTGAGTGTGACCGGTGCGCAAGTGCGAACGGTGGTAAGTGTGACTTGAGATTCAGTGAAGAAGTATTTGGAAAACCTTTAATCAAATACCTGTGTGAATTGGTGTGAGTGGCTGAATTGTGGATTGCTCACTGCCTTTCTACCTGTTCTATATTTTGGGGGCTTTTTTTAACCTATTTTTTCTCTCTAAAGGATTAATCTCTTATTTTACTATCTGTGTGTTAAAAGGTTAACTATATTGCATTTAAATCTTAGTGTAGCTATATTTACAAGGGGTTAATTAATGGTGGGGGTTCATAATTAAGGGTTTATAAGGGCCAGCTGGTTGGGGCTCAAGTCTTTTTGGACGTGAATTTGAGCAGCAGGGTGGTTTGCTGTTAAAGGAGAAAAAAAAAATCTCTCTTTAAATCTTCTGCTTCAACGAGTGTGAGCGAGCTGAATGTGACCAGTGTGCAAGTGCGAACGGTGGTAAGTGTGACTTGAGATTCAGTGACTTTGGATTCAGGGAGTTGATAAAGGAGGAATTACTGAATTGCTGTTATATTTTATTAATACTTTTTATTTATTTTTACTTATCTTTGCTGTCTGGTGAAATCCCCATTAGAAATGTGCTCCACTATTGCCAATGCCATCCAGTGTACATCTTGCCACATGTATACAGTCCTTGAACAGCCGGTCGAGGGTGCATACTGCTGTGCGAGATGTGAGCACGTTGCGCATTTGGAAGCCCAAATACTGGATCTAAATGTTCAGCTGGCAACACTGAGATCCATAGACAATATGGAAAGGAGTCTTCTGCTCACTGAGCAGACGCTCAATGGGATAGATGAGGGGGGATGCTAGGATGGAACTGCAGGACACTGAAGTAGGAAGCTACGTGACAGTTAGAAGGCAGGGTAGAGGAAGAGCGCCAGGGTTGGCTAGTCCTGATCTGGCACACCCAATAAGTTTGCAAAGTTGGCAGACGAGGGGGGTGTCAGTACAGGGGTAGCACTGCTGCAGCCAGGCATGTCCTCTGAAAGCCGGAGGAGTGTCTGCTCCAGTAAGGGGGAATTAGGAGAGCAGGGCAGGCCAGACAGGTGCTGGTAGTGGGGGACTCAATTATTAGGGGAACAGATAGGGCAATCTGTCACAAAAACAGTGATCGTCGAACAGTGTGCTGCCTACCTGGCGCTAGAGTCCGACACATCGCTGATCTGGTTGACAGATTACTGGGAGGGGCTGGTGAGGACCCAGTGGTCATGGTGCACATTGGCACAAATGACAAAGAGGTAGGTGGAAGGTCCTTAAAGACGATTTCAGGGAATTAGGCTGCAAGCTTAAAGCAAGGACCTCCAACGTGGTATTTTCTGAAATACTGCCTGTACCGCGTGCCACACCAGAGAGGCAATGGGAGATTAGGGAGGTTAATAAGTGGCTCAAGAATTGGTGTAGGAAGAGGGGTTTGGGTTCCTGGAGAACTGGACCGACTTCTCAGTTGGCTACCGGTTCTATGCTAGGGACGGGCTGCACCTCAATGAGGAGGGTGCAGCTGTGCTGGGGAGAAAATGGCTAGAAGGTTGGAGGAGAAACTAGTGACTAGGGGGGAGGGTATTCATTTTATAGGAGGGGAAGGCAGTGCAGATAGAGACCTGGGCACAAATAATGAAATTGGGGGCGGGGGGTGGCATGGGTGGTGGGGTTAGAACAGTTAATAATTTAAGAAAGAATAGAGGTACAGAGAGATACGTAAAGTGCATGTATACTAATGCTAGAAGCCTCACCAACAAAATGGCGGAATTAGAATTAATTTTGTTGGAACATAATTATGACATGGTGGGGATATCTGAGACTTGGCTGGATGAGAGCCACGACTGGGCGGTTAATTTACAGGGCTATAGTCTGTTTAGAAATGACTGTAAAAATAAGCGAGGTGGGGATGTGTGTTTATAAGTAAAATCATCCTTAAAACCCATCCTGCGTGATATCTGTGAATCTAATGAAGATGTAGAGTCTCTGTGGGTGGAGATTAGGGGAGGGGGAAAAATAATAAATTACTGATAAGGGTTTGTTATAAGTCTCCTAAAATAATGGAAGCAACAGAGAATATCCTCGTAAAGCAAATATATGAAGCAATAACTCAAGGAGAAGTCATTATTATGGGGGACTTCAACTACCCTGAAATACATTGGGGAACAGAAACCTGCAGTTCCAGCAAAGGTAATAGGTTTTTGGCAACTATGAGAGACAATTACCTTTCACAACTAGTTCAGGACCCAACAAGAAGGGGGGCACTGCTAGACCTAATATTATCCAACAGGCCAGACCGCATATCAAATATAAGGGTTGGGAGTCACTTGGGTAAATCACAAAATAATAAGCTTTCATGTATCCTTTAATTAGATGTGTAGTCGAGGGGTTACAAGGACACTAAACTTTAGGAAGTCAAATTTCCAACGGATGAGAGATGATCTTAGTGCAATAAACTGGGACGACATCCTGAGACATAAAAATACACAAAGAAAATGTGAGACGTTTATTAGCATCCTGAATAGGATCTGTGCACAACATATACCCTATGGGAATAAACATGCTAGAAATAGGAGGAAACAACTATGGCTAAATAGAGCTGTAAGGGGTGCAATAAGTGACAAAAAGAAAGCGTTTAGGTAATTAAAGCATGTAGGTAGTGATGAGGCATTAAATAAATACAGAAGATTGAATAAATTCTGCAAATCAAGACAGCAAAGATTGAGGCAGAGAGACTCATTGCCAGAGAAAGTAAAAATAATCCCAAAATATTCTTTAACTACATAAATAGCAAGAAACTAAAAAATGATAGTGTTGGTCCCCTTAAAAATAGTCTGGGTGAAATGGTGGATGAGGATGAGGAAAAAGCCAATATGCTAAATGACTTTTTTTCAACTGTATTTACACAAGAAAATCCCATGACAGATAACATGATCAGTGATAAAAAAAAAATTCTCCATTAAATGTCACCTGCTTAACCTAGCAGGAAGTACGGCGGCATCTGAAAATCACTAAAATTGACAAATTCCCGGGCCCGGACGGGATACACCCCGAGTACTGCAGGAATTAAGTACAGTCATAGATAGACCATTATTTTTAATCTTTAAAGATTCCATAATAATGGGGTCTGTACCACAGGACTGGCGTATAGCAAATGTGGTGGCAATATTCAAAATAATGGCAAAAACTGAACCTGGAAATTATAGGCCAGTGAGCTTAACATCTATTGTGGGTTAAATCCTGGAGGATTTTTTAAGGGTTACTATATTGGAGTATCTGAGGCTGAATAACCGCATGACACAGTATCAGCATGGGTTTACGTGGACCGTTCTTGTCAGACTAATCTGATAAGCTTTTATGAAGGGGTAAGTTCTGGACTGGACCAAGGGAACGCAGTGGACGTGGTGTTCATGGACTTCTCAAAAGCTTTTGATACGGTGCCACACAAAAGGTTGATACATAAAATGAGAACAATGGGGATAGGGGAAAATATGTGTAAGTGGGTTAAGAACTGGCTCATGGATAGGAAACAAAGGGTGTTATTAATGGAGCACACTCGGACTGGGTCACGGTTAGCAGTGGGGTACCACAGGGGTCAGTATTGGGCCGCTTCTCTTTAACATATTTATTAATGACCTTGTAGGGGGCATACAGAGTAGTATTTCAATATTTGCAGATGACACTAAACTCTGCAGGGTAATAAATACAGAGGAGGACAATTTTATATTACAGGAGGATTTATGTAAACTAGAAGCTTGGGCTGATAAATGGCAAATGAGCTTTAATGGGGATAAATGTAAGGTCATGAACTTGGGTAGAACCAACAAGCTGTATAATTATGTGATTAATTGTAAAACACTGGGCAAAACTGTCACTGAAAAAGACCTGGGTGTATGGGTGGATGACAAACTCACATTTAGTGGCCAATGTCAGGCAGCTGCTACCAAGGCAAATAAAATAATGGGATGCATTAAAAGAGGCATAGATGCTCATGAGGAGAACATAATTTTACCTCTATACAATTCACTGGTGCGACCACACTTAGAATATTGTATACAGTTCTGGTCTCCGGTGTATAAGAAGGACATAGCTGAACTGGAGCGGGTGCAGAGAAGAGCGACCAAGGTTATTAGAGAACTGGGGGGTCTGCAATACCAGGACAGGTTATTAAACTTGGGTTATTTAGTTTGGAAAAACGAAGGCTTAGGGGTGATCTTATTACAATGTATAAATATATGAGGGGACAGTACAAAGACCTTTCTAAAGATCTTTTTACTCTTAGACCTGTGACGGGACAAGGAGGCATCCTCTACGTCTGGAGAAAAGAAGGTTTAGTCATAATCACAGATGCAGATTCTTTACTGTAAGAGCAGTGAGACTATGGAACTCTCTGCCATATGATGTTGTAATGAGTGATTCCCTACTAAAATTTAAAAAGGGACTGGATGCCTTTCTTGAAAAGTATAATATTACAGGCAATATTCACTAGTTTCCTAGATATTGCGTTGATCCAGGGGGCTAGTCTGATTGCCGTATGTGGAGTCAGGAAGGAATTTTTTTTTCCCCCAATGTGAAGCTTACTGTTTGCCACTTGTTTTTTTTTTGCCTTCCTCTGGATCAACATGTTAGGGCAGGTTAGGATAGGATATGGGTTGAACTAGATGGACTTTAAGTCTTCCTTCAACCTTAATAACTATGTTACTGTGTAACTATATGGGGCCCATTATATATGGAGCATTATATAGGCCCATCATACACTGGAGCGTCATCCATGGGGCCTATCATATACTGGAGCATTGTTATGTTTCGGTAGCTGAGGAGTGCAGGTAAAAAAGGCAATACACCAGAGCAGTTGGAATCTATGAGATTGCAGTACCCTGACTAACCACCACAACTAGAGGCAGCCGTGGAGCGTTCCTAAGTTGGTCCTAGACGCCTCGTCACAGCCTGAGAAACTAACTACACCTAAAGATAGAAATAGGAAAGCTATCTGCCCCGGAGCAGAACCCCAAAGATAATAGAAAGCCCCCAAACAAGTAATGGCGGTTAGACAAGAAGAAATACTGACACAGAAAGAAAATAGTATGAGCAAACGCTGGGGCCCAAACTAACTAAATAGAAAAGGATAGGAAGGGTACTTACTGCAATCCCAGAAAACCCTGAAAAGCACCAACTCTACTAATTTCAAAATCACCTGAGATCACACGACCTCTACCACCTAAATTAGTTCTCTGGTGTAACAAAATCAAAACAGCAGCCACTGAAAAAACTGGAAAAAGCAAAAGTACAAACATCAGTGGCTGAACTAAACTGAGAGGGCAAAAGCCCCCGAAGGGGACCCAGAAGGCCCCCAAAGAAGTGCAGGACAAAATGCAAAAATATAGTACAAAAACAAAAAGAAGAAAATGTCTTATCTGTTAGCAGGAGATGCAGACACGACACAGCAGGCTACAAGGGAAACAGGAATGAAGGATTCAGACCAGAACAATTGATCACCGGCAACCCTGATGGGAAGGTGACTCCCTTATATAAGACCAGTCAGTAACACCTGATTCCCAGTCCTCACAATCTTCACTGAACAGACCAGTACCGCTTGTAACCACCAGAGGGAGTCTCTGCTCAGAACTCATCTCAAACCCATTCACAACAGACCATCATATGGGGCCCATTATATATGGAGCATTATATAGGCCCATCATACACTGGAGCATCATCCATGGGGCCCATCATATACTGGAGTATCATATGGGGCCCATTATATATGGAGCATTATGTAGGCCCATCATACACTGGAGCATCATCCATGGGGCCCATCATATACTGGAGCATCATATGGGGCCCATTATATATGGAGTACTATATAGGCTCATCATACACTGGAGCATTATCCATGGGGCCCATCATATACTGGAGCATCATATGGGGCCCATTATATATGGGGCACATTATATATGGAGCATTATATATGGGGACCATTATATTTGGAGCATAATATGGGGCTCATCATACCCTGGAGCATCATATATGGGGCCCATCATATACTAGAGCATCATATGGGGTTCATTATTTATGGGGCATCATATAGGGCCCTTTATATATGGAGTATCATATGGAGCACATATGGGGCCTATTCTGTATGGAGCATTATATGGAGCCCATTCTGTATGGAGCAATATATGGGGCCCATCATATACTGTATGGAGTTTTATATGCGACTCATTATACTGTATGGAGCAATATGTGGGGCTCATTATACTCTATGGGGACCGTCCTATACTGTATTGCACATTATATGGTGACCATCATATACTGGAGCATTATGTGCAGCTCATCATATACTGTATGGAACATTATATGGGACCAGTTATGTATGGAGCAATATATGGGCTCATTATTCTGTATGGCGCACTATGTGGTGCCCATAATACTGTATGGAGGACAATACTGTCCGGTTTTTGAGCTATTGTAGAATTTACAATAGATATCACTCATGTAATGTAAGAAGTGAAGTATTTGGCATTGTATTATACATATATTTCTCTGCCGTATCGGAGCATCATGAATTGTGGTATGTTTTAAAGGGGCCCACTGAGACTTTCACCCGGGACCCACGAAAACCTGGAGCCAGCCCTGCCCCCCTTCAACTTTAGCCAAATAACCCCCAGTTTTCAATGCGTTACTATTATTATAAAGTAAATAAAGGTTGACAAGCTTAAGTAATAAGAATTGATGTCGTTGGCATTGAAATGGGCACTGTTGGTGTGTTTACTGTCCTTCACTCCCTGCCGACTTTTCTTCCCCATTGACTTGCATTGAGGTCGGTTCGAGTTTCAGTCGGACCTTCGACTTTTTTCAATAGTCGGACGATTTCGTTCGACTCAACTTTTGGGAATGTCGGGTGGTCCGAAACCCAACTCGACCCTCCCGGAGGCAAAGTCACTCATCTCTACTTATGAGGGATGTTACATGTACATAACAGGTTACGCTTAGGGCCTCCATCTTCCCTGTAAAGGGACACATGGGTCGATGTGTTACCCTGTACCACCCCACCTTAGCTGCACTCTTGTTAACAGTGTAAAGGAGGTCGCACTAGCTGCTACTAGTGTTGAGCGATACGATACTGCAAATATCGGATATCGGCCGATATTAGCTGTATCGGCCTTTCGATTCCGAATACCGATATTTTCGTCATATCGAATACCGGAATCGGATTTGTCACTGTCACTGTGAGTGTCCGTCGGTCGGGTCTGTCAGGAGTCAGCGGCACTTACCTGGCAGAAGATCTCCGGCGGTCACGTCCTGGACTGCTTGAGGCCGCCATTATCTTCTCCCTGGCGGTCACATGCAGTTTTTTGCGATAACTGCAGTGACTGCAGGGTAATCCCGGCCGTAAACCAGTCCGATGACGTCACCGCCGGGGAAGCAGGTAATCAGCTGTGCTGCGCCGGATGACAGGCTCTGCCTGTCATTCTGATGTAGCAGAGCTGGATCGTCGTGGGACACTCGTTACTATGGACTGCGTCGGTCAGGTGGTATACTTTTTTTTTTTTTTCATTTTTTTACAGGAGATCGATGGCGTCGCAGGATGAGACTGTAATAAAAGTAATGAAAAATGTGTTGTTTTTTTTTTTATTAAATTAAAAAACTTTTTTATGAACATTCACCCGTCTGGGTACATCAACAATTTAACTATTTATCAACAATTTAACTATTTATCAACAATTTAACTATTTACATACAGGGACCCTGTCCGGGTTATTTATACTTCTTTGGCCGGGGTGTTCCAGGTACCACCTGGTACTGTTCTGATGCTTGCCAAACATCCGAGGCACCAAGGACCACCAGGACCTGATGACGTCGTGTGGCCTGTACAGTCAAGTCGTGACCCGCTATCTGGGTCTGTGTGGCCACCTCTTTCATCTCCCTCCGGGTCTGGAGCCCTATGTCCCGGACTGAACGAACCCCAGGGGGCCTAACAGGCGCCGGGTACGGGCCAGCTATAGTTATCATGTCCATAGCTGGGGCTGCTGAGGAGACCACTGAGGGAGGCTGTGGAGATTTACGGCGTGGGGTGGGCACTTTTGCAGAGGCCTGGATGTGGGAGGCTGAAGGCTCCGAGGGTCTCACAGGTTCCTGACACTCTGGGGAGTAGGGGTCGCACCTGGTAACATTTAGGGCGTACCACCCATTGTAACCCCAGTGTCGGGTGTAAGTCACCAAGTCTCCTGGCAACAGGTCCCTCCCCGGGTGTCCTTCTGGGAGGTGAGTCTCCACGTCCCGCCGGGTCACAAAAACTTCTAAATAAAGTCCAGGCTCCTGGATGAAGCCCCAACCACCTTTCAATTTAAAGCTCCGTACTGCACCCTTACGCCGCGGCTCCCTCAGGGTTCCTTTATCCTTTCTCATCCGGTCCTTATCTGCCCGGTCCTTCTCCAGGTTACGTTGGCGAAGTTTTAGGGTTTCTCTCTGCTCCCTTTGTCGCTCTGCTTCCCGCTCCCAACGTCTCCACTCTTCCTCCTGACGCCGGTTGAAATTCTCCTCCACCAGCAGCTCCATGTCTCCACCACTCCACTGCAGCTTGCAATGTCCGGTTTGCGGCAGCTCTCCTGGCGCCCCCCAGTCCTGGCGGCGCTCCACTGCGGAGGAAGCAGACGGCTCTAAATCAGATGACAGTCGGGGCTCCGGTACAGGCAGGTAGTGCTCTGGTGCCTGTGCGGCCTCCTCCATGAGGACGGGTGTCGCTTCTTCTGTCTCAGCGACGGGGGCAGACAGCGGGATCTGGGGTGCTGACGGTGCTGCGGTTTTTGCAGGAACGGGTGCCTCCACTGCGACAACATCAACTGGATCACATTGCAAGGGCTCCTCTACTAGAACGGGTGCCTCACCTTCCGGTACAGACACTTCAGGTAAGAGGGATTGGCGCCGCTCCAAGTTTATTTTTAGGGCACGCCAGCTCGCTTCCATCCTGGCGACCTCCTCCCGGTGCCGGGCCAGGCCTCTTAGGGTATCCTCCGCTTCTTGCAGCGTAGGAGGGTTTACAGGCCGGGTGCCCAACGGTGATTCCGTGGCGATCGGGTCGCTTCCGTGGGGGAGAGCTCTGACTGCTCCATCCCTTCACACTTCTGCTCGTGTCCATTAGCCATCTCTGCCAAGTCACATGTGTCATTAGCATCAGGAGAGGGCCCCTCTTTTGTAGGAAGGCGGGACCTTCGTGTTAGTTTCTGCACACTGAGGAGGATGAGGAGGCGGAACTCCAGAGCTGTGGGGCACGATCTTACATTGCAGTAACATTTACACTGGTCGGCCATCGTTTTCACGCCACTGAGTGAGTATACACCCACGAAGAGCACGCCCTTCTTCTTCACCAGTGCCTCGTCGTGACGCAGATATGGCGGAAAAAATTGGCAAATACATTCTCTGATGATTTTAGCAATTCTCAAGCACAGAGTCTATTTTACTATGTAGAAGTGTATAAACTATAAATATATGTTTATATATATATGTCACAATGACATGTATATATATATATATATATGTATTCTATGTGTGTATATTTTGTGTTTACAACGAAAGAAAGGGTTTTTTTGTTGCGATATTTTGTTCCCATAGACTTACATGGGACTTCCGCTATCGGAATCGGATATCGGCGATATTTAGTGATATCGGTTATACCATTCCGATCCGATATTTTTCGATATCGAGCAGTATCGCTCAACACTAGCTGCTACCTTACGAACGTACCACAGCCTGGTTGATCTCATATTCTTTCACTGCTGATTTTCAGGTCTGGCTAACGCTGAGACTTGCTTTAAATCTTCTTGATTAGGTGCCCCAATTTGCCTGCTATGAGGAAAACTACCGTTACTCTAGAGCACTTGCTGAAACGTGACCCCCTTGCAGGTCTGTTTCTTCGCACACACCCAATCGTGACCAAACTCTCTAAGGGTGTCCTTTCTTTCTTTCCAACTCTTTAGACTCGCTCTAAAACTGGGAACTAAAACATTAGTGCCTATCTACTCCTCCCCAACTATGAACTGGCCCTACAGTTAACTCTGTCACCCCATACTAACAAGAAGTGCAATGTCCAAGAGGGTAAAACATGCAATAAAACACAATTCACAAATCATACAACAGGGTTCTTTAGAGAGGGTGGTAAGCTTTACACTTCCAACCTAAAACCGGTCAGTATGGACATATAGTCATAATTTCCCCACATTGAACTTTTTAAATCAGTTCAGTGGTACTTTTAGACTTAACATGTCCGTTTCTGTATTTATTTCCATGAAAAGGAGACTGGTTTTCTTCCATGTGTTATCAGTTTTCTATCTGTTGCATCCTTTTTTTTCCTTCGTCTGTTTTTAACAACTGAAGGAGGTAAACAAATCTATACTTTCTTACCCATTGACTCTTAGCAATGCTTTAGTTTAACATGTCTTCCTTTTTCATCTATTTTAGCAGATACCCATATACTTTAATGGCAAAGTCTAATCTGCAAAATAGATGGGAATATAACATGCTCTTAAAAGCAGATCAGTGTCTCTGATCGACGATACTAACACAGAAGTGTGTATGGATCAAGGATGCTCCATGGGTCTATGCTGTCCATTTAGAAAAATTAATTCACACAGATGTGTACAATGGATTTGTAAATGCAGTGTTACATTTATTTCCTTTTCTGGTCCACACCCTCAAGCTCCTACACCCATTCTTCTTGTGAGAGGTGGTTGCCAACAGCCACCCAGATTCATGCCACCAGTTTCCTAGTCATTTGTGGCCAGGCTTTAAGGCTACTTTCACACTTGCGTTTTTTTAGCGCTGCGCATCGTGCGCTATTGGTCGCATGCGCAATGTTCCCCTATCATTAACATGGCGGGCGCAGTGTCTTGCGCTTGCACGCGCTCATTAGCGTTTGGCGTGCGCTGCGCATTTTCCAGGTGTGCGATCAGACGCGCTAGACGCTACATGTTGCATTTTTTTTCCGGCACACCTATCTAAAAATGCGCGTGCGCACGTGTGCGCACGCTATGCGCAAAAAAATAACATTGGCGTCTATGTGGGCGCTGGCGTGCGCGTGCCTTTGCGATTGTCAGCGCTTGTGCGCGCAAGCGATTTTTTTAGTAAACATTGTCTAGACACTTGTCCAATGACCCCCTAGACAAGATACATTGTTTATGAGGAGTCTAGATAAAAGTAGTATAGATTAAAGGAAGGTGTCAGTGCCACACAGACCCCTACACAGACTGCCTGGAGACTGCATGCTGATAAGACCTGAAGATACAGCCTGGATCCCTATAAAAATGCCTGCAAACAGCGTGCACCAAACTACACTGCCTGGAGACTGGAGCTGGACACTGGACGATCCATCTTGGACCACAACAGCCTGGATATTGCCTGGAGACACTGTGCCTGGACTCAAGAGCGATCCAAAGTGCAAGAATGTGAGTATTCTTTAAACAAATGACAGGCTGTCCTTATAATGTAATATGTGCTCATGTAATTTTTTTTTTTTTCCCAGCATGTCTTCTGGATCAGAATATTCCCCATCCCGGCAAAAACTGGCCGAAGCAGAGCATGATGTGAGTATCTTCCTGCCTTTGGGTAAGTATAGCTGCTGAATATACAAATGACTAAAATTTGTGTTTCTTTTTCAGACATCATCGTCGGACACGGGCATTGAGGAGTCTCAGCAGGAGCAGTCGCAGCCGAGTCAAGTCCCGGTGGCGAGACGGAATGTAAGTATATAGCCTTTGAATGTCTATTTCTTTTCTACTCCTATTGTTCTTTTATTTGTAAAAAATATACAAGATTGTAATTTTTATTTTGTTTCTTCTAGGTTCCACAACGGGACGACGACCTGTATGTGGATAATGAGGCCCTCATCTGCCAGGTCCATGAGCGTGTCCCGTTGTGGGACAGCCGTGATCCGCAGTACAAGGACAATGTGGTGACCCGGCGGCTATGGAACGAGGTGGCCGCAGCTTTGATGGATGGCTGGGACAGCGCCTCTCCAAACCTCAAAAAGGCGTTTAGTAAGTATTTTCATTCTCTGTAATGCTGCACTCACTGTTGTTCCTGAGGCCACTGATGGGTTTACTGGCAGATATATTCTGCCAGTAAACCCAACAGTGCCCTATGGTTCAACACTGACTGCCCTTGTATGCTCTTGCAATGTGTTCTGCATTCTATTGTTTTTTTTTATGCTGCACTCACTGTTGTTCCTGAGGCCACTGATGGGTTTACTGGCAGATATATTCTGCCAGTAAACCCAACAATGCCCTCTGGTTCAACACTGACTGCCCTGTGTATGCTCTTGCAATGTGTTCTGCATTCTAGTGTTTTTTTTTATGCTGCACTCACTGTTGTTCCTGAGGCCACTGATGGGTTTACTGGCAGATATATTCTGCCAGTAAACCCAACAGTGCCCTCTGGTTCAACACTGACTGCCCTGTGTATGCTCTTGCAATGTGTTCTGCATTCTAGTGTTTTTTTTTATGCTACACTCACTGTGGTTCCTGAGGCCACTGATGGGTTTACTGGCAGATATATTCTGCCAGCAAACCCAACAGTGCCCTATGGTTCAACACTGACTGCCCTGTGTATGCTCTTGCAATGTGTTCTGCATTCTATTGTTTTTTTTTATGCTGCACTCACTGTTGTTCCTGAGGCCACTGACGGGTTTACTGGCAGATATATTCTGCCTGTAAACCCAACAGTGCCCTCTGGTTCAACACTGACTGCCCTGTGTATGCTCTTGCAATGTGTTCTGCATTCTAGTGGTTTTTTTTATGCTGCACTCACTGTTGTTCCTGAGGCCACTGATGGGTTTACTGGCAGATATATTCTGCCAGTAAACCCAACAGTGCCCTCTGGTTCAACAATCAATGACATGTGGATTCTTGAGCTATGTGTTGTGCTTTATATTCATTTTTTGACTGTCCAGTCACTCTTGTTCCTCATGTTAAGGTTGTTTTTGCTGCCAGATATATTCTAACAGCAAACATAACAGTGTCATGTGGTTCAACAGTCACTGACATGTGGATTCTTGAGCTTTTTATAATGCTGCATTAACAGTTTTACATTTTCATTCAGGTATGTGTGTTGAGAGTGATTTTGCACAGACTCCATTGTCTAATTTTTTTTTTTTTGATCAACAGTGAACAAAATCCGCACACGATGGCGCTCGATGAAGGACCGCTTCAACACTGATGTTCGAGCAGAGGGACAGGTTCGCAGTGGTTCAGCAGCAAGGCCCAGAAATAAATATCGCTATTATCGCGAGTTGGCGTTCCTGAGACCGGTCCTTGCTAGCAGAGCGTAAGTTTTTTTGAATTTCTTTTTTTTTTTAAGTTTTTTCTTTATTTTCTTTTCTACAGCTGATGCTTCTTGTTCATGCATTATAGTAATGTTTTTTTTTTCTTTCCACAGCACCTGGAGCAGCACCATGCAGCCTGTCCCTGAAGCGGTCCTTCCTCGGACAACCTTGGACTCGTCCCAGCCATCCGACACCCTGGAAGCAACTTGCAGGTCAGCAACACGGACAGCTGGTGACCAGGAAGCTGGTCCATCAGGTGTTCCCCTCTCCCAGGTCTCTGCCACTGGTTATGCGGGCACTTCCCGCCAGCGGCAGAGGGCCATGGAGAGGAATGTCTTGCCCGAGTTTGTTCACTTGAGCGAGTCCTTTCAAGGCAATATCAAGACGCTTGGAGGCAGAGTTGGAAGCGGTTTTTCACTGATGGAACGTGGTTTTACCCACATGGATCACCGTTTCAACAGTGTCGAACAGCGTCTTGATCGCCTGGAGGCCGACCTCAACAGACCAGCGCACCATTTTTTCAGTAAAATAGAACGGGGCATGGCGGAACACCTTACTCCTGAGCAACAGCTGAGTGTGATGCAGGCCTGCAGCACTGCTTTCTTGCAGCAGATGCAGCAGAATCGGTACGTGCAGCAGTCAGTGGTTGCATATCCAACAGTGCCACCACTGATTCGCCACACATCACTACCGACTTCTGCTGCATACCACTGCACGGCCACCAGCATTCCAAGTCACCACTACACCACCACAAGTCCGAGTACTGTTGGACATTCCACCGTCGCCACCACCATGGCAAGCGCTGCTCCTGTGTGGAGCAACACCCCCACAGACACTGGTCCACAGTCAAGGACTCAAGCCACCGCAGTACCTGCTTGGGCCACGGCACCCACTTCTCCTTCTAGGAGTACCGCCACCAGTCAACAATTTCCCGCCACAGCAGCCACTGATCCTATGAGTACCGTCACCAGTCAGCAACAATCCATTTCAAGGGCACCCACTTCTCCTTCTAGGAGTACCGCCACCAGTCAACAATTTACCGCCACAGCACCCACTGATCCTATAAGTACCGCCACCAGTCAGCAACAATCCATTTCAAGGGCACCCACTGCTCCTTGGAACATCGCCAACCCTTTGGTTACTCCGAGCACTGCCAACACTTCCACCGCCACTGCCACCCCCGAGCATGAGAGCGGTGACCCACATTCAGTCTTTTTTGTTTCAAGGCCAAGGTCAACCAGCTCAAGGCGGACACAGAGAAGTCGGTCCATGCATGGTACTCCTGTCCCCAAAGAAAAAAAAAAATCTTTGTTTGTCCATCCACCCTCTCCTCCTAATGTGTCTCAAAGTGACTCTCATTTGATGTGTGATCTTCCTTCACCCACTACTTTTGTTGCCCCTTCCCCTCGAACCCCTTCATCGCTTTCCAGCCGCTCTTCATCTCTGCACACCCCCAGAGTATCGAAATCACCACCAAAACGTCAGTAGCAATAAAAATTTGTAATAAAAAAGCAGATTTCTATACAACTTCTGTGGCAGTGACGATACATATGGCATCTTGTACAAACATTGTACTAATCTGATTTTTCTATTACTAGTGGGGCAGTGACTACCAATTGCATGTTGTACAAACATTGTACTAATCTGATTTTTCTATTACTAGTGGGGCAGTGACTACCAATTGCATGTTGTACAGACATTGTACTAATCTGATTTTTCTATTACTAATGGGCAGTGACTACCAATTGCATGTTGTACAAACATTGTACTAATCTGATTTTTCTATTACTACTGGGGCAGTGACTACCAATGGCATCTTGTACAAACATTGTACTAATCTGATTTTTCTATTACTACTGGGGCAGTGACTACCAATTGCATCTTGTACAAACATTGTACTAATCTGATTTTTCTATTACTACTGGGGCAGTGACTACCAATGGCATCTTGTACAAACATTGTACTAATCTGATTTTTCTATTACTAGTGGGGCAGTGACTACCAATTGCATGCTGTACAAACATTGTACTAATCTGATTTTTCTATTACTAGTGGGGCAGTGACTACCAATGGCATCTTGTACAAACATTGTACTAATCTGATTTTTCTATTACTAGTGGGGCAGTGACTACCAATTGCATGCTGTACAAACATTGTACTAATCTGATTTTTCTATTACTAGTGGGGCAGTGACTACCAATTGCATGTTGTACAAACATTGTACTAATCTGATTTTTCTATTACTACTGGGGCAGTGACTACCAATGGCATCTTGTACAAACATTGTACTAATCTGATTTTTCTATTACTACTCGGGCAGTGACTACCAATGACATCTTGTACAAACATTGTACTAATCTGATATTTCTATTACTAGTGGGGCAGTGACTACCAATGGCATCTTGTACAAACATTGTACTAATCTGATTTTTCTATTACTAGTGGGGCAGTGACTACCAATTGCATGTTGTACAAACATTGTACTAATCTGATTTTTCTATTACTAGTGGGGCAGTGACTACCAATTGCATGTTGTACAAACATTGTACTAATCTGATTTTTCTATTACTACTGGGGCAGTGACTACCAATGGCATCTTGTACAAACATTGTACTAATCTGATTTTTCTATTACTACTGGGGCAGTGACTACCAATGGCATCTTGTACAAACATTGTACTAATCTGATTTTTCTATTACTAGTGGGGCAGTGACTACCAATTGCATGTTGTACAAACATTGTACTAATCTGATTTTTCTATTACTACTGGGGCAGTGACTATCAATGGCATCTTGTACAAACATTGTACTAATCTGATTTTTCTATTACTACTGGGGCAGTGACTACCAATTGCATGTTGTACAAACATTGTACTAATCTGATTTTTCTATTACTAGTGGGGCAGTGACTACCAATTGCATGTTGTACAAACATTGTACTAATCTGATTTTTCTATTACTACTGGGGCAGTGACTACCAATGGCATCTTGTACAAACATTGTACTAATCTGATTTTTCTATTACTACTGGGGCAGTGACTACCAATGGCATCTTGTACAAACATTGTACTAATCTGATTTTTCTATAACTTCTGGGCCACTGATAATACCATGCTCATGTTGGACACAAATTGTACTAATCTGATCTATCAAAAACCTTTGTGTGAATCGAAATATTTTCTTTTTTTGTTAATAAAAAGAAATTATAATGTGATCTATACAAATGTAATCAAATAAATCATTGGCAATTCAAATGTTGTTTTCCTGTTGTACAAAATAAATGTGCCAATGTTCTTTTAGTAATTTTGGTTTGCTTTGTGTTTATTTCGCCACCTACACACTGCGACGTACACACACTGCGATGTACACTTTGCGTTTTTGACTACACATAAGTACAGGAATGACACAAGTTTGTGTACTTCATGGAGATATGTTTAGTCCAAAACACAAATATATTACTAATCTGATTTTTTATTAAATTTGGGGGAGGCTTTCCCAAAGGGATGTTTTAAAAATTGTTCAATCTGATTTTCTATTTTCTTTTGGGCATGACTTTTCCAATGGGATCTTTTACAAAAATTTTTTAAAAAATCTGATTTTTCTATTAAATCTGGGGCAGTGGGCTTTCCAAGGCACTTGTACAAAATTTTACTTTTTTTTGTTTTTTTTAATTTTTGGGCC